>NC_069450.1:17703566-17768566 GCF_026875155.1 Cherax quadricarinatus
TGTGTGTGTGTGACACAAACACAGGTGTGTGACGCAAACACTGGTATGTGACACAAGCACTGGTGTATGACGCAACCACTGGTGTGTGACACGAACACAGGTGTGTGGCACAAACACTGGTGTGTGACGCAAGCACTGGTGTGTGGCACAAACACAGGTGTGTGACACAAATACAGGTGTGTGACACAAACACTGGTGTGTGGTACAAACACAGGTGTGTGACACAAACACAGGTGTGTGACACAAACACTGGTGTGTGGCACAAACACAGGTGTGTGACACAAACACAGGTGTGTGACACAAGCACTGATGTGTGACACAAACACTGGTGTGTGACACAAACACTGGTGTGTGACACAAACACAGGTGTGTGACACAAACACTGGTGTGTGACACAAACACAGGTGTGTGACACAAACACAGGCGTGTGACACAAACACACGTGTGTGACACAAACACAGGTGTGTGACACAAACACAGGTGTGTGACACAAACACAGGTGTGTGACACAAACACAGGTGTGTGACACAAACACCGGTGTGTGACGCAAACACAGGTGTGTAACACAAACACTGGTGTGTGACACAAACACTGGTGTGTGGCACAAACACAGGTGTGTGACACAAACACAGGTGTGTGACACAAACACAGGTGTGTAACACAAACACTGGTGTGCGACACAAACACTGGTGTGTGACACAAACACTGGTGTGTGACACAAACACTGGTGTGTGACACAAACACAGGTGTGTGACACAAACACATGAGTGTGACACAAACACTGGTGTGTGACACAAACACTGGTGTGTGACACAAACACTGGTGTGTGACACAAACACTGGTGTGTGACACAAACACAGGTGTGTTACACAAACAAAAAAAAACAGTAAACACAAGCTGCTCAATTAGGTTTGATGCCTGTCCACCACACAAGGATCATTAAGGCTGCAAGTCATCTGTACGTCACCAGTCAAGATCACATAGCCTTATGTACCGTTTAATGTCAATGAAGGACTCGTGATTCATGGAACTGGAGCCACCATCCCCTTGGATCAAACCAGATTTCCTTCCATTCAAAATAGTTGGTTCGTTAATGGAGTTTCAAGGCTGTCGACTAAGCAAGGGTCATTAACCCTGTGGGTCGGGTCTGTTCACCTCAGGTCAAGAATACTTTAACACATAAAATATGGATTAATATAGATTTAGCATACATAAACTGAGGGATATACACCTCTCAGTGTATATACAAAGAGAGATATACCCCACTCAGTGTATATACACCGAGAGATTTACACTTTTCAGTGTGTATATACACTGGGAGAAATTTACCTTTCAGAGTGAGAGTATGCTGAGAAATATACACTTCTCAATGTGTATATACACTGAAAGATATACACCTCTCAGTGTGTATATACAATGAAAGATATACACAGCTCGATGAATATATCCTGGCTCTATGTAAGAGATTTAGGGAAACTTACTGTTAACTCTGTTACTGGTGTTATGTTAACCACGTCATAACTATCATGTTAACCACGTCATAACTATCATGTTAACCACGTCATAACTATCATGTTAACCACGTCATAACTATCATGTTAACCACGTCATAGCTATCATGTTAACCACGTCATAACTATCATGTTAACCACGTCATAACTATCATGTTAACCACGTCATAGCTATCATGTTAACCACGTCATAACTATCATGTTAACCACGTCATAACTATCATGTTAACCACGTCATAGCTATCATGTTAACCACGTCATAGCTATCATGTTAACCACGTCATAACTATCATGTTAACCACGTCATAGCTATCATGTTAACCACGTCATAGCTATCATGTTAACTACGTCATAACTATCATGTTAACCACGTCATAACTATCATGTTAACCACGTCATAGCTATCATGTTAACCACGTCATAACTATCATGTTAACCACATCATAGCTATCATGTTAACCACGTCATAACTATCATGTTAACCACGTCATAGCTATCATGTTAACCACGTCATAGCTATCATGTTAACCACGTCATAACTATCATGTTAACCACGTCATAACTATCATGTTAATCACGTCATAACTATCATGTTAACCACGTCATAGCTATCATGTTAACCACGTCATAACTATCACGTTAACCACGTCATAGCTATCATGTTAACCACGTCATAACTATCATGTTAACCACGTCATAGCTATCATGTTAACCACGTCATAGCTATCAATGTTATACTACGTCATAACTATCATGTTAATCACGTCATAACTATCATGTTACACACGTCATAGCTATCATGTTAACCACGTCATAACTATCATGTTAACCACGTCATAGCTATCATGTTAACCACGTCATAACTATCATGTTAACCACGTCATAGCTATCATGTTAACCACGTCATAGCTATCATGTTAACTACGTCATAACTATCATGTTAACCACGTCATAGCTGTCATGTTAACCACGCCATAGCTATCATGTTAACCACACTATCTGTCCTGTTAACCACATTAATAGTGTGGCTCAAGTGTGGTATTTTAATTCCCTTAAGTGAAGTTTGTGCCTAAATATTTTGAAAGCTTATGGTAATTAGACTATCTGGCTTTTTTAACAAGATAATCTGCTTTTGAACCTGTGTGAGTACTGAGTGAGAGTACTGAGTGAGAGTACTGAGTGAGAGTACTGAGTGAGAGTACTGAGTGAGAGTACTGAGTGAGAGTACTGAGTGAGAGTACTGAGTGTTATGCTTTGAAAAGTACTGAGCTGAGATACTGAGTGAGTACTGAGTGAGAGTACTGAGTGAGAGTACTGAGTGAGAGTACTGAGTGAGAGTACTGAGGGTACTGCGTGAGAGTACTGAGGGTACTGGGTGAGAGTACTGAGGGTACTGCGTGAGAGTACTGAGGGTACTGGGTGAGAGTACTGAGTGAGAGTATGAGTTGAAGTACGTGTGAGGTATGGGTTACTGGGGTACTGGTGGAAGTCTGATGAGAGTACTGAGGGTACTGCGTGAGATATCTGGGTTGAGGTACTGATGAGATACTGTGTGAGAGTACTGGGTTGAGAGTACTGAGGGTACTGAGTGAGATTTAACGAGTGAGGGTACTGTGTTGAGAGTACTGGTGAGAGTACTGAGGGTACTGGTTGAGAGTAACTAGTGAGAATATCTGTGAAGGGTACTGATGTGAGTAGTACTGGTGAGAGTACTGAGGGTACCGCGTAAAGAGTTACAGGGTAGAGTACTGAGTAGGTACGTGTGAGGTACTGGGTAGAGAAGTACTGAGGGTACTGGGTGAGAGTACTGAGTGAGAGTACTGAGTGAGAGTACTGTGTGAGAGTACTGGGTGAGAGTACTGAGTGAGAGTACTGGGTGAGAGTACTGTGTGAGAGTACTGTGTGAGAGTATTGAGTGAGGGTACTGCGTGAGAGTACTGGGTGAGAATACTGAGTGAGAGTACTGGGTGAGGGTACTGCGTGAGAGTACTGAGTGAGAGTACTGAGTGAGAGTACTGAGTGAGAGTACAGCGTGAGAGTACTGAGTGAGGGTACTGCGTGAGAGTACTGGGTGAGAGTACTGGGTGAGAGTACTGAGTGAGGGTACTGCGTGAGACTACTGAGTGAGAGTACTGCGTGAGAGTACTGGGTGAGAGTACTGAGTGAGAGTACTGTGTGAGAGTACTGAGTGAGGGTACTGCGTGAGAGTACTGGGTGAGAGTACTGAGTGAGAGTATTGTGTGAGAGTATTGAGTGAGGGTACTGCGTGAGAGTATTGGGTGATAACACTGAGTGAGAGTACTGGGTGAGGGTACTGGGTGAGAGTACTGGGTGAGAGTACTGAGTGAGAGTACTGCGTTAGAGTACTGAGTGAGAGTATTGGGTGAGAGTACTGGGTGAGAGTACTAAGTGAGGGTACTGCGTGAGAGTACTAGGTGAGAGTACTGAGTGAGAGTAGTGTGTGAGAGTACTGTGTGAGAGTACTGCGTGAGTGTGCTGAGTGAGAGTACTGGGTGAGAGTATTGGGTGAGAGTACTGAATGAGGGTACTGCGTGAGAGTACTGAGTGAGAGTACTGCGTGAGAGTACTGGGTGAGAGTACTGAGTGAGAGTACTGGGTGAGAGTACTGAGTGAAGGTACTGCGTGAGAGTACTGGGTGAGAATACTGTGTGAGAGTACTGAGTAAGAGTACTGAGTGAGAGTACTGGGTGAGAGTACTGAGTGAGAGCACTGAGTGAGAGAACTGAATGAGAGTACTGGGTGGGAGTACTGAGTGAGAGTACTGCGTGAGAGTACTGGGTGAGAGTACTGGGTGAGAGTACTGAGCGAGAGTACTGAGTGAGAGTACTGAGTGAGAGTACTGAGTGAGAGTACTGAGCGAGAGTACTGAGCGAGAGTACTGGGTGAGAGTACTGAGTGAGGGTATTGCGTGAGAGTACTGGGTGAGAGTACTGGGTGAGAGTACTGAGTGAGAGTACTGAGTGAGAGTAGTGAGTGAGAGTACTGGGTGAGAGTACTGGGTGAGAGTACTGTGTGAGAGTACTGGGTGAGAGTACTGAGTGAGAGTACTGAGTGAGAGTACTGGGTGAGAGTACTGAGTGAGGGTACTGCGTGAGAGTACTGGGTGAGAGTACTGGGTGAGAATACTGTGTGAGAGTACTGAGTAAGAGTACTGCGTGAGAGTACTGAGTGAGAGTACTGGGTGAGAGTACTGAGTGAGAGTACTGAGTGAGAGTACTGACTGAGAGTACTGGTTGAGAGTACTGAGTGAGAGTACTGAGTGAGAGTACTGAGTGAGAGTACTGAGTGAGAGTACTGAGTGAGAGTACTGAGTGAGAGTACTGGGTGAGAGTACTGAGTGAGGGTGCTGCGTGAGAGTACTGGGTGAGAGTACTGCGTGAGAGTACTGGGTGAGAGTACTGAGTGAGAGTACTGTGTGAGAGTACTGGGTGAGAGTACTGAGTGAGGGTACTGCGTGAGAGTACCGGGTGAGAATACTGTTTGAGAGTACTGAGTAAGAGTTCTGCGTGAAAGTACTGAGTGAGAGTACTGGGTTAGAGTACTGAGTGAGAGTACTGTGTGAGAGTACTGAGTGAGAGTACTGCGTGAGAGTACTGGGTGAGAGTACTGAGTGAGAGTACTGAGTGAGAGTACTGAGTGAGAGTACTGAGTGAGAGTACTGTGTGAGAGTACTGTGTGAGAGTACTGTGTGAGAGCACTGAGTGAGATTACTATGTGACAGTAGTGTGTGAGAGTACTGAGTGAGAGTACTGAGTGAGAGTACTGTGTGAGAGTACTGTGTGAGAGTACTGTGTGAGAGTACTGTGTGAGAGTACTGGGTGAGAGTACTGAGTGAGAGTACTGAGTGAGAGTACTGTGTGAGAGTACTGTGTGAGAGTGCTGTGTGAGAGTACTGGGTGAGAGTACTGAGTGAGAGTACTGTGTGAGAGTACTGAGTGAGAGTACTGAGTGAGAGTACTGTGTGAGAGTACTGAGTGAGAGTACTGGGTGAGAGTACTGAGTGAGAGCACTGTGTGAGAGTACCGTGTGAGAGTACTGTGTGAGAGTATTGTGTGAGAGTACTGAGTGAGAGTACCGAGTGAGAGTACTGTGAGAGAGTACTGTGTGAGAGTACTGTGTGAGAGTACTGTGCGAGAGTACTGAGTGAGAGTACTGAGTGAAAGTACTTAGTGAGAGCACTGAGTGAGAGTACTGAGTGAAAGTACTGAGTGAGAGTACTGTGTGAGAGTACTGGCTGAGAGTACTGTGTGAGAGTAGTGAATGAGAGTTCCGAGAGTAATGAGTGAGAGTACTGAGTGTGTACTCACCTATTTGTACTCACCTATTTGTGGTTGCAGGGGTCGAGTCCTAGCTCCTGGCCCCGCCTCTTCACCGGTTGCTACTAGACCCTCTCTCTCCCCGCTCCATGAGCTTTATCAAACCTCGTCTTAAAACTGTGTATGGTTCCTGCCTCCACTACGTCATTTTCTAGGCTATTCCACTGCCTTACAACTCTATGACTGAAGAAATACTTCCTACTATCTCTCTGACTCATTTGTGTCTTCAACTTCCAAAATTTTGGCCTCTTGTTTCTGTGTCCCCTCCCTGGAACAATCCTGTCCTTGTCCACCTTGTCTATTCCACGCAGTATTTTATATGTCGTTATCATGCTCTCCCCTGACCCTCCTGTCCTCCAGTGTCGTCAGGGCCCATTTCCCTTAAACTTTCTTCATAGGACATTTCCCCTTAGCTCTGGAACTAACCTTGTTGCAAACCTTTGTACTTTCTCTAGTTTCTTGACGTGCTTTATCAAGTGCGGGTTCCAAACAGGTGCTGCATACTCCAGTATGGGCCAGACATACACGGTGTACAGTTGTCTTGAATGATTCCTTACTAAGGTGTCGGAATGCTGTTCTCAGGTTTGCCAGGCGCCCATATGGGTGCAGCAGTTATCTGATTGATGTGTGCTTCCGGAGACATGCTCGGTGTTATACTCACCCAAGATTTTTCTCCTTGAGTGAGGTTTGCAGTCTTTGGCCACCTAGCCTATACTCTGTCTGTGGTCTTCGTGCCCTTCCCCTATCTTCATGACTTTGCATTTGGCAGGATTAAATTCGAGAAGCCATTTGCTGGACCAGGTGTCCAGTCTGTCCAGGTCTCTTTGAAGTCCTGCCTGGTCCTCATCAGATTTAATTCTCCTCATTAACTTCACATCATGTGTGTGTGTGTGTGTGTGTGTGTGTGTGTGTGTGTGTGTGTGTGTGTGTGTGTGTGTGTGTGTGTGTGTGTGTGTGTGTGTTTTTATGCGTTAATATTCTGTCTATCTGAATATGTGTGTCCTCACATACTTGTGCTTGCAGGTGTCGAGTCTCAGCTCCCGGCAGAGTTTTCCCCTTCCTGACTGCGTTAGCCCTATCATACCACTTCTTAAACCCGCGTTCCTCTATATTTATCTGGTGTTCCCTTCCTCTTCACACATCTCAAAATAGCATCGATTCACATAACCATAAATCTCACCCTCTTTCACACACACAGGGGCGCTGTAATCACCAATATGGCCGCCAGAATGATGGCTCACAAGCAGTAACCTGCTTGCTCGTCCTCTCTATCCACCTCTCTTGTTATGAGTTTAATCTCGTGAGTACAGTGGTCTGACGTCTTTTAATGCGATGATTTAGCCTCTGGAGCAGAAATGACTTAACTACCAGTGCAAGATAGCTTCATCTCCCGAAGGTACGATTACTTAACCCCTCGTGTGCGATAACTTATGCCCCTTGAGGTACGATATAGCAATATCCTAAATACAGATTTCTGGGTATGAGTTTATTTATATCTAGTTCATTAATTATATTATTTTTAAAGGGGTGGACCGGTAAGCTAGCGGAAGGCCTCGGTCAAATGACCAAAGCTCCAAAGGCGGGTCATTATCTGACTAAGACCCGCGTCAGGAAACATTTGTCCTGTTTCCTGACGAACCTTACCTAACCTAACCTAACAATACAGTACAGTAGAGTTCTTTATTTCCAATCACTGCAAATACCAAGCATGCAGTAATGATACGTCTCATAGGATGCAGAGCGATTCCGGCATCGTAACTTCTGAGTGCAGTAACTGAACTCTGTAAGCATGATTAACTACTTCACTGAAATGTATATACACCTGCAGGTGTTTAAATACCTGCATATACACTTGAATACCTCAGAGTTAAGGCTGCGTCACACGATGTGAAAAAATAAGCTTATCATTCGTTAATATTTTTTGCCGTGTTGTTCATTTCTGGCATCATGTTATATAAACCATACCACGGGTGGGGTTAGAACCCGCGATCAGAGAATCACAAAACTCCAGACCGTCGTGGGAGGGGACTTGAGCTAGAGTTCGTCACGGCCACGCTAGCGGGAGATTCGCCTGTAAAAAACTTGCATTTGTGGTCACAGTGGTGTCTGTGCTAACCTTCCTATGGTGTAGAAATATACCTAGTTGGATGGATCTTATTGTGGCTAGCTGGTCCAGTGGCTAACGCGACGGTCTGGAGTTTTGAGACTCTCTGATCGCGGGTTCTAACCCCACCCGTGGTATGGTTTGTTTGCAGTCGTGTCATTACGATTTCGTGAGTCATTACATTATATATGCGTGCAGATATGAACGCTGCCTGCGACTACCCAACAACTGCGCTGTGTGTGGCAGTTTTGTTTCCTTGAATTCGCATATTTGCGTCAAATATACTTTTTTAATACATATATGCATTCTAATCTAATCAACTCTAACATACCTTAATAACCTATCCTAACTTAATCAAGCCTAACCTAACATAAGCTGCTCTGACTTGTTCTAACCTAAGGTAACCTAACCTAACTTAATCAAGCCTAACCTAACTTAATCAAGCCTAACCTAACCTAACCTATTCTAACCTATTCTAACCTAACCTAATCTAACCTATCGTAATATATACAAAATATCGATGATTTGTTACAATCTTCATTCGTTCATAGAGTCCCGTCTAATACAGGTCTTAACAAACGTGCAATAACCTACGTTCCACCTTTGTTTCCATGATGATTTACCACTCTCTTCCACGAGGTGAATACATCAACACTGTGCATGACTCGCGCAAGTTATACAGAGAAGGTGTTGTGGTTTTTCAAGGAGATGGAAAGGAATATTGTCTAGACGCTGGATAGCGATAGACGGGGTTCCTGGATGTTGGGACCCGGTGCTGTGAACTTTCAAGTGTTATGTTTGCAGTGTATATCCCAGAGCAGTACTGTATATCCCAGAGCAGTATTGTATATCCCAGAGCAGTATTGTATATCCCAGAGCAGTATTGTATATCCCAGAGCAGTATTGTATATCCCAGAGCAGTATTGTATATCCCAGAGCAGTATTGTATATCCCAGAACAGTATTGTATATCCCAGAGCAGTATTGTATATCCCAGAGCAGTATTGTATATCCCAGAGCAGTATTGTATATCCCAGAGCAGTATTGTATATCCCAGAGCAGTATTGTATATCACAGTACAGTAGTGCATATCCCAACACAGTAATTTATATCGCCTCACACAGTATTATATATCCCAGCACAGTATTGTATATACCAACAAAGTATTGTATATCCCAAAGAGTATTGGATTTCACAACACGGAAATGCTCAATAATGCATGGGAATTTACAATACTGTGTGTGGATACATAATATCATGCAGAAATCGCGAACAAGCGATACGAGATGCAAACCAACCACGGTGGGAGTTGACTGATAGCTCTAGGTCTTTCATGTTGCAATCAACACATCATGGGAATCTTGCAATGTTGCAGAAAAGAGGAGGAGGTCCAAGCAAATACGATCACAGGAAGCACCTTTACATTCCAGCAAAGGCGCTTTCTGTGACCTTAATTAACCTCAATTAACACCACTCAGCTGACCTTGACATCTGTTAGTTTACATTAATTAATACCTGGTAGCTGACTTTAACACTTCTCAGCTGACCTTAACACCTGTTACCTGATCTTAAATAACACCTGCAGTCATAACACTTAGTAAAAGGTACATTACTTTGGGTTGAAAAAATTAACTGATAATTTGATGAGAGAGAGAGAGAGAGAGAGAGAGAGAGAGAGAGAGAGAGAGAGAGAGAGAGAGAGAGAGAGAGAGAGAGAGAGAGAGAGAGAGAGAGGGAGAGAGAGAGAGAGAGAGAGAGAGAGAGAGAGAGAGAGAGAGAGAGGAGAGAGAGAGAGAGAGAGAGAGAGAGAGAGAGAGAGAGAGAGAGAGAGAGAGAGAGATTTTATATCAGGGAGTACGAGAGAAAGCAGTCTTGACGCTGTTGAGGAGCTCTTGATTCAAGGAAATGGGCCTGACTCTCCCTTTGACACTCCCTAGCACTCTCCCTTTCACACTCTTTTTAACTCTCCCTTTCACACTCCCTGGAATTCTCCCTTTCACACTCCCTTTTACACTCCCTGGCACTCACCTTGGCACTCTCCAGATATAGATCATACAGAGAAAAACTTAACATGAGGGGTTACAGTGTCACGAGTTGAACTTACTCTGGAAAAACTAAATAAGAACCATGGCATTGATGCCACGTTCATCCCAAGCTGCTTTTTGGGTTGCAACATGTGCAGTCTTGTATAGCAACACGATGATCTCGCAACACCTGACAACAGCGTCCTTCAAACACCCGCAGATTGTTTTCTAGTTAATTTCTTTCTATTGTAAACAAACTGTTACAGCCCTCAAAAACCGGCAAGTAAGTAAGCAGCAAGTAAGTACATGTATTCAGATATACACAAATACAGTTACATAGATTACCATACATAGCAGCATATGTGTAGACAACCTGTGTCTATTCATAAGTGAGTGAAATGTTTGGGTTTTTCAGGCGGCTCTCAATATAGTATTTTCGATAACGAATTCATGTCAGTTGAGTTTATTTCATAATATACCGTACAGTATAAACACACGCCACATATACCCACACAAATCAAAAGTTCCTGCACTATGCATTTCTCGGCTACTTACAGCACTTCTGGTGGAAATATTTCCTGAATATTAAAATGGTATATAATACCGACAGGTTTGTAAGTCAAACACATAGGCAACAGATAGGCATCTTCAATCCGAAAATTTTCGCCTACACAGTAGGCATCTTCAGTCGGAAATATTTCCTGCAGGTTTCGAGCTTATGCTCTCCGGTGAGCTGAATATCCTGATTTCACTTTTTACCATCTAAATTCGCGCGTGAAGGTGTTAATGTAGCCAAGAAACAAGAGGATGTGCTGTGTAATCATGGGTAAACATTTCCTTCCTAAGCTAGGACTGTACCACGTAATCATGGGCGAATGTTGAAGAATGAGACGCTTGTGTAATATTTGGGACCTTTTATTATAGAAACGTTCCGGCAGCGAATGTCTCATTCTTCAACTTTTCGTTTTTTCCAAACCATTTAAATCATACGTGAACGTCACCCTTTGCAGATCAATCATTAACATCGCCAATTTGTTATCCATCTTAATTTAGCCAGACGTTGTTGTTGAGAAATGGGATTACCAGCTAAGTTTAAATATAGGGAAACTTAGCTTAGAAAGACAGCTCATCGCCTGCACAGCCGCCCCTGCAGACGAGGTCTTGAGAAGCTGTCGAAGTCATCTCTCAATGGGCTGTAAAGATTTATAATTTGTAAGATTATAAATTACCCCTAGGGGGTGTTATGTCAGCATATTTCATTCACTGATTGCTGACAAACTTACGTGTGTGGACTCAAAGGTCCGCATATCACCGAGGTTTATGATAAGTGACTAACTCACGATTTTATATTCAACTGCGCAGTCAATAGTAGCACATCACGAATTAGAACACTTACCTGGGTATATGTATCTGACCCGTAATTACGCCCGGATATCCGTTGAGTTGATTGAAGAATAGTGTTCTTTGAAGAATGTCGCACTACACTCTGTTGGATCGCAACACTCGTTGTTACACTGTTCATCAATAATTGTTCACACAATATCACTGAAGAAGCTGATCACACTTCTCTGTAAGTGTTTATTGTGTTTTGTGAGACACTTTGTTCACACTAACGCACAGATCGTTCTTTGTTGGTTATCCTGGCGTCAGTGTCACTCTCAGTAGAGTCAAAAGTAATCTGAAGACGCAACAACGCCCCACGCCGTCACTGCCCCCAGCACAAAGGAAAAGCTGACCTAGTACTTTTGCTTCCTTGTTACTTCCTCGATGAAGCAAAGCAAAATGTTTAAATCTTGCTGTCTTAGGCATAGACAACAATGTCCACTATCTTTACTATGGTAATAAAGTGGGAGCAGGATTGTCCTTAATTGTCCTGCTAAGGTAAGAGATGTACTGTCTCTTATTAAAATACACTCTGCAACACTGGACTGCAAGGAGCAGCGGTCGCTTGACCACGTCGCATACTCGTACTGCATCTGCGATCAATTACTCACTGTAACAGTAAACAAGACGCTTGCCCCTTCTGAGAGGGCTGGGCCCCTCACGGCTGAAAGGGCTGAAAGGGGCTGAAGGGGGCTGATACCCCACGCCTGGAGAAAATTTCTCCACAGTTGTAGTGACGAATGATCATTCACCGTCCTGAAGCATGTCAGAAACTCTGCGATAAGTCCTGGAACAGCAAAAAATGTCGAACCTCTCAATTCCCAACTCTCAAAACGGAATGCTGGACTTGCTGCCAAATGGCCGAAATTATTTCCAACTTTGCATCACTGAGAGCTCACGAAAAAGTAATTTTAAGTTGTTGTTTGTACGATATGTGTCTGGTATATGTCCAGTATGTGATCTCAGTGTTTACATCCCTTACGTAGTGCTGGGATATTTGCTCCATTCGCTGATATTTTTTATATTCTGTGACAAGGGATTGGACCTGACTTCTTTCTCGGCTCGAACCTGATTACCTAACTTTCCCAAGGCGCTCTACGACCCCTATGGATTGAGCACTTCCCTGCGAATGAGATAATAATAATAATAATAATAATAATAATAATAATAATAATAATAATAATAATAATAATAATAATAATAATAATAATTATAATAATAATAAAAATAATAATAATAATAATAATAATAATAATAATAATAATAATAATAATAATAATAATAATAATAATAATATAATAATAATAATAATAATAATAATATTAATAATAATAATAATAATAATAATAATATTAATAATAATAACAATAATAATATTAATAATAATAATAATAATAATAATAATAATAATAATAATATTAAAAATAATAATAATAATAATAATAATAATAATAATAATAATAATAATAATAATAATAATAATAATAATAATAATAAAATAATTATGATAATAATGATAATAATAATAATAACAATAATAATATTATTATTAATAATAATAATAATAATAATAATAATAATAATATAATAATAATAAAAATAATAATAATAATAATAAATAATAATAATAATAATAATAATAAAAAATAGTAATAATAATAATAATAAAATAATAATAATAATAATAATAATAATAATAATAATAATAATAATAATAATACGTGGGTGGCACATGTTAATATTGACCCTGGTAAGGCTTAATCTGGCACTGCTATGAGGGAGAAGGAGGTTTCGAGCCCATTTTTTGGGGAGGGGGGACCTTTCCCCTGGTTTTTAACCACTCTAGAATGATCAGTCACTATTTCTAGCCTCAAAGGCCCAACCTAGCAGTGTTCCTCTGCATCCTATGTTGTTGTACCTATTCTTAAAACTGCGTATTGGCTCTGTTTTCACCGCTTCCTCATCCAGGTCGTTCCTCCTCACTCTTGACAGACATTCCAGTGGCCTCTTACCTTTGTAATTATCACCATAATTTAGCTTTATTTTGTGCCTGTGGATCCTAATTATAGAAAAACAGTAATTAAATTCTTGTATTTTTGAATGTCTAAGTGAAGCATTAATATCTCACAAAATTTTGTAGCACTTCTAACTGAGCCAACTATATACTTAATTATATACTTAATTATATACTTAATTATATACTTAATTATATACTTAATTATATACTTAATTAAGGCAGAGTGAGGATAATAAATGCCTTGTTAGTCGCCAGATGTCACTGTCAAGGAAAGTATCAACAAGACAATTATTATTATTGTAATTATTATTATTGTTATTAGTAGTAGTAGTAGTAATAGTAGTGTTATTATTATTATTATTATTATTATTATTATTATTTTTATTTTTATTATTATTTATTATTATTATTAGTAGTAGTAGTAGTAGAAGTGGCAGTAATTATTATTATATTCATTTAGAAGAGCTAGAACCGTAAGGGCTATTCAACGCCCGGGGAAACGGGACATAATCACGTTCGATCCACGAAAGAGAAAAATAGTTCCAAGTCCATGGATCAAGAGCCCTTCTTTAGCCACAGAGGGCACCTTTCCTACCCTTGAAGCGCCCCAAGATAAATAAATCAGGCGGAGAGTGCCGGGAGACATTCAATCTGTCAGTGCCACTCTGAGCAGCATCTCAGGTGAGACAACTCACCTGGTCACCTCTTTAATTATACCCGAGGCCAAGCCAGGTGTCAGGTGAGAGTTGGTGGGTTAGTGAGGTTTGAAGCCTGTCGACTACACCAGGGTTATTAAAGGCTGCTTGTAACCTGTACACCGCCAGTTAATGAGAACTGAAGGACACTCACCGTGTATATGTACCGTGAATTTACTCACAATAAGACGTATATGCAACATTTGGGTATCTCTGTTCTGAAGACGACACGAAACCAGTGGTTTTTATCAGTTTAATGCGGAGGTTATTAAAGGGAGACAGTGGAAGATGAGGTAATCAGTCCCTCAGCCTAGGAGCAGGTGATGAGCACAGTAGTCTTGAAGACTATGGTATTCATCACCTACTCCAAGGCTGAGGGACTGATAATCTCATCTTCCACTGTCTGCCGTATATATTTCTTCAGTCTTCATGTTATGTCCCTGTATTGTATTGACAAAGCTACTGGAGGGCGAAACGTCTACAAGTAAATATACTCAGATGTTGTACATGTGTTTAACTCATCATCTTGTCGATAATGTATACCATTGATATCCATGAACTATGTATATCCAGTATTGTGTTCAAGAGTGAGGTCAATTTACCGGCTCTTGGTTACGTACCGGGAAAGTTTACTGTGTTAATTGCTGCTGTCATGTGTCAGTGTCACTGTTGTCATATCTGTCAAACCACGGTACGGGTGGGACTCGAACTCATGGCAAGTGAGCCGTATAACTCCAGGCCGGTGCGTAAGCCGCTGGGCCAGCTGGCTACAATAAGATTCATCCAACTAGGTATATTTATAAACTATAGGGAGGTTAGCATGGGCCACCACTGTGACCACAAATGCAAGTTTTTACAGATGAATCTCCCGCCAGCTTGGCCGTGACGAGCGCTAGCTCAAGTCCCCTCAAAGCTTTCATCATGACTCACGAAATCGTGTTTTGTTTGCAATCGTGTTAATACGATTTCGTGAGTTATATCTGTCATTATCTCGCGTTGACAGACGTGATTGTGGGACTTGTCAGTTCTTCCGCGTTGATGTGACGAGTCTGGTATTGAAGGTATCGTTCCCTATATATCTGATGATTATAATTATAAACGGTAAGCCAGCGGAAGGCCTCGGTCAGATGACCAAAGCCACCTACTGCGAGTCATCTTATGACTAAGACCCGCGTCAGGAAATTGTCCTGTTTCCTGACAAACCTAACCTAACCTATACTCCCCCTTAGATCAAACCTGATTACATCCTTTTTCCTAGGAGCAGTATGGCCCCTACGGGCTTAGCTCTTTTCCATAACGGAAGGGTCATTGTCGTAGCTTGGTAAAACAACTGTGGTAATGTCAAAACTACCGAGAAGAAAAGTGTACTAAATGACTACACTGTACTAAAAAATATTTTCTTAACTAGACAAATGTATAAACAAAGATGTATTAACTAGACTAATGTATAAACTAAGATGTATTAACTAGACTAATGTATAAACTAAGATGTATTAACTAGACTAATGTATAAACTAAGATGTATTAACTAGACTAATGTATAAACTAAGATGTATTAACTAGACTAATGTATAAACTAAGATGTATTAACTAGACTAATGTATAAACTAAGATGTATTAACTAGACTAATGTAAAACTAAGATGTATTAACTAGACTAATGTATAAACTAAGATGTATTAACTAGACTAATGTATAAACTAAGATGTATTAACTAGACTAATGTATAAACTAAGATGTATTAACTAGACTAATGTATAAACTAAGATGTATTAACTAGACTAATGTATAAACTAAGATGTATTAACTAGACTAATGTTAAACATAAGATGTATTAACTAGACTAATGTATAAACTAAGATGTATTAACTAGACTAATGTATAAACTAAGATGTATTAACTAGACTAATGTATAAACTAAGATGTATTAACTAGACTAATGTATAAACTAAGATGTATTAACTAGACTAATGTATAAACTAAGATGTATTAACTAGACTAATGTATAAACTAAGATGTATTAACTAGACTAATGTATAAACTAAGATGTATTAACTAGACTAATGTATAAACTAAGATGTATTAACTAGACTAATGTATAAAATGGATAATAGCAAAAAATCTCTTAAAAAAGGAAAAAAAATCAGAAAATGTATATATTAAAACACAGGATGTTTTAATTGGGCGAGTTACGCCTCTAACGTTCGTATATATGTGACTAATTATTATGCATTGAAAAATGTTCTATTGAGTTTTTATTTTGCAAATGTTTGCATCGCAAATGTTGCAGCGGTGTAATGGATTTTGTAAGCGGAGGTTGAGGGTGGGGGGGAGTGTTTTGTTTGTCAGGAGAAATTAAGAGAATGTTTCCTGGGGTGAGTCTTGGTCATAAGAACATAAGAAAGGAGGAGCACTGCCGCAGGCCTAGTGGCCCATGCTAGGCAGGTCCAAGTAACACCTGTTCAAGAAGGAATGAGCACAGCTGTAGGCCAACTGGCTCAAGCTAGTCAGGTCCAGCTCACAAATGTGATGTCTCACTTGGAGAGACTTTTGATCATGTGACCGAGACCTTCACATGGCTTCCCGGTCAACCCAGTGAGAAAACACTTAAGATGTAAAGTAAAAGGACACAAGTGCAACTAATGTGACGTTTTATCGTAGCAACGTTTCGCTCTACAGGAGCTTTGTCAAGCCGTTACAAACAATACATGGACACAGAGGGTATATATAGCCTTAAAATGAGGTGTAATACTAGTGGTGGTAGTAGTAGTAGTAGTAGTAGTAGTAGTAGTAGTAGTAGTAGTAGTAGTGATGTAAGTCGTAGTAGTAGTAGTAGTGATATAAGTGGTAGTAGTAGTAGTAGTGATATAAGTCGTAGTAGTAGTAGTAGTGATATAAGTCGTAGTAGCAGTAGTAGTAGTAGTAGTAGTAGTGATATAAGTCGTAGTAGTAGTAGTAGTAGTAGTAGTGATATAAGTCGTAGTAGTAGTAGTAGTAGTGATATAAGTCGTAGTAGTAGTAGTAGTAGTGATATAAGTCGTAGTAGTAGTAGTAGTAGTAGTACTAGTAGTGATATAAGTCGTAGTAGTAGTAGTAGTAGTGATATAAGTCGTAGTAGCAGCAGTAGTAGTAGTAGTAGTAGTAGTAGTAGTGATATAAGTCGTAGTAGTAGTAGTAGTAGTGATATAAGTCGTAGTAGTAGTAGTAGTAGTGATATAAGTCGTAGTAGTAGTAGTAGCAGTAGTAGTAGTAGTAGTGATATAAGTCGTAGTAGTAGTACTAGTAGTGATATAAGTCGTAGTAGTAGTAGTAGTAGTGATATAAGTCGTAGTAGTAGTAGTAGTAGTACTAGTAGTGATATAAGTCGTAGTAGTAGTAGTAGTAGTAGTAGTGATATAAGTCGTAGTAGTAGTAGTAGTACTAGTAGTGATATAAGTCGTAGTAGTAGTAGTAGTAGTAGTAGTGATATAAGTCGTAGTAGTAGTAGTAGTAGTAGTGATATAAGTCGTAGTAGTAGTAGTAGTAGTGATATAAGTCGTAGTAGTAGTAGTAGTAGTACTAGTAGTGATATAAGTCGTAGTAGTAGTAGTGGTAGTGATATAAGTCGTAGTAGTAGTAGTAGTAGTAGTAGTGATATAAGTCGTAGTAGTAGTAGTAGTAGTGATATAAGTCGTAGTAGTAGTAGTAGTAGTAGTAGTAGTGATATAAGTCGTAGTAGTAGTACTAGTAGTGATATAAGTCGTAGTAGTAGTAGTAGTAGTGATATAAGTCGTAGTAGTAGTAGTAGTAGTACTAGTAGTGATATAAGTCGTAGTAGTAGTAGTAGTAGTAGTAGTGATATAAGTCGTAGTAGTAGTAGTAGTAGTACTAGTAGTGATGTAAGTCGTAGTAGTAGTAGTAGTAGTAGTGATATAAGTCGTAGTAGTAGTAGTAGTAGTAGTGATATAAGTAGTAGTAGTAGTAATAGTGATATAAGTCGTAGTAGTAGTAGTAGTAGTACTAGTAGTGATATAAGTCGTAGTAGTAGTAGTAGTAGTGATATAAGTCGTAGTAGTAGTAGTAGTAGTACTAGTAGTGATATAAGTCGTAGTAGTAGTAGTAGTAGTAGTGATATAAGTCGTAGTAGTAGTAGTAGTGATATAAGTCGTAGTAGTAGTGATATAAGTCGTAGTAGTAGTAGTGATATAAGTCGTAGTAGTAGTGATATAAGTCGTAGTAGTAGTAGTAGTAGTAGTGATATAAGTCGTAGTAGTAGTAGTAGTGATATAAGTCGTAGTAGTAGTAGTAGTAGTAGTGATATAAGTCGTAGTAGTAGTGATATAAGTCGTAGTAGTAGTAGTAGTAGTAGTGATATAAGTCGTAGTAGCAGTAGTAGTGATAAAATATGGTATAACAATTAACTTGCACATGAGTAAAAGGATATAAAATCTATTCCCTCCTGGAGAGCGAAACGTTGCCACAATAAAAATATCACATTAGCTGCACTTGTGTTCTTTTACTTTACATATTGTCGGTAATTCTACCAACATATTTACAACACTTAAGATGTTTATGATTTGTTTGTTTTTCTTCTGTTGTTGAATTAGACACATGTGCAACTCTTGGGTATCTTTATTGAGGAAACGTTTCGCCACACAGTGGCTTCATCAGTCCATACAAAGGAGAAACTTGAAGAACAGGAGGAGAATGAGGTAATCAGTCCCTCAGCCTTGAGTCGATGTCTACGGTTTATAAGCTGCTTCTCCGCTCATATGCCGTATTCTATTCAAGATTGATGGACTGACCACATCGACTCAAGGTTGAGGGACTGATTACCTCATTCTCCTCCTGTTCTTCAAGTTTCTCCTTTGTATGGACTGATGAAGCCACTGTGTGGCGAAACGTTTCATCAATAAAGATACCCAAGAGTTGCACATGTGAGGTCCGTCAAGACACACCAGAGCACTGCTTACTCACGATGCATTACTCTAACAGAGTAAAGATCAAACCAGCGAGTGGCACAACCAATGAGTCGTCCAAACTAGCGCTTGCAGCTGTCGTTAGTGGCAGGCTGCAAGTCAAATGTAATGCGATTTTATCGCTCAAGGAGGCCTTTGTTGTCGTCTGTACAGACGACACAGAGGCTGAGAAACTACTGCTACTACCACTCTACGAGACCAGGGATTTCTTGTCTTGACTTCTCCAGCACTGAGGGCCAGGAGAATTGTTCCTCAAGCGACTCGACAACCTTATCACTGTACAGGCCACTGAAGAAATCAAGTCATCTATCGAAGCAAAGAACCCTTGGGCCAAGGTGGACTTCATTACTAAAATACCCAATGCTTCAGCCATGCTGAAGGTCACCTTCAGTGACGTCAACATGGCAGCCAGAGCTCTCGCTGAGGGCCTGGCTATTCACTACTTCCACATCAACCCAGCCTTCATCAAAGCAGAGAAATTCCAACATATCTCACAGTGCTATAATTGTTACTCATACTTACACACCACAAATGATTGTCCTACCAAGGACAAGAAGTTCTGCTCCACCTGTGGCCGTGAGGGTCATGACTTCAAGAATTGCACTACTGCTTCACCACCTAAATGCTTGAACTGCAAGAATGACCACCATACTCTTGCTGCCAGGTGCCCTACCAGAAGAGACATACTCAAGAAACAACAACAACAACAAAAGAAACCTAACCCACAAGCAACCACATATTCTGCTATCGCCAAGCTTCAAGCAGACACTACCAAGATACTACAAGCCACGCAAGCTGCTCCCACCACTTCCCTGCCAGCACCTACTGCCGACTCCACCAAGATTCTTTATTGCATTATGTATGCTCATGTACAGAATGCAGCTGAGCCTGGTTCCTTCAACACCACCATCAATGAACTTTTCAAACTAAATAATATGCCTGGCCTCACATTCCCTGCATCACCACCTTCCACTGAGATCCTAAAATCTAATGCATATATTATCAGCATCACCGCTGCTCCACCGCTGTCACAACCTCCACTAGACACAGAGATGGACCAATCAGAGACCACTGAGACGTCGGCAAACCCCACCAATGAGAGTCCACTACCGCTTGCATCCACTGCTAGAGCAACTGACCAGTCGGAAATCTCGCCTTCACCAGTTCAGCCACCAGCCAAGAAAGCAAAAACACAAGAAACTGCGGATGCACCTCACGGTGCCACTGACACTGCTGCACCACAACAAGTCCGATACCTGAAGGGTGTATACTTCTACACAACCAAGCAGTATAAGAACAGAATGCTGTCTTCAGAAATCCATCAGCACCTCCAGGACGGAACAGTCAAGTATACCTACGACCAAACTGTTACATACACCACTGCAGACATGACCAGACTACTCACTGCCAACACCCAACACCTTATGGAAGTCGAGTACACCTCAAAGAGGAAATTCAGGATGAAGATAAGTTTTCCCAGCACTTTGCTGTCCGCTAAAGCTGGGGTGTGGCTCCAATCGACCCTGTAACTGCTGCCTCTGCTCGACTGCACTTCTCTTCGGGGAAGTCAGCGCAAGATAGAAGAAGACGACACCCTCCAACCGGAGGGCCAAGAAAGAAGAAAGAAGATGATCGTCAACCCCCACCCGGGGGGCCACTGCCGGGTCACCATCTGGAGAAGACCTGGGCCGGAAGTACACCGGCGAATCAACATGAATGAATGAAAATGAACACCAACACACGACACTCCACACAGGAGAGCACAGCGCTAGCACGATCGACACCATGCATTGCCCTTCTAGGGCAGGGTTGGTGCCAGAGCCCGAGTTTGTAGCTCACAAGATGAGGGGGGTACTTGTGCCTCCTCCCATGGGTGACTTAGGTCTCAGACACTCCCTAGACAGGGAGCCAGTGCCGGGCCACCACTTGAAAGGGCCCGGGCCGGGAGAATACCGGCGAATCTTTAACAATAACTGTACTCCAGAGTCTTCACGACTACGGTGCTCTTTACACCAACTCCAAGGCTGAGGGACTGATTACCTCATCTTTTGTATATAGTTCTTCTGCCTCCCAATTATGTCCTTGAATTTGTATTGATAAAACCACTGGATGGCGAAACGTCTACCATTCATGTACAAAGATATTTATGCCTTGGTGGGTGCAGCAGGCCTGCTGCACCCACCAAGGCATAAATATCTTTGTGTTCTCTCTTTCTTATGTTCTTAACTATTTCTAGCCAAGACAGGACTCGCAGCAATGGTTTTAATTTGGAAAAAAAATCAGATATGGGAAAACACTGGTTTGGTAACAGAGTTGTGGATGAGTGGAACAAACTCCCGAGTACCGTCAAAGAAGCTAAGACGTTGTGTGGTTTTAAAAATAGGTTAGATAAATACATGACTGGGTGTGGGTGGGTGTGAGTTGGACGTGACTATCTTGTGCTAGTAGGTGTGTGTGTGTGTACTCACCTAGTTGAGGTTGCGGGGGTCGAGTCCGAGCTCCTGGCCCCGATGTGTGTGTGTGTGTGTGTGTGTGTGTGTGTGTGTGTGTGTGCGCGCGCACGCGCGTATGTGAGTGTATGTGTGTGGTGTTAGAATTAACCTTTGTTTGTACAATCAGTGTGACTTTGTAAATGGTCCAGGTCGGACTGAAACGTCGTCACAAGTTTCTCTCTCCTATGTCCGGGTTACTTGTGTAGTGTTCCAGTCACGGTATTGTGCCTTTTCATTCTTTTTGTACTCATTCGTACTTGCATGGGATCAAGTCCCAGTTTACTGCACTGATTTATAAAACCAATGAGTACATGAAGAAGACGCAAGTGCAACACTCTGGATCAGTTATGATGAATCTAAACCAGATGCCTGAGGATCCAGGTTTGTATACTGGAGACAGGAGAGGTGAAGCAGCTGGAAGACTGTGTCGCAGGTGAGAGGAACCCTCTACTGGAAATAGGTCATGCGAATGGATTAGACAAGAGGAGCGTTGATAAATTAGACACATGTACAACTCTTGGGTATTTTTATTGAGGAAACGTTTCGCCAACCAGTGGCTTCCTCAGTCTATACAAAGGAGAATGGTGAAGAACATAAGGAATTTGAGATAATCAGTCCCTCAGCCTGAAGTCGATGTAATCAGTCCATCAGTCTTCAAGATTGATGGACTGATTAATTAATGGACTGATTAATTAATGGACTGATTAATTAATGGACTGATTGATGGACTGCTGCAGGCCTACTGGCCTGCAGCAGTGTTCCTTCTTTCTTATGTTTTTATGTTCTTAACTATTTCTAGCCAAGACAGGACTCGCAGCAATGGTTTTAAGTTGGAAAAAATTCGGATATAGGAAAGCACTGGTTTGGTAAGAGTTATGGATGAGTGGAACAAACTCCCGAGTACCGTCATAGAAGCTAAGACGTTGTGTAGTTTTAAAAATTGGTTAGATAAATATATGAGTAGGTGTGGGTGGGTGTGAGTTGGACGTGACTAGCTTGTGCTAGTAGATCTTAAGTGAATGTGACCTGACCTGACTAGGTTGAGTGATTGGCTTAAGCCGGTGGGAGACTTGAACCTGCCTCGCATGGGACAGTAGGCCTGCTGCAGTGTTCCTTCTTTCTTATGTTCTTATGTTAAGTCTTCTACCAGAGTGTAAAGATTCATCAAGGGTAAACGACTGATCACCTCAAATTACGTCTCCACACTCAGGATTCCCAGTTGCATCACCATATTCACCACTAGGTCGTCTTGAGTGAGGATTGCAATTTATGTTTCCCTGAGTCTATACTCGGTTTCCGGTTTTCCTGCTCCTTACTCCAATATTCAACAACATTACATTTTGTAGGGTTAGTTTCCAGTAGTCACTAGTCTCAGCAACTCAGTTTCTCCAGGTTCAATAATATCCTTTCTATTTCCTCTCCGTTTTCATTATCCTCATTATTCGCCATTATTTTCAAGAGAATAATTAAATAATTTAATGTAAGATCTATAATAATGAGAGGTAAAGTGAGAAGCAATACAGAAAATAGGAGAGAGACAGTGTAGAAGGAAAAAATGTGAACGTGGGAGACGGAGTGGAAGGAAGACTAGGGTTTAAACTCAACTCTGGCAGCATCTCCAAGGTCATACTTGAAGAAATATACTCGAGAGAGAGAGAGCGCAAGAGGACCCTAAAATTGCTTGCAAACACTCTGTTGAATGACTGTGACACACTCTCTGTTTACATCAATCTTCTATTCGAATCAGCTAGCCACTTGCCCCCTCGTTTCTACTTTCCCAGAATCAATAACCATCATCTCTTTACCACAGTGCAGACCACTTAAGCATGTGGACTGATGCCATTCTGACCTTCAAGGCTGGCGTCACGTTAAAGAAGGCCAATGTCTCGACTTTAGGGCTGCCAATGTACGGTAGTCTTCCTTTGAGGTCCTATAAAAGAAGCCGGTTACTGCTTTTATGGGACTTATTAAATTTATTAGACTCTATCCAATAACCTGAAGAATTATCAGTAGATAGTTTCAACACATCACCAAGGCAGAATAACCTGAAGAAGAAAGTTTATTTGCCATCATTTGCACCCTAGCTGTCTTTCCACAAGGGCAGAGACATCAGCATCCATTGACGGCCCTCTGAACGGCAGCATTTCCTCCAGACACCTGAGTTGGGTTAACAGTCATCCCCTGAAGTCTTTAAGACGCATTACTACTGTCGCACTACGACAACACGTACGTTCTTAAAAACCACTCGTCCCCATTCTCATCCAGCAAGCACACACACATCTTTTGCCCATGCATCTACGACTCTCAGTTCCTCCTTCACACCCTCCTTCACACCCTCCTTCACACCCTCCTTCACACCCTCCTTCACACCCTCCTTCACACCCTCCTTCACACCCTCCTTCACATACTCCTTTGGCCTCTTTCTAGAACACTTTGCGCCTTCTTTTCACCCATTTCTGACTTCCAAATCCTTATAATCACTCTCTCTCATCTCTAGTCTATGTTATTTATAAATGACTTACACAGTTGATCCGAAGAAGTGCATATGTCCTTCCCTTCCTTAAATCGAACCCGAATGCCTTCCATTTCACAGGCGCTGCATGACTCATACGGTTTTAGTGCATCCACATAATACCAACAACAACAATAACAACAATAATAATAATAATATTAATAATAATGATAATAATAATAATAATAATAACAATAATAATAATAATAATAATAATGATGATAATAATAATAATAATAGTAACAATTATTATTATTATTATTATTATTATTATTATTATTATTATTATTATTATTATTATTATTATTATTATTATTAGTATTATTAGTATTATTATTTTTATTATTATTATTATTATTATTATTATTATTATTATTATTATTATTATTATTATTATTATTATTATTATTATTATTATTATTATTATTGCTGTTATTGTTATTATAATTATGATGACCAAACTAACTAAAAAAATAGCTCATTCAACTGAATATTTCGTAACCTTCAAATTTCTTCTTAGTCCAACTTCTTTCCCTCCAGCAACTCCTCAACACTTCAACTACTTTCTTCTTTCATCTGTTATCAGATTTCCATCGGCACTGACTGACCCACTTGCTGACACATCCGCTTCCAAATCTCTGGAGAAATAGGTTACCAGTAGCCTGATTGGCTAGGGATGGCACAGCAGTTAGAGGACGGTGAATTAAACCTAAACCGCTGTTTGCTCTGAATGGCCCATTCAGGCTGAAAGCTGTTGTCACAGCCTATTGTATTATGAATGGCCCATTCAGGTTGAAAGCTGTTGTCACAGCCTATTGTATTATGAATGGCCCATTCAGGTTTAAGGTGGGTTGGCAAGTAAGACACATGGGCAACAGTTAGGTATCTTTATTCCGAAACTTTTCGCCTATACAGTAGGCTTCTTCAGTCGAGTACAGAAAGTAGGCAGGAGCGGTAGAGATGTGAAGACGATGTAATCAGTCCATCACCCTTGAAGACGTAGATTTGAGGTTGTCAGTCCCTCAGCCTAGACAAAAGTTCTGTTCCATAGTTCGAAACACTGTGAAAATCAAGCGACATTTTGGAAACTTATATACTGTCGGAAGGTGAGGTGTAGAGTAGTAGAAAAAAGAATGCAATCAAAGAGAGGTCACGTCCTTCTCAGATCCAACCATTCTTGCTTGAAGACTGAGACACTTATGCAACATATGGGAATCTTTATTAAGGAAACGTTTCGCCACACAGTGGCTTCTTCAGTCCAATACAAAGCAGAGAGGGGTAAGGAGAGGAAGAGTTTGAGGGACTGATTACCTCAAACTCCTCCTCTCCTTATCCCTCTCTGCTTTGTATTGGACTGATGAAGTCACTGTGTGGCGAAACGCTTCCTCAATAAAGATTCCCAAATGTTGCATAAGTATCTCATTCTTCATTATTGTAACTTACCTAAGTTCCCCAAAACTTTTTAAATACCACTGTAACTTACATACATCTGTAACTTAAACACAGCTGTAACTCAAATACAGATGTAATTTTAAATACAGCTGTAACTTGATTTAATACAGTTGTAACTTGCTTAAATATGGTTGTAACTTGTTTAAATATAGCTGTAACTAGCTTAAATACGACGGTAATTTGTCTGAATACCACTGTAAGTTGCCTAAACATTACTTACTTACCTAAGTATAGCTGCAACTTACCTAAACACTGGAGATGGAACAATACCAAAAAAAAATTTCGATACCGATACTCAATTTTAAACCGATACCGAGAACGATGCCATCAAAAAAAAAAAAGCCGATACCAACCAGAACTTTGTCGCACCCTTGTTGAATACACAGTAACTTGCCCAAATACCACCGTAATTTGTCTAGTAAACAAATATTTGGTTTGGTAAATAACTCGCAAAAACATGTTAGCTACGCTGTAATGCAGGCTACGCTGCCGTGTTCATATGACTGAGTTCACTGTATAAACAACTCATTGTTATTCTTCCTGACTCAATAAATGTGTAGCTGATTCAATACTAACAAATATGGTACGACCCTCTCCCTCAGTCCATCACGTCTCTGTATTCTGCCTCCATAGGATGGGTGTGGGGTGAGCACCACTCACAGGATGGGTATGGATATCAAACTAACTACCTAATAGGCTTAGCTTTTTTAGCCCGATCAATATCCACTACTGTCTATCGCCTTCCCACTCTATTGTTTTCTTACCCATTCCTATACCTTTCCACTATAGACAGACCTTCCCTATGGCTTTTTTATGTCTATCTATTGTTTTTCTTACCCACTCCTATTTCTTTCCACCATTATCTATCCTTTTCAAACTATACTCCCTTCACTCTCTCCTCTCTTCACATCCCTGCTCCTCCCCCTCTCTCTCTTCTCCACATCACCCATCTCTCCTCTCTTCACATCCCTTCTCTTCCCCTCCTCTCTCTTCTCCACATCACCCATCTCTCCTCCCTCATCCATCTCTGGCCTCCCCCTCACCCATCTCTGCCCACTCTCACCCCACAAGAACAACGGGGCTGGATGATGCATGTTGGCAATTTCCCGAGGCAGTTATTTTGCGTTATCCACATGCCATTTAGTCTCGCAATCACAGCTCTCCCCGCCTGCTGTACGTTTTTCATGAGCCCTCCTTGCTTTTTCATTCATTCCTGCTTTCTTTTTTCCCTCTCTCTGCTGTTTTCCTTCTACCTCATTCCTACTTTCTTTTCCCCCCTCTCTCACTCCTGCTTTCTTTCTCTCGCATTCCTGATTTCTTTTACAATTTACCTGCAGCGCATTTTATAGGTGCTAAGAGGTATATACAGGGGGCGAGTATCCCCGTCTCCTGAGTAAATTATTAAAACGAAAAAGAAGAATCTTTTCAAGTTGGGATGTTTGAATGTGTGCAAGTGTAGTACGGATCAGAAGGAAAAAAATATTTTTAATGTTATAAGTAAAAAAACAAACTTGATGTCGTGGCTCTAAGCGAAACTAAGCTAAGGGGTGTAAAAATTTCAATAGGGATTAGTAAATGAGGGTTAAATTAAATAAGAGGGAACCAGAGCTGAAGAAGGGGAAGCGATAATATTAAACGATCAACAAGGGAAGAAGAAGAGCTGATGTAGGAGTTTAAATTCAAAAATTAAGTGAATTAGAATCAGAGGCGTGTAGAAGAGTGAGAGAGAGTCTGGGAAGTGCTCAGCAAGTGTTTACGGAGTTTCAAAGCAAAGGTGAAAATTATTGTTTGGACCCAAAGTCTAGAAAGAGAGATATTGTTGTAGATGGGGATGTAGGTAAGTTAGGAGTGCCAAAAGTAAATGATGATGGACACCCTCTAGTTTAACTAAGGATGCAAAACAACAACGGGGGGAGTTGAGTGATAGCTCTAGGTCTTTCCTGTTGAAATTAGCACATCATCAGGAGCTTGCAATGTTGCAGAAAAGAGGAGGAGGTCCATGCAAATATGATCACAAGGAAAGCCTTTGAAAAGGCGTTCCCTCTCATCGTATCCTCTTTTCTGCAACACTGCAAGCTCCTGATGATGTGTTAATTGCCACACGAAAGACCTAGACTTATCATTCAACTCTCCCCGTGGTTGTTTTGCATCTCGTATCGCTTATTCGCGATATTCGCTAAACTACATATAGAAAAAGGTTTGGTAATAGATATTTTAAGAAGAATGAGGATAAATACCTGAAATACGAAATAGGGCAAAATAACAGACAGTTTCTTACATTATTTATTAGTAGTTAGAAGATTAATTGGTAGATTTGTAAACCAAATGTTTACAATGCAGTATGAATTTATGGATTTATAAAAGGCGAGCGATTGGGAGGACAGGAAAACAAGGTGGAAAATGTATGAAAAAGGTTGAAGTTTGCCAAAAGAAGTAAAAAGTTTTTATGGGGACAGTAAGGCTCGGATTATGGTATATGTGTAGAAAGGGGATTATTTTCCAGCAAAAGTAAGCGTTAGGCCCCCGTCTGTGAGGTCTAAGGTTGTTTAACGTGTTTGTAGTGATACTAACACTTATATGAGGTATGGATTTTAAACGTTACAGCGAGGAGGAGGAGGAGGAGGAGGAGAAGGAGGAGGAGGAGGAGGAGGAGGAGGAGGAGGAGGTTGGTAGCAATGGAAATGTTGCATTTGAAGGCAATGTGTGGTGTGAACATTATGCAGAACATGCGGTCGTGGAGATTAAAAGACAGTGCGGGGTTTCCAAAAGTATTATTCAGAATGCTGTGGAGAGGTTACTGAAGAAGTCTGGACATGTAGAGAGGAAGAAGCAAAACAAGATAACTAGGTGGAAGTTTAAATATGAGATGGAGGGGTAGGGGTCGGCCCAGTAAACACTGGAGGGAGATAATAAAGGAGGTTTAGAGTGTTATGGGGTTGGACATCCAACAGGCTTATGTGAGAGCGTTAGATACGGTAAGAGTGGTGGTAAGTGATTTTTATGACTTGGCGTGCTGTTGGAGTGAGAGCGAAGTAATATTTATAAAGGTATTCAGGAAAGCTGGTAAGCTGAGCCTTAATCCTGAAGGTGGGAAATATAGCGTCTGCACTGTGATGGACGGATGGGAATGTTGCAGTTCTGGAGGCCAACTGAACTGTGACAATTCCTCTCAGTATTTCGTACGTTGTTATCATATCCTCCCTAGTCCTTCTGTCCTCCACTGTCATCAGGTTGAGGGTTCCCCTAATCTCGTCTCATAGGAAATACCCCTTAGCTCCGGGACTAGTCTTGTTGCAAACCTCTGCACTTTCTTCAATTTCCTGATGTTTTTGACAAAGTGTAGGTTTCATATTGTGTACTCCAATATGGGCCAAACGTACACGGTGTACAGTGTCATGAACGTACGTGTGTGTGTGTGTGTATATGTGTGTGTGTAGTGTGTATGTACTCACCTAATTGTGATTGCAGGGGTCGATTCAAAGCTGTGAATGTGTGCGTGCGTCTGTGAGTGTGAGTGACTTTGTTTATAAGTCTCATTAACCTGCAATATAATATTGCACAAAGTTCACAATTTTAATCTCCAGTAATTGGCAAAGTCTCCAGAGTTTTCCGTTGAAGTAATTGGCAAATAATTTCACTTATTTTTCGTAGTAGATTTTGTAGGACATATATTTAAATAGTTTAACCAAAATACAAACAAATCTGCAAAGGTACATGCAAAGGAATATAATAAGATACATAAAAAGAAGGCACTTACAAAGACAAATACAAAGGCACTTACAAATACAATGGTGCTTACAAAGAGATATACATAGGCACTTATTAAGACAAATAAATAGGCACTTACAAAGACGAGTACAAGGGCACTTAGAAAGGCATATGCAAAGACACAAATGCAAATAAAAGGCCCGTACAAAGGTGAATACAAAGGTACATGGGATATTTGCTGCACGTGATAAGATTGTGTTCACCAACAAAGTCACTGTAACATTCAGTGAGTTTCACTTAAGGGAAATAATAATTAAGAATCATGTTAGGTACAATTATTATTTATTATTAAATATTCGCCGGTATTCTCCCGGCCCGGGCCTTGTCCAAGTGGTGGCCCGGCCTTGGCTCCTGTCTAGGGAGTGTCTGAGACCTAAGTCTCCCATGGGAGGAGGCACAAGTACCCCCCTCATCTTTGGGACCAACTGTCCCCAGGCCTAGCCACATTTCCCGCCCTCACGGGGCTCGTAGGGAGAAGCTAGGCCTCCCTTGTCTGCCATCCCCGCCCCAAGGGGGTTACTGGGAATGACAGTCGTGTGAGTTGCAAACTCTGGCTCAGGCACCTACCCTACCCTAGAAGGGCTGGGCATGGTGTCGATCTTAGGTACAAGAAAAAGTTACAAACTTAAACTTTTCGAGAAAAATCTTCAGAGATTTGTCCCTGTTCTAAGTTATTATTATTATTATTATTATTATTATATTATTATTATTATTATTATTATTATATTATTATTATTATTATTATTATTATTATTATTATTATTAACACACTGGCCGATTCCCACCAAGGCAGGGTGGCCAAAAAAGAAAAACTTTCACCATCATTCACTCCATCACTGTCTTGCCAGAAGGGTGCTTTACACTACAGTTTTTAAACTGCAACATTAACACCCCTCCTTCAGAGTGCAGGCACTGTACTTCCCATCTCCAGGACTCAAGTCCGGCCTGCTGGTTTCCCTGAACCCCTTCATAATTGTTACTTTGTTCACACTCCAACAGCACGTCAAGTATTAAAAACCATTTGTCTCCATTCACTCCTATCAAACACGCTCACGCATGCCCGCTGGAAGTCCAAGCCCCTCGCACACAAAACCTCCTTTACCCCCTCCCTCCAACCTTTCCTAGGCCGGCCCCTACCCTGCCTTCCTTCCACTACAGACTGATACACTCTTGAAGTCATTCTGTTTCGCTCCATTCTCTCTACATGTCAGTACCACCTCAGCGACCCTTCCTCAGCCCTCTGGACAACCGTTTTGGTAATCCCGCACCTCCTCCTAACTTCCAAACTACGAATTCTCTGCATTATATTCACACCACACATTGCCCTCAGACATGACATCTCCACTGCCTCCAGCCTTCTCCTCGTTGCAACATTCATCACCCATGCTTCACACCCATACAGGAGCGTTGGTAAAACTATACTCTCATACATTCCCCTCTTTGCTTCCAAGGACAAAGTTCTTTGTCTCCACAGACTCCTAAGTGCATCGCTCACCCTTTTCCCCTCATCAATTCTATGATTCACCTCATCTTTTATAGTCCCATCCGCTGACACGTCCACTCCCAAATATCTGAATACATTCACCTCCTCCATACTCTCTCCCTCTAATCTGATATTCAATCTTTCATCACCTAATCTTTTTGTTATCCTCATAACCTTACTCTTTCCTGTATTCACTTTCAATTTTCTTCATTTACATACCCTACCAAATTCATCCACCAACCTCTGCAACTTCTCTTCAGAATCACCCAAGAGCACAGTGTCATCAGCAAAGAGCAACTGTGACAACTCCCACTTTATGTGTGATTCTTTATCTTTTAACTCCACACCTCTTGCCAAGACCCTCGCATTTACTTCTCTTACAACCCTATCTATAAATATATTGAACAACCACGGTGACATCACACATCTTTGTCTTAGGCCTACTTTTACTGGGAAATAATCTCCCTCTTTCCTACATACTCTAACTTAAGCCTCACTATCCTCGTAAAAACTCTACACTGCTTTCAGTAACCTACCTCCTACACCATGCATCTGCAGCATCTGCCACATTGCATCCCTATCCACCCTGTCATACGCCTTTTCCAAATCCATAAATGCCACAAAGACCTCTTTAGCCTTATCTAAATACTGTTCACTTATATGTTTCACTGTAAACACCTGGTCCACACACCCCCTACCTTTCCTAAAGCCTCCTTGTTCATCTGCTATCCTATTCTCCGTCTTACTCCTAATTCTTTCAGTAATAACTCTGTATCATACAATTTACCAGGTATACTCAACAGACTTATTCCTCTATAATTTTTGCACTCTCTTTTGTCCCCTTTGCCTTTAACAAAGGAACTATGCATGCTCTCTGCCAATCCCTAGGTACCTTACCCTCTTCCATACATTTATTAAATAATAGCACCAACCACTCCAAAATTATATCCCCACCTGCTTTTAACATTTCTATGAATAACAAAGAAGGCACAATACCGTGACTGGAACGATACACAAATAACCCGCACATAAAAGAGAGAAGCTTACGACGACGTTTCGGTCCGACTTGGACCATTTACAAAGTCACACTGTGACTTTGTAAATGGTCCAAGTCGGACCGAAACGTCGTCGTAAGCTTCTCTCTTTTATGTGCGGGTTATTTGTGTAACATTTTTATCTTTATCCCATCAATCCCAGCTGCCTTACCCCCTTTCATTTTACCTACTGCCTCACGAACCTCCCCCACACTCACAACTGGCTCTTCCTCACTCCTACAAGATGTTATTCCTATTTGCCCTATACACGAAATCACAGCTTCCCTATGTTCATCAACATTCAACAATTCCTCAAAATATTCCCTCCATCTTCCCAATACCTCTAACTCTCCATTTAATAACTCTCCTCTCCTATTTTTAACTGACATCCACTTGTTCTCTAGGCTTCCTTAACTTGTTAATCTCACTCCAAAACTTTTTCTTATTTTCAACAAAATTTGTTGATAACATCTCACCCACTCTCTCATTTGCTCTCTTTTTACATTGCTTCACCACTCTCTTAACCTCTCTCTTTTTCTCCATATACTCTTCCTTCCTTGCATCACTTCTACTCTGTAAAAACTTCTCATATGCTAACTTTTTCTCCCTTACTACTCTCTTTACATCATCATTCCACCATTCGCTCCTCTTCCCTCCCACACCCACTTTCCTGTAACCACAAACTTCTGCTGAACACTCTAACACTACATTTTTAAATCTACCCTATACCTCTTCGACCCCATTGCCTATGCTCCATTAGCCCATCTATCCTCCAATAGTTGTTTATATCTTACCCTAACTGCCTCCTCTTTTAGTTTATAAACCTTCACCTCTCTCTTACCTGATGCTTCTATTCTCCTTGTATCCCATCTACCTTTTACTCTCAGTGTAGCTATAACTAAAAAGTGATCTGATATATCTGTGGCCCCTCTATAAACATGTACATCCTGAAGTCTACTCAACAGTCTTTTATCTACCAATGCATAATCCAACAAACTACTGTCATTTCGCCCTACATCATATCTTGTATACTTATTTATCCTCTTTTTCTTAAAATATGTATTACCTATAACTAAACCCCTTTCTATACAAAGTTCAATCAAAGGGCTCCCATTATCATTTACACCTGGCACCCCAAACTTACCTACCACACCCTCTCTAAAAGTTCTCCTACTTTAGCATTCAGGTCCCTACCAACAATTACTCTCTCACTTGGTTCAAAGGTTCCTATAAATTCACTTAACATCTACCAAAATCTCTCTCTCTCCTCTATATTCCTCTCTTCTCCAGGTGCATACACGCTTATTATGACCCACTTTTCGCATCCAACCTTTACTTAATCCACGTAATCCTTGAATTTACACATTCATATTCTCTTTTCTCCTTCCATAACTGATCCTTCAACATTACTGCTATCCCTTCCTTTGCTCTAACTCTCTCAGATACTCCAGATTTAATCTTATTTATTTCCCCCCACTGAAACTCCCCTACCCCCTTCAGCTTTGTTTCGCTTAGGGCCAGACATCCAACTTCTTTTCATTCATAACATCAGCAATCATCTGTTTCTTGTCATCCGCACTACATCCACGCACATTTAGCATCCCAGTTTTATAAAGTTTTTCTTCTTCTCTTTTTTAGTAATGTCTACAGGAGAAGGGTTACTACCATTGCTCCGGCATTTTAGTCGCCTCATACGACCCCATGCTAGGGAGGAAAGATTCTTTACAACTTCCCAAACCATATAGAAGAAATAAAGAAGAACAAGAGCTATTTAGAAAGGAAAAAAACTAGTTGTATGTATATATAAATCATGTGCGTGTCGTGAAGTGCGACCAAAGTGTAAGTAGGTAGCAAGATATCCTTATCTAGCTGTTTATGAGACAGAAAAAGAAACCAGCAATCCTCCATCATGCAAAACAGTTACAGGTTTCTGGCAGACGGTAGTATTCCCTGGGTGGTTGCGGTCTACCACTACTACTATTCTCCCAAACCATACATTATTATTATTATTATTATTTTATTAATATTATTATTATTATTATTAAATAGTAGTAGAAGTACAGCATAAGTAGTAGTATACTAATTTAGTAGAAGTAATAGTACTATTGTAGCAGAAGCAGTAGTATTTGAGTAAAATTGTAGGTGCAGAGTAGTAGTATATTGTAGTAGTTGGGGTAGAAGTAGTAGTAGAAATTTAGAAAAAGTAGGTAGTACTAGTAGTAGTTGAGTAAATAGTAGCATTTGCAGTAGTAGCAGTCGTAGAAAGTACTACTATACTAGTAGTAGTAGTAGTAGAGTACCGTAATATTTCAGAAAGTAGTAGCAGTAGTAATAGTAGTACTAGTAGCAGTAGCAGCAGCAGCACAGTAGAAAGAAAGTAGTAGTAGTAAGTAAGTAGAAAGTGGGTATAGTAGTAGTAGTAGTAGTAGTAGTAGTAGTAGTAAGTAGTAAGTTTGTAGCAGTGGGTAATAGTAGTAGTAATAGTAATAGTAGGTAGTATAATAGTAATAGTAATAGTAGTAGTAGTAGTAGTAGTAGTAGAAAGTATATAGTAGAAAGCATATAGAAAGTAGTAGTAGTAGTAGTAGAAATATAGTAGTAGTAGTAGTAGTAGAGTAGTAGACATAAGTATTAGTATAGTAGTAGTATAGTAGTAGTAGTAGTAGTAGTAGTAGCAGTATGTAGTAGTAGGAGTAGTAGTAGTATAGTAGTAGTAGTAGTAGTAGCAGTAGTAGTAGTAGTAGTAGTAGTTGCAGTAGTAAAGTAGTAGTAGTAGTACAGTAGAAAGCAGTAGTAGTAGTAGTAGTAGTAGTAGCATTAGTAGTAAGTACAGTATAGCAGTAGTAGGTAGTAGTAGTGTAGTAGTAGTTGTAGTAGTAGTACAGTAAGTAGTAGTAGTATAGTAGCAGTAGAAAGTAGTAGTAGTAGTATAGAAAGTAGTAGAAAAGTAGTAGTAGTAGTAGTATAGTAGCAGATAGTAGTTGTAGTAGTAGTAGCTAGTAGTAGTTGTAGTAGTAGTAGCAGTAGTAGCAGAAAAGTAGTAGTAGTAGTAGCAGTATTTACAGTAGTTGTAGTAGTAGTAGCAGTAGTAGTATAGTAGTAGTACAGTAGTAGCAGTAGTAGCAGTATTTGTAGTAGTATAGCAGTAGTAGTAGTATAGTAGTAGTATTTTGCAGTAGTAGCAGTAGTAGTAGTGTAGTAAGTAATTAGTAGTAGTAGTATTTAGTGTGCAGTAGTATGATTAGAAAGTATTAGTAGTAGTAGTAGAAAGCAGTAGTAGTAGTAGTAGAAATTAGTAGTAGTATTTGTAGTAGTAGTAGTTAGTAATATGCAGTATAGTATAGTAGTAGTAGTTGCAGAGTAGTAGTATTTAGTAGTAGTAGCATAGTAGCATAGTATAGTAGTAGTAGTAGTAGCAGTATATTAGTAGTGCAGTAGTAGCATGTAGTATAGTAGTAGTAGTAGTAGTAGAAAGTAGCAAGTAGTAGCAGTAGTGTAGTAGTAGTAGTAGTAGCAGTAGTAGTAGTTTAGTAGTAGTAGAAAGCAGTAGTATATAGTAGTAGTAGTAGTAGTAGTGCAGTAGTAGTAGTTGTAGTAGTAGTAGCAGTAGTAGTATTTGGGTTATAGTAGCATAGTAGCAGTAGAAAGTATAGTAGTGTAGCAGTAGTAGCAGTATTGTAGTAGTAGTGCAGTAGTATATTTGAGTAGTAGTAGCAGTAGTACAGTAGTAGCAGTATTTGTAGTAGTAGTAGCAGTAGTAGTAGTATAGTAGTAGAGTAGCAGTGTAGCAGTAGTAGTAGTAGTAGTAGCTTATAGCAGTAGTAGTAGTAGTAGTAGTAGTACAGTAGTAGTAGAGTAGTAGTAGTAGTAGTGGGTAGTAGCAGTAGTAGTAGCAGTGTAGTAGTATTTAGTAGTATATTAGTAGCAGTAGTAGAAAGTAGTAGTAGTAGCATATAGTAGTAGTATAGTAGTAGTAGTACGTAGTAGTAGTATAGTAGAAGTAGTAGTAGTAGTAGTAGTAGTATTAGAGTAGTATAGTAGTAGCTAGTAGTAGTATAGTAGTAGTAGTGTAGTAGTACAGTAGTAGTAGTAGTAGTAGTAGAAAGTAGTAGTATAGTAGTAGCAGTAGTAGTAGTAGTAGCGTATAGTAGTAGTAGAAAGTAGTAGTAGTAGTAGTAGCAGTAGTAGTAGTAGTAGTAGTAGTAGCATAGTAGTAGTAGTAGTAGTAGTAGTATAGTAGTAGTAGTATTTAGTAGTAGTAGTAGTAGTATTAGTAGCATTAGTAGTAGTAGTAGAAAGTACAGTAGTAGTAGTAGTAGTAGTAGTAGTAGTAGTAGTAGCAGTAGTAGTAGTAGTAGTAGTAGTAGTAGTAGTAGTAGTAGTAGTAGTAGCAGTAGTAGTAGTAGTAGCAGTAGTAGTAGTAGTAGTAGTAGTAGTAGTAGTAGCAGTAGTAGTAGTAGTAGTAGTAGTAGGTGTTCTAAGACTTCGGTGCTCAACGAGGAGTGACGAGCCTTGAGCATCATCTTACAAAGAAATTATTTGTAAACGTCTATTGTAAACAAGTCATCTTGTGTTTCTTGTAAACACATTATCTTGTTATTGTGAGAAATTACAAGAGACCTTGGAATGTCACTATTTTCTTATTGTGGTTTTCTGTACTCACAGAGACAGACACAGACACAGGCACAGACACAGACACAGATACAGATACAGACACAGACACAGACACAACACACACCACACACACACACACCCCACACACACACACACACACACACAAACAAACACATACATACACCACACACACTCACACTCACATACACACACATACACACACACAAACACATACACACACATACACACATACACACACATACACATACACACACATATACATACACACACACAGAGGAGTAGATGGAGAGGAGGGGTTGCACTGCTCATAAAACACCGATGGGGATTTGAGGAAATGGAAGACATAGACATGATTGGAGAAACAGACTACATTGTAGGTACAATTCAGTCCGGAGAACATAAAGTAGTCATTGGAGTGATGTATAACCCACCACAGAACTGCAGGAGGCCAAGAGAGGAGTACGAAGAAAACAACAGGGTGATGGTGGACACACTGGCTGAGGTGGCAAGAAGAGCTCACTCGAGCAGAGCAAAGTTTTCTGGTAAAAAGGGCGATTTTTAACCACAGGGAGATCGACTGGGAAAACTGGAGCCACATGGGGTCCCGAAACATGGAAGCCAAGATGATGGATGTGGGACTTGAAAACCTAATGCATCAACATGTCAGGGACACTACCAAGAGAAAGGGGAGGATGAGCCAGCAAGACTGGATCTTGTGTTCACCCTGAGCAGTTCAGACATTGAGGACATCACTTACGAGAGGCCCCTTGGAGCTAGCGATCACGTTGGTTCTGAGTTTTGATTATATAGTAGAGTTAAAGTGGAGAAGGTAACAGGAACTGAAGGGGACAGGCCAAACTATAAAAGGGGGGGCCCACACAGGTATGAGAAACATTTCCCGCAGGAGGTTCAGTGGGACAGAGAAAAGGTAGGAAAATCAGTAAACGAAATGATGAATAAAGTGGCAACAAAGTGCAAGGAGGGAGAGGAAAGGTTTGTTCCCCAAGGGAAACAGAAATAATAGGGAAAACCAAAACGATCCTTGTTTACCCGAGGGTGTAGGGGGGCAAAAAAATAGTGCAACAGAGAATGGAAAAAATACAGGGGGCATAGGACCCAGGAAAACAAGGAGATTATAGAAGAGCCAGAAACGAGTAGCACAGAAAAGGAGGAGGCCCAGCGACAGTATGAAAACGGCATAGCATCGAAAGTCAAATCTGACCCGAAACTGCTGTATAGCCACATTAGGAGGAAGACAACAGTCAAGGACCAGGTGATAAAAAGGGTGAGGAAAGAAGGTGGAGAACTCACAAGAAACGATCAAGAGGTATTGAGGAGCTCAACACGAGATTTAAGAAAGTATTTACAGTAGAGAACAGGAAGGCCTCTGGGGGGACAGACCAGATGGGACACCACAAGGAATACACAAAACCCCCAAACCTCAATTTCCCCTTTTATCAAATTTCAAAATTTCCCAAAATTTTTTCCCCCATTTTCCCCAATAATTTTTTAACTTAATTTAAATCCCCCTTTTTTTAAAAATATTGTTTTTACCTTAATTTTAACCCCCTTTTTTTAAAAAAAATTTTTTCAAACCCCCCAAGGGCTTTTTTTTTTCATTTTCCCCAAACCTTTCCCCCCAAATTTTTACCTTTCCACCCCCTTTTTCTTTTTAAAATTTCTCATACTTTTTTCCCCCTTTTACTACTTCTTTTTTCACTTTTCCCAAAGGGTCCCTTTAAATTTCCTTAACCCCCAAAACTTTTTCTCCTCAAATTTTCCTCTTTTTAAATCACCTTATTTGACCCTTTTCGGCTCCAACCCTTTTTTAAATCCCCAAGTTGAATTTCCCCAACTTTCTTTTTTTTTCCTTCCTTCCAAAACCGCCCCCTTTATTTTTCCCTTGTATCCCCCCTTTTTTCTAAAAACTTTAGATAAAAAAAAATTTTAATCATTTATTTCCCCCCATAAAAACCCCCTAACCCCTTTAAAAACTTTTTTTCCTTAAAACCAAAAACAACTTTTTTTTCCCCTTCATTTTTTTTAAATTTTTTCCCTTTTTTTTTTTGTTTTCCCCTAAAAAAACCCCTTTCAAAAAAAATTTTTAATAAAGGGGTTTTTTTTCCCTGGGTTTTTATCCCAATTCAAAAAGGGAAATTTACTTAGGCCCATTCCCTTCCCCTTTTAAAAGGTTCCCTTAATTCAACCATTTTCCCAAAATTTTCTTTTAAACACTCCCCTGGTGAAAAAATTTTAAAAAACCCCCCGCCCCTTTATTTAAAATAAAGAAAAAACCTTGAATTTTAAATTTTATTTTCATTTTTCCCTTTCACCAAAAAGGGATTTCAAATTCCTGTTACCCCTTCCTTTTTTAAATTTAAAGAAAAGAAACCAATTTTTTCCCCCCACTGAAAACCCATTACTTTTTTTCCCTTGGGCCAGGACATAATTTCCCCTTTTTTTTTAAAAACCACCTTACTTTTTTTACCCAACCCTACTTTACTATTTTTAAAAAAATTTTTTTTTTTTTTTTATTTTTAAAAATTATTATTTAGGTTTTAGATACGCAGAATGGTTTTTTTGGGGGAAAGTTTTTTACTTTTTGGACATTGAAGAAAAAAGAAGAAAAAGAGTTTTTTAGTGGGGAAAAAAATAGTTGTATGTTTTTTTTATATGTTGTGGGTTTTGGGAAGTGGAAAAGTGTAATTGGGCGTAGAAGTAGTACTAGGTGGTTTTGGGGAAAAAAAGAAAAAAAAGAAATTTCCAAAAAACATTTCGGTTTCTGGGGGACTATCCCCCCCTGGGGGTTTGGGTTTACCATATATACTACCAAACCCTCCATTTATTATTAAAATTATTATTATTTTTATTAAAAAATTTTTTATTAAATAGTAGTAGAGTAAGAGAAATAGTAGTTAGTTTTTTTTAGTAGAAGTAGTAGTATTTGTAGAAAAGCAGTAGTAGTTGTAGTAGCAGTGTTTGTAGTATTTAGTAGTATTGTAATTTGGGTAGTATAGTAATAGTAATTGTAAAAATAGGTAGTGTAGTATAGTAGTAGTTGTAGTGGGTATTTAAGCAGTAGTAGATTTGTTTTAGTATAAAATATGGGTTAGTAGTAGGGGAGTAGTTTTTAGTAGTATTTGCATTTAGTTGTAGTATATTTGAGTAGTAGGAGGTTGTAGAAAGGGAGTATTTAGAAAGTGGGAGTAGTAGTAGTAGTAGTAGTAGGTAGTAGTGTAGTAGTAGTAGGTTGTAGTAGAGTAGTTTTTGTGTGCAGTAGTAGTAGTAGTATTTTAATTAAGGTTAGAGTATTTAAAATTAGAAATAGAAATATTTAGTAGTAGATGTTTGTAGTAGTAGTAGTTGAAAGTAGCAGTATTTGTAGTAGTAGTATAGTAGTGTAGTTAGTGAAAGTAGTTGTAGTAGAGTAGTTAGTTAAGGTGTTGTAGAGTTGTATTTGTTTGTAGTAGTTGTAGTAGCAGTTGAAAGTAGTTGTAGGGTAGTAGTTAGTAGTGTGGGCAGTGTATTTAGTTGTAGTTTTTAGTAGTTGTTGTAGTATTTGTTTTTGATTTGAAAGCAGTAGTAGTGTGTAGTGGAGTTGTTGAAAGCTTTGATGGGCAGTTTTTGTTGTAGTAGTAGGTAGTGTTGTAGTAGTTATTTGATTTGTAGAGTATTTAGCGTAGTTGTAGTATTTTAAGTAGATTTGTAGTATTTGTAGTGTAGAAAGTAGAGTAGTGGGCAGAGTAGTTTGTAGTAGAAAGGCAGTAGAGTTGTAGTAGTAGTGGGAAAAGTAGCAGTAGTAGGTAGTAGTAGTAGAGTATTTAATTTTGGTAGAGTAGTGGGTTGTAGTAGTAGAAATTGTAGAGTAGTAGATTTGTTGAGTTTTTTAGTAGTAGTGCAGTCAGTAGTTTTGTATTTTAGTTTTTGCATTTAGTTGAGTTTTTGTATTTTAGTTGAAGTAGTAGAAGTATTGTTTTTTTTAGTGGGATTAAGTAGTAGCCAGTAGTAGTAGTAGTAAGCAGTTTTGAGTAGTAGTAGGTAGTATTTGTTGTAGTAGGGTATTTTAGTAGAGTAGAAAGCAGTAGTAGTAGTATTTGTGGGTTTTTGCTTTTGTAGTAGAAAGTAGTAGTGGGTAGTAGCTGTATTTGGGTAGTAGTAGTTGTTGTTTTTGTAGTTGCCAGTAGTTGTAGTTGGAGTAGTAGTAGAAAGTATTGTAGGTTTTGTAGTAGTAGTTTTAGTAGCAGTAGTTATTTGTTGTAGTAGAGAAAGTAGCAGTAGTTTGTTAAGTGTAGTAGAGTAGAATTTGGGGTAGTAGTAGTTGTTGGGTTTTTGAGTAAGAGAGTATTTGTGTATTTGTAGCGTAGTGGGAGTTAGTATTTAGTAGTTGTAGCGGGAGTTGCGTGTTGTAAGTTGTGGGCAGTAGAAAGAGTGTATTAGTGGGTATTTTAGTAGTAGCAGTTTGAAATTTTAGTGGGATTTTAGTAGTATTTGAAAGGGGAGGGGGGTAGAAGTAAGTAGAGTTTAGTGGTAGCAGATTTGTAGTAGTGTGGGAGTTGTAGAGAGTAGTAGTAGTTGTAGTAGTATTTTGGGGCAGTAGTAGTTTTAGTGGGTTGTATTTGTATTTAGTGTAGTGTTGTAGTAGTAGTATGTAGTTTTGTAGCGTAGTAGTAGTGTAGTATTTAGTAGTAGTGAGTAGTAGATTTGGGTATTTGTTTAGAGTAGTGGGTAGTTGTTGTAGAGTAGGGGGTTAAAGTGGGTAGTAGTTGTAGGTGTAGTAGTTGTAGTACCCGTATTTGTAGTATTGAAGTAGAGTTGTATTTGTATTTAGTTGTAGTATTTGGAGCGGGTAGTAGTATTTGTAGTAGTATTTGAGTAGTAGTAGGTATTTATTTGTAGAAAGGTAGTAGAGTAGTAGTAGTAGTTGTAGTATTTGTAGTATAGTGGGAAGTATTGTAGTAGTAGTAAAATTTATTTAGCATTTATTTAGTAGTTGAAAGTAGTGTAGTTTTAGTAGTAGAGTAAAGTAGTAGTATTTGTGGGTTTTTGTAGGTAGTAGTAGTAGTAGTAGTTTTGTAGTATTTAATTTTGCAGTAAGTAGTAGTGGGGTATTTTTATTTGTTGTTGTAAGTGGGCATTTGTAGTAGTAGTTGTAGTATTTGGTGTTCAAAGGGCTTCGGTGCTCAACGAGGGTGACGACCCCTTGAGTTTCATCTTACAAAAAAATTTTTTTGAAAAACGTCTATTGTAAACAAGTCATCTTGTGTTTTTGTAAAAAAACATTATCTTGTTATTGTGAGTTTTTAAAAGAGACCTTGGAATGTACTATTTTCTTATTTTTGGTTTTCTGTACTCACAGAGAAAGAAACAGACACGGCCCAGACACGCCCACATTTACAGATACAGACACAGACACGGGCCCACCACACACCACACACACACACACACCACACCACACACACACCCCACAAAAACAAACACATACATACACACACACACCCCACACTCACTTACACCAAAAAAACCACACACAAACACTTTCACACACATACACACATACCCCACAAACACAAAACACACACTATACATCCACACACAGAGGAGTAAAATGGAGAGGGGGGGTTGCACTGCTCAAAAAACCACCGATTTGGGGGTTTGAGGAAATGGAAGACATAGGGCTTTATTTTGGGGAAAACAGGAAATACATTGTAGGTAAATTCAGTTCCGGAGAAATTTAAAATAGTCATTGGGTGATGTATAACCCACCACAGAAATGCAGGAGGCCAAGAGAGGAGTACGAAAGAAAAAAACGGGGTGATGGGGGGACAAAACTGGGGTGGGTGGCAAAATTGAGCTCCTCGAGCAGAGCAAAATTACTGGTAATGGGGGGATTTTTTAACCACGGGAGTCGAAATGGGAAAAAACCCCGGGCCCCCTGGGGGTCCCGAAACATGGGGGAAACAAGATGAGGATGTGGGGGATTGAAAACCTAAAGCTTTAAATGTCAGGGACCTTCCGAGAGGGAAAAAGGGGTTTAGCCGAAAATCTGGATCTTGGGTTCACCCTGAGCAGTTAAGACAAAGAGGACATCACTTACGGGGAGGCCCCTTGGAGGTAGCGATCACGGGGTTCTGAGTTTTGGGTTTATTGTAGAGTTTTAAAAAGGAGAAAGGGAAAAAGGAACTGAAGGGGGGCAGGCCAAAAATATAAAAGGGGGGACCCACACAGGTATGAGAAAAAACCCGCAGGAGGTTCAGTGGGAAAGAGAAAAGGTAGGAAAATCAGTAAACGAAATTTATGGAAAAATTTTTGGCAAAAAAAGTGAAAGGGGGCCGAGGAAAGGTTTTTTTCCCCAAGGGAAAACAGAAATATTTGGAAGACCAAAAAAAGGGGTCCTTGGGTTTTCCCGGGGTGTTGAGGAGGCAAAAAAATAAGGAACAAAAAGAGAATGGAAAAAAATTTCAGGAGGCATGGGGCCCAGGAAAAACCCAAGGGGATTAGTAGAAGAAACCAGAAACGGGGTATGCAAGAAAAGGGGGAGGCCCCGCGGGCCGTATGAAAAAAGGCATAGCTTTGAAAGTCAAATCTGACCCCGGGAAAAGGGTGTTTAAGGGCCCCATTAGGAGGAAAGGGCAACCGTCAAGGACCAGGGGGGGATAAAAAGGGTGGGAAAAGGGAAAAAAGGTGGGAAATCACAAGAAACGATCAAGAGGTTTTGTGAGGAGTCAACCGAGATTTAAGAAATTTTTTTTAAAATAGAGAAAGGGGAAAGGCCCCTGGGGGGGCAGACCCGATGGGGGGCACCAAAAAAGGGGAAAACACCAAACCCAAATGTTGGACGGGCGTACATACAGTTTAGGAGGAGGTGAAAAAAACTGCCTAAGGGGCCCTCGAAAACCTCAAAGGGAATTTGGGACCGGGATCTCCCCCGGGGGCCTTTGGGAGGGAGAGATATTTTTTGGCGGCCCCCCTTACCAAATCTTCAAAAACGTCGCTGGAAACTGGGAAAATTCCCGAGGTATGGAAGACGGCCCCAAATTTTAGTTCCCTTTTTTTAAAAAAGGGGAAAAAGGGAAAAAAGGCCCCTAAAAAATATTTGACCTGTGGGCTTGACGTGTTATGTAAGCAAAATTTGGGGAAATTATCAGGATGTCCAAAGAAGAAAAAATTAAGGGGGAAACGGGGTTTACCCGGGCATGGAGGACAAAGGGGGGCCCGGGGGAGACATGTAGCGACATTTTAAAACACTGGGTGGAATAGAAGGTGGGGCCCAAAGGGCAGGATTGTTTCCCGGGAGGGGACACCGAAACAAAGGCCACAATTGGAAAATTGAAGACACCCAAAAGAGTCGGGAGTTATTAGGAAGTATTTCTTCGGGCATAGAGTTTTCAGGGGATGGGGAAAAGCCCAAAAAAATGACGTAGTGGAGGCAGGAAAACCTTTCACAGTTTTTTAAGGGCGAGGTTTTTATAAAGCTCAGGAGTGGGAGAGAGAGGGCCCCGTAGAACCGGTGAAGAGGGGGGCCCGGAGCTAAGAAAAAGACCCCTGCAAACCAAAAAAAGGTGAGTAAAATAGGTGAGTACACCACACACAATTTCAGTGCCTGCCTCTGGGGGGGGTGTTTAAGGGTTTCGTTTTTAAAAAAATGTTGTGTTTAAAGGGCCCCCCCTGGCAAGACAAATAAAGGGTGAATGATGGTGAAGGGTTTTCTTTTTCGGGCCCTTTGGGCCCTTTGGGGGGGGGAATAGGCCCGTGTGATAAATTATATATTTATAAAATATTTATATATATTTTATTATATATTTTATATATATATATAAAATAATATATTTAAAAATATTTTTAAAATATAATTTAATATATTATATATATTATATATATATATATAAAATTATTTATATTTATATATTTATATATAATTTTATTTTTTTAATTTTATATATATATTTTTTATATATACATATATAAATTTTTATTATATATATATTATTTTAAAATATTTTTATTTTTATATATTTAAAAATATATATTATATATATTATATATATTATATTTTTATATAAATTTTTTTATTTATACTAACGAAAAATAATGAATGGGGGTTTGAATGTGAAAAAAAGTTGCTCATTACCTTCAAGGGTAATTGGAAGGACCTTTAGCGAATGAATTTTCATCACCGAATTTAAGGCTGGTACTTCCTACTAGAAAAAGATCCAAAAAATAAAAGTAGGGCACTCGTTTTTTGGTATTTTGTATACCTTTTTAAAAAGTTTTTCTTGAAAAATGCGTTGAGATATGTGGGATGTGAGCAAAAAGGGAAAAAAACGAAGTTGGGTTTGGTCGCAGGGCCCTGATTTCCGCATCTTCGGAGGATGGTGTTTATGCCCCATTTTCGGCCCAGCCCTTTCCCCCACCCGGGAAACTCAGATCATCTTTTTCGGCTCCCCTTTTCCAAGCCCTCGTCTCCCAGCCATTAAAAAAAATAAACACACATTCCCCAAAACCTGGATTGTCTCAAGAGGCTTGACAAAACGGGCCCTTTAAAAGAACATCCCAAGAGTTTTTTTCCATATTTGAGTCTCTGGCCAAATGTTGGTTGAGTGCCCCGGGGGCGTCTTCCCACCGGGGGGCCGCCCAAAAGGGGGATGGGGACGAAGGAGAGTAAGAAGGCAAACAGATCCCCTGGGGTGTGTCCCCTACCACTACCCTTGTATGATGAGCCCCCCCTTTTTACCAAGATTATGTAACAATTTTCGGTCTTGGGGGGTGGGAACAGTTTTTCCCCCGGAAAATAAGATTGGGGGTTTTATATATATATATATATATATATATATTTTTAATATATTTATATATTTTTATATAAAATATATATATTTTTTTTTATATATATTTTAAAACCAAAAAAAAAGCTTTCCCCCTAGAACGTTCGTACCAGCTACTGTTGGAAATCGGGGAAACTCTCGTGGAAATTTTTAAAAGAAACAAAAGGGTTTAAAAATGGGGGCTGTTTTGTTCCCGGGCCCCTAGCTAAGGCCCTTTAATACTGCTAATAAACCCGCCTCGCGTTGGGAAAAAGGGGGCAACGGTTTTTAAATAACCCATGGAATTTATTATCAAATTGTTTCTTTTATTTGCCAGCTGGGAAAATTTTTGATGTAGGAGGAAGGAAGATAAAAATGTCGAATAAATCTTTGGAAAATAAATGTCTTTCCCGGGATTGAATAAAAACCGGGCCCAAAATTTTTTCTGTTCGAATTAATGAGTAATTTTTTTTAGAAATATTATCTTTTTTTATTTTGATGCTTTTTTATTTTAAAGGTGAGGCACAAAACTGAACGATATTCGAGCAGCAGGAAAAAAAGCTACAACCTTTGTTTTAGCAGCAAAAAGCAGCTGAACTAAGGGAACAAATTGGGGCAACGGTACCCCAAAATCTTTACTGAAGTAGCAACAGCAGCAGTTTTAAAAAGGAAAAGCAGTGGCAGGGAACAGCCCTCACAAAAGAACAATTTCGCAGCAGCCTTTCAGCAGTTTTTAACCTTTGTATTTGCAACAACAGCAGTTTAAGTGCATAAACCACAAGTGGCAACTGCAGGGATTTGAAGTAGCAACAGCAAAAGGGGAAAAATTTGCAACAGATTTTAAAATTTAGAGCCCGTGCCAAAACAGCCCTCACTCAGCAAACAGGGGCAGCAGCAGCCGCAGCAGCGCAGCAGCAGGGAGGGAGCAGGGAGAAACAGCACAACAAAAACATAAAAAAAGAAGGAAGCTAAAACCCCCCCCCACCCCCCAACCTTTCCCAAAAATTTCCGACTGGACACAAAAAACAGTGGTGCTGTTTCCATCCCCTTTGGCCCGGCCCGTGTTGTGCCTTTGTCAAAACGGGAAAAAAAACTCTTAAAGGGCACAAAATAAACCCCGGGTTTTTCCAAATTTGTAAAACACAGTTGTGTGTCTTACACTCTTCTGGGCCCTGGTATAAGGACCTTGTGACTGCACTAGGGTTTTAAAAGTTGACATAAATTTTTCCACACATTGAAGTGTATTCTGTCCCAAGCATCTGACTATCTGGGGAAATCACGGTTTATTTTTCTATGTAAATTTTAAAAAGTTTTTATCCACTTTTCTTTTTTTACTGACGTATTCGATTTTTTACTCGAAAAAAACTTAAAATTAAAAATATACGAAGCCCAACCGCTTTTAAATTTGGGGCAATTGTTTCGCTCGGGTTTTATCGGCCCTTTAAAAGAAAAAAGAGGTCAAAAATTTAAAGTTATTTTTTGGCGTTTTTTTTTAAGTTTAACATTGTTGGGGCCTTTTCTTACTCGCCCAAAATTACCCCGAAAGACATTTACAATAGTATTTTTCCCGGGGTTTGGGAGTTTCCAGGTTATTTGTTTCCCGGCTGGTAGTGTTCCCCGGTGGGTAGTGTTCCGGCTGGTTGTGTTCCAGGGGTTTGTTGTGTTCCAGGCTGTAGTGGTTTCCCGGCTGGTTGTGTTCCGGCTGATAGTGTTCCGGTGGTAGTGTTCCAGGCTAGTAGTGTTCCAGGCTGATAGTGTTCCAGGCTGGTAGTGTTCCAGGCTAGTAGTGTTCCAGGCTGATAGTGTTCTAGGCTGGTAGTGTTCCAGGCTAGTAGTGTTCCAGGCTGATATTGTTCCAGGCTGGTAGTGTTCCAGGCTGGTAGTGTTCCAGACTAGTAGTGTTCCAGGCTGGTAGTGTTCCAGGCTGGTGTGCTGGTCTTGTTACAGGTGTTTCATACGTTGATATCTACACGAACATTGCATGAAAGCCTTAATATGAAAAAAAATTAACCTCCCTCGTCTTCCTTTCCATCACCCATCTTCTTCCATCACCCCTCCCCCATCACCCATCTTTTTTCATCACCCTTCCCCCATCACCTATCTTCCATCACCCCTCCCTATCACCCATCTTCTTCCATCACCCCTCCCCCATCACCCATCTTCTTCCATCAACCCTTCCCCATCACCTTCATCCACTATCCCCATCAACTTTTTCTCATATCACTCCTTTACCAGCCCATCTCTCTTTCTCCTGTCACCCCTTCGAATTCACTATTCCTTCCTAACCCATCACCTCTTCCTTCATGTCCCTTCCCATCATTCCCTCTTCACTTCACCACGTCTTCCCATCATTCCTCTTCACTTCACCACGTCTTCCCATCATTCCCTCTTCACTTCACCACGTCTTCCCATCACCTTCCCTTCTTCTGTTACCCTGACCCATCATCACTTAACCCTATTACTCCATCTCCCATTTCTCTATTCTCCGTTCTTTAAGGAGTCATTGTTGTCCTTTCGATCTCTCTCTCTCTCTCTCTCTCTCTCTCTCTCTCTCTCTCTCTCTCTCTCTCTCTCTCTCTCTCTCTCTCTCTCTCTCTCTCTCTCTCTCTCTCTTTCTCTTTCAATTTTTTTCTCTCAATTTATTGAGGCTCTCGTTGTCAGAGCAGATATTTGGGTCGTGCTCTGGCGTGCCTTCTCCTCCTCCTCCTCCTCCTTCTTCTTCTTCTTCTTCTTCTTCTTCTTCTTCTTCTTCTTCTTCTTCTTCTTCTTCTTCTTCTTCTTCTTCTTCTTCTTCTTCTCCTTCTTCTTCTTCTTCTTCTTCTTCTTCTCTTCTTCTTCTCTTCCTCCGCCTCCTACTCCTCTCATTCTTCCTCTCTTCTCCTTATTCCTTCTCTTTCCTTATTCCCTCTCTCTGTTTCTTGTCCCCATTTCTGTTTCTTTATGTTTCTTGTTAGTTCTTAATGTTTCTTGCTCCTACTCTCTGTTTCTTGTTACTCTCTCTCTTTTTCTCCCTCTATTTCTTTTACTTCTCTCTGCTTCTTGCTCCTTCTCTCTTCTTCTTTTTCCTTCTCTCTGCTTCTTGCTCCTTCTCTCTTCTTCTTTTCCCTTCTCTCTGCTTCTTGCTCCTTCTCTTCTTCTTCTTTTTCCTTCTCTCTGCTTCTTGCTCCTTCTCTCTTCTTCTTTTTCCTTCTCTCTGCTTCTTGTTACTTCTCTCTGCTTAAGACTTCTCTCTGCTTCTTGCCCCTACTCTTTGTTTCTTGTTACTTGTATCTGCTTCTTGTTACTTCTCTCTGCTTCTTTTTCCTTCTTTATGCTTCTTGTTACTTCTCTCTGCTTCTTGTTACTTCTCTCTTCTTCTTGCACCTTCTCTCTGCTTCTTGTTACTTATATCTGCTTCTTGTTACTTCTCTCTGCTTCTTTTTCCTTCTCTATGCTTTTTGCCCCTTCTCTCTGCTTCTTGTTACTTCTCTCTTCTTCTTGCTTCTTCTCTATGCTTCTTGTTACTTCTCTCTGCTTCTTGATGCTTCTTGCTCCTTCTCTCTGCTTCTTGTTACTTCTCTCTGCTTCTTGTTACTTACATCTGCTTCTAGTTACTTCTCCTGCTTCTTGTTACTTATTTCTGCTTCTTGTTATTTATTTCTGCTTCTTGTTACTTATCTCTCCCACTGCTTCTTACATTTATGGCCTCTAGTTGTCCCGTGTTGCAGGTGCTGTGTCTCCCTTATCTCTTCCTTCATGTTTTTTCATAACGTTATCTGTGGTTATCACGTCTCCTGTTTTCCAGCTCTGACGTCATCAGCGTTATTGGCCTTTTATTACGTTTCATGCAAGTATTTATGATTTGGAGCACTAGAGTGTAGTAGTTCTGTTTGTGTTCGTTGCTGCGCTCCGCCAGAGTTTTTCACCCGGAAATTAACCGTGATGTCTATTAGATACATCGAGAGAGCAAGAGAAGAGAAAGAGAGAGAGAGAGAGAGAGAGAGAGAGAGATGAGGAGAGAGAGGAGAGGAGAGAAAGATGGAGAGAGGAGAGAAGAGAGAGACGAGAGAGAGAGTGATCAGACCGAAAATGATGGCCCATTAGATGGCTTCAAACTTCATCATGTTCCCTATTGTAAGTTTCATAACACTAAAAATGTTTCAAATGAGCTGATGTAGGTAACAGTTTAGCTTGCATAAAGTTAGGAATTCTTAATGTATAGATGTCAATAAAGCTAGGAATCCTTAACATTGGCAAACCTGTGTAAAGAGGAGAGAGAGAGGAGAGTGAGTGAGAGAGAGAGAGAGAGAGGAGGAGAGAGGAGAGAGAGAGAGTAAGGCAGGCGATGTAAATGAGATTCACACTGTGACTTCATTCGTAAGGTGATCGAGACACACGAGAGCCTGGGTGAGGTAACACCATGAGGGTTTGTACTGTGACTATCACGTACCGTGACAGAGGAATTATTAAAAATTGGAGGAGTGAGAGAAGATGTTCTCTGAGTGTGAGATCGATAACTTATACTAATGCGCTTCGGGGAGGATCGGCCCCGCAGCCCGTTCCAGATCAGTCTGTTGCTTGCTGATTTGCTAGTTGTAGCTGCTAACTGATGCAGGTTCAACGTAATTATCACGCCCCAGCTTGCTCAGAAACTGGTTTGAGGACATTTCAGATACCCGTTGAAGACAACCAGACACTAGAGGTTTGTTGGTAATTCCACGTAGGTTGATGGTAGGGCTTTGAAAAGACAAAAACCCCCTGTACTCGTCGCACTATGTTTTTATTAGATGCATTTTACACCGTAAGACATTTCTTTTGCTTTATATGGATGCTTTTGTGTGGAGTTTGGAACCGTCACTCTGGATTTTACAGGAGTAAATTATGTTGTATCTATTTCTCGTCTACGTCCAAAAAAATACAGTTCAAGGGATCAAGAGATTTCAAGCATTTCCAGGAGTTCCACATATGTGATTGAGTATTTACGGGCAGTGAAAAATATTTTTCAGTCAGCAAGTCTGCTGCTTGAAGGTGGTATTTGTATACAGCAGTATCTCCAGTCTGCAAGAACAAGTGACTCGATGAATTCATCACTGGGCTAGGTCACGTGTTTTGAAAGTTCTAGTTGCTCCAATCTATTATTTTCATTGTTGATAGCAATAGCAATGGTACAGTGATCTTTGATTATGAAAGAATGACATCTTTATCCAAACTCTTGCTCATGATATTTTCGCTCTATTGTGTGATAACTATAAGTTTGCCTGTACTCCGTTTCCGTATTGTTTCCTCTACATTTACAGTAAGCAATGAAGATTGTCCTTAGTGAGTATCTGTTTTTTAATGTGAGGCCCACTGGAAGACTTTATATCCACTTTAACGATCTCGCTGTGTTTACACGTACACCATTCTTAAAATTCTTAAAAATTTGGTGTTATAAGCGAAGGTTGTTAGCTGGTTCATGTATATATATATATATATATCATATATATAATATATATATATATACATATTTTATTGCGGGTCCAATATATATTTATTATAATATTATATATATATATATATATATATAATATTATATATATATAGATAGATTATATTTATATATATATATATATATATATGTACATATTATATATTTATACATATATATATATATATTCTTTATGTATATTATATATATATACATATATATATATTTATATATATATATATATATATACTATATATATATATACTATATAATCTTAATATATATATATATATATATATGGACCCGCAATATATTTATGTATTATTATATATATAATATATATATATATTTTTTATATATATATTTATATATATATATATTATATATATATATGTTTTATATATATCATATAGATAAGAAGGTCGTTTGAAGTAGACATATTCCATAACAGTGGACCACCAGCTTCTTGTGGAACGGCTTGACCCATATAGGATGCCTCTGACTGATTCCGTTCCATGAGGACTAACTTAGAGATCTACCATGAAGGTACTCAATGAGGAGGACATAGCGTAAGAAGCCTTGTCAATTCCAGTGCTTGAAGTTTCTGTAAGAGGCCCTGGTGCACACCGGTCGAAAGCGACAGCAATGGCCAGTTGCTACAACACAGGCTGACTTTGGATTTCAGTGGATGGTTGCACTTAGTGGAGAGGTTTAACAATTAGATCAGATGCAAGAGTACCCTTTCCTGAGCCATATGACGATACAAAGCAGTGCGTGGTAGTCAAAAAAATCTGTAATTTGTCTTGAGGATTATTGTCTCTAGGATTCTTACAGTGATTGACAGGAGTGACACTGTTCTGTAGTTGCTGATTATGCTCTGACCTCTTCATTTTGTGAACCACGGGACTACATTTGCCTCTTTCCATGGAGAAGGCCATTTACATGTACTAGGCAGTGTCTGGGAAAGATGCGAGTTAGAGGTGCTCTAGATGGTCTGCACTTTTTCAACAATCTTGGGTCAACTTTGTATGGGACCATACTGCCTTTTCTTGGTCAAGTGTTTTACAGTAAGGAAATGCACCTCTCCTGCCTTATTGTCACCAACTGACAAGTTTTGAACAGTTCTTTGCAGGAGCATGGAGGGTCCCTTGCTGGTATCAGGCAACCTTGCATTTTGGGGAAGCTTAAGTGTTCAGCAAAGAGGTCCGCCTTCTCTTGACTTACTAGTAGAGGTGGTTTCCCATCCTGTGATTTTGAGGTGGAATAAGTTCATCAGGCAGTTAACCTTGTCTGTCCTTGACAGGGACCACAGGTTTTGGAGCCTACACTTACCTGATGCTACTTTCTTTTTAGTGTACACATCCATTTAGCAATGGCCCACTTTTGAACATCACCCATATGCCTACAGGCTTGCATGTGCAAGTTCCTGTTATAGGTGGTAGGATGTTCTTATACATTCGCCTAGCTTTGTATCTTACAGTAGCAGACTCTCTACAACGAAAGCCAAACACGGCTGATCTGTCGGCTTTGTCAATATTGCCGGTGAGGAAGGTTGTTCTTGTGGCAGTTTAAGGACCACACAACAAGTTGTCGGTCTAGTGAAGGCTTCACATGGTTGTCAAACATCCCCCTGAAAGAAAGAGAATTCGTCGGTTGGTGGCGATAGCTCAGAGAAAGGGCTGGGCAGTACCTTTTCCATAGCCAGGTTGTGCGTGTGGACTCCTCACCTCGTCTATGTTGGGATTGAAGTGTGGTAAAATACAGCCTTGTGGTCGGAAGATCCAACGTGCGAGGGGTTGACAGTGACTATTGCCTTTGCCAGATCATAACTATCCCCGGGTCAAGGAGGAGCCAGCAGATATGAGTAGGGAAATTAAACAAAGTTTCTCATGTCAAACACTGCAAGAAGGTCATCATAGTCCATACTGTATAGGTGCTGGTTGAGGTCACCAAAATTATAATATGTTGAAGTTGTGTTGTAGCGAAGGGAGTCTAATATTTTCCATTAGGAAGTGATGGGTCTGCGTGTTTGGGCTCAATGAGTCTGTACATTGCACATGCTAGTTACAGGGTACTATGTGTTTATACAGAGCTTGAAGAACATCATTTAAGTTGTGTGGGGTGGCAACATCTATGATGCTGGCATGACACACTTTTAGAGAAGCAACAGCAACACCTCCCTCCTTGCCCTTGCCTGTCTCTTCTCATCCAATGAGGTGTAGCAAGAAATTCTGCAAAATTTTCTGGAGTCCTGTAATCAAAAATGTTTCAACAAACAGATATCATGTCGGGCGTCGGAGTGTCACAAAGCTATGTGTGAGCTCTCAAATTAGTAATGGAGACTCTATGTTGGCCGACAGGATGCTGATAGACAGGCTCTCATGATGAAGTGTCAGCTTCGAGGGTGGTGGGTGTTGTAGGGATTTGTAAGGTGCCTGCCCCATTGAGAGAGGTTGGGTATGAGCAGCTGCAGGGGATGGAGGTCTGTGGTCGTGTTAAGGCCCAATCACTCCTGCTGGGCTGGGATAGGAGTAGATAAGTGCGTGTCGTGTGAGAGTGTTCACAATTCAGAGATCCTGCTGTGTCTGTTATGAGAACAGTCTTAACAGGTGGCCCTGTCTGTCCAAGTTCCTTTTTCTTCACGACACTGGTCTCCTTGTGTCCTTTTCTTGTAGAAGTAATACACTGGTATCTGCAGGCAGTTGTTGGCAGAGTGCCCATTCCGGTGACAGCGAGCGCACAGGGCCTAGGTGCTGGGAGGGTGGACTAGGGGTTTGTTGCACTCTGTGTTTCGCAGATTTGTCCTAGATTCTGCCGCTGGAACTGTGTTAGTGGAGGGTGAGACGGCTGTAGATGTTCTTCTCACGTCCTCCTCACGACTCTACAGCCCTATACAGTTCTTCTCTCTCTCTCTCTCTCTCTCTTCTTCTCTCTCTTTCTCTTCATCTCTCTCTCTCTCTCTCTCTCTCTCTTCTCTCTCTCTTCTTTCTCTCTCTTCTCTCTCTCTCTCTCTCTCACTCTCTCTCTCTCTCTCTCTAGCTTCTCTCTTTTCTCTCTCTCTTTCTCTCTCTCTCTCTCTCCTAATCAATGTGTGTTAGTTGTGTGTATATCACATAATTGTGTAGAGGGGTCGAGACTCAGCGCATAGGCCCTTCGTCTCTTCCATGAAGAGAGTCCTCTCTCTGCTACATAGCTTTATCATACCTCGTTCTTAAAGCTATGTATGGTTTTATCCTCTATACATCAATGGCTATAGAATAAGAAATACTCGTAAATCCCTTTGACTATCTGTGTCTTATTCACAATTGGACTCCTTGTTTCTGTAGTCCCTCTTATCCATATGTTATTCACGTAGTATTTTGTTTGTCGTTATTCTTGTCTCCCCACAAACCCTCTGTCCTCCAGTGTGTCAGTGGAGTATGTGTGTGTGTGTGTATCACCTAGTTGTACTCACAAGTTAGGTTTCGCGGGGGGTCGAGTCCGAGCTCCTGCCCGACTCTTCACTTATCGCTAGTAGGTCACTCTCCTGAGCCGTGAGACTTTAATCGGACCTCTGCTAAAGCTATGTATGGATCTCCTCCATACATCGTTCCAAACTATTCCATTACTGACTACTCTGTGGCTGAAGAAATACTTCCTAACATACTGTGATTCATTACTGTGTCTTTAGCTTTCCAACTGTGTCCTTGTTACGGTGTCAATACTGGAACATCCTGTTTTTGGTCCACATTGTCAATTCCTCTCAGTATTGTGTATTGTCGTTCATGTCTCCCCGATCTTCTGTCCTCCAGTGTTCGTCAGGTTGATTTCCGCTTAATCTCCTCGTAGGGGACATACTCTTAGCTCGGGTATAGTCTTGTTGCAACCTTTGCACTTTATCTCAGTTTCTTTACGTGCTTGGTAGGTGGTGGGTTCCAAACTGTGCGCATACTCCAATATGGGCTAAGTATACGGTGTACAGGGTCCTGAACGATTCTTATTAGATGTTCGGAATGCTGTTCTGATGGTTTGCTAGGCGCCCATATGCTGCAAGCAGTTATTTGTTGATGTGCGTTCAGGAGGATGTGCTGGTGTTATTACTCACCAAGATCTTTTTCCTTGAGTGAGGTTTGTGTCTCTGAACTAGGACTGTATCCGTCTGGGTTCTTTGCCCTTCCCCAAATCTTATGACTTTGCACTTGTGGGATGACTCAGGAAGCCAATTGCTGGCGGACCAGTTCTGCAGCTGTCAGATCAATTTGTACGTTCTGCCTGTCTTCGGATGGTGTATTATTTAATCAACTTCCACCGTCATCTGCAAACAGGACATCAGAGTCTATTAATTCCGTCATAATCGTTCACAAATATCCCAGAAACAGCATGGTCTAGGACTGACCTGGGGACCCCGTGGTCACAGGTGCCCACTCTGATACCTCGCGTACCATGACTCGCTGCTGTCTTTCTGACAAGTATTCCTTATACCATTGTAGTGCCTTCCCTGTTATCCTGCTTGGTCTCAGGTTTTTGCAACAATCTTCTTGTGTTGAATGTGTAAAACGCTTCTTGGGCAGTCCAAGAAAATGCAATCCACCCACCCCTCTCTCTCTTGTTTACGCTGTCAACATGTCATAGAACTCCAGTAGGTTTGTGACCACAGGAATTTCCCGTCCATGAAACCATGCTGGTGCGTGTTGATGAGGTATTCTTTCTAGGTGTTCCAAACTCTTCTCCTGGATAATAATCTCCATGATTTTGCATACTATACATGTCAGTACACTGGTCTGTAGGGTTTAATGCTTGTGTCTGTATCTTATTTTACAGGAATTGGGAATACATTTGCTGTCTTCCATGCCTAAAGGCAATCTCCCTGGATGGATAGATGTATTGAATATTGTTGTTAGGGGTACACATAGGCGCCTCTGCTCCCTCTCTCAATACCCATGGGGGAGATGTTATCTGGCCCATGCCTTTGAGGTATCTAGCTCACTCAGAAGCTCTTACTTCTTCCTCGGTTGTGTGTGCCAGTGTCAGCACTTGGTGGTGTGCCACACCTTTCCGTCTTTCTGGAGTCCTTCTGTCTCCTCTGTGAAACTTATTTGAATCTCTTAGTTGTGTTCTTAAATACTTCAAGGTCATTTCCTGTTGTCTTCTTCCTTCTTTCTTAGCCTGATTAACTGGTCCTTGACTGTTGTTTTATACTGATGTGGCTCTGTAAACAGTTTCGGGTCAGTTTGGCTTCGCTGCTATGTTCATTTTCATATGTTTCGTGGGCTCCCTTCTTATCTGTGCCTATTCATTTCTAGGCTCTACGACTTTTCTCTTATTCTCCTGCGGTCCTTATGCCTTCTATATTTCTTTCCATTCCCTAGCACACTTGGGTTTTTGCATCCCGGCTCCTTTGGGTAAAACATGGCTCATCCTGGCTTTTTCATTACTCTGTTACCTTGGGTACAAACCTTCCTCAGCCTCCTTGCATTTTATTGCTAATGTTTTCATCATCTCATTAACTGGTTTCTGCAGTTCTCTGTCCAATGAACCCGTTCAGGTGTTCCTATCTGTGTAGTCCCCTTTCTTGTAGTTTGGCTTAATTCGTCCTGGCATTCCGGGCTTCATCCACTTGTAGCTCTACTGTGAATACGAAGCTTACAACCACATGGTCACTGGCCCAGGGGTCTTTCTATATGTGATAGTTCTCGATATATGCAATGAGGTGAATACTAGTCAGCCTTTGCTGGTACATACTTCTCCTCTCTCTCTTGTAGTTGTTTACGTGTTGGAGACATGAAGTTCTCAGTCACCTCCCTCTCTTAGCCTCAGAGTATCTTGGCCCCATGTTGGGTCCTAAGTCTCAATCTATCTCTTTGGTTAATAGTCACCATGATCAGAGCTTTTGCCTGCATGGCATGAGCTCTTCTGGCCCACTCTTGCCAGTGTGTCAAACATCGCTCTATTGCTCTCGTCGTTCTCTTGCCTTGGCCTCATTCTTGTTTGTGGTGGGTTAGACATCACTTGCTATTACCACCTGGGGTCCTCCAGAGTGAAGTGTTCCAATGTAATCACTTTATTTCCGAATTTCTCTCTCCAGTCATCAAATTCAGCGATTTTGGATCAGCACGCCAAGTCTCCACCCCCCCTGTTCCTCTGTCTCTTCCTCAAGGATTTGCGTATCCACGTTTGGAAAGATGGCATATGTTATATTACCTGTAAGCTTGGTTTTGTGAGAGCTATGATGTCGGTGATGCTTACTTTGATCTTTCTTGACGCTCCTTCCACCTTATTTGTTATTCCATCAGCGTTTGTGTACCATACCTTCAGTTTCCTTTCAAAACTGTGGTTTGGGGGGCCTGGTGAGGGTGGGAGAACTGTGGCTTATGTGGGGTTTCTATGCTTGGTGTTGGGTGGAGGCTTGTGGGTATGGATTGTAGGGTGTGTTGGGATGGTGGATAGGTTGTATGGTTTGAGATTTGTTGTTGAATGTCGTGTTGCCCTTGATGTTCTGTCTGCTCTGACTGACTCTGCTGTGTTCCCTCATTGTCTCTTTTCCTAGCTCCTTTCGCTTTTTTGTCCTCTCTCAGTGCTGTCGTTCTGATTTTGTTCTGTCTTGTCGTGGTACACCACTTGTACTCTACCGAGTATTTCATTCGTGCGTTTCGCGTGGAGTGATCCTGTTCCGCATGTTTCCGTCCTGAGAATCAGCTTGATTGGTCGGTATCTCACTTCGAGAACCCCCCTATTCTTGAAAATTTACAATATCGTCCTCTCTTCACATATTTCTGTTATGATTTTCTCAATCTCTTCCTTTCTTCCTGCTTCCTTTCAGGTGTGTGTCCGTTCCTCTCTCTCTGAAGCCCATGGATAAACATGATTTTGCCTTTTTCTCGCATTGCCTCACCCTCTGTGGCTTGGATCCTGCCAGTATGTGGTCAGTTTTCCTTGATTTTTCCGTGGCTTGATAGCCTTGTTGTGCCTCAGCATTGACCTACTCACTCTCATCTGCACAGGTGATCTTCCCTTTCACTCCTTGTCCTCTTGGCAGATTGATGTGACTTAGCATAATTCATAATTCCTTCCTTCTGTTCAGCTCGCAGCTTCATATGTGTGTTTCTCTGGTCAATGCCCTGTCACTCGCCTCCAGCTATATATCTCAACTTCTAGGACCTTATCTTGGCTACTGCAGGTTGACTTGGTGCTCCCTATTCTTTGTCTCTTCTCCAACCACCTTCCAATTTACAGAGAGCACTTCTCCATTTTTCAGAAAGCTCTCTAATTTTCTCTCCACTCTTGTTCCATCCTTTTTCCACCTGCTCCTCCATACACTACTCCTACCGAACCATTTCATCGTGATCCTTTGGTCCTGCGATTCACCCATTTGTTTTTTTTTTTTTTTTTTTTTTTTTAAGAGTAAGGAGAGGGGAGAGTTAGAGGGAAAACGGGGACGAGAGGCGCAAGTAGGAGGAGAGAGCAAGAGAGAGAGAGAGCACAGAGAAGGAGAGAGGAGAGCGAGTGAGCAGAGAGAGAGCAAAGAGAGAGAGAGAGAGAAAGAGAGAGAACAACGAGAGAGAGAGAGAGCAAGAGAGAGACAAGTGAGAGAAGAGAGAGAGAGAGAGAGAGCAAGAGAGAGAGCTTGAGGAGAGAGAGAAGACGGGAGAGGAGAGCAAGAGACGAGAGAGAGAAGCAAGAGAGATGAGCCGAGAGAGAGAGAGAGAAGAGCAAGTGAGAGTGAGCAAGAGAGAGAGAAAGAGAGAGAGAGAGCAAGAGGGAGAGAGCAGCAAGAGAGAGAGACGAGAGCAAGAGAGCGAGAGAGAGCAAGAGAGAGAAGAGAGCAGAGAGAGAGAGAGCCAAGAGAGAGAGAGAGAAAGAGAGGAGACGCAAAGAGAGGAGAGTGCAAGAGAGAGAGCAAGAGATGAGAGAGAGAGCAAGAGAGAGAGAGAGCAAGATGAGAGAGAGAGCAAGAGGAGAGAGAGAGCAAGCGAGAGAGAGAGCAAGAGAGAGAGAGGAGCATGAGAGAGAGAGCAGTGAATAGAGAGCAAAGGAGAGAGCAGAGAGAGAGCAGAGCAAGAGAGAGAGAGAGAAGCAAGAGAGAGGAGCAAGTCGAGAGAGAAGATGCAGGTGCGAGAGAGAGCAGGAGAGAGAGAGAGCAAGAGAGAGAGAAGAGAGCAAGAGAGAGAGCAAGAGAGAGAGCAACGAGAGAGAGGAGCAAGAGAGAGAGCAAGGAGAGAGAGTGAGAGCAAGAGAGAGAGCACGAGTGAAGAGAGGCAGAGGGAGTGAGAGCAAGAGAGAGAGAGAGAGAGAGCAAGACGAGCGAGAGAGAGCAAGAGAGAGAGAGAGCAAGAGAGAGACGAGAGAAGAGAGAGAGAGAGCAGAGAGAGAGGAGCAAGAGAAGAGAGAGAGCAAGTGAGAGAGAGAGAGCAAGAGAGGAGAGAGCAAGGCGAGAGAGACAAGGAGAGAGAGGAGAGCATAGATAGAGATGGAGCAGGAGAGAGAGAGTGCAAAGAGAGAGAGAGAGCAAGAGATAGAGAGAGCCAGGGAGAGACGTGAGAGCATACGAGAGGAGCAAGGAGAGAGAGAGAGCAAGTGATAAGCAAGAGAGAAGAGAGGAGCAAGTAGAGAGAGAGAGCAGAGAGAGAGAGGAGAGCAAGACTGAGAGAGAGAGGCAAGAGAGGAGAGCAGAGAGAGAAGCAGAGAGAGAGCAAGAGAGCAGAGCACAGGAGCGAGAGGCAGAGAGAGAGAGAGCAAGAGAGAGAGAGAGAGAGCAAGAGAGAGAGAGAGAGAGAGAGAAGAATGACGAGGCGATGAGAGAGAGAGCCAAGACGAGAGGAGAGAGAGAGTTGAGAGAATGTGTGTGAGGAGAGAGAGAGGAGGAGAGCGAGAGAGAGAGGAGAGAGAGCGAGAGAGAGAGAGAGAGGGAGGGTAGTGAGGAAGTGGAGTGGGAAGGCAATAGGGGGAGAAGGGGGAAAGAGGGGGGAGGATGGAAGAGCGAGAGGGGAGAGAGGCTCGGGGGGAGAGGGGGACGGATGGGAGAAAAAGGAGAGGGGAGAGATAATGGGAGGGGACGATGTTTAGGAGAGGGGACGAGATGATTTAGAGGGGGGGAGTGTTGAGGTTAAGTGATGTTAGAGGGGAAGATGGGACGAGGGAATAGAGAGAGAGAGATAGGAGAGAGAGAGATTAGGGAATGAGTGAGGAGGTCAGGTGATAAGTGCGGTCCATATAGTGTAGACAGGAGGGCGGGGGGGAGGAGAAAGGTTCAGATGGTCCGTTCTCAGGACGGTGTGGCATCGTGTATGTGGTGTTTGCGTGTGTATCAGCTTCAAAGTGCTTGTTCTGTGTGCGTATGTGTGTGTGTATTGTGTGTTGTATGTAGTGTGTGTGTGTTTGTGTGTGTGTGTACGTGTTGTGTGTATGTGGTGTATGTGTGTGTGTATTGTGTGTGTGTATGTGTATGTGTATGTGTATGCGTGTGTGGGGGGGGGGCGGGGGGGGTGTGGGTGTGGTGTGAGTGTGTGTGTGTGTGTGTGTGATGTTTGTTGTGTGTGTGTGTGTGTGTGTGTGTGTGCCCCCATTTAATTATCTTTACTGCTAATAAATACCGGTAGCTAATCAGTAAATTCTAAAAAACTGCCAACAGTGATTGTTTAGCACTTATCACTTTACTTATATAACACCACAAGTAGTAGTTGTAAATTTTTTCTGTTGAGCTTCTAGAGAGTCTGACGTCACCCTCACTTAGGCTTCCCTCAGCTATGTGCTCATCGCTAGTCAACCCTATCTTCACTTATCTATGCTATTCTGCTCTAATTCTTGGTATTAGCTTGCAGGAGTGAGTGACCAGTATTCAACGTGATAAGACTGGATTTCAGGACCCCCAAAACAACACCAACAGTGTGAGTATAATTAAGTGGCAGTGATGCGATGACAAGTTGTCAAGATGCTAGATGACGTAGTCTTCTATCACTATTTGAAAATTCTTAACCTGTGATCTTTATACACCGTATGATGCTCAGGATCCCTGTACCCTCTGTGTCTACTTATGATAGTTACACTTACTTATAATTGGATTACACTCAATTCGGTGTTACACTTTTATGTAATGGTCACACAACTGCTTGTGACGGCACTGATTCAGCAGGCCTACATGACTTTCCCTAGTAAATTATTATATTTTTACTTTTGCTTTTGCCTTATTAATTATTTCACTTCACTGTATGGTGCCCCACATTTAATTGTTTATCCAAACTCTCGAATTCTTGAAAACGCTTCACACTCACTTGATCTTTGTATATTTGAATCTGTGTAGCAAAGAAGCTACTATCACAAACGGTTTTGACACTTTGATATTAAAGATTTCAGGCTTCCTCTCGACTTTTTATAACTAATAAACTTGGTTATCACTAGTAGGGTTGGTTCACTGACGTTGTTCATACGTGCTTACTGCTAGCGTTGTGCACGCCTTAAAACATAATCTCGGAGGCCTTGTCGACACAGTCTGCTGATGACTGTGTGTGTGTGTGTGAGTGTGTGTGTGTGTGTGTGTGTGTGTGTGGTGTGTGTGTGTGTGTGTGAGTGCTGTGTGTTGTACTCACCTATTTGTGATGGTTGCAGGGGTCGAGTCTTAGTCCTGGCCCACCTGCTCAAGGTGCTACTGGGTCTCTCTTCTCTGCTCCAGTTCTAGGGCTAGATTCTACCAATTCGTCTTAAAACTGTGTATGGTTCCTGCTCCACTACATCACTTTTAGGCTATTCCACTGCTGAAAACTCTATGACTGAAGAAATATTCCTAATATTTCTGTCTGACTAACTGTGTCTCTAACTTCAATTGTGACCTCTTGTTTCTGTGTCCTCCCTGGACATCTGTCTTTGTAACCCTAGTCTATTCCGCGCAGTATTATAATATGTCGTTATCATGTCTCCCTGACCCTACTGTCTTAGTGTCGTCAGGCCGATCTTCCTTAACCTTTCTTCATAGGACATTCCCTTAGCTCGGGAAACTACCCTTATCGCAAAAACCATTTGCAATTTCTCTAGTTTCTTGAAGTGCTTTATCAAGTGCGGGGGGTTCAAAACATGGGACTGCATACTCCAGTTATGGGCGGTCGTACACGGTGTAATTGTCTTGAACGATTCCTTATTAAGGTATCGGAACGCTGTTCTCGGTTTGCCAGGCAGCCCATATGCTGCAGCAGTTACCAGGTTGAGGTGTGCTTCCGGAGACGTGCTCCCGGTGTTATACTCCAGATGTTTCCTTGAGCGAGGTGTGCAGTCTTTGGCCACTAGCTATACTCTGTCTGCGGTCTTCTGTGCCCTAAGTCCCTATCTTCATGACTTTGCCATTGGCGGATTAATAAATTCGAGGAAGCAGTTGTGGCAGGGGTCCAGTCTGTCCAGGGTCTCTGTGAAGTCCTGCCCTGGTCATATTTGATTTAATTCTCTCATTAACTTACATCATTGCCGAACACGGGGACACTTCTGAGTCTAACCCTTCATCATGTTCGTTCACATATACCAAAAATAGCTCTGGTCCTAGGACGACCCCTGTGGGTCAGACCCGGTCGTCACAGGTGCCCACTGTGATAAATCATTAAGTACCAGAACTCGTTTAGTTGTTTCTCCCTGTCATGTATTCTCTGATCCATTGCAGTGCCTTCCTTGTTATATGAGCCTGATTCTCTAGCTTCTGCACTATCACTTGTTGATGGACCTGTGTCAAAAGGCCTTCCTTTTGCAGTCCAAGAGTTGCATCAACCCATCCTCTCACTTGTGTCTTACTTCTGTTACTGTATCATAAAACTCCAGAAGGTTTTTGTGACACAGGTTTTTCCTTACCATGATCTGTGCTGGCGTTTGCGTTTATACTCTTGTTTTCCGTTCCAGGTGTACCACTCTACTCTGATAATCTTCTCATAACTTTGCATTTATACACGTCAGTGACAAGTTTTAGTTTAGTGCATCATATCTGTCATCCTTTTTTTAAATGTGTGAGTGTGTGTGTGTGTGTGTGTGTGTGTGTGTGCTGTGTATGTGTGTGTGTGTGTGTGTGTGTGTGTGTGGTGTGTGTGTGTGTGTGTGTGTGTGTGTCGTGTGTGTGTCTGTGTCTGTGTCTGTGTTGTTGTCTGTGCTGGGGCGTCGGCTGGGCTACAAGACGTATTTTCATTTAATTGCCTGCTGGGAAATTGGGTTCTTGAAGGACAAAAACTTTTACTAAGAGATGAAATGGATGGATGGATGGAAGGGGGAGAGTAGACTCAAGCTTCCTACTAATGATACTCTTCCTTACTGTTTACCCCGTCTTTCCTTATCCTTCCTTAGCGTTACTTTATCTGACCTAATAGTCCCTTCTTTCCTTTCGTCCCTCCTCTCCACTCTCCATCCCTCTCCTCCCCACACTACCTCAGTGCTCCACGGAAGCTTCGGGGTTACGGGTGTTCTCCGGGTTTTTTACGAACGGCCTCTCCGGAAGAATATTATTGATTTGTTAGCGTAATGGTGTTCTGGCAGTTGTTGCAGTTTCTGAGAGCCTCTCATGCTGGAACCTTATTGAGGCATTCTGGTTATGGTGCAACAGGTTATAGATACATTATGGTTATGGTTCAGAAGGTTATAGAGGAGCTATAATTTTCGTGCAAGAAATTATAGAGGAGTTCTAACCGTCAGCCAAGAAAAATATAAATAGCGTACTAGACTTGATTCTCATGAACAATAATAAGGAATTAATTTGGCATAATATAAAATAAAATGTATTCAAATCAAGACCTTATTGAATTGAGGACATAGTTACATGCTTAGAAATACCATGATATAAATATCGTGAAAGGCAGTTCAGTAATTTTAGCTTTAATAATTAGAGAATTGATTTGGGACCGCATAAATATAGAACCAACATTCCCCGAGGGGTAGCGTATGATTCAGCGCCGCCATTTCAGCGTCAGTCTGTTTCGGCGCTAGACTATTCAGCGACAGGCCGTTTAGTAGGGTAAAAGTACGATTCAATGCTGTCGAACTAACTAACTATCGTGGCGATTGAATAGTCTAGCGCTGAAAGCTGTGCATCTGTATGGGGCCATTGTTCTGAAACGTCATGAGGCACTAGTAACCACGCAGTGTATGAAAACAGTTAAAATAGAATGTTTTTAGCCAATGTAATATGTGTGTCACTAAACATGACTCACGAAATCGTAATAAAAAGAGTGCAAAAAAAACACGAAACGGGTGGGGTTTAAACCCATGGCGAGTGAGTCGTAAAACTCATAGGCCAGTGCGTTAACCACTGAGCCAGCTGGCTCTAATATGATTCATCCAACTAGGTATATTTCTATATACCCAAAGGAGGTTTCAATGGGCCACCACGGTGACCCCAAATCCAAGTTTTAGAACTCACTTGCCATGGTTCAAATCCCACCCGCTCCTTGGTTTGCGAAACTCAAAGATCAACCACTAAAATACGGAGAAGTATGTACACAGAAAAAGAGGTTATGAAACTGCTTAATTAAACACGAGAATACATCAAAACGAAAGAAAGTTCCCGACAACAAACGATACAATGTAGAAGAGAAAGTAAATATTCCTACCTGGCTGAAGAAGTGAATAAGAGACAAATTAAGCTGATCGAGAAATAGAAAAAAAGAAACTGTTCAAATCATGCGAAAATACAATATAACGAATCTTGAAATACACACGTTTCAGCAATCCGTTAAACCACAGGATATAGAGGTTCGAGAAAAAATTTCCCCCCCCCCCTTACCTCTGCCCACCCGGCATATCACAGATCTGACATCAACACAAATCCCACAGAAAGAATAGAACATATAAGAGACTTGGATATATTAAGTGCTGCGAAGGCCAAAAAAATGACAATGATGGATAATGAAAACATTAAGATAATTTAGCCTTGAAGTTTAGAGTTCGGCTATAAACTAGAGTTACTGCTCAGTGTTGACAGCCCCGTTGAAGGAAACTAGACATAGCAGAGCGAAATAATATACAGCGAGTGTTTATCGTCTACATAGAGCCAATAAAGAGTTTAAACTACTGGGGGCTCCTAAAAAAACTGGAATTGTACTCTCTGGAGAGAAGGCGGATAGAGATATGGCTGTTAATATTATTCGGAACGTTATAGAGGGGCTGGCGACTTTAATGTACCAATATGAGATTTACCATTACACTTATCTGAGGTTTTGAGAGATATGAGAGGAAAGTTAAGGTAGACCCAGTAAAAAGCAAGAATGCTATTGGAAATAATAACACTAACATCTACAGCAGATGTCAGAAATATTGCCGGGAAAAATGTGGAAGAATTCAAGAGGAAACTAGATCACTACCTCCGTGGTGCGTTCGTTCATCACTACATATAAAAATGTAATACAGAGCTAAGTAGCTT
>NC_069450.1:17773566-17788566 GCF_026875155.1 Cherax quadricarinatus
GGATGGTGGTGGGGGTCTGGAGTGGAGTGTGGTTGGGGGGTTGTGGGCCTGATGGCAGAGAGAAGGAGTAACTTAAAAGAGTTCAGTGTCTAGATTTCTCGGCATTTACCTGTGTATGCTATCTCTCTCTCTCTCTCTCTCTCTCTCTCTCTCTTCTCTCTCTCCTCTCTCTCTCTCTCTCTCTCTCTCTCTCTCTCTTCTCTCTTCTCTCTCTCTCTCTCACTCTCTCTCTCTCTCTCTCTCTCTCTCTCTCTCTCTCTCTCTCTCTCTCTCTCTCTCTCTCTCTCTCTCTCTCTCTCTCTCTCTCTCTCTCTCTCTCTCTCTCTCATTATCTCATTGATTACCCACGAGCATCGAGTACATTTAAGCCATTATGCCCATTAAGTGGTGAATTTTTCTCAGTAATTATGTCAAGGTTTGGCATATAGTTCTCCTGGGAGTCACTCATTAAGTCTGGTGAGCCATTAAGGCAGGTTATGGCTGGCGGGGCGGTGCTTGGAGACACCCAGCCTCAGTAATGTTTCTTCCCACTCAAAATAATCTACCGAAGTTATATGTGACCCTTTGTGTGTATCTCAAATTGAAACCCTCCTTTTTTTAGTTGGTAGCGCACTTAGCTCACACAATGAGGTACGTGGTTCAATCCCCAGTACGGGTGCAAACACTGGGGGCGTGCTTCGTTAAGACACCTGCTGTCCCTGTTCACCTAGCAGTAAGTAGGTACCTGAGTATTAGCTGACTGGTGTGGGTCGGATCCTGGGGACAAAATTAACCCAAGCTGCGAGAAATCTGCAGAACAAGGGGCTTTCTATATAGTAAATCAGTAATGTCAGCTATGGTCTGTATACGTTGTACATGTACTTACAGAAATAAAGATTATTATTATTATTATTATTATTATTATTATTATTATTATTATTATTATTATTATTATTATTATTATTATTATTATTATTATCATCATCATCATGAACTTACAGCTATGTGTTGTGACTAGGGTCGTATTGTTTATTAAACACGAGAGGTATAATGCCTATGGGCCCAAGAAACTTATTTTAGGAATGCAAACAGTTTTGCGTTGTACTTTAGTGTTGCAATAAATTAGTTATTTTAGTCGAGAAGGGGAGGCTTACTTAGGCAAGCGTGCCTAAGGCCTACTAACATGTGCCTAGGGCTCCAGACAATGGAGTAGAGCTCTTCTCCAGACTGAGGGACTGACCACCTCAAAGCTACGTCTTCAAGGGTGATGGACAGATTACATCATCTTTACAACTCTATTTCTGTTTCCTCCTCTGTATTCGACTGAAGAACCCTACGGTGTAGGCGAAACGTTTCGGAATAAAGCTAGATACATAACTGTTGCACGTGTCTTACTTATATATTAATTATATTATTGTTGTGCCCGGCAGTGGCAATACATTTACTGTTTCAAACCTAACTGACAAAAAACCTTGTTAAAATAGTTACCAACTCTTCAACTATCGTTAAGACTTGTTGCGAATATGTAAAGAAAAGGACATAGTGCAACTAATGCGACATTTTATTGTGGCAACGTTTCGCTCTCCAGTTTTCATATGCCGTTAAAAAAAATACATGAGGTGTAATACTAGTGGTAGTAGTAGTAGTAGTAGTAGTAATATAAGTAGTAGTAGTAATACAATATGGTAGAATAATCAACTTGCACATGAGTAAAAGATTATAAAAGCTATTACTTGTGTAGCATAATAATAGGTTAGACAAAATTTTTTGCGAATACACAAGAGGGACTGTCGATAGCGCAGGAGTATACACAATACCATGAGGCGACGAGATATATATAGGGGAAACAAGATCATCTCTGAGGATTATGATCCGTGAGCACAAGAACTCGTGCAGCCTTGACCATCACAAAAACGTGTTTGTCCAACACAGAGACGATGTTGGACATCTTATGAAGTGTAGTGAGGCCAGGTTAGTCATTAAGGAAGATGACGACGAGGGAAGTGTGTAGAGGCTGCCTTAACTGCCCTCACTAACACACTCTCTCAGAAGTGTGACATTTACGTTACATCTAAACTGTTGATCAACAAGATATTGTTTATTTTGAAAACCACTGTAAAACGATGCTGACAGATCCTTCTCTAACCTAACCGATCTCGCCACTATTACTACTACTACTACTACTACTTACTACTACTACTACTACTACTACTACCACTAATACTAATACTGCTACTACCACCCTCTCACAGCTTACCACTTGATTCCTATTACTGTATATACTCGTGTCTTAGTTATCTCTGTATAAGGACTGAAGAAGCCAATCGTGGCGAAACGTTTCCTTCAATAAATGTCCTGAACTGTACATGTCTTTCCACACCTGATGTATATACACAGACATACTCACATCATGGTGTATATACACAGAGATACTCACATCATGGTGCATATACACAGAGATACTCGCATCATGGTGATATGCACAGAGATACTCACAATCATGGTGTATATACACAGAGATACTCACATCATGGTGTATATACACAGAGATACTCACATCATGGTGCATATACACAGAGATACTCGCATCATGGTGTATATGCACAGAGATACTCACATCATGGTGTATATACACAGAGATACTCACATCATGGTGTATATACACAGAGATACTCACATCATGGTGTATATGCACAGAGATACTCACATCATGGTGTATATACACAGAGATACTCACATCATGGTGTATATACACAGAGATACTCAAAACATGGTGTATATACACAGAGATACTCACATCATGGTGTATATACACAGAGATACTCACATCATGGGTATATGCACGGGAGATACTCACATCATGGTGTATATACACAGAGATACTCACATCATGGTGTATATGCACAGAGATACTCACATCATGGTGTATATACACAGAGATACTCATATCATGGTGTATATACACAGAGAAAACTCACATCATGGTGTATATACACAGAGAATAACACTCATGGTGTATATACACAGAGATACTCACATCATGGTGTATATACACAGAGATACTCACATCATGGTGTATATACACAGAGATACTCACATCATGGTGTATTACACAGAGATACTCACATCATGGTGTATTTTACACAGAGTACTCACATCATGGGGGTATATACACAGAGATACTCACATCATGGTGTATATACACAGAGATACTCACATCATGGTGTATATACAAAGAGATACTCACATCATGGTGTATATACAAGAGATACTCACATCATGGTGTATATACACAGAGATACTCACATCATGGTGTATATACACAGAGATACTCACATCATGGTGTATATACACAGAGATACTCACATCATGGTGTATATACAAAGAGATACTCACATCATGGTGTATATACACAGAGATACTCACATCATGGTGTATATACACAGAGATACTCACATCATGGTGTATATACACAGAGATACTCACATCATGGTCTATATACACAGAGATACTCACACCATGGTGTATATACACAGATATACTCACATCATGGTGTATATACACAGAGATACTCACATCATGGTGTATATACACAGAGATACTCACATCATGGTGTATATACACAGAGATACTCACATCATGGTGTATATACACAGAGATACTCACATCATGGTGTATATACACAGAGATACTCACATCATGGTGTATATACACAGAGATACTCACATCATGGTGTATATACACAGAGATACTCACATCATGGTGTATATATACACAGAGATACTTACATCATGGTGTATATACACAGAGATACTCACATCATGGTGTATATACACAGAGATACTCACATCATGGTGTATATACACAGAGATACTCACATCATGGTGTATATACACAGAGATACTCACATCATGGTGTATATACACAGAGATACTCACATCATGGTGTATATACACAGAGATACTCACATCATGATGTATATACACAGAGATACTCACATCATGGTGTATATACACAGAGATACTCACATCATGGTGTATATACACAGAGATACTTACATCATGGTGTATATACACAGAGATACTCACATCATGGTGTATATACACAGAGATACTCACATCATGGTGTATATACATTGAATGATAAACACGTCACCTCCTGATGTATAACTGTATATATCTGTGTAAGAATGGTATACAATACCGGTATACAATACTGGTATACAAGACGTGTTACACACAGGCTCCGCTTATACAGCAGGTTAGCTGCTGCTACAAGCGAAAACCGCTGTAAAGTGAAGCAATTTTCACTTTCAAATACATATATAAGCCTGGTAACATGTTTACATTATCATATATTAAGTGAGCATTAAGGATAGACCTAAAAATATGCATATACCGTATGTACTTTATTTACCTTATAATATTTTCATTCTTAGTTTATAGTTAGTGGTGAATATATGTAGTGTAGGAAGTGTGAATGAAGGAAGAGGTATAATTAAAAACCTCTGGATGAGCAAAATGTTGTAGAGCGAAGCGCTGTAAAGAGGAGGACCTCCTGTCTTTATTCCGAAATGTTTCGGCTACACAGTAGGCTTCTGCAGTTAAATGCAGAGGCTGCAGAAGCAGAGATGTAAGTGACGATGATGTCAGTTCTTCATCCTAGAAGAAGTCGTTCTGAAGTAGTCTTTACACCTCCACTGCTTCTACCACCTCCTCTGTATTCGACTGAAGAAGCCTACTGTGTAGGCGAAACGTTTCGGAATGAAGATACCTGACTTGTATATGTGTCTTACTTATCGTATTGTATATTACTATTGCATTAATGTGTTAACTTCTGTAGTTTTTGTTATTGTTAAATGAGTTTCTCTTATTATTATTATTATTATTATTATTATTATTATTATTATTATTATTATTATTATTATTATTATTATTATTATTATTATTATTATTATTATATACTCACTGGTAAAACCTAAATCCGTAAGGGTCAACAACAGTTAAATAAAAGGCGAAGTCATTAAATTGTCTCCCTGGATATTTAAATTTCTCCCCCTCGACCCTCCCGACGATCAGGATTTGCGAAATTTTTTAAAGTTGCATCATTAGGACACAATAGCATTTTTACAAAAGACTAATGTATGCAAAATTAATCAATATTCAGCTAAAGAGAGAGAGAGAGAGAGAGAGAGAGAGAGAGAGAGAGAGAGAGAGAGAGAGAGAGAGAGAGAGAGGAGCGTCAAAATGATATAACTGCGTAGTTTACGCCGGCTTGTCGGCTGCGTAGGCAGAGGCTGGAAGCAAGTGTAACAGGGAAGTCCCTGATAAAGATCTCATAATTTATGTTAATAGAATCCACGAAATCGAAATGCCTTTTCCGGGATTCCTTTTACATATGCATGGAATGGCTGGGGAATGTTTATGAACAGTATGAGCAGGAATAATTGCACAACATAAACTGACGGGTGGGAATTTCATAAATGTTATTCCCTCCCTTCTCTCCCCTCTGCCTCTCCCCTCCCTTCTCTCCCCTCCTCCACCGACGTATCGAGCAGGCTGATGGGGGTGGGGAAGCCAGGTCCGAGCGACAGTGCTCACGGCGCTGGGAATGATGCCAACGTTCCCAACCGTCAGCCGATGGCGCATTCCGACGGTGGCGAAGGTGTCATGGAGGGGTGTGACGGGGGAATGGAGGGGGGAGAGGTGTCAGCGGCAGCGAAATCGTATCGTAGTATAACCCGTAATAACAGTTACCGGCGAGTGGTTAAAAAGGGGCCAAGCGAACAAACACCAGGATATTTTGTTGGAAAATGCTTCGGTTTTGGGACCGAAACGTTCTTCAATATGTCATAGTGTTCAGTCAGGCGTCCTTATTAAAACAAATGGTGCAATACCAGCAATGATAAATTAATTTATCAACTTGAAAAATGAGACATCAATGTGTTGAGTCCATCAACCATCAAGATTGATGTGCTGAACACATCGACTCCAGGCTGAGGGATTGATTACCTCAGACTCCTCCTCTCCTTACACCGTTCTTCTTTCTATTGGACTGAAGCCACTGTGGCGAAACGTTTCCTCAATAGCGATTCCCATATGTTGCGTAAGTCTTTCATTCTTCAACCTGTCCGTTTACTAAACCATTTATCATAAAATCTATCAACTTGTCGGTTCTCTGAGCCATTTATCATAAAATCTATCAACTTGTCGGTTCTCTGAGCCATTTATCACAAAAATCTATCAACTTGTCGGTTCTCTGAGCCATTTATCACAAAATCTATCAACTTGTCGGTTCTCTGAGCCATTTATCATAAAATCTATCAACTCGTCGGTTCTCTGAGCCATTTATCTACAACAGCAACGGTGTCAACGTTAACCAAGAATTGCAAAGATGTAACTCTAACACATCAATAAATAACAAAAAGGCACAATTAGCGTGACTGGAACATTTTACACAAATAACCCGCACATAAATGCGAGTGAGCTTTACACAATGACGCTTGTCGGTTCGACTTGAACCATTTACAAAATCACAACTCAGTGTGACATTTGTAAATGGTCCAAGTAGACGAACTGTCGTCCGTAAGCTCCATATCTTTAATGTGCGGGTTATTTGTGTAACTAACACATCATAAGTGCAAAGGAACTGAGGAGCATTGCAGCAGGTCTTCTACTGACCCATGCTAGGCACGTCTAACCCACACCCATTCACGTACCTGTCCGGCCTGCATTTAAAGCTACTCACCTCAATAAAGCTACCTGGGAGTTTGCTCCACTTATATACAACTCTATTGTCTACCCAGTATGTATATCCCCATACCCTTTCAAAATCTATATTTGTCTCATTTTATCCACTGCTGCAAGTCCTCTCCTGGATAGATTCTTTCAACAGCACGTTATTTATATCACGTTTATTCCTGTCTTCCATTTATAATTTTCAGTCACATTCTTTCCAAATTCATCGTCTTTTATAAGTCATGACTTATGAAGGAAATATTCCTCATATTCCAACATGACTTATGAAGACTGATGATTAAGACATATTTGCCACAATTGGGTAAATTTATTGTTGAAACGTTTCGCCTACACAGTAGGCTTCTTCAGTCAAATACAGAGGCAGCAGGTGTAGTAGCGAAATGAAGATGATGTAATCAGTCCATCAACCTTAGAGAAAGAGTATTTGAGGTGATCAGTTTCTCAGGCAGCAGAAGAGTTCAGCTCCATGTATATTTGACTGAAGAAGTCTACAGTGTAGGCGAAACGTTTCAACGATAAAGATACCCAACTACTGCACATGTGTCTTAATCATCAAGTTTTCGGTATTTTATATATATCTCAGTTCTCACTATGAATTTTGAAAGAAGCCTCACACAGTTCTCGAAACCTCACTCACTTCTTGAAACCTCATTCAGTTCTCACTATGACTTATGAAACAGACTTCCTCTCACGCAATTAAGATCAACCCAGTCTTCCACTCCCTTCCACAATGCTATTTTTGTCCACTCTCTCCTGTGTGTGTGCTGCCAATCTCAGTCTGGCTTCCTGCACCCCTCACTAAGTACAATACCAGCTGTCAGGATACCCTACCAGGGGATGGGCCTTCAGCCTTGCTGATATACTCTCTCTCTCTCTCTCTCTCTCTCTCTTCCTCTCTCTCTTCTCTCTCTCTCTCTCTCTCTCTCTCTCTCTCTCTCTCTCTCTCTCTCTTCTCTCTCTCTCTCTCTCTCTCTCTCTCCTCTCTTCTCTCTCTCTCTCTCTCTCTCTCTCTCTCTCTCTCTCTCTCTCTCTCTCTCTCTCTCTCTCTCTCTCTCTCTCTCTCTCTCTCTCTCTCTCTCTCTCTCTCTCTCTCTCTCTCTCTCTCTCTCTCTCTCTCTCTCTCTCTCTTCTCTTCTCTCTCCTCTCTCTCTCTATCTCTCTCTCTCTCTTCACTTTCCTGTTGCTCACAACGTATTCCAAACCTTACACATACATTTGATCCATTAAATTACTTCATATATATATATATATATATATATATATATAATATATATATATATATATATATATATATATATATATATAATAAATTATATATATATATATATATAATATATATATATATATATATATATTATATATATATATATATATATATATATATATATATATATATATATATACAAAAGCTTTTGAAATGTTACTTTTCACTGTGGTTATTGTCATATTAAGATGTCGACTGTTACATGTGATCCTATTGCAACAGTGACACATATGTCTCCTTTATTGTAACAGAAGACACCTATGTGTTTCCTATATTTATATAACGGCTTGATAATGATTTCTCTAAACACTCTTGGATGAATAAATACTGTCACACTGTGACACCATATATTTTCTAGCTCCCGCTGTGGCACCATATAATTCTAAGACCCACCATGGCACTATGGTACTTATAAGTTAAACCATAACACTACGTATTTTCCAGAGCCATAATGGCACCATACCAAGAATAGGTAAGTAGAAACACGCTTAATCCAGGACAACTTACACAATACTGGAACAGTTGAAAAAAATTTACATATAGAATCTATACATAAAAGTATTAGTTAGACAGTGAAGTTGAAAATAACTGGAAGTGACTCTCAGATAGCACTTTGGTTAGTGTGACTTTGTAAATGGTCCAAGTCGGACCGAAACGTCGTCGTAAGCTCCTCTCTTCTATGTGCGGGTTATTTGTGTTTTTGTATGACGGTACACTTTACCAGCTTTAAGGCTAAGCCATCTTTATTTGTAGATGTTTCGCTATCCGGTGGCTTTATCAATACAAGTACATAACGTGAGGGATGTAGATAAAACCACCGGTTGGCGAAACGTCTACAAAGGTACCCAGATGTTGCTCGTGTGTCTAATTCTCCACCTTGTCGGTATTGTATACCATTCGTGTGGAGATAAATTATATAAAATACCAACACGATGGATAAATAAACACAAATGCAATATAATGTGATTCTTTATTGACTACGTTTCGCCCATACTGAGTTTTATCAAGCCACAAACAGATCTGCATTTGTCATACCATTTGTGTACTAAGCTGAGGGACTGATTGCCTCATGATTTCTATACAGTTCTACTCTCTTCCAATTATGTCCTTGAATTTATACTGATAACGCCACTGGATGGCGAAACGTCTACAATATGATACCCAGATGTTGCACATGTGTCTGTAGTCGAGAATGATATAAAAATACCGAAGATTAAGACACATGTGCAACAGTTGGGGCGCCAAAAGTAACTTTTCACTGGTTTGCAAAAGATGACTGTACATGTATCCTCACACCTAAAGCCTTTGATTGAACAGTGCACCTTGGTTCTATTTTAGCTGATAATGATTTGTCTAAACACTCTGAATAGCAATACTGTCACACGTGTACATCCATATATTTTCTTCTCCCGCTGTGGATCCATTATTCTAGACCCACCATGGACTATGGACTTGTTAGTCTAACACATATGCATCATTAGATTCTTATTTTCGAAACTTTCGCCTACACAGTAGTTCTTCATCGATTACAGAAAGGTTGATAATAGCATAAGATTCTGAATACTGTAATCTGTCCATCACCTTAAATTTTGTGTCATCCCTTCATCTGAAAGCATTGTCTTTCCTAATCATATGTTAATCAATTCTTTATATATCAGAGTTAACTATTCTTTGAGTCATCCTCTCATACTCACTTCTCACTCTAAGTTGTCTTTCTTCCTACTTTGGTTGCATCCGACAGAATGAAATTAAAATGTTAAATACGACAACTGTTCTTTAAACACATATTCAACATTAGGTATCTTTATTTACGAAACATTTCGCTATGTATATTCTTCAGAGCGAGTACCAAGCTTGATATAAAGTAGATACGCAATATTTAATCAGGCTTATGCCTTAAAGTTTGGAGGGGGTGAGTCCCTGGTCTGAGAATGCTATGTTCCGTTGTCGTGTAACATAGGTTGAAGTACGTAGGGTGGCTTTATGTGTGTGGTGTGGTGTGTGTAGACGTGGTGTGCTTGGGAGGCAGGTTCCTTGCTTCTGGCTTCTATAGCTTCAGTCTCGGCCGAAGACCTTTACTGTGTAGGGTCAAACTTTCTCCGAAATAAAAGTTACCTAACTTTCTTAAAATGTGTAGGTCCAGCCACTACGTCATTTCTCCTATTTAAATGTCACTTGCTGAACTACTGAATAAATTAACCAAAACTACGTATTCTCCAGAGCCATAATGGTCTCATTCCAAATGTGATATTGGATCCGCTTACTCCAGGAACACTTCACTAGTCCCTGTCATTCGGCAAAATTTTATACTTTAGCAATTTCCCTAAACTTTTAGTTAGCCAGGAACGATTACTATAACTGAATTCTTCCATAGCACTTCCTATCGGGGAAACTAACCTTGTAAATGGCCAATTCGGACCGAAACTTCGTCTAGTCTTCTTACTCTTTATAAGTGCGGGTTAAAGTGCTATTCAGTATGGGCACTGCCAGCTGTACAGTGTCTTGAACGATTCCCTTATTAAGGTTATCGGAACGCTGTTCTCAGGTTTGCCAGGCGCCCATGTGCTGCAGCAGTTACCTGTAGATGAATGGTTCAGAGAACCGACATGTTGATAAATTAGACACATGTGCAACTCTTGTTGCACATGTGTCTAATTTATCAACATGTCGGTTCTCTGAACCATTCATCTACAAACCTGTCAGACACTGCAACTTCTTGAGATCTTAATACTTAGGAATTCTTCGCTTGCCTAATTCTTGGGCACAACCTACTTCCACATTGAATAAATGTGACACCACCTATGACTGCTGCACCTCTCCTGCCATACGGTTTATAAGCTGCTTCTCCGCTCATCTGCCGTATTCTACTCAAGAATGATGGACTGAACACATCGACTCAAGGTTGAGGGACTGATTACCTCATTCTCCTCCTGTTCTTCAAGTTTCTCCTATGTATGGACTGATGAAGCCACTGTGTGGCGAAACGTTTCCTCAATAAAGATACCCAAGAGTTGCACATGTGTCTAATTTATCAGCAGTTACCTGTTAGGTAAGACACATATGCAACAGTTAGACAACTTTATTCCGAAACGTTTCGCCTACACAGTAGGCTTCTTCAGTCGAATACAGAAAATAGGCAGGAACAGTAGAGATGTGAAGACGATGTAATCAGTCCATCACCTTGTAGTCGAGAATTTGAGGTAGTCGTAGAATTTGAGGTTGTCAGTCCCTCGGCCTGGAGAAGTTCAGTTCCATAGTCAGGAACTATCTGAAGATCAAGCAACAGTGCGGAGACTTAAATCCTGTCGGAAGGAGAGGTGCAGAGTAGTAGTAGTAGTAGTCGTAGTAGTAGTAGTAGTGAGAATGTAACCACTGAAAGGTCATGTCCCTCTCAGATCCAACACTTCTCACTTGAAAAGCTTGTCCAAGGTGTTTTCTGTACCAAGATGCCATGTGTTGCAGTGTCTGACAAGATGAACAAGATGGTTACATTCTCACTACTACTACTACTACTACGACTACTACTACTACTACGACTACTACTACTACTACTCTGCACCTCTCCTTCCGACAGTATTTAAGTCTCCGCACTGTCGCTTGATCTTCAGATAGTTCCTGACTATGGAACTGAACTTCTCCAGGCCGAGGGACTGACAACCTCAAATTCTACGACTTCAAGGGTGATGGACTGATTACATCGTCTTCACATCTCTACTGTTCCTGCCTATTTTCTGTATTCGACTGAAGAAGCCTACTGTGTAGGCGAAACGTTTCGGAATAAAGTTGTCTAACTGTTGCATATGTGTCTTACCTAACAACCTGTCGGTATTGTATACCATTTTGATGTTCAGCAGTTACCTGGTTGATGTGTGCTTCCGGAGACATGCTCGGTGTTATACTCACTCCAAGATCTTTCTTCTTGAGCGAGGTTTGCAGTCTTTGGCCACGTAGCCTATACTCTGTCTGCGGTCTTCTGTGCTCTTCCCCTATCTTCATGACTTTGCATTTGGCGGGATTAAATTCGAGAAGCCATGTGTGTGTGTGTGTGTGTGTGTGTGTGTGTGGTGTGTGTGTGTGTGTGTGGTGTGTGTGTGTGTGTGTGTGTGTGGGGTGTCTGTGTGTGTGTGCGTGAGTGTGTGTGTGTGTATTGTGTAACCTCAGAGAAGTAGTGTGTGTGTGTTGTGTTTTGTGCGTGATGTGTGTGTGTATGTGTACCTCAGAGAAGTATGTTGTGTGTGGTGTGTGCGTGTGTGTGTGTGTGCATGTATACTTCGAGGGTGTTGTGATTGTTATGTCTGGAATCGGGTTAGGTGAGGTAAGATTTGTCAGGATACAAGTGTGTCGTGGCGCGAGTCTTGGTCATATGATGACCCGCTGCTACAGCTTTTGGTCATCTGACCGAGGCCTTCTACTGGCTTACCGGTCCACCCCTTTAAAAATTATGGTTATGATGATAAGAGTTTTATATTCTTTTGCGTGAATGTAACCAGGAAGAGATATTATTTCACACCGTTCTAGGATTTTGGCAGATCTGATCAGGACTGCTATGGTTCCCACAGATCTGAGATGTCAACAGATCTAAGATGCCTACAAACGTAAGATACCTGGAGTATACCTGGAGAGGGTTTCGGGGGTCAACGCCCCCGAGGCCCTGTCTGAGACCAGGCCTCGTGGTGGATCAGGGTATGATCAACCAGACTGTTACTGCTGGCCGCACGCAAACTGACGTACGAACCACAGCCCGGCTGTTCAGGTACTGACTTTAGGTGCCTGTCTAGTGCCTTCTTGAAGACAGCCAGGGGTCTATTGGTAATCCCCCCTATGTATGCTGGGAGGCAGTTGAACAGTCTTAGACCCCTGACACTTATTGTGTTGTCTCTCAGCGTACTCGTGGTGCACCTGCTTTTCATTGGGGGGAAATTAAAACTTGGGATTTTGGCATTAATAGCAATGCTCTTCTTGCCGAATAAGGCAAACGAAAAGTTGTGTATGCAACAATATCGCAAAAATCATTCTGAACCTAAAGAAAAAAATATATTTCATTATGTTTGTTTATTATTAAATTATTGTAAACTTATCTAAAATATATTTAGTTGGATTAGGTTAAATTAAATTGCTCTTGTTATAATAAGGTTAGGTAAGTTTCCTAAAGTTCTTTTGGTACAAAAATTATTATTTTCACATTAACATAAATGGAAAATATATATATCTTTAAACGTATAAGAGAAAATTTTAGAAAGTACTTAATTTTGCTAATTGACCAGTTTTACCTATTCGGCACGACATGCATACATATATATATATATATATATTTTATATATATATATATATATATATATTATATAATATATATATATATATATATATATATATATAATATATATATATATATGCGTGTATGTATGTGTTCTGAAACAGCAAAAGCACAAGGGAGGTGTTAAGTATACTACACATAATATTCTTCACAAGGCCTCACTGTTTTGCCTCTCCTCGATGGTATGTTACACATCTCTCTCTTTTTTACATATTTCTGGTGCAATATCCGCATATCAATTCGTTAATCGTTGGAAATGAAATCACTTCATTCCTAATTCTGACTGATGCGTTTGTGATGAGTAATCTTTATTGCTCACTCTTGAAATCTTTATGCATTAACTGTTCAGTTGTTGAATGTCACATCAGTTTCTGTGTTGACTAATGAATTGTAATAATGCGAGAATTATTTTTCTATCTTTCTTTCTCTTTCGCTCTGTCTGTCTGTCTGTCTGTCTGTCTGTCTGTCTGACTGTCTGTCTGTCTGTCTCTCTCTCTCTCTCTCTCTCTCTCTCTCTCTCTCTCTCTCTCTTTCACCAATTTATGTCTGTGATTTTTTCTTATTTTTCCTCTAATCTTTTGTGCTGTCAACGGCGTTGCTAAACTTGCACATACATGTACACGTGTCTATTTCCTCATGACATTCTTTGTAGCTGAACCTATCTCGTCCTCTCCTCATGACGTTGTCTGAAACTGTACATACCTTGTCTCCTCATGACGTTGTCTGCGGCTACACATAGCTTGTTCTCTCTTCATATCAGTTGCTTCCCACCACAGCCTGCTCAGTCACCAGATCCCTAGACAGATCAACCTGAAGTCAGTCTCTTCTGACAATATATCTCCTTATCTATTACTACCTTCAAAGTAGGTGTCCTGATGCAAGTGAAGGATCCGATCCAAGGAACTGGAGTGTGTCAAACGGGAGTGAGGAAACGGAGTCATTCTGCAACCTCAGTTAAGGTAGGCGTTCTTAGCCGTACCAAACATCTTACTTTGATAGAAGGGAAGATGGGAAGATGGGAAGAAGGGAAGAAGGGAAGAAGGAAAGAAGGGAAGAAGGGAAGAAGGGAAGAACTGAAGGAGGGAAGGAGGGAAGAAAGGAAGAAGAGAAGGAGGGAAGAAGGGAAGGAGGGAAGAAGAGAAGAAGGGAAGAAGGGAAGAAGAGAAGAAGGGAAGAACTGAAGGAGGGAAGAAGGGAAGAGGAGAAGGAGGGAAGAAGGGAACGAGGGAAAGGGAAGAAGAGAAGGAGGGAAGAAGGGAAGAAGGGAAGAAGGAAGAAGGGAAGAAGGGAAGAAAGGAAGGAAAGGGGGAAGAAGGGAAGAAAGAGAAGGAGGGAAAGAAGAGGAGGGAAGAAGGGAAGGAGGGAAGAAGGGAAGAAAGGAAGGAGGGAAGAAGGGAAGAAGAGAAGGAGGGAAGAAGAGAAGGAGGGAAGAAGGGAAGGAGGGAAGAAGGGAAGAAGGGAAGAAGAGAAAGAACTTGGAGAATAGAAATACAATGAATGATGACAATAATACAAGATTCTGAGATTATTTAATTATTACACACACACACCCACACACACACACACAGGCTGCAGACCTGGTCCAGCAATTGGCTCCTGGAGTTCAATCCCACCAAGTGCAAAGTCATGAAGATTGGGGAAGGGCAAAGAAGGCCGCAGACGGAGTACAGTCTAGGGGGTCAGAG
>NC_069450.1:17793566-17823566 GCF_026875155.1 Cherax quadricarinatus
AAGGAGGAGGTGTGGCGCTCAAGGAGGAGGTGTGGCACTCAAGGAGGAGGTGTGGCACTCAAGGAGGAGGTGTGGCACTCAAGGAGGAGGTGTGGCGCTCAAGGAGGAGGTGTGGCACTCAAGGAGGAGGTGTGGCGCTCAAGGAGGAGGTGTGGCACTCAAGGAGGAGGTGTGGCACTCAAGGAGGAGGTGTGGCGCTCAAGGAGGAGGTGTGGCACTCAAGGAGGAGGTGTGGCGCTCAAGGAGGAGGTGCGTCACTCAAGGAGGAGGTGTGGCACTCAAGGAGGAGGTGTGGCGCTCAAGGAGGAGGTGTGGGCACTCAAGGAGGAGGTGTGGCACTCAAGGAGGAGGTGTGGCGCTCAAGGAGGAGGTGTGGCACTCAAGGAGGAGGTGTGGCGCTCAAGGAGGAGGTGTGACACTCAAGGAGGAGGTGTGGCACTCAAGGAGGAGGTGTGGCACTCAAGGAGGAGGTGTGGCGCTCAAGGAGGAGGTGTGGCACTCAAGGAGGAGGTGTGGCGCTCAAGGAGGAGGTGTGGCACTCAAGGAGGAGGCGTGGCGCTCAAGGAGGAGGTGTGGCACTCAAGGAGGAGGTGTGGCGCTCAAGGAGGAGGTGTGGCACTCAAGGAGGGGGTGTGGCGCTCAAGGAGGAGGTGTGGCACTCAAGGAGGAGGTGTGGCGCTCAAGGAGGAGGTGTGGCACTCAAGGAGGAGGTGTGGCACTCAAGGAGGAGGTGTGGCGCTCAAGGAGGAGGTGTGGCACTCAAGGAGGAGGTGTGGCGCTCAAGGAGGAGGTGTGGCACTCAAGGAGGAGTTGTGGCGCTCAAGGAGGAGGTGTGACACTCAAGGAGGAGGTGTGGCGCTCAAGGAGGAGGTGTGGCACTCAAGGAGGAGGTGTGGCGCTCAAGGAGGAGGTGTGGCACTCAAGGAGGAGGTGTGGCACTCAAGGAGGAGGTGTGGCACTCAAGGAGGAGGTGTGGCGCTCAAGGAGGAGGTGTGGCACTCAAGGAGGAGGTGTGGCGCTCAAGGAGGAGGTGTGGCACTCAAGGAGGAGGTGTGGCACTCAAGGAGGAGGTGTGGCGCTCAAGGAGGAGGTGTGGCACTCAAGGAGGAGGTGTGGCGCTCAAGGAGGAGGTGCGTCACTCAAGGAGGAGGTGTGGCACTCAAGGAGGAGGTGTGGCGCTCAAGGAGGAGGTGTGGCACTCAAGGAGGAGGTGTGGCACTCAAGGAGGAGGTGTGGCACTCAAGGAGGAGGTGTGGGGCTCAAGGAGGAGGTGTGGCACTCAAGGAGGAGGTGTGGCGCTCAAGGAGGAGGTGTGGCACTCAAGGAGGAGGTGTGGGGCTCAAGGAGGAGGTGTGGCACTCAAGGAGGAGGTGTGGCACTCAAGGAGGAGGTGTGGGGCTCAAGGAGGAGGTGTGGCACTCAAGGAGGAGGTGTGGCACTCAAGGAGGAGGTGTGGCACTCAAGGAGGAGGTGTGGCGCTCAAGGAGGAGGTGTGGCACTCAAGGAGGAGGTGTGGCGCTCAAGGAGGAGGTGTGGCACTCAAGGAGGAGGTGTGGGGCTCAAGGAGGAGGTGTGGCACTCAAGAGGAGGTGTGGCGCTCAAGGAGGAGGTGTGGCACTCAAGGAGGAGGTGTGGCGCTCAAGGAGGAGGTGTGGCACTCAAGGAGGAGGTGTGGCGCTCAAGGAGGAGGTGTGGCACTCAAGGAGGAGGTGTGGGGCTCAAGGAGGAGGTGTGGCACTCAAGGAGGAGGTGTGGCGCTCAAGGAGGAGGTGTGGCACTCAAGGAGGAGGTGTGGCACTCAAGGAGAAGGTGTGGCACTCAAGGAGGAGGTGTGGCACTCAAGAAGGAGGTGTGGCGCTCAAGGAGGAGGTGTGGCACTCAAGGAGGAGGTGTGGCGCTCAAGGAGGAGGTGTGGCACTCAAGGAGGAGGTGTGGCGCTCAAGGAGGAGGTGTGGCACTCAAGGAGGAGGTGTGGCACTCAAGGAGGAGGTGTGGCACTCAAGGAGGAGGTGTGGCGCTCAAGGAGGAGGTGTGGCACTCAAGGAGGAGGTGTGGCGCTCAAGGAGGAGGTGTGGCACTCAAGGAGGAGGCGTGGCGCTCAAGGAGGAGGTGTGGCACTCAAGGAGGAGGTGTGGCGCTCAAGGAGGAGGTGTGGCACTCAAGGAGGGGGTGTGGCGCTCAAGGAGGAGGTGTGGCATTCAAGGAGGAGGTGTGGCACTCCAGGAGGAGGCGTGGCACTCCAGGAGGAGGCGTGGCACTCCAGGAGGAGGCGTGACACTCAAACAGTAAGCTTGTCAATCAAGGAAGGGGGCGTGGTGCGTGGTACTCAAGGAGGGGGGCGTGGCACTCAAGGAGGGGGCGTGGCACTCAAGGAAGGGGCGTGGCACTCATGGAGGGGGCGTGGCACTCAAGGAGGGGGCGTGGCACTCAAGGAGGGGGCGTGGCACTCATGGAGGGGGCGTGGCACTTAAGAACATAATATAGTGCAAGAAGACCTATCTGTGCCCTGGCTAGACCTATCTGTGCCCTGGCTAGACCTATCTGTGCCCTGGCTAGACCTATCTGTGCCCTGGCTAGACCTATCTGTGCCCTGGCTAGACCTATCTGAGTTCTGGGTAAATCTATTTGGCGCCTGAGTACTACAGAATACCTATCTGGCTCCTATGTACTGTAGGACATCTTTCTGGCTCCTCAGTACTGCAGAACACCTATCTGCAGAGCACCTATCTGGCTCCTGGGTACTGTAGAACACCTATGTGGCTGCTGGGGACTGGGTACCTCCGTCTTCACATACAGTGCTACACTGTTTTAGAAATCCGTCAGCACACAGGCAGCAGAGGGAGGAAAGTTTGAGCTGGTCCAGGAGTCCCTGTGGTTGCTACACTGACTCGCACACACCCGCCACAACTTGTTGTCATGAATATGTATAGAAACGCGCAAAGGGGGTAGCTATATTAAGTTTCCTGTGGAGGATAATTGTGTGTGTGTGTGTGTGTGTGTGTGTGTGTGTGTGTGTGTGTGTGTGTGTGTGTGTGTGTGCGTGTATTCACCTAGTTGTTTTTGAGGAGGTCGAGACTCAGCTCTTGGTCTAGCTAGCCTCCTAGACTGCTGTGTCATCGTCATCACTGATTTCTGGCTTCTACTCTCAAAGCCGTGTATTGAATTTACCACTTCCACTGCCGAATCCAAATTATTCCAATTTTCAGCCACCCTAAGACTAAAGAAATACTTCCTCACATCCCTATGACTGATCTGTGTTCCTTTGACACTGGTTCTTTTAATTTAAACAGTCTCTATTATATTAGTTCCTCTTAAAATTGTGAACCTCGCAATTATGTGTTCCCTTCTCGTCATTTCAGCTCATTAAACCTCTCCTCATAGTGCATTTCTCTCTGTTTTGTTGCTGTTATGGCTGCAAACCTTGCAACCTCCTCGAGCTTATGATTTGCCGGGTCACCTTTTGGAAAATACCCGGACCGGGGGTGGTCACACATGTTCTTAAGGATTCTTTGTTCAACTTCCTGAATGTTATTCTGAGGTATGCTAATCTTGAGTGAACCACTGACGTTGCACGGTTTATTCGTATTTCTGGAGATACGCTTACCTGGAGTATTATCCGGAGAGGGTTTCGGGGGTCAACGCCCCCGAGGGCCCGTCTGAGACCAGGCTTCGTGGTGGATCAGGGTCTGATCAATCAGGCTGTTACTGTTGGCCGCACGTAAACCGACGTACGAACCACAGCCCGGCTGATCAGGTACTGACTTTAGGTGCCTGAAGACAGCCAGGGATCTACTGATAATCTCCCTTATGTATTCGGGAAGGCAGGTGAACAGTCTTGGGCCCCTAGCACTTATTGTGTTGTCTCTTTGTGCACTCATGGCGCACCCCTGCTTTTCATTGGGGGAATGTTACATCTCCTGCCAGGTCTTTTGCTTTCACAGAGAGTGATTTTCGGGTGCAAGTTTGGTACTAATCCCTCTAGGATTTTCCAAGTGTATATTATCATGCATCTTTCTCGCCTGCGTTCCAGGGAATACAATAGGGATTTCAACCGTTCCCAGTAATTTAGGTGCTTTATCGCACTTATGTGCTGTGAAAGTTCTCTGTACATTTTCCAGGTCAGCAATTTCGCCTGCCTTGAAAGGGGCAGTTAGTGTACAGCAGTATTCCAGCCTAGAGAGAACAAGTGATTTGAAGAGAATCATCATGGGCTTGGCGTCCCTAGTTTTGAAGATTCTCATTGTCCATCCTATCATTTTCCTAGTAGATGCGTTAGATACATTGTTGTGGTCTTTGAAGGTGTTACATATACATTTGCAGCTTCTTTCTGTACATACTTTTTTTTCTCTGTCTGATCAGGCCTCACCTCGCATGACCTTCGCTTTCGCTTAGATTGAGCTCTAAAAACCACATGTTTGAGTACGTCGGTAATATGTTAAGGGCTCCCTAAAGCTTATTACTGTCCTCTCCTCTTTTTATTCTTCTCGTTAATTTTACATCATACCTTACCTTTGATATACCTTTGAAGAGTTTCTAGAGTTTCACTGCTCTCAGAGCCCGGCCATGGGCCAGGCTCGTCTGGTGCTTGCCTTGTCAACCAGGCTGTTACTGCTGGAGGCCCGCTGTCCCACATATCCATTACATCCTGGTTGATCTGGCACCTGGTGAGTATACTTGTCCAGTTTCCTCTTGAAGGCTTCTACACTTGTTCCAGCCGTGTTTCTGATATCTTCTGCTGAGATGTTGAAAAGTCTGGGACCCCGAATGTTGATACAGTGTTTCCTTATTGTCCCCACCGAACCCCTGCTCCTTACTGGGTTTATTTTACACTTCCTCCCATATCTCTCACTCCAGTACGTTTTTATGGCAATGTGCAGATTTGGGACCAAGCCCTCGAGTACTTTCCAGGTATATATTATCATGTACCTCTCTCTCCTCCGCTTCAATGAGTACATGTCCAAGACTTGAAGGCGTTCCCAGTAGTTTAGGTGCTTTACTGGCTCAATGTGAGCCGTAAACGATCTCTGTAATTGTTCCAGCTCCGATATTTCTCCTGCCTTGAACGGGGCCGTCAGCACTGAGCGAGGGAGCACTAGCGATTTGAAGAGTGTCACCACTGGCATTATTTCCCTTGTTTTGAAAGTTCTCAATACCCGCCCCGTCATCTTCTTGGCTGTCGTGATCTTTGTCTTGGTATGGTTTTTAAAAGAAAGGTCAGCTGACATAATTATTCCCAGGTCTTTTACGTATTCTTTTCGCTCTATTTGGTAGCCATCTTGAGTTTTGTATATAGTGTTCATTTTGAGTTTTTCATTCTTTCCATACGTGAGCAGCTGGAACTAATTACCATTGAACGTCATGTTGTAGATGAATGAGCAACACTTGGGTATCTTTAATGAGGAAACGTTTCGCCACTGTGTGGCGAAACGTTTCCTCATTAAAGATACCCAAGTGTTGCGCATGTGTCTAATTTCCGAACGTCATGTTGTTCTCCACTACCCACTGTATAGCCCTTGTGGCTAAGCGCTTCTATTTGATTATAATAATAATAATAATAATCCACTACCCACTGGAAAACCCTGTTTATGTCTTCCTGTAATTGTTCAGTGTCCTCTACCGTAGTGACTTTCATGCTTATTTTAGTGTCATCTGCAAATATGTGACGGGTGTTTTTATCTGTGTCTGCTATGAGGATGAGAAACATTAGAGGTGCCAGGACAGTGCCTTGGGGCACTGAGCTTTTTACCTCGCTGATGCTGCATCTTGCTCTGCTTACTACTACTACTTTTTGTGTTGTGTGTGTTAGGAAACCGAAAATCCATCTGCCTACCTTCCCCGTAATGCCCATGACCTTCATTCTCTCTCGCATTCGAGAGAGAGAGAGAGAGAGAGAGAGAGAGAGAGAGAGAGAGAGAGAGAGAGAGAGAGAGAGAGAGAGAGAGAGAGAGAGAGAGAGATTTTTGCACCATGCAGCAACAGGCGGGACGCTCTACACCACTTCGCCACAGATGCTTCAAAAGCTCGGCAGTCTTGTTGTAACAAGCCATGTTTCTTCCCAGCCCGGGTACATCAGTGAGCCTCAAGCATGGCTTCAAGCTATTTCATTCTCCTCCTGTATGTTCTGACCTCACAAACGATTTATACAGCAATGCACCAGGCAGAGACAGCTTGTCCGAGCTGTAAACGACGCTGTTAACCATGGCACACGAGTGCTAAACCTCACAGGCCAGTGCGTTAACCACTAGTTCGAACCCCCACCCATTCCGTGACTTTTTTGCAATTGTGTTATTACGATTTCTTGAGCAGTGATATCTTATCTTAGGCCAGATAACAGATAACTCCAGCCAGATAACACATACCCTCGGGGTAGATAACAGATAGCCTCAGGCCAGACAATGGATAACTTGTCCCCCTCCAACCTTCCATCAGTGAGGACCAGGACTCCCCCAGGGCACCTGCCTCCCTCCTCTCCACCCCGGGGAGATATGAGAGCTGGATCCTCCCAGTGTCAATACAAGGAGGGTGGACATATGGAGTGTGGCCTTGTGTGGTCAAACACATAGTGAAGCACTGCCCTCTCCACCTATCCTCCCTCCACGAGCCTCTGTCCACTTAACACTGGGATGGCACATCCTGGGAGATGTTACTTTATTGGTGTTAGTAACTAAAGTCCTCCTCATACTGATGGTAACCTAACACCAGACTGGTGACAAATACACTTGAAACAATGACACATTAGACAATGAACCTTACACAGTACTGGACACTGAAAACAGCTGAAGATAACAGTTCTTAACCTGCAAAATTGATTTATGTAAAAAATGTAAACATCATATAGAATAGCTCATCTAGTAGAGTATTCGAACCAATGGTAAGACAGATTACTAAAACTAGCAGGCTAGTGTGCTATCCATTATGTACTCACCTAATTGTGGTTGCAGGGGCCGAGACTCAGCTCCTGGCTGAATTACCATGGTTATCAGCCCAAGCCTGTTAAAAATATAAACTAACTATCAACTTGTCTTAGAGACATAGACTGATACGCCCCATCTACTTATTTCTTCTGGGTGACTTCTTTTTAAGTACCATTAACGAATTTGGCAAATTTACGATATCCTGATTGCAAAAGTGATTGAAAAACGAATCTCCCTAATTTTCTGTGTATATAGGAACTGCCAGAATAAACGTAAAAGGCACCAAACTAAGGATAAGTCACCTTACATCTGCCGCCCCTGTTCGCCTAGCAGTAAATAGGTACCTAGACGTAAGTCGACTGCTGTGAGTCGCATCCTGCTGGAGAGTTTTATAGTCCCCAAGGGAAATAAACTACACTGCTTGGCTGTCTTGGGACGTCCTGATTTATTAACTATCCGGGATTACTAATCAGAATAAAATCTTATTATTCTAAGTGTTATTATTATTATTATTATTATTATTATTTATTTATTTATTTTTTTTTTAACAAGTCGGCCGTCTCCCACCGAGGCAGGGTGACCCAAAAAAGAAAGAAAATCCCCAAAAAGAAAATACTTTCATCATCATTCAACACTTTCACCACACTCACACATAATCACTGTTTTTGCAGAGGTGCTCAGAATACAACAATTCAGAAGCATATACGTATAAAGATACACAACATATCCCTCCAAACTGCCAATATCCCAAACCCCTCCTTTAAAGTGCAGGCATTGTACTTCCCATTTCCAGGACTCAAGTCCGACTATAAGAAAATAACCGGTTTCCCTGAATCCCTTCACTAAATATTACCCTGCTCACACTCCAACAGATCGTCAGGTCCCAAGTATCATTCGCCTCCATTCACTCCTATCTAACACGCTCATGCACGCTTGCTGGAAGTCCAAGCCCCTAGCCCACAAAACCTCCTTTACCCCCTCTTTCCAACCCTTTCGAGGACGACCCCTACCCCTCCTTCCTTCCCCTATAGATTTATATGCTTTCCATGTCATTCTACTTTGATCCATTCTCTCTAAATGACCAAACCACCTCAACAACCCCTCTTCTGCCCTCTGACTAATGCTTTTATTAACTCCACACCTTCTCCTAATTTCCACACTCCGAATTTTCTGCATGATATTTACACCACACATTGCCCTTAGACAGGACATCTCCACTGCCTCCAACCGTCTCCTCGCTGCTGCATTTACCACCCAAGATTCACATCCATATAAGAGTGTTGGTACTACTATACTTTCATACATTCCCTTCTTTGCCTCCATAGATAACGTTTTTTGACTCCACATATACCTCAACGCACCACTCACCTTTTTTTCCTCATCAATTCTATGATTAACCTCATCCTTCATAAATCCATCCGCCGACACGTCAACTCCCAAGTATCTGAAAACATTCACTTCTTCCATACTCCTCCTCCCCAATTTGATATCCAATTTTCTTTATCTAAATCATTTGATACCCTCATCACCTTACTCTTTTCTATGTTCACTTTTAACTTTCTACCTTTACACACATTCTCAAACTCTTTCCACTAACCTTTGCAATTTTTCTTTAGAATCTCCCATAAGCACAGTATCATCAGCAAAAAGTAACTGTGTCAATTCCCATTTTGAATTTGATTCCCCATAATTTAATCCCACCCCTCTCCCGAACACCCTAGCATTTACTTCTTTTACAATCCCATCTATAAATATATTAAACAACCATGGTGACATTACACATCCCTGTCTAAGACCTACTTTTACCGGGAAGTATTCTCCCTCTCTTCTACACACCCTAACCTGAGCCTCACTATCCTCATAAAAACTCTTTACAGCATTTAGTAACTTACCACCTATTCCATATACTTGCAACATCTGCCACATTGCCTTTTCTAAATCCATAAATGCAATAAAAACTTTCCTACCTTTATCTAAATACTGTTCACATATATGCTTCAATGTAAACACTTGATCTACACATCCCCTACCCACTCTGAAGCCTCCCTGCTCATCCACAATTCTACATTCTGTCTTACCTCTAATTCTTTCAATTATAACCCTACCGTACACTTTTCCTGGTATACTCAGTAAACTTATTCCTCTATAATTTTTACAATCTCTTTTGTCCCCTTTCCCTTTATATAAAGGGACTATACATGCTCTCCGCCAATCCCTAGGTACCTTCCCCTCTTTCATACATTTATTAAACAAAAGTACCAACCACTCCAACACTATATCCCCCCTGCTTTTAACATTTCTGTCATGATCCCATCAGTTCCAGCTGCTTTACCCCCTTTCATTCTACGTAATGCCTCACGTACCTCCACCACACTTACAGTCTGCTCTTCTTCACTCCTAAAAGGATGGTATACCTCCCTGGCCAGTGCATGAAATTACCGCCTCCCTTTCTTCCTTAACATTTAAAAGTTCCTCAAAATATTCTCGCCATCTACCTAATACCTCCCTCTCCCCATCTACTAACTCCCCTACTCTGTTTTTAACTGACAAATCCATACTTTCTCTAGGCTTTCTTAACTTGTTTAACTCACTCCAAAATTTTTTCTTATTTTCATTAAAATTTCTTGACAGTGCCTCTCCCACTCTTTCATCTGCTCTCCTTTTGCACCCTCTCACCACTCTCTTCACCATTCTTTTACTCTCCATATACTCTGCTCTTCTTATAACACTTCTGCTTTGTAAAAACCTCTCGTAAGCTACCTTTTTATTATTATTATTATTATTATTATTATTATTATTATTATTATTATTATTATTATTATTATTATTATTATTATTATTATTATTATTATTAATGCGTGACCTTAACTCACCATAACCTGACCTTTCTAGCATTAACTAATATAAGATGAACTAAATATGTTTAACTAACCTAACCTAACCTAACCTTTGCTATGATAACTTCTGCTGTTGCTTAATGTTGACATTTTCTGACTTGGATAAGGAGAATATAAGAAATATGTAACAATGAATAGGCTTGTTCGTCCATTCTAGGCAGGTCTACCTCATACTTAACCACACTCACTCATGTACCCGTCCATTTAATTAGAGCTTTCCAACGTTCTCTCCTCACTGACACTACCTGGGAGTTGGTTCCACTCATCTACAACTCTATTGCCAAACCAGCACTTCCTGATACCATTTGTAAATCTATATTTGTCTAATTTGAATCAATTGCTGCCAGTCTGTCTTATTTAGTTATTTTCAGCAGGTTGTTTATATCCTCTCTATTTATTCCTGTTTTCCGTTAGTATACTTCAGTAATATTCCCCTTAATTCTGTTTTACCAGAGAGTTCAGATTAAGGGCCTTCAGCCTATTTTCGTAGGAAATAAAGAATAAATGGGCACAGTACAGTGAATGGACCAAAACACAAATAACCAACAAATAGGAGAGAGCTTATGACGACATTTCCGTTCTATATATACACTGATTCCCTCACCTTCGTGTGTTAGTGTGACTTGTAAATGGCCCAAGTGGGGCCGAAGCGTCGTCGTAAGCTCCTCTCTCCAACGTACGAGTTATTTGAATATTGTTTCGTAGGAAATGTTTCTGATACATGGAATCAACTTCGTCATCCTTCTTATGTCTCTGTTTGTTCCCTCATCTATGTTGTTTATATGGACTACGACCAAGGATGCCACTACTGATTCCTGTGGCGCGACACTTGTAATGGGTTCCCATACCGGTTTCTCCCCCCATGTATGCACGCTCTACCCTGTTGGTCAGCCATGACACAGCCCATGAGATGTTTTTCTGTACAATGTGTTGCCGATTTCTTTGTCAGTCTCCTGTGTTGAGCTCTACCTCAGGGCTTACTGAAGCATATATATATAATATCATGTTCTGTATCTCGGTGTACTGCCATGAATACTTAAGTGTTGAGATTCATTCCTGGAGTCTATCTGGAGGGTGTTCCAGGGTTCAACGCCCTCGCGGTCCAGTCCTTGACCAGGCTTCCCGGTGGATCAGGGCCTGATCAACCAGGCTGTTACTGCTGGCGGCACGCAATCCAACGTACAAACTTTGTTAAGCCGTTACAGCTTGACAAAGCTACTAAAGAGCGAAACGTTGCCACATTTATTGCACTTATGTCCTATAACTTAACATACTGTCGGTAATTCTGCCAACATTAACAGTGTTGTGTTGAGATCTTGCATAATATATTCTACACAAATAACCCGCATATAGAAGACAGGAGCATACGACGACGTTTCGGTCCCACCTGGATCATTTACAAAGTCACACTATATATACTCCCTCCTTTTTGTTAGTATGACTTCGTAAAAGTCATACTAACAAAAGTCGGACCGAAACGTCGTGGTAAGCTCCTCTCTCCTACGTGCGGGTTATTTTGTATTGTTCCAGTCACGGTATTGTGCTTTCTTGTTATTTATAATCTATTTCCCTCCTCTACAGTGTAATTATTAATCTCCAGGTGGGAAATAGAACCAGAAGGACAATGTAAGTGGGGAATACTGGTGGGAATATAATAATGGTAAAAAATACTGACAAGCTGATATCAAGAGATATGTGCAATAGTTAGGTATCATTATTCCGAAACGTTTCGCCTACACAGTAGGCTTCTTCAGTCAAATACAGAGGAGGCAGCAGATGCTCCTGGGTATTCGTCTGAATAAGTCTGTTGTGCTGGTGAAACTTTTTAAATAAAGATTCTTAACTATTGTACATGTGTCTAACTTATAAATACCGGTGGATCACCTTCACCTCCATCAAAGGTAGAGTCTTTCCTTCAGGAAAAGATTGACTTTCCTCCAGGAAAAGATTGACTTTCCTCCGGGAAAAGATTGACTTTCCTCCAGGAAAAGATTGACTTTCCTCCGGGAAAAGATTGACTTTCCTCCAGGAAAAGATTGACTTTCCTCCGGGAAAAGATTGACTTTCCTCCGGGAAAAGATTGACTTTCCTCCAGGAGAAGATTGACTTTCCTCCAGGAGAAAATTTACTTTCCTCCAGGAAAAGATTGACTTTTCTCCAGGAAAGATTGACTTTCCTCCGGGAAAAGATTGACTTTCCTCCAGGAAAAGATTGACTTTCCTCCAGGAGAAGATTGACTTTCCTCCAGGAAAAGATTGACTTTCCTCCAGGAGAAGATTGACTTTCCTCCAGGAAAAGATTGACTTTCCTCCAGGAAAAGATTGACTTTCCTCCGGGAAAAGATTGACTTTCCTCCAGGAAAAGATTTACTTTCCTCCAGGAGAAGATTGACTTTCCTCCAGGAAAAGATTGACTTTCCTCCAGGAAAAGATTGACTTTCCTCCGGAAAAGATTGACTTTCCTCCAGGAAAGATTGACTTTCCTCCAGGAAAAGATTGACTTTTCTCCAGGAAAGATTGACTTTCCTCCAGGAAAAGATTTACTTTCCTCCGGGAAAAGATTGACTTTCCTCCAGGAAAAGATTGACTTTCCTCCGGAAAAGATTTACTTTCCTCCAGGAAAAGATTGACTTTCCTCCAGGAAAAGATTGACTTTCCTCCAGGAAAAGATTGACTTTCCTCCGGAAAAGATTGACTTTCCTGCAGGAAAAGATTGACTTTCCTCCAGAAAAGATTGACTTTCCTCCAGGAAAAGATTGACTTTCCTCCAGGAAAAGATTGACTTTTCTCCAGGAAAATTGACTCTCAAAAGATTGACTTTCCTCCAGGAAAAGATTGACTTTCCTCCAGGAAAAGATTGACTTTCCTCCAGGAAAAGATTGACTTTCCTCCAGGAAAAGATTGACTTTCCTCCAGGAAAAAGATGACTTTCTCCGGGAAGATACTTTCCTCCAGGAAAAGATTGACTTTCCTCCAGGAGAAAATTTACTTTCCTCCAGGAAAAGATTGATTCTCCAGGAAAGATTCTTCCTCCGGGAAAAGATTGACTTTCCTCCGGGAAAAGATTGACTTTCCTCCAGGAGAAAATTTACTTTCCTCCAGGAAAAGATTGACTTTTCTCCAGGAAAGATTGACTTTCCTCCGGGAAAAGATTGACTTTCCTCCAGGAAAAAGATTTTACTTTCCTCCAGGAAAAGATTGACTTTCCTCCAGGAAAAGATTGACTTTCCTCCAGGAAAAGATTGACTTTCCTCCAGGAAAAGATTGACTTTCCTCCAGGAAAAGATTGACTTTCCTCCAGGAAAAGATTGACTTTCCTCCAGGAAAAGATTGACTTTCCTCCAGGAAAAGATTGACTTTCCTCCAGGAAAAGATTGACTTTCCTCCAGAAAAAGATTGACTTTCCTCCGGAAAAGATTGACTTTCCTCCAGGAAAAGATTGACTTTCCTCCAGGAAAAGATTGACTTTCCACCAAACTACTTCCTCTCAGACCAATACTCTTACTCCGGAATATTGACTTATAGAAAATGTTTCCTTGAACACTAATTACATATCCTCGGAATTGACTTTCCTCAGAAACGACGTTCTTCCAGGAATTGACTTTCTCACGATAAATCAAGTCACCCTCCCCCAAAATAAGATAACTTTTAATCTCCGGCAAAAGTTATTATCACTCAGGAAGATTGCTTCCTCAGGGTTGACACTTCCATCGGAAGTTTGACTTCTCCTCAGAAGTTGCTATTCCTCCAGGAAACTACTCTTCTACCAGGAAATTCTTTCCTCCGGAATAAGATTGACTTTCCTCCAGGAAAAGATTGACTTTCCTCCAGGAAAAGATTGACTTTCCTCCAGGAAAAGATTGACTTTCCTCCAGGAAAAGATTGACTTTCCTCCAGGAAAAGATTGACTATCCACCAACCCTCAACTCCTCTCACCTCTCCCTACTCCTCTTGCCTTGATTTATCATGTTCCTTGAACACTATCAATCCTCTGACCCTTGCAAAACGACGTTTTAGGTAATGACGCTTTTCTTCACCATAAACTCAAGTCCCATCCCCTCCCCCCCAAAAAATAAAATAATTTTTAATCTCCCTAGTTTATGTGATCACTCGTTGCATCCTCGTGTTGCACACTCGTGCGCAAACTGGCAAGTTTCTCTCCCTTTCTTCCCCTCACCTCACATGTCATCACTCACGTCTGTCTCACCCTACAGAGACTTCTTTTATTGTCTCGTGACTAGTATGTCGTTATTTTTCATAAGCTGCTGTATAGAGGGTTCCAGGGATCATATGACACCTTCCAGTCTTCCACTCACACCCCTCCTTAGCCATTCTAATATGCCTCCTAACTCCCTTACTTCTCGTCATTGTTCATTCTCCCTCCTCCCTACATCATCAAAAATTATCTTCTTCTCTTCCATTACAATCATTTCTTTGTCTAACCTTTCTAATTACCCTGATTATCTTCGTTGTTCTCTCTTCTGTCTCCTGGATTCAGTCTTTCATTCTAGCTAACAACTTCCTAAACTGGCTTCATTGTTCCCCATTATACATTATTCTATTTCTCGTAGTTTACTGAACTGACTAGATGTGACTATGCGCTATTCCTGCCCTTCTCTGTTTTAGCCCATTCCCATTACTTTTTTTTTAACCTATGAGTCATCCCGGTTATACTAGTGTATGGGATGTTATATACTAGTGTATGGGATGTTATTTCTGTGTGTGGGGTGAGGAGGGGGTGTATGAGGGTCCTATATAAGTGTCTATAAATCTTAGTGAAGACATGTATATGTGTGAAATATATATCTATATCAATTTAAGCTAATGTATACACTACTGTGTGTATTCGTATTCATGTGTATATATATACGAGTATACATGCAGGCCGCATTTCACGTGCGTGTTCCTACTTCATAAAAAGCCTCTCTATACCTCACTCCTTTTATGCTTCTGAATTTGATATTTTGGGTGAGACAGGCAGACAATGCGACGAGATGTATGTTAAAGCATAACTCTGAAATATTGCCAATAGCACTTAACTCCGACAGGTAAAATACAATTTTTGTTGAGCGAGTTTATGTTGAAACTTCCAGGTAAATCTGAGGCAAAAGTTTCCACTGTGCAAGAAACCAGACGCAGTTTTTCACAGTATTGTTGTTGAGGATATATACAATTGTGTGTACTAATATATATATATATATATATATATATATATAATATATAATATATATATATATATATATATATATATATATTATATATATATATATGCAATAAGATCACAGTAAACAGGTGATTTCAAAATATGCAAAACAACCACTCTGAAAGAATAGAGAAATTCCAAGCGCTTTCGTGACTACTCACATTATCAAGGAACTTGATAATGTGAGTAGTCACGAAAGCGCTTGGAATTTCTCTATTCTTTCAGAGTGGTTGTTTTGCATATATATATATATATATATATATATATATATATATATATATATATATATATATATATATATATATATATATATATAATATATATATATATATATATAATATATATATATATATATATATATAATTGAAGAGAAAATTAATTATATTATAATATTATAAAACTATTATATAATACAAATATATTATTAATAATTCGATTAATATAAAATCTCATACATATAATGATTAATCCAAAACACGGTCATATGGAATTTAGTCTTTATTCAAAATTTCTCGAAAAATGTATTTAAAAGTAAAAGGGAAGAATTATTATGAATATTCGGATTTACATTATAGAAAAGTCCATACATACATACATAATGATATCGCAGCAAAAGCACAGGTACATATGGGAGAATTTAGGTTAAGCGTATCTCAAAGATTGCACTGAAAATGTATTTTGAAAAAGTAAAAAGCTGCTAGAATTATTATAGATTTTAAGGATCATAATACTTTTCTATAGCTCCACATCACATGACATCACATGACATCACATGACATCACATGACATCACATGACATCACATGACATCACATGACATCACATGACATCACATGACATCACATGACATCATATGACATCACATGACATCACATGACATCACATGTATATAGATTTTAAGGATCATAATACATTTCTATAGCTCCACATCACATGACATCACATGTATATAGATTTTAAGGATCATAATACATTTCTAAAGCTCCGCATCACATGACATCACATGACATCACTCCCACGTTTCAGGAGGTAAGCTAAAAATTTTGTCCTGACGAGGTGGATGTTAGTGATGTCATGAGTTGCACAGCGGTGCTTCTAGTCATTTTGACTTCAAACATATGTAAATGTCAGTGTATAAGACATTGGATGTAATAACGAGCTGTTTTTATAGAATTTCGGACGCTGTTACATATGTGTGTTGTAAGTCATTAGTGCATGAAAAGTGTGTGAAAAAGCGGTTTAACTTGTGATTTAACGTTTTCAGAACAGATGTAATTTTCCGTCTTGAGAATTTGCATCATGACATCATAGGTGAATGTTACTGAGCACCACTGATGATGATCAGTCTCACGTGTTTGTTACCGACACCAGGTGTTATACTGACATAGCATGTTGTCAAACGTTGCCTATAAGTGTGTGTTTTTAGTTCGAGTACAAGTAGGGTATGTGATTAAGTTGTGATGTGCATCATGAAGTATGTTACTAACAGTGTTTACATTACGTCCATGACTTTCAGTTTCGATGGAAGCTCTTGTGTCGAAGTCGGACTGTTATGATGTTGGCTAGTGTCTTGCTACACGCGTTTGTTCTTGTTGATGTCCATGGATGATTACCAGTAACACGTGGACGTTTGTATGTAATGCAAACGTGATTATGTTTCTAGTTACTCACATTTGTCGAACGAACAATAATAGTGTGTGAATCAATGTTATAAGTTTGTAGACAGGAGCTAAGTTACAGTCAATCTGAGAGTTGTCAAATGGTGTTACGTAAACGTGTTCATTACTTGTCGGTAATGATAAATATGGTGTATTACTGTGTGACTGTGATGTATTTGTGATATATGACTGTGGGAGGTATGTTTGTGTGTCAACTGGTGTTTAGTTGTGTGGAGCGTTGTGTTTGTGTGTTGGTGTTTAGTGTGTGTGGAGCGTTGTGTTTGTGTGTTGGTGTTTATGTGTGTGAGCGTTGTGTTTGTGTGTTGGTGTTTAGTGTGTGTGGAGCGTTGTGTTTGTGTGTTGGTGTTTAGTGTGTGTGGAGCGTTGTGTTTGTGTGTTGGTGTTTAGTGTGTGTGGAGCGTTGTGTTTGTGTGTTGGTGTTTAGTGTGTGTGGAGCGTTGTGTTTGTGTGTTGGTGTTTAGTGTGTGTGGAGCGTTGTGTTTGTGTGTTGGTGTTTAGTGTGTGTGGACGTTGTGTTTGTGTGTTGGTGTTTAGTGTGTGTGTGGAGCGTTGTGTTTGTGTGTTGGTGTTTAGTGTGTGTGTGGAGCGTTGTGTTTGTGTGTTGGTGTTTAGTGTGTGTGTGGAGCGTTGTGTTTGTGTGTTGGTGTTTAGTGTGTGTGGAGCGTTGTGTTTGTGTGTTGGTGTTTAGTGTGTGTGGAGCGTTGTGTTTGTGTGTTGGTGTTTAGTGTGTGTGGAGCGTTGTGTTTGTGTGTTGGTGTTTAGTGTGTGTGGAGCGTTGTGTTTGTGTGTTGGTGTTTAGTGTGTGTGGAGCGTTGTGTTTGTGTGTTGGTGTTTAGTGTGTGTGGAGCGTGTGTTGGTTTAGTGTGGGGTTGGTGTTTGTGTTGTGTGTGGGAGCGTTGTGTTTGTGTGTTGGTGTTTAGTGTGTGTGGAGCGTTGTGTTTGTGTGTTGGTGTTTAGTTGTGTGGGTTGGAGTGTTGTGTTTGGTGTTGCTTGTGTTGTTGTGTTGGTGTGGAGCGTTGTGTTTGTGTGTTGGTGTTTAGTGTGTGTGGAGCGTTGTGTTTGTGTGTTGGTGTTTAGTGTGTGTGGAGCGTTGTGTTTGTGTGTTGGTGTTTAGTGTGTGTGTTGGGTGGTTTGTGTTGTGTGTGTTGGTGTTTTAGTGTGTGTGGAGCGTTGTGTTTGTGTGTTGGTGTTTAGTGTGTGTGGAGCGTTGTGTTTTGTGTGTTGGTGTTTTAGTGTGTGTGGAGCGTTGTGTTTGTGTGTTGGTGTTTAGTGTGTGTGGAGCGTTGTGTTTGTGTGTTGGTGTTTAGTGTGTGTGGAGCGTTGTGTTTGTGTGTTGGTGTTTAGTGTGTGTGGAGCGTTGTGTTTGTGTGTTGGTGTTTAGTGTGTGTGGAGCGTTGTGTTTGTGTGTTGGTGTTTAGTGTGTGTGGAGCGTTGTGTTGTGTGTTGGTGTTTAGTGTGTGTGGAGCGTTGTGTTTGGTGTTGGTGTTTAGTGTGTGAGGGCGTTGTGTTTGTGTGTTGGTGTTTTAGTGTGTGTGTGGAGCGTTGTGTTTGTGTGTTGGGTTTAGTGTGTGTGTGGAGCGTTGTGTTTGTGTGTTGGCGTTTAGTGTGTGTGTGGAGCGTTGTGTTTGTGTGTTGGTGTTTAGTGTGTGAGGAGCGTTGTGTTTGTGTGTTGGTGTTTAGTGTGTGTGTGGAGCGTTGTGTTTGTGTGTTGGGTTTAGTGTGTGTGTGGAGCGTTGTGTTTGTGTGTTGGCGTTTAGTGTGTGTGTGGAGCGTTGTGTTTGTGTGTTGGCGTTTAGTGTGTGTGTGGAGCGTTGTGTTTGTGTGTTGGTGTTTAGTGTGTGTGGAGCGTTGTGTTTGTGTGTTGGTGTTTAGTGTGTGTGTGGAGCGTTGTGTTTGTGTGTTGGCGTTTAGTGTGTGTGTGGAGCGTTGTGTTTGTGTGTTGGCGTTTAGTGTGTGTGTGGAGCGTTGTGTTTGTGTGTTGGTGTTTAGTGTGTGTGGAGCGTTGTGTTTGTGTGTTGGTGTTTAGTGTGTGTGGAGCTTGTTGTTTGTGTGTTGGTGTTTAGTGTGTGTGTGGAGCGTTGTGTTTGTGTGTTGGCGTTTATGTGTGTGTGGAGCGTTGTGTTTGTGTGTTGGCGTTTAGTGTGTGTGTGGAGCGTTGTGTTTGTGTGCTGGTGTTTAGTATGTGTGTGGAGCGTTGTCTTTGTGTGTTGGTGTTTAGTGTGTGTGGAGCGTTGTGTTTGTGTGTTGGTGTTTAGTGTGTGTGTGGAGCGTTGTGTTTGTGTGCTGGTGTTTAGTATGTGTGTGGAGCGTTGTGTTTTGTGTGTTGGTGTTTAGTTGTGTGTGGAGCGTTGTGTTTGTGTGTTGGTGTTTAGTGTGTGTGGAACGTTGTGTTTGTGTGTTGGTGTTTAGTGTGTGTGTGGAGCGTTGTGTTTGTGTGTTGGCGTTTAGTGTGTGTGTGTGTGGAGCGTTGCGTTTGTGTGTTGGTGTTTAGTGTGTGTGGAGCGTTGTGTTTGTGTGTTGGTGTTTAGTGTGTGTGGAGCATTTTGTTTGTGTGTTGGTGTTTAGTGTGTGTGTGGAGCGTTGTGTTTGTGTGTTGGCGTTTAGTGTGTGTGTGGAGCGTTGTGTTTGTGTGTTGGCGTTTAATGTGTGTGTGTGTGGAGCGTTGCGTTTGTGTGTTGGTGTTTAGTGTGTGTGGAGCGTTGTGTTTGTGTGTTGGTGTTTAGTGTGTGTGGAGCATTTTGTTTGTGTGTTGGTGTTTAGTGTGTGTGTGGAGCGTTGTGTTTGTGTGTTGGTGTTTAGTGTGTGTGGAGCATTTTGTTTGTGTGTTGGTGTTTTAGTGTGTGTGGAGCGTTGTGTTGGTGTGTTGGTGTTTAGTGTGTGTGGAGCGTTGTATTTGTGTGTTGGTGTTTAGTGCGTGTGGAGCGTTGTGTTTGTGTGTTGGTGTTTAGTGTGTGTGTGGAGCGTTGTGTTTGTGTGTTGGCGTTTAGTGTGTGTGTGGAGCGTTGTGTTTGTGTTGGTGTTTAGTGTGTGTGGAGCGTTGCGTTTGTGTGTTGTGTTTAGTGTGTGTGGAGCGTTGTGTTTGTATGTAGGTGTTTAGTGTGTGTGGAGCGTTGTGTTTGTGTGTTGGTGTTTAGTTGTGTGTGGAGCGTTGTATTTGTGTGTTGGCGTTTAGTGCGTGTGGAGCGTTGTGTTTGTGTGTTGGTGTTTAGTGTGTGTGGAGCGTTGTGTTTGTGTGTTGGTGTTTAGTGTGTGTGGAGCGTTGTATTTGTGTGTTGGTGTTTAGTACGTGTGGAGCGTTGTGTTTGTGTGTTGGTGCTTAGTATGTGTGTGGAGCGTTGTGTTTGTGTGTTGGTGTTTAGTGTGTGTGGAGCGTTGTGTTTGTGTGTTCGTGTTTAGTGTGTGTGGAGCGTTGTGTTTGTGTGTTGGTGTTTAGTGTGTGTGGAGCGTTGTATTTGTGTGTTGGTGTTTAGTACGTGTGGAGCGTTGTGTTTGTGTGTTGGTGTTTAGTATGTGTGTGGAGCGTTGTGTTTGTGTGTTGGTGTTTAGTGTGTGTGGAGCGTTGTGTTTGTGTGTTGGTGTTTAGTGTGTGTGGAGCGTTGTGTTTGTGTGTTTGTGTTTAGTGTGTGTGGAGCGTTGTGTTTGTGTGTTGGTGTTTAGTGTGTGTGTGTGGAGCGTTGTGTTTGTGTGTTGGTGTTTCGTGTGTGTGGAGCGTTGTGTTTGTGTGTTGGTGTTTAGTGTGTGTGGAGCGTTGTATTTGTGTGTTGGTGTTTAGTGTGTGTGGAGCGTTGTGTTCGTGTGTTGGTGTTTAGTGTGTGTGGAGCGTTGTGTTTGTGTGTTGGTGTTGGAGCGTTGTGTTTGTGTGTTGGTGTTTAGTGTGTGTGGAGCGTAGTGGTTGTGTGTTGGTGTTTAGTGTGTGTGAGCGTTGTATTTGTGTGTTGGCGTTTAGTGCGTGTGGAGCGTTGTGTTTGTGTGTTGGTGTTTAGTGTGTGTGGAGCGTTGTGTTTGTGTGTTGGTGTTTAGTGTGTGTGGAGCGTTGTTATTGTGTGTTGGTGTTTAGTACGTGTGGAGCGTTGTGTTTGTGTGTTGGTGTTTAGTATGTGTGTGGAGCGTTGTGTTTGTGTGTTGGTGTTTAGTGTGTGTGGAGCGTTGTGTTTGTGTGTTGGTGTTTAGTGTGTGTGGAGCGTTGTGTTTGTGTGTTGGTGTTTAGTGTGGTGTGGAGCGTTGTATTTGTGTGTTGGTGTTTAGTACGTGTGGAGCGTTGTGTTTGTGTGTTGGTGTTTAGTATGTGTGTGGAGCGTTGTGTTTTGTGTGTTGGTGTTTAGTGTGTGTGGAGCGTTTTGTTTGTGTGTTGGTGTTTAGTGTGTGTGGAGCGTTGTGTTTGTGTGTTGGTGTTTAGTGTGTGTGGAGCGTTGTGTTTGTGTGTTGGTGTTTAGTGTGTGTGTGGAGCGTTGTGTTTGTGTGTTGGTGTTTAGTGTGTGTGGAGCGTTGTGTTTGTGTGTTGGTGTTTAGTGTGTGTGGAGTGTTGTATTTGTGTGTTGGTGTTTAGTGTGTGTGGAGCGTTGTGTTCGTGTGTTGGTGTTTAGTGTGTGTGGAGCGTTGTGTTTGTGTGTTGGTGTTGGAGCGTTGTGTTTGTGTGTTGGTGTTTAGTGTGTGTGGAGCGTAGTGGTTGTGTGTTGGTGTTTAGTGTGTGTGGACCGTTGTGTTTGTATGTAGGTGTTTAGTGTGTGTGTGGAGCGTTGTGCTTGTGTGTTGGTGTTTAGTGTGTGTGGAGCGTTGTATTTGTGTGTTGGTGTTTAGTGCGTGTGGAGCGTTGTGTTTGTGTGTTGGTGTTTAGTGTGTGTGGAGCGTTGTGCTTGTGTGTTGGTGTTTAGTGTGTGTGGAGCGTTGTGTTTGTGTGTTGGTGTTTAGTGTGTGTGGAGCGTTGTGTTTGTGTGTTGGTGTTTAGTGTGTGTGGAGCGTTGTGTTTGTGTGTTGGTGTTTAGTGTGTGTGGAGCGTTGTATTTGTGTGTTTGTGTTTAGTGTGTGTGGAGCGTTGTGTTTGTATGTTGGTGTTTAGTGTGTGTGGAGCGTTGTGTTTGTATGTTGGTGTTTAGTGTGTGTGGAGCGTTGTGTTTGTGGTGAGTTTAGGCTGAGGGAGTCGGAGAGTATTTTACCAACTAAAAGCCGTTATTCTACCTCACTTCACCACAAAGACTTGCCTTTTGAACAGATTTACAACTGAGGTAAATTAAAGTGGTGCGTTTTATTTCGTATTAAGAAACATGCACACTTGGGAACTGTGTAAAGTTAGAACCGACTGTTTGCAAGTGGTCATTGTGTTGACTTGTTTTCTCAACGTCTATTTGAGGAACGAATGATGACTGTTGTTATTTATGTCCACTGGATATTAAATTTAACGATTGGCAAATACGAAGAACACTTATATACTCAAGCACGATGAGATTTTGAAGCGTATGAGGCGTAAACAATGAGAAATAAAAGGAGTAGTGTTTTATACGCTTTTAGGAAAATGCGTATTTGACTTCAAACGAAGAACATCGAGGCAGATGGAAGAAAAGACACAAGATGGAAAACGAGTTTTTTTTTTTTTTTGATACTACATTTCGCCTGTTAGAGCTTTGTCACGTCATACAGGGCGAAAAGTTGTCCCAATTAAAAGTTTGCTCTTCAACTGGTGTCGTTCCTTCACTGTTGTTGTCAGTACACTGGGACTTAACTGTTACCAGTACACCACTGGGATGTAACTATTGTCAGTTGCCAGTACACCACTGGGAGGTAACTGTTGCCAGTACACCACTGGGAGGTAACTGTTGCCAGTACACCACTGGGATGTAATTGCTACCAGAACACCACTGAGATTTAACTATTGTCAGTTGCCAGTACACCACTGGGACGTAACTGTTTCCAGTACACCACTAGGATGTAATTGCTACCAGAACACCACTGGGATGTAACTGTTGCAAGTTGCCAGTACACCACTGGGATGTATATGTTGCCAGTACACCACTGGGATGTAATTGTTACCACTGGGGTGTAACTGTTGCCAGTACACCACTGGGATGTAATTGTTGCCAGTACACCACTGGGATGTAATTGTTGCTAGTACACCACTGGGATGTAATTGTTGCCAGTACACCACTGGGATGTAATTGTTGCCAGTACACCACTGGGATGTAATTGTTGCCAGTACACCACTGGGATGTAATTGTTGCCAGTACACCACTGGGATGTAATTGGAATACATTACTTCTCACTGATATCAATGTAGTCTTTAAGAAATAATTTAATAAACATGTATAGACGAGAGTAGCAGCACACTGAGGATGTATCCAATATTGATTAATAAAAATGAACTATTAAAAATTTCTATATTATTAATAATAATAATAATAATAATAATAATAATAATAATAATAATAATAATAATAATAATAATAATAATAATAATAATAATAATAATAACAATAATAATAAATAATTATATAATAATAATAATAATAATAATAATAATATATAATAATAATAATAATAATAATAATAATAATAATAATAATAATAATAATAATAATAATAATAATAATAATACCCTCTATAAGGGTAATATTATTATTATTATTATTATTATTATTATTATTATTATTATTATTATTCATAATCTTATCTTTCTACATTTCTTCTTCTTCTTTTTCTTCTGCTTCTTCTTCTTCTCTTTTTTCTTCATCATATTCTTTTTCCTCTTATTCTTCTAACTCAGTTTTTATCTTCATTTAAAAAGAAAAAAAATACATGTGTACCGACTATAAATTCTGGAAGTTTTATCCTGAAGGAAGACGCACTGAGCCTGTAAGAATTTATGTCCCTGGACCAACCACTCAAACGCCCATTTCTGTGTTCGAAAAACGATTTCTTGAACAAATGGGCCCTTTATCAGCTGATCGGTGACGTAATATGGTTCCATCGGCAGGTGAATGGTGGCGTAATGGAAGATTATCAGCTGATTGGTGGCGTAATGGAAGGTTATCAGCTGATTGGTGGCGTAATGGAAGGTTATCAGCTGATTGGTGGCGTAATGGAAGGTTATCAGCTGATTGGTGGCGTAATGGAAGGTTATTAGCTGATTGGTGGCGTAATGGAAGGTTATCAGCTGATTGGTGGCGTAATGGGCCCTTTATCAGCTGATCACTGACGTAATGCAGGTCTATCATCAGCTGATCACTTACGCATTGTAGGTCTATCATCAGCTGATCTTTGACGAATTTTGTTGAATATCAGCTGATCGATTGCGTAATATGAGATTATCAGGTGATCAGTAACGTAATGTGATAATATCAGTTGATAAATGACGTAATGTTATATCAGCTGATCGATGACGTACTTTGAGAGTATCAGCTTATTTGATGACGTGATCACTATCGTAATCGTAATTGCAGCTACTTCAGGCGTTCGTAACGTTAGATAAGGAATGCTGAACAAGGCTAACTATGGGCTTCTAATTATAGACGTTCAAACTAACCGTGGAGATCTGAACGTCGAAGTTGCCATCAGAACGCATAACACAGTGACCCATGTGAGTGAGTTTGTGGCAGAGTAACTTGCAGTGTTGCAGAGGGAGAGAGAGAGGAAGTTAATTGATTGTGTGTGTGTATTCACCTATTTGTGGTTAGAGGGGTCGATTCACAGCTCCTGGTCCCCGCTTCGTTGCTAGTCGCCAATATGTCTACCCTCTCCCTGCTCCAAGAGCCTTATCGTACCTCATCTTAAAGGTGTGTAAGGACCCAGCCTCCACTACTTCATTCAGCAGACTGTTACACTTCGTGACAACTCTAAGGCTGTAGTCACTCACCTAGTTGTGGTTGCAGGGGTCGAGTCACAACTCATGGCCCCGCCTCTTCGTTGGCTGCTACTGCATCATTTTTTCCGCTCCATAAGCTTAATCATACCTCTTCTTAAAGCTATGTATGGATCCTGCCTCCACTACATCACTTCCCACACTATTCCACTTCCTGACAACTCTGTAACTAAAGTAATACTTCCTAACATCACTGATTCATCTGAGTCTTCAACTTCCAACTGTGACCTCTTGTTGTGTCCCATCTCTGGAACATACTGTGTCGTTATCATATCCCCCCTATCTCTCCTGTCCTCCAGTGTCGTTAGGTCGATTTTTCTTAACCTCTCCTCGTAGGACATATCTCTTAGCTCTGGGACCAGTCTTGTTGTAAACCTTTGCACTTTCTCTAGTTTCCTTACGTGCTTGGCTAGGTGTGGGTTTCAAACTGGTGCTGCATATTCCAATATGGGCCTGACGTACACAGTGTACAGGGTCCTGAACGATTCCATATTTAGATGTCGGAATGCTGTTCTTAAGTTTGCTAGGCGCCTGTAAGCTGCAGCTTACAGGCGTGACTTAGCACTTGGTGGGGCTGAACTAAGGAGCCAGTTTCTGGACCAGGCCTGCAGCCTGTCCAGATCCCTTTGTAGTTCTGCCTGGTTCCCGACCGATTGAATTCTTCTCATCAACTTCACATCATATGCAAAAAGCGACACTTCGGAGTGTATGTGTGTGTGTGTGTATGTGTGTGTGTGTGTGTGTGTGTGTGTGTGTGTGTGTGTGTATGTGTGTGTGTGTGTGTGTGTATGTGTGTATATGTGTGTGTGTGTGTGTGTGTGTGTGTGTGTGTGTGTGTGTGTGTGTGTGTGTGTGTGTGTGTGTGTGAGTGTGTGTGTATGTGTGTGTGTGTGTGTACTCACCTAACTGTGGTTACAGGGGTCGAGACTCAGCTCCTGTCCCCGCCTCTTCACTTGTCGCTACTAGGTCACTCTCCCTGTGTGTTTATGTGTGTGACTTCACAGGGATCAAATCAATGAACCAAACCAGTATAAACACCTCTGCCCGGCGTTACACATCCTGCGACCCTGCCTCAATGAAAGCAGCTGTGCTGGAAGCCAGGAGATAACACAATCCAAGCAGCAACTCTGTTTACAAAGGAGTTGCATCTTTATGGTATGGATCTCAGGGTAGAGAAAGTTCACGCAGAACGTTGGTCCGATGCCACAATCGCTTGTCCGTGATGGAGGGTTCTAATGGCAGACAGTAACTGTCAGTGGTGTGGCTGTATTGATGACAGACAGTAACTGTCAGTGGTGTGGTTGTATTGATGACAGACAGTAACTGTCAGTGGTGTGGTTGTATTGATGACAGACAGTAACTGTCAGTGGTGTGGTTGTATTGATGACAGACAGTAACTGTCAGTGGTGTGGTTGTATTGATGACAGACAGTAACTGTCAGTGGTGTGGTTGTACTGATGACAGACAGTAACTGTCAGTGGTTTGGTTGTACTGATGACAGACAGTAACTGTAAGTGGTGTGGTTGTACTGATGACAGACAGTAACTGTCAGTGGTTTGGTTGTACTGATTACAGACAGTAACTGTAAGTGGTGTGGTTGTACTGATGACAGACACTAACTGTCAGTGGTGTGGTTGTACTAATGACAGACAGCAACTGTCAGTGGTGTGGTTGTACTGATGACAGACACTAACTGTCAGTGGTGTGGTTGTACTGATGACAGACAGTGGACTGGAGGAAGTAGTGAGTGCTGTCTTAGCTTGTGTCAAGGACGCTCGGTGGGATCATAACCTGGTCACCTTCCGTTCTCCTGGTGTTGCCTGCACCAGCCTCCTCCCACAAGTGACAAACTTCAGATTTAGACATTTCCTGGTTTTACTCGTTAATCTCGTTACCAAACGTATTACTGCCCTTTTATTTCTTGAGTTCTGCTTTAAATTTACTCAATCTAACCTAAGTTAACCTAATCTACATTAACATAAGCTGAAGAAAAATACAATCTAAAATATTATAAGCTTTAAAAAAGTGACATTGAGAACCACATTAAAGAAATGTAGTGAAGTGAGGCCAGGTTGTTCTTTGACCCCTACGTGTTTAGTGCTTTACTATTAATAAAACAATAATTCTTCAAAATTGAGACTGCGATATTTGGACAATCCTCAAACGTTGGGAAGACAAGTAGGGAATGCAAGGCAACCTGGAGTCTACCTGGAAGGTGTTTCAGGGGTCATCGCCCCCGCAGCCCAGATCTTGAACAGGCTTCTTAATGGATCAGGGCCTGATCAACCAGGCTGTTATTGCTGGCCGCATGTAGGCCAACATACGAACCACGGCCCGGCTGATCCGGCACTGACTTTAAGTACCTGTCCAGGTCCCTCTTGAAGGCAGCCAGGGCTCTACTGGTAATTCCCCTTATGCCTGGTGGGAAGCTGTTGAACAGTCTTGGGCCCCGGACACTTAAACCAATTTATAAAATTGTCTAAAACACTGCTAGGAGTTAAACATTAGTGACTATGTGATGTAAATGGTTTAGAAAACCGACAAGGTGAAGACTGAGACACTTGCAACGTTTCGGAATCTTTACTGATGAAACGTTTCACCAGTCAGTGGCTTCTTCAGTCCAATACAGAGAAGAACTGTGGAAGATGAGGAGGAGTTTGAGGTAATCAGTCCCTCAGTCTACAGTAGATATGTTCAGTCCAGCAGTCTGTGACGATGCCCAACTCACACTCCCTCTTAAACAACGTTGGTAGGGACGACCAGCGCAGCGGTTCCCAACCCGGGGGCCGCGGACCCCTTAAGGACATCTGAGTTATTTCAAGTCTGCAAAGTTTAACAGAATTTATTTCTCCTCCAGACAGCACCTGATTTTCTCAATTAACGGAGCCTTAAATTTCAACTAATTGAATGTTGGCGGTCCCCGTAATTCATTTCCAGTTAAAAATGAATCTGCGATTGAAAATGAATCTGCGATGTTTCTCCCACTGAAGGCGCAAGTTGCCATTATTATTTTTTTGCTGTCGATAAATTATGGGTAAATATAGGTTAATATACGTCAAGCTGACCTAGAAGAGTAAATATTGAATTTCCGCATTATGTTACATCGGCCGGAAATACACAGACAGTAAGTCAGAGGAAAATGAACTCTATAGGTGGATTTAAATGACATGTTGCAGACATTACTGAAGGAAAGACATGTTTATCGGGACAACGTTTTGCTCTGTGTAATGTTTCAGTATTTCATTATTATTATTATTATTATTATTATTATTATTATTATTATTATTATTATTATTATTATTATTATTATTATTATTATTATTATTATTATTATTAATTATTATTATTGTTATTATTATTATTATTATTAGTAGTAGTAGTAGTAGTAGTATTGTTGTTGTTTTTATTATTATTATTATTATTATTATTATTATTATTATTATTATTATTATAAGCAAGCGCTAAACCCGTAATGTTCATACGGCTTCAGTATTTCATAACATCATCAAGGACTCCAATGGAAATAAACCACTTTGTCTGACTTTTTTTTTTTTTTGGTTATCCTAGGTACTTACTAGGTACTAACTGTACTTTCAAGTACCTGTGCTTGAATAAACTTGATCAAGCTTAATCAAGCCTTGTTCTGCAGCCGGTGTTCTTTTAAACGCTCTAACTGAAGGACCAGGATAGCAGGTGATGCCGGAGGAAGACTGGTATTCCACATTGACAACTCAAGTAATAATATAAATCGTCTAGGCTTCCCCGCGACTATAAATCATGCAGAAGTTGCAATAACATACGTCACTATCCGCTTTCAAAACAACTAAAGGCTTACCAATGCTTTGGGAAGAGTGGCTCATGAATGGGGTCGTTGGTTACAGCAGCACAATGGTAGAGCGGTGGGTCGTACCTTTGTAATATTGTCTGGAAGAGGGAGTGATGCTCTGAAGGAACACAGCATCACTCGCCGCCATGTTACATCTCTCAGGAAGAGAGTGCCCAGTGTCACAAAAGTATTGGAAAGGACAAGGGGAAATGGAGTAGACTCCGGAAGCATCATTGGCAGGAGAAATGTGAAATGAATTACTACTAGAGGCGATAGTTTGGCGAAGAGTAACTTTGCTAGGATTTAGAAGGTATTGAAGATTGTCTTCCCAATATTAGGAAATATGGGGAAGGCATAGAACAGATTTCACAGGAGAAGGGATTTTAGGATAAATGAAAATCCGCTTAACATGAGAATAGACAGAGCTTTTGAAATCGAAATTATAGCCCAGGAGAGAGAGAGAGAGAGAGAGAGAGAGAGAGAGAGAGAGAGAGAGAGAGAGAGAGAGAGAGAGAGAGAGAGAGAGAGAGAGAGAGAGAGAGAGAGAGAGAGAGAGAGAGAGAGAGAGAGATACGAAGAGGGGAAATTTCAGAATCGAGAAGCTGAGGCTCATAGATGCGGAGGGCACTAAGAGCATCTCAAGAAAAGTAGCGGATGTGCATGCCACTGTGAACTGGTTTGCGATAATGTGAGGGAAAAGTTCAATAGATAGGAGTAGCGAGGGAGTATATAGTAACAATAGTTTCATTGCCGGCTGTTTGTTAAGGTAGGGTAAGTCTAGCTCCCGCTATCCCTTCCCCCCCCTCTTCCCCCCCCCCCGAAAGGTGACGTGTGGGGCTCCGGTCAAACAGTAAATCACTCGACTCACAGCTCCCAACACCACTCTTGAAAAGACAGAGAGGGTCACCTGCTAATCAACGAATAGAATTGAAGGAGACTGACTAACGTTCTGAGACATCCCATATTCTGATCCACTTATCTGTTTGTGTATGCAAGTAGCAGGATATAACCCCTCATCATTGCAGTGGAAAAAAACCTGCTTTCCTGTCATCTGGATGGATTATTGACGGCTATAAAATCTGTGAAGAACGAGCCGGTGGGTTGTCACCAACACCAGACACCCAAGTTTTATATATATATATATATATATATATATATATATATATATATATATATATATATATATATATATATATATATATATATATATATATATATATATATATATATATATATATATATATATATATATATATATATTAGCGTTGAATTCAGATATCATTTATATTTTTCATTTTTCATTTTCTTTAAGATAGGATCAATATTTCATATTTAAGTGTTTTATACTTTCTATTTTCTAAATAATAAAGTGTTTATGTTTGTCAGTTTTTGTTCTTTTTCTATTCATTAATTTTCTTGAGGAGGAGCCAGCCTTGGTAATACTGTTGTTACAGGGCTGAGTAAGCCTTCACAGATAAACGGAATAAGAAAAGCCTGTAGTCGAGAGATGAACATGTGTGTCATGGAAACACGGCTGTGGTTGCGCTGCGTGCTGCTAACACCGACAAGCTGACTCATCAGGTCATCAGCCTTGAAGATAAGATCTGTGACCCAGTAGGGGAAAGACGGCGCGA
>NC_069450.1:17828566-17848566 GCF_026875155.1 Cherax quadricarinatus
AGCTGGGAGATACTTCAGTAGTGTCAGCCTGAGCTGGGAGAGACTTCAGTAGTGTCAGCCTGAGCTGGGAGAGACTTCAGAAGTGTCAGCCTGAGCTGGGAGATACTTCAGTAGTATCAACCGGAGCTGGGAGATACTTCAGTAGTGTCAGCCTGAGCTGGGAGATACTTCAGTAGTGTCAGCCTGAGCTGGGAGATACTTCAGTAGTATCAACCGGAGCTGGGAGATACTTCAGTAGTGTCAGCCTGAGCTGGGAGATACTTCAGTAGTGTCAACCTGAGCTGGGAGATACTTCAGTATTGTCAGCCTGAGCTGGGAGAGACTTCAGTAGTGTCAGCTTGAGCTGGGAGATACTTCAGTAGTGTCAGCCTGAGCTGGGAGAGACTTCAGTAGTGTCAGCCTGAGCTGGGAGAGACTTCAGTAGTGTCAGCCTGAGCTGGGAGATACTTCAGTAGTGTCAACCTGAGCTGGGAGATACTTCAGTAGTATCAACCTGAGCTGGGAGACTTCAGTAGTGTCAACCTGAGCTGGGAGATACTTCAGAAGTATCAACCTGAGCTGGGAGATACTTCAGTAGTATCAACCTGAGCTGGGAGAGACTTCAGTAGTGTCAGCCTGAGCTGGGAGAGACTTCAGTAGTGTCAGCCTGAGCTGGGAGATACTTCAGTAGTGTCAACCTGAGCTGGGAGATACTTCAGTAGGGTCAACCTGAGCTGGGAGATACTTCAGTAGTGTCAACCTGAGCTGGGAGATACTTCAGTAGGGTCAACCTGAGCTGGGAGATACTTCAGTAGTATCAACCTGAGCTGGAAGACTTCAGTAGTGTCAACCTGAGCTGGGAGATACTTCAGTAGTATCAACCTGAGCTGGGAGATACTTCAGTAGTGTCAGCCTGAGCTGGGAGATACTTCAGTAGTGTCAACCTGAGCTGGGAGATACTTCAGTAGGGTCAACCTGAGCTGGGAGATACTTCAGTAGTGTCAACCTGAGCTGGGAGATACTTCAGTAGGGTCAACCTGAGCTGGGAGAGACTTTAGTAGTGTCAACCTGAGCTGGGAGATACTTCAGTAGTATCAACCTGAGCTGGGAGACTTCAGTAGTGTCAACCTGAGCTGGGAGATACTTCAGTAGTGTCAACCTGAGCTGGGAGATACTTCAGTAGGGTCAACCTGAGCTGGGAGATACTTCAGTAGTGTCAACCTGAGCTGGGAGATACTTCAGTAGGGTCAACCTGAGCTGGGAGATACTTCAGTAGTATCAACCTGAGCTGGGAGACTTCAGTAGTGTCAACCTGAGCTGGGAGATACTTCAGTAGTGTCAACCTGAGCTGGGAGATACTTCAGTAGGGTCAACCTGAGCTGGGAGATACTTCAGTAGTGTCAACCTGAGCTGGGAGATACTTCAGTAGGGTCAACCTGAGCTGGGAGATACTTCAGTAGTGTCAACCTGAGCTGGGAGATACTTCAGTAGTGTCAAACCTGAGCTGGGAGATACTTCAGTAGTGTCAACCTGAGCTGGGAGATACTTCAGTAGTGTCAGCCTGAGCTGGGAGATACTTCAGTATGTCAACCTGAGCTGGGAGATACTTCAGTAGTGTCAACCTGAGCTGGGAGATACTTCAGTAGGGTCAACCTGAGCTGGGAGATACTTCAGTAGTGTCAATCTGAGCTGGGAGATACTTCAGTAGTGTCAACCTGAGCTGGGAGAGACTTCAGTAGTGTCAACCTGAGCTGGGAGATACTTCAGTAGTGTCAACCTGAGCTGGGAGATACTTCAGTAGTGTCAGCCTGAGCTGGGAGATACTTCAGTAGTGTCAGCCTGAGCTGGGAGATACTTCAGTAGTGTCAACCTGAGCTGGGAGATACTTCAGTAGTGTCAACCTGAGCTGGGAGATACTTCAGTAGTGTCAACCTGAGCTGGGAGATACTTCAGTAGGGTCAACCTGAGCTGGGAGATACTTCAGTAGTGTCAACCTGAGCTGGGAGATACTTCAGTAGTGTCAACCTGAGCTGGGAGAGACTTCAGTAGTGTCAACCTGAGCTGGGAGATACTTCAGTAGTGTCAGCCTGAGCTGGGAGATACTTCAGTAGTGTCAACCTGAGCTGGGAGATACTTCAGTAGTGTCAGCCTGAGCTGGGAGATACTTCAGTAGTTTTCAACCTGAGCTGGGAGAGACTTCAGTAGTGTCAACCTGAGCTGGGAGATACTTCAGTATGTCAACCTGAGCTGGGAGATACTTCAGTATGTCAACCTGAGCTGGGAGAGACTTCAGTAGTGTCAACCTGAGCTGGGAGAGACTTCAGTAGTGTCAACCTGAGCTGGGAGATACTTCAGTATGTCAACCTGAGCTGGGAGATACTTCAGTAGTGTCAACCTGAGCTGGGAGATACTTCAGTAGTGTCAACCTGAGCTGGGAGATACTTCAGTAGTGTCAACCTGAGCTGGGAGATACTTCAGTAGGGTCAACCTGAGCTGGGAGATACTTCAGTAGTGTCAACCTGAGCTGGGAGATACTTCAGTAGTGTGAACCTGAGCTGGAGATACTTCAGTAGTGTCAACCTGAGCTGGGAGATACTTCAGTAGGGTCAACCTGAGCTGGGAGATACTTCAGTAGTGTCAACCTGAGCTGGGAGATACTTCAGTAGTGTGAACCTGAGCTGGGAGATACTTCAGTAGTGTCAACCTGAGCTGGGAGAGACTTCAGTAGTGTCAACCTGAGCTGGGAGATACTTCAGTAGTGTCAACCTGAGCTGGGAGATACTTCAGTAGTGTGAACCTGAGCTGGGAGAGACTTCAGTAGTGTCAACCTGAGCTGGGAGATACTTCAGTAGTGTCAGCCTGAGCTGGGAGAGACTTCAGTAGGGTCAACCTGAGCTGGGAGATACTTCAGTAGTGTCAGCCTGAGCTGGGAGAGACTTCAGTAGTGTCAACCTGAGCTGGGAGATACTTCAGTAGTGTCAGCCTGAGCTGGGAGAGACTTCAGTAGTGTCAACCTGAGCTGGGAGATACTTCAGTAGTGTCAACCTGAGCTGGGAGATACTTCAGTAGTGTCAGCCTGAGCTGGGAGACACTTCAGTAGTGTCAACCTGAGCTGGGAGATACTTCAGTAGTGTCAACCTGAGCTGGGAGATACTTCAGTAGTGTCAGCCTGAGCTGGGAGATACTTCAGTAGTGTCAGCCTGAGCTGGGAGAGACTTCAGTAGTGTCAACCTGAGCTGGGAGATACTTCAGTAGTGTCAACCTGAGCTGGGAGATACTTCAGTAGTGTCAACCTGAGCTGGGAGAGACTTCAGTAGTGTCAGCCTGAGCTGGGAGATACTTCAGTAGGGTCACCCACCCCTCTTTTCCCCTCCCTTAGTCCTGTTTCCCCCTCAGCCTCACCCTCACCTTTCTATCCCTCTCCTGCCATTCCATCAATCTCTCCCACACCTTCCTCTTCCCTGACCTCCCATTAGCATTATAAATGCGATGTAGGAACATGCAATTTAAAAGTTCTGACGGTCAGGCTTAAGGCGAAGGGAAATCTGTTACAGTTTTCAGTGTTTCCGGCTGCTGGGTAGAGTTAAGTATCTCACCTGGTCACCTCCACTCATTACCCTCCTCACACATTTCTAGGGTAATGTAATCTTATGTACACACACACACATACACACACACACACACACACACACACACACACACACACACACACACACACACACACACACACACACACACACATACACACACACACACACACACACATACACACCAACTAGCTGCGAATCGACCCTTACAACCACATATAGGTGAGCACACACACACACACACACGGGGCCAGGAGCTGAGTCTCGACCCCTGCAAAAACAATTAGGTGAGTACACACACACACATACATACACAGGAGCTGTGAATCGACCCTTGCAACCATATATAGGTGAGTACACACACACACACACACACACACACACACACACACACACACGAGCTGTGAATCGACCCCTGCAAACATAAATAGGTGAGTGCACACACACACAGTTTTAGGACTAAGTTTGATAATGCTCATGGAGTAGGGAGAGAGAGAGGACCTAGCAGCGACCAGTGAAGAGGCGGGGCCAGGATCTATGACTCGATCTCTGCAACCACAAATAGGTGAGGGCAAATAGTTGAGTACACACACACGCATAACGATAAATAAAATAATGAGAGGAACTGAGAAGGTGGATAGGGACAGAATGTTTGAAAGATGGGACACAGCAACAAGGGGTCACAACTGGAAGTTGAAAAATCAGATGAGTTACAGGGATGTTAGGAAGTATTTCTTCAGGAAGTGAAATAATCTGGAGAGTGATGTAGTGGAGGAAGGATCCATACATAGCTCAAAGAAGAGATACGATAAAGCTCATGAAGTAGGGAGAGAGTGGGCCTAGTAGCGACCAGCGAAGGCCAGGAGCTGTGATTCGACCCCTGCAACCACAAATAAGTGAGCACACAATTTTGAGAGTGAAGTAGTGGAGTCGGAATTCATATATGTAACTTTAAGAAGAGGCACGATAAGGCTCTTGGAGCAGGGGGAGAGAGGATCAGCGAAGAGATGGGGTCAAGAACCGTGAATCGACCCCTGCATCTTCATATAGGTGAGTACACACACACACTAGAAGGCCGTTCGTTCATTTATTTTTCCCTATGTTACTATCATATATTTTCTTTATTGATATGATTTGCAGTTTATATTCGTTCATATTCGACGTAAAATCGCATATTTTATGCGTGTTCCTGCTGCGTTTGTTGCAGAAAAATACGAGTTATTGTTTAATCTCGACATGAATACAGTTAGCTGAAGTTCATACCCTGGAACCCTGCTTACAGCACTTGTCAAATATATGTCGTTTTCATTATTATTATTATTATTATTATTATTAGTAGTAGTAGTAGTAGTAGTAGTAGTAGTAGTAGTATATTATGTTAATAATAATAATAATAATAATAATAATAATAATAATAATAATAATAATAATAATAACAATATACTACTACTAATAATAATAATAATATTATTATATTATTATTATTATTATTATTATTATTATTATTATTATTATTATTATTATTATTATTATTATTATTATTATTATTATTATTATTATTATCATTATTATTCCCGAAGGTTTATCTTTAGGCTGTTAGATTTTTTCTTCCTCATTTTCGTTTATACCTCGAGAATGTCTGGTCCGATCATCTTTAAATTTTCAACTCTGGTGAGCTACAACCAGGCAGAGGTTTTGTGGAACATCTGGCACGTGCAGGTTCCCTTCCTTAAATTTTTTGTCGACCATTGTGGATTTTGATTTAGATTAAAAAACTTGAGAAAGATTTTTCCGATCGGCTTCAAACTTCAACCACTGGTGGTGTATTCTACTTAGAAATTGTCTTTAGTTTGGGTTTTCTGAACTGCTTCGATTTTTTAATGACTGATTCATTTTTATGAGGGGTTTAGTTTGTGTAGAAGCAAATTTGCTAATTTTGGGATAACCTGAGAATGCCTCTTCCGTTTCCCTTAATGGAAGCCACGCATAAATTTGGGGTTGTGTAAGATATCATCTGCCAGCAGTCTTCCACTCTTCCATACTGATAACTATCATTTAACCTGTGTGGTTTCCAACTTAAAGTGCTTATGTATTGTGGCATGTTGGTCTATGTGATAGCTAGATTTGCTTCAAACTGTCTAAGCTGGTGTTTCTTAGTGGATGATACACAAATAACCTGCGCACAGGATGGAGGAGCTTACGACGACGTGTCGGTCTCAGCAAACCAGCCTCGACGTCATGCCAGCACCTGTGTGTATGTTCTTTGCCTCCCAAATCCAGCCCAGTACTTCCATTGGGCCAAACGCGCTCTTGCAGTCAGCAGGGCCCAGCATCTATTCCCTCTATCTTGCCAACTAACTCTACGCAGCTGGGTTCAGCCCTGGCACTTTTCTCCATTCTCTTATCACTTCTTCTCACCCACTTATCTTCCTCTGTCCAAATCTCCCTTTCACCCACATGGGTCTTACCTGGGAGTATCCTTGCTTGCGTGTCGGTCTGACTTGAACCATTTACAGAGTCGTAAGTTTCTCTCTCCTATGTGCGGGTTATTGTGTGTTGTACCAGTCACTATATTGTGCCTTTTTGTTCTTTGTTAGTGGAAGATTCAAAATGGTTTTGGAGTGTAAATGTGCCAATTTGCCATGTTTATTAAATAAATTGCTATGTTGGTTTTTCATGCCATGAGATGTAATACAACTACTGACTGGATTCAAACCTTCAACGCTGATATTTAAATGGATTAGAAAAACTTAAGCCACATTCAATTGCTTCTTTTTTTTGCGTCTATTAAGGTAGACGTACGTGGTTGCCTTTCTAGGATCGCGCATCAACCAAAACATCTCGTAAGAAGTTACAGGCAAGTGTGTTGTTGTTAGTGGTGGATGAATATACTTGTACTTCTACAGTCAAGTTAGTGTGTAGTTCTCATGAGAATCTCAGAGAATCTCACAGGGGATCTTACAGGGAGGGGATCTCACAAGGAATCTCATAGGGCATCTCCCAGCGAATTTCACAGGAATTCTCACTGGGAATCTCACAGGGAATCTTACACTGTATCTCACAGGGATTCTCACAGGGAATCTCACAGGTATTCTCATATGGATTCTCAAAGGAAATTCCACAGGGATTCTCAAAGGGAATCTCACAAGGAGGGAATCTCACGGGGACCTGTCACAGGGAATCTCACAGAATCTCGCAGAGAATCTCACAGGGAATTACTGCTTTACAATCAAGCTGATTAACTAGCCAAAGAAAGTACTTTGAAGGAAGAAGTTAAAGAGTATCTCTGTCTATATCAAACACAGTAAGCAGTATTAGAGGAAATGTAAATAATCAAAATATAGAAATGCAATTAGAAGTTTGAGATCTAAAACGCACTATACTAACGTGAACTTTGTTAAGTACATTTTCCAAACAATATTTAATGCAATTGAACCGATTGATTTTGCAGTAGCCAGATTTAAGTTTGGTTATAAACGCTTTTGACAACTATGGCAACACACAGATAATGATCTATAGGTACCTGCAGACGTCCATGACCTATTACGGATGTACACAGACACCTACTGACGCCCACGAAAACGTAAGGACGCTCACGGAAGGCAACGAAATACTCTGGAAGTCATATACCTACAAGTATCTATGGCTTGCTATGGATGGTCACAGACACCTGTCGACACCCACGAACTCGTACGGATGCTCACGGATAGCAACGAAATACCTTGGAAGCCTACAGACGTGAGGTTGGGGAAGAATAATGAACGGGGTGACGAGGACAAAGCTTCTAATCCAGCAGCTGTGTTAATTTCAAACTCCAGAGAAAGTATATTCCTAATTTTGAACCTCGGACTTTAATTAATGCCCTTTTTATTCACCTGTTGAGATTAAATCTCTTCATTTATTGTCTTCTTCATTCTTCTTCTCCTTCCAGACACATTGTTTACTTCTTTTTCTTCTCTTATCAGACGTCTTGTCTTCTCTCCGTCATTTTCCTCCTCCGAAAAGTTTGTTTGCGTTTTTTTCTCTTCTACCAATAACCTGTTTTTTTTTTTTCCTTTTTTTCTCTTTTTCCTTCTTCCTTCCAGAAATTACTTATTCAGGCTTCATGAAGATGTAGCGGAGAAGAGAGGCTAAGAGTCTCCTTTTTAAAGAGTTTGAGTCTTGCGTCTTTAGGTAGTACTCTGGTGGTCCTTTCTGAGAGTCTTGCGTCTTAAGCCAGTACTCTTGTGGTCTTTTAAGAGAGTCCTGCGTCTTTACTTAGTCCTCTGGTAGTATCTTTTAGCACCTCTCTCCCGCATAAGTTTTCGTGTTATAAAATCATTACCGCAAGGTAAGGATGAAGAAGAGGGAAAGGGAAGATGGAGTGAGGGGGGACTGAGTTGGGGGGAGGTACAAGAGGAAGGGAAAGGAGGGCAGAGATGATGCCGAAGGGTGAGAAGGAAGAAATGAGTGGTAAGGAGCAAAAGGTGAGTGGGGGAGAATGAAGGTGAAGCACAGAACAGTCTTCAGGGTGAAGTTGCCTGATTCATGAATCTCCAAGAAGTAAGATTCAAGATTCTTCAGGAAGTGGGTAAGAGTGTTGATACTCGAGCCCTCTCCGTCGGCCCACCTCCCCAGCCCACTCCAGGCCCACAACCGGCCGTTCCCCAGGAACACCGCTGAGAGCCAAGCTTCTTTGCATACCGCGTCTATATCTGCCCAAATGAAGACGAGACAGATCAGTGTGCATGTTGATATCCACAGGTAGAGCAGCTCTAAGCTGCCTCCACCCAGGCTACAATGCACGTTTTTACTCTTATTGTTATTATTATTATTATTATTATTATTATTATTATTATTATTATTATTATTATTATTATTATTATTTTATTTTATTTTTATCATTACATTATTACTTTCGTTATTATATTCATGGTGAAGCAATAAACCCATATGGTCCTACAGTTCAAAAAGAATTTTAAACAATCAGGCATATCAAAGTAGAGGGTAGCTCTAATTCCTTGGATCAAGAGCCCTTTATCAGCATGAAGTCATCGCTCTTCTTGAAGGTAACATAGCAAAATAAGTCTCGCAGCCACTGAAAAGTCAGTGGGCGCTGAATCCTTAAAGGCGGCAGCTCCAAGTCCTTGAATCAAAAGCCCTTCACCAGCTCCAAGGCGCTTTCCTTCAAGAGAACGCAATCTCCCAGCGGCCGTCTGTGCAGAAAGATGCTGTCCTGGAGGCTGGTGTTGTAGCGACGTCCTCGGAGGCTCTAATCACCATTGGGAGGCCACGCCCGCAGATACGTTCGCTATCCAATCAGAATTAAGTGTCGTCCTGTCACCTCCAAGTTGGCAGCTAATAAGCGATAAGTATCAGTGTGCTTCACCTTAGCTGGTAGCCAATCACCAGTGACGGTCACTTGATGTCAATTTTATTAGGAAAATATCGGAGGATATATATATATATATATATAATATATATATATATATATATATATATATATATATATATATATATATATATATATATATATATATATTATTATATATTATATATGTGTGTGTGTGTGTGTGTGTGTGTGTGTGTGTGTGTATGTATGTATATATACAAACATTTTATCTCAAGCCAGCTGTGGGTCGAACCTGCGAACTTTGTGACAAAGTACACAGCACTCTACCCACCATGCCAGACTACACTAAACTCTGTGAGTGCAGCTAACTAGGCACCAGGAAGGTGCCAAGATGACCAGGTTCAAGCCTCCTCTGACCTGAAATAAAATAGTTGCAAATAATTTGGTCTTCGTAACGTTAAGTCTCACCGGTCCAGTGATACATCTGTTATCAGCTGATATCTCGGGGATCGTTGCTATCTCGGAGGGGGACATAAATATTAACAATAAAATGACATAAATTGCCATACAAACTGGCAAATAAATAACAAAAAAGGCACAATACCGTGACTGGAACGATACACAAATAACCCGCACATAAAAGAGAGAAGTTTACGACGACGTTTCGGTCCGACTTGTAAATGGTCCAAGTCGGACCGAAACGTCGTCGTAAGCTTCTCTCTTTTATGTGCGGGTTATTTGTGTATGGCAAATAAAGTGACATATAAACTAATACATAAATTAGCATATACACTGAAATATAAAATTCTCGGAAACATAATATTTACCTAAGTTTTAAGTGGTCATGAAAGAGAAGAAATTAGCGATCCTGTCAGAGTGCAAATCATTTACCAGGTTTCCGTTTTTTTTTTACACTACGTTTAAAAACTATCGACTGCACTCGGGTCATTAAGGCTTAAATTCGCTTTCACTTTAGCATTAAGACGACTTTATTAACTAAAATGGATGTTTGCATTAAGTTTTTTCCACAAGGAAATTGCTGAAAGAAAACATCGACTGAACTATTAAATGACACCAGTGACTGAACCACTGTAACAAACTAGTGACTGAACCACTGTAACAAACTAGTGACTGAACCACTGTAACAAACAAGTGACTGAACCACTGTAACAAACTAATGACTAAACCACTGTAACAAACTAGTGACTGAACCACTGTAACAAACTAATGACTGTACCACTGTAACAAACTAGTGACTGAACCACTGTAACAAACTGATGACTAAACCACTGTACAAACTAATGACTGAACCACTGTAACAAACTAATGACTGAACCACTGTAACAAACTAATGACTGATCCATTGTAACAAACTAATGACTGAACCACTGTAACAAACTAATGACTGAACCACTGTAACAAACTAATGACTGAACCACTGTAACAAACTAATGACTGAACCACTGTAACAAACTAATGACTGAACCACTGTAACAAACTAATGACTGAACCACTGCAACAAACTAATGACTGAACCACTGTAACAAACTATTGACTGAACCACTGTAACAAACTAATGACTAAACCACTGTAACAAACTAGTGACTGAACCACTGTAACAAACTAATGACTAAACCACTGTAACAAACTAGTGACTGAACCACTGTAACAAACTAATGACTGTACCACTGTAACAAACTATTGACTGAACCACTGTAACAAACTGATGACTAAACCACTGTAACAAACTAATGACTGAACCACTGTAACAAACTAATGACTGAACCACTGTAACAAACTAATGACTGATCCATTGTAACAAACTAATGACTGAACCACTGTAACAAACTAATGACTGAACCACTGTAACAAACTAATGACTGAATCACTGTAACAAACTAATGACTGAACCACTGTAACAAACTAATGACTGAACCACTGTAACAAACTAATGACTGAACCACTGTAACAAACTAATGACTGAACCACTGTAACAAACTAATGACTGAACCACTGTAACAAACTAATGACTGAACCACTGTAACAAACTAATGACTGAACCACTGCAACAAACTAATGACTGAACCACTGTAACAAACTATTGACTGAACCACTGTAACAAACTAATGACTGAACCACTGCAACAAACTAATGACTGAACCACTGTAACAAACTAATGACTGAACAACTGTAACAAACTAGTGACTGAACCACTGTAACAAACTAATGACTGTACCACTGTAACGAACTAATGACTGAACCACTGTAACAAACTAGTGACTGAACCACTGTAACAAACTAATGACTGAACCACTGTAACAAACTAATGACTGAACCACTGTAACAAACTAATGACTGAACCACTGTAACAAACTAATGACTGAACCCCTGTAACAAACTAATGACTGAACCACTGTAACAAACTAGTGACTGAACCACTGTAACAAACTAGTGACTGAACCACTGTAACAAACTAATGACTGAACCACTGTAACAAACTAATGACTGAACCACTGTAACAAACTAATGACTGAACCACTGTAACAAACTAATGACTGAACCACTGTAACAAACTAATGACTGAACCACTGTAACAAACTAGTGACTGAACCACTGTAACGAACTAATGACTGAACCACTGTAACAAACTAATGACTGAACCACTGTAACAAACTAATGACTGAACCACTGTAACAAACTAATGACTGATCCATTGTAACAAACTAATGACTGAACCTCTGTGACAAACTAATGACTGAACCACTGTAACAAACTAATGACTGAACCACTGTAACAAACTAGTGACTGAACCCCTGTAACAAACTAATGACTGAACCACTGTAACAAACTAGTGACTGAACCACTGTAACAAACTAATGACTGAACCACTGTAACAAACTAATGACTGAACCACTCTAATAAACTAATGACTATACCACTGTAACGAACTAATGACTGAACCACTGTAACAAACTAATGACTGAACCACTGTAACAAACTAATGACTGAACCACTGTAACAAACTAATGACTGATCCATTGTAACAAACTAATGACTGAACCACTGTAACAAACTAATGACTGAACCACTGTAACAAACTAATGACTGAACCACTGTAACAAACTAATGACTGAACCACTGTAACAAACTAATGACTGAACCACTGTAACAAACTAATGACTGAACCATTGTAACAAACTAATGACTGAACCACTGTAACATACTAATGACTGAACCAATGTAACAAACTAATGACTGAACCACTGTAACAAATTAATGACCGAACCACTGTAACAAACTAATGACCGAACCACTGTAACAAACTAATAACCGAACCACTGTAACAAACTAATGACCGAACCACTGTAACAAACTAATGACCGAACCACTGTAACAAACTAATGACCGAACCACTGTAACAAACTAATGACCGAACCACTGTAACAAACTAATGACCGAACAACTGACTGAACGATTAAAACAAACCAAGGAGTGAACCATTAAAACAAACCAAGGAGTGAACCAATAAAACAAACCACTGACTGAACCACTAAAAGAAAGTTCTGACTGAAGTCTAATAGAAACCAATAATTGAACTACTGAAAGACCTGACTGAACTATTAAAGTGCATAATGTGATTTTTGAGGCCCCGCAGCACTCATAACAATATATTGATTTACGCTAAGGTCATGTAAGTGGAATAATACTTGGTTGTTACAATAACAACGTTACAGTAGAGTGAGAATCCCACTACATGACCATGATTAGTACAGAGTTGAGACGTGTCTTGTACGGGTCTTGTCCCATGGCCCGGGTCGTGTCCCATGGCCCGGGTCGTGTCCCATGACCCGGGTCGTGTCCCATGGCCCGGGTCGTGTCCCATGGCCCGGGTCGTGTCCCATGACCCGCTCCACGGGACGGAATGCGTCAGTCTGCCCCTGTGCTATAGTGTTCCTGTACTGTAACAGATGGTGCAAGAGCTATGACCGGCAGTAATGCTGAAGGAAAATAGATTTGATTGTATCACACTACTCTGCATTATCCACCAAGAACAATTATGTAGCAAGGTATTACAGATGTATCACGTCATGCAGAGTGATGTAAGCAAAGTGAATTTAATCAGAGGGAGCAATAAGTCAGAGATACAAAAAAATCAACTGAATCCAGAATTCAGTGATCTACCACTGCACTCAAGTTATCAAGTGGTTGAGTGCTGGAAAAATGCTCCACTGCTTCTTTGTTCTTCGGAAAGATATCCTTTCATATCTTCAAGATGAACAGCTGAGAAATAAACAGGTGTACAAAACTCAGCTGCAAGATAAAGACTTTCTTTGCACTCTAGAATTCCTAACAGATATAACAATCCATTTGAATGTGTTGAATATGAGCTTACAAGGCAAACAAAACATTTCTCAACTAGCTGGACACAATGAAGCTTCCCGCAAGAAGCTGCAGCTATCTAGTGTGTGTTTAAGCAAGAATGATCTTGCACAATTTACCTCTTGTCGTGAGCTCATAGCAGATGATATCGAGTCTGACTTTTCATGATTTGTCAGAAAAATTGAAATTTTATCTGAGTGAGAAAAAATTTAGAAGTTTTGAAAAACTAAAACCCAGTCTACTTTTATTTAACAACTCTAAGGAAGTTAATGTAGAGACTTAGTTACCAGAACTTCAGCTTGAACTGTGTGAACTGCAGACTGACCCATTGTTGCTTGCAAAGAAAAATGAAAATCAGGAGTTTCTGGAGGTTGGTCTGCAAGGATAGATTCCCACAAGCTGAGAGACTATGCACTAAGCTGCACTCAGTGTTCGGTAGTACAGTAAAGAATCCTTTATTCCAAAATCCTGTAAGCTCCAAAATCTAAAAGTTTTTCGAGTGTTGACATGAGGCGCCACATGCATCATTCAGTATGATTCACGAAATTGTAATGACAAGATTGCAAACAAGCCACAGTACGGGCAGGGATGGAACTCGCGGCTAGTGAGTAGTAAAACTCCATACCGACGCATGTTGTCACCAGCAATTGCTCAGTGATTACTGTGTGTTTTATTCTCTGTGGTGTGAAGATATTGTTGAAAATGTAGAAAAAGCCTGTGGAGTAAGAATGAAAAAAAAAAAGAAAGAATTTGTTTGTATCACAGAAAGTCAAGTTGTTGGAAAAACTTGAGAGTAGCGTAAGTCTGAAGCATCTGACTGAACAGTTTGGTATTGGAACAACCACTATCTGCCACCTAGAGAAACAGAAGGACAAATTGTTGAAGTTCTATGCTGAAAGTTAATGAAAAATAGTAAAAACGTTGCACAGAGGGAAAAAATGAAGATCTATATCATGTATTGATAGTGTGGATTAATTAGTGACGGAGTGAGCATATACTGCTTAATTGTAGTGTCTGGACCTGCATTTATCTTCTCTTTGTGAGCATTGATCATGTGTTTTTGGTTCAGTACCTGTACAGTACAGTATTTAGACTTGGGGTCCCATCCCCAAGTTGTCCTAAAAAATCCTAAAAAAAATCCGAAAAACTTCCGTTCTCTAGCATTTCGGATAAAGGATTCTCAACTGCACACATACGTAAATGTATTTTTTTTACCATGAAGAAAGTAAAATCATAAACTACAAATCAGATGGCAAATGCAACACTGGACGAGTATCTTCGACTTGCCACTACCAACATCGGAATCGATATGGAGACTCTGGTAAAAGAAAGGTCTCGACCCCAGACATTTGTTTTGTGTTTCTTAACCTGCAGGTCCTGTCTAGAACCTTTGTATCTTAGTGTAGATCTTAAAATCATTAATATTTGTAAATAACTACTACATCTCATTAATATTTGTAAATAACTTCTTAAACTCATTAACATTTGTAAATATCTACGTACATTTTATCATAAAATCATTAATATTTGTAAATTTCTTAAAATTTTTAATATTTGTAAATAATTCTGTATATTTTATTTTAAGATCATTAATATTTGACAGTAAATCCTCATACTCTGTCTTAAGATTTTTAGTGCTTATAAATAACAGTAATATGCATAAATTAAATGTTGAATACCCTATAAAAAATTGTGTTAATCTTTGAATGCTATTATGAATTATAACAACAAAAACAACAACAACAGCAACAACAGTAATAATAATAGTAATAATAATAATAATAATAATAATAATAATAATAATAATAATAATAATAATAATTAAATCTCAATATTTATATATGATAAACTCAGAGGACTGATTGGAACCCGAGATGAGGCAAACGTTTCCCTCGATGCTGGTGAAAAAATTTCGATCCAAGAAATTAGAGTTGCCCCTCTGTCCCTTCCATGGTTCATGCCCCATTGCCTCCCATTTCCCATGTGCCGTATGACCCCCTACAGATTTAGTAATATATCATTACTCATCTTAGTAATATATTATTTCTCATCTTATTGGAGTGTCAAGCCGAGGCGCTGGAGGGTAATAACTCTGAATTCTCTCGTTCCTCTAACGAGATTAGAATCCAACTCCTTAAGAGAACCTTTGGGACTTTTGCATCAAGGGTCGAAGGTTTCTGATTGCATTTGGAAAGAAAATATAATGATAGTCCAATTTCCTATACGTACTGAGGTTGTCTTCGTCCCTATGGCCGGCTGTGTCATCCTGATAACCTGAACTAAAGAGGATGTAACTGACAGTCTGAGTAGATATATACGATATGTGGTTTCACACCAACTGTTACTGTCAATATATATATATATATATATATATATATATATATATATATATATATATATATATATATATATATATATATATATATATATATATATATATATATATATATATATTAGGTTTGCTTCATTTCTTATATTACGAAGTAACAAATAAACAAACATCTTTATTTCTTTAAAGTGGAGCACAGTATACCATTGACGCTGAAGTAATTGACATATATATGGACCACTTTATAGAATGGCTCTTGTTTTGAAGAGCATATCAGCCTTAAAATAAACTTACAGCTGCTAGACAATGAGACAAATATACAAGTTTATTAGAGTGATACTGTTTGCCATATTTGACATTTAAATACTTTAACAATTTCGGGAATGAATTATGGTATTTTGAGATTAATACTTATAGTTTAATAAACCATACCACGGGTGGGGATAGAACCCGCGATCAGAGAGTCTCAAAACTCCAAACCGTCGCGTTAGCCACTTGACCAGCTAGCTACAATAAGATTCGTCCAACTAGGTATATTTCTACACCGTGGTATGGTTTGTTTGCAATCGAGTCATTACGATTTCGTGAGTCATGTTACAGTTTAATAGACTGGTGATGGTGTGAACATCAGGATGAATGTTGATATGATTTCGATCAATAAGAATGTTACTGATATACCAGGTCTGAACATGGCTTGTTTATGCAGGGTTTAAGTCAGATTTAGAAGGCGTTTTTTGATAATGCTTTTGAAGCAGGTGGCTGATGGGAAACTTTTGTGCAAGTCTTGGAAGGGGATTAAAATTTTTACTGCACTAGTTTCATGGAGGTCTTGTCGAACACGCGGTATATCAACGAGATACTTACATTATGTATTGTGTCTACGTGTTGTGTTGCAGCGCTTTAAGAAGCGTTGGAGCTCTGGCTTGAAGCTCGTTCTGGGGGATTAAGGTGTCCTTGACTGGTGATGTACAGGTGGAACGCAGCCTTAATGACCCTCGTGAAGTCAACAGGCTTTAAACCTGACAAATCAACCAGCCATCCAGATGCCAGCTATTCTTCTAAGAAGATAATGCCATTACGATGACGTTGGTAAACAAGAGATCGAGATAGTAGCTTTAATGATATCGCAAACTTCAGCACATCTTGTAAACCATCTATTATAACTTGTACAATACAGACCATGTTAACCTACTACCACTTTGCCACTCACCGAGATGTGTGCAGTCATGCAATTGAAGGGCTCTTTATCCCAGGAAGTGGAGCTATCCTTACCTCCTCTGAATCAAACTTGAAGACCCAGGCACTGAATGACGCCTACGGGTTATACACCTCCCCATGAATACAACAATAATAAAAATAATAAAACTGATAATAGCAATAAATCTAGCCCCTTGTTTACTAGCAGTGTGAAGAGAAGCTACATTGGAACACCAGCCACCATCTCTACCTTAACTCAACCCCGTTTACTCAGTAAGGTGAAGAGATTATCTCTCTCTCGTGAATCCCTTGCGTTGAATTGCTCGAAGTTTGCGAATGATAGTATTTACGAGGTTATAAACCCGCTGCCGCGGGGACAAGTTCTGGTATTAGAGGAACGCCTCCAGAGGTAATAGCACACTCGCCTCATTTTTCCTTGTTATTGCCCAAACAAATTACGTGTTGTAGGTAAAGTTTGTGTTATTGATGTCTGGCAGACACACGCACACTCTCTCACTCTCTTAAGCTTCCTCGCTCTCTCTCTTCTTTTTCTCTCGCCTGACACGCTTCATATATGCAAAGGTAGATGTTTGGAGATATTTGGATTGATAATTATTTAGATATTTCACAAGCATGAGAGCATCCCTCGTGAAGGGATACCCTCATGCTGAGCTAGAGAAAAGACACATTGATTAACAAGCTGTGTAGAGCTTTGTCCTTATTAAAGCATCGCTCTGTTTAGAGATTTCTCCTTTCAAAAGTTTCCATTAATCTTTTCAGAAGTATCGCTCTGTGAAGAGCTTTGTTCTTTATAAATGTCTATTCTGTAATTTACGTATTTTCTTCACTGTTACAGGCAGAACACTGCCGGAACCCTGATGTTGACATGCCAGTTTTAGTACCAGTCAAGACTCTTCATACAAGGACCATAAAGTGCAGTTTAGGCACTATCAATACTAACAACATTTCGCCTATGCTACAAGCATTCTGAAAAATACTCCGCAACACAGGTTATACCTTGTCAACATTGTAGTTTTCAATACAGCATTTTAGTGTCATTTTATCAACAATCTCTTGGCGGGGTTTATAAGTTAGTGTCAAAATACGTACAGTTAGTTATGTTCTGAAACTTTAATGGGCAAATCTAGAGATTTAGAAGGAAAAAACTTTGAGAACACGTTTGATTGGGTACTGAAGAGATGCGAGAAATGTAAGTGGTTTCCAGGATTTGTTTTTTAGACTATAAATGTTTTCGTGAAGCCGTATTTTAGGGGTAAATAAGATAGTATTATTAAATAGCGGAAACATACTGGAGACATGTTGGGGAGAGATGGATGGGGAGAGACTCTCAAGGAAGAGATGTAAACGAGACGTTGATTAATATATGTGTGTGAGGAGGATTAACTCAAGGGGAGGTGAGGGAGTGCAGGTTGGGGTGAGTGTAACGAAATGGGACATCACTGACCGTAGGTATTCGTGTGAGTGAGTTGAGAGGACACTGATGGTATGAGTTACTTTACTTGGTCAAGCCTCTACTTCCATTCTTTGCCTCCCTCGTTTTTTCTTATTCTGTTCATCCTTCTGTCCTTGTTTCCCTTGCCTTCTCCTCCTCTTACTCCTGCGTGTTTCCTATCTCCTTCCTTTACTTTCTCCCTCCGTCTCTTTCTCTCTGATTCTATTCCTCTAACTATTAAGTCTTTCTCTTTTATTCTCTCTCTCTCTTTTATTCTCTCTCTCTCTTTCTCTCTCTCTTTTATTCTCTCTCTCTCTCTTTTATTCTCTCTCTCTCTTTCTCTCTCTCTTTTATTCTCTCTCTCTCTCTCTCTCTCTCTCTCTCTCTCTCTCTCTCTCTCTCTCTCTCTCTCTCTCTCTCTCTCTCTCTCTCTCTCTCTTGCACACACACACACACACACACACACGTGTGAGCTCTGCTCTGAGTGTTGGAGCTCTTTCTTGAGCGTGTGAGCTCTCTAGTGAAACACATGTACAACATCTATCTAACTTTATTGACGAAACGTTTCGCCTAGATAGCAGGCGTCATCGGTCGAATACAGAAATGCTCTCATTACTGGATAGGTGATAAGAGGTGGTCAGTCCCTCAGTCTCGATAGGAGGTCTACTTACATGGAGGGCATTCGGAGGATCAACGCCCCCTCGGCCTGGTCCATGACCAGGCCTCCTGGTGGATCAGGGCCTGATCAACGAGGCTGTTACTGCTGGCCGTACGCAGTCCATTGTACGAACCACAGCCCTGCTGATCCGACACTGTCTTTAGGTATTTGTCCAGCTCCCTCTTGAAGACAACCAGGGGTCTATTGGTAATTTCCCTTATTGCTGGTGGGAGCCTATTGAACAGTCTTGGGCCCCGAACACTCATTGTGTTGTCTCATAGTGTACTAATGGCGCCCCTTCTTTTCACTGGGGGTATGTTGCATCGCCTGCCAAGTCTTTTGCCTTCGTAGAGAGCGATTTTTGTGTGCAGATTAGGGACCAGTCCCTCTAAGAACTTCCAGGTGTAGATTATGATGTATCTCTCTCGCCTGCGCTCCAGTGAGTACAAGTCAAGCGCTTCCAAGCGTTCCCACTAGTTAAAGGTGGTCCGTCTCAGCCTTGATAGCAGGTGGTCAGTCCCACAACGGTGGTCCGTATATTGGACTGCGTAGTAACACCGGCAAATACTAATTAATATAATAAGTTTGACGTCTATCACTACAAAAGGATATTTAAGAGAGGGAACAGATATATTGAGGAAAACTGTCTTCAAAAAATCGAAGAAAATGTAATTTTATTTTTTTCATTAAGACTGTATCACTTGTACACCTCATGAGGAAGACAAAGATTAAAGAAAACTTTGACTGTATATACTCGTATATACTGGGATATACACCCCTTCGAAGTATGTACACTGCTTCTCTCAGCGAATATACAACTCTTGAAGCGTGTACACCGCTTCTCTTGGCGAATATACACTGCTCATAGTATGTACACCGGTTCTCTCAGGGAATGTACATGAAGAAAGCTACACCTGGAGTTTACCTGGAGAGAGTTCCGGGGGCCAACGCCCCCGCGGCCCGGTCTGTGACCAGGCCTCCTGGTGGATCAGAGCCTGATTTCTCTCTGAGTATATTTACACCCTGGGCATGTACATATTCACTGGCTTTAGGATATGTTTTAGTACGATACATTATTCATTTTT
>NC_069450.1:17853566-17873566 GCF_026875155.1 Cherax quadricarinatus
GATGCAAGGAGGGAAGAGTATATGGAGAAAAGGAGAGAGGTTAAGAGAGTGGTGAAGCAATGTAAAAAGAGAGCAAATGAGAGAGTGGGTGAGATGTTATCAACAAATTTTGTTGAAAATAAGAAAAAGTTTTGGAGTGAGATTAACAAGTTAAGAAAGCCTAGAGAACAAAGGATTTGTCAGTTAAAAATAGGAGAGGAGAGTTATTAAATGGAGAGTTAGAGGTATTGGGAAGATGGAAGGAATATTTTGAGGAATTGTTAAATGTTGATGAAGATAGGGAAGCTGTGATTTCGTGTATAGGGCAAGGAGGAATAACATCTTGTAGGAGTGAGGGAAGAGCCAGTTGTGAGTGTGGGGGAAGTTCGTGAGGCAGTAGGTAAAATGAAAGGGGGTAAGGCAGCCGGGATTGATGGGATAAAGATAGAAATGTTAAAAGCAGGTGGGGATATAGTTTGGAGTGGTTGGTGCAATTGTTTAATAAATGTATGGAAGAGGGTAAGGTACCTAGGGATTGGCAGAGAGCATGCATAGTTCCTTTGTATAAAGGCAAAGGGATAAAAGAGAGTGCAAAAATTATAGGGGGATAAGTCTGTTGAGTGTACCTGGTAAAGTGTATGGTAGAGTTATAATTGAAAGAATTAAGAGTAAGACGGAGAATAGGATAGCAGATGAACAAGGAGGCTTTAGGAAAGGTAGGGGGTGTGTGGACCAGGTGTTTACAGTGAAACATATAAGTGAACAGTATTTAGATAAGGCTAAAGAAGTCTTTGTGGCATTTATGGATTTGGAAAAGGCGTATGACAGGGTGGATAGGGGGGCAATGTGGCAGATGTTGCAAGTGTATGGTGTAGGAGGTAGGTTACTGAAAGCAGTGAAGAGTTTTTTACGAGGATAGTGAGGCTCAAGTTAGAGTATGTAGGAAAGAGGGAATTTTTTCCCAGTAAAAGTAGGCCTTAGACAAGGATGCGTGATGTCACCGTGGTTGTTTAATATATTTATAGATGGGGTTGTAAGAGAAGTAAATGCGAGGGTCTTGGCAAGAGGCGTGGAGTTAAAAGATAAAGAATCACACACAAAGTGGGAGTTGTCACAGCTGCTCTTTGCTGATGACACTGTGCTCTTGGGAGATTCTGAAGAGAAGTTGCAGAGATTGGTGGATGAATTTGGTAGGGTGTGCAAAAGAAGAAAATTAAAGGTGAATACAGGAAAGAGTAAGGTTATGAGGATAACAAAAAGATTAGGGATGAAAGATTGAATATCAGATTGGAGGGAGAGAGTATGGAGGAGGTGAACGTATTCAGATATTTGGGAGTGGACGTGTCAGCGGATGGGTCTATGAAAGATGAGGTGAATCATAGAATTGATGAGGGAAAAAGAGTGAGTGGTGCACTTAGGAGTCTGTGGAGACAAAGAACTTTGTCCTTGGAGGCAAAGAGGGGAATGTATGAGAGTATAGTTTTACCAACGCTCTTATATGGGTGTGAAGCGTGGGTGATGAATGTTGCAGCGAGGAGAAGGCTGGAGGCAGTGGAGATGTCATGTCTGAGGGCAATGTGTGGTGTGAATATAATGCAGAGAATTCGTAGTTTGGAAGTTAGGAGGAGGTGCGGGATTACCAAAACTGTTGTCCAGAGGGCTGAGGAAGGGTTGTTGAGGTGGTTCGGACATGTAGAGAGAATGGAGCGAAACAGAATGACTTCAAGAGTGTATCAGTCTGTAGTGGAAGGAAGGCGGGGTAGGGGTCGGCCTAGGAAGGGTTGGAGGGAGGGGGTAAAGGAGGTTTTGTGTGCGAGGGGCTTGGACTTCCAGCAGGCATGCGTGAGCGTGTTTGATAGGAGTGAATGGAGACAATGGTTTTAATACTTGACGTGCTGTTGGAGTGTGAGCAAAGTAACATTTATGAAGGGATTCAGGGAAACGGCAGGCCGGACTTGAGTTCTGGAGATGGGAAGTACAGTGCCTGCACTCTGAAGGAGGGGTGTTAATGTTGCAGTTTAAAAACTGTAGTGTAAAGCACCCTTCTGGCAAGACAGTGATGGAGTGAATGATGGTGAAAGTTTTTCTTTTTCGGGCCACCCTGCCTTGGTGGGAATCGGCCGGTGTGATAATAAAAAAAAAAAAAATATATATAATATATATATATATATATATATATATATATAATATATGCAATAAGATCACAGTAAACAGGTGATTTTAAAATATGCAAAACAACCACTGTGAAAGAGTAGTGAAATTCCAAGCGCTTTCGTGACTTCTCACATTGTCAAGGAACTATGAAAGTAATGCATCATAGGAAGGCAATTAAAGGGCTTAGACCACACCTCACAGTCAACTCCCACAACAAAGAAACACCTGACGCGGGACAATACCGGACTCATAAGAAAAGAGGAACACTGCAGTAGGTCCGCTGGTCCAACTAGACAGGTCCTCACGACATCCCACTAACAAAATATTCTACCCAAGAAATAAGGTTCATTATTTGTCCAATGTATTATTAAACTCTTCCCAAATTTTATTAATTATAAATTTGAATTTAATTTATATAAACCTAAGGAAATATTAATATTATTGTCAAAACTGCTTTTTATGAAACAAGATTTAATTATATTTCTGTCAACCATGGACTTGCTTGATACAACTTTCTCAACTTTTTGAAAATCAATTGGATGGTTAAAATCTCTCACATGAATAAATAGAGCATTGGAATCTTGTCCAGTTCTAATGCTATATTTATGTTGTTTTAATCTAAGTTCGAGACTTTTACCAGTTTGACCGTAATAAAATGGGCCACTTACCTTTTATATCTTACCTCTCTCCCCCCTCCCACCCTTTTCCAAAATTTCTATCCTTACCCATCCTTCTTCCTTACCCATCTCACCAAAGCTCTGGTCTGGACAAGAACAAGAACAAGAACGTAATAAACTTTATCGTAAGGAATCTCATAGACACATCCGTCAGCATTTTGGGGGGAATTCTTTATCAAAAGTTTTTTTTACTGTATCAAGATTTTTGAATACAACTTTAATATTAAAAGTCTTAAGAAGAGAAGGCATATCAACCAAGTTTTCATGGTAAGGGAGAACCAACATATTTTTAGTTGAATAAGGTTGGTTGTCCCTTTTTGGATTGTAAAAAGTATTTCTAGCAATTTTAAAAGATTTATCAATTAAATTTCTCGGGTATTTTAGAATATTGGCTATTTCATAAATTTTGGATATTTCTTCATCTATGAACTCTGGACTACAAATACGTAAAGCTCTCAAAAACATTGATGAGAAAACAGACAGTTTAACTCTATCGTGATGTGAAGAATAATACTGGACATAGGAACAGTTATTTGTAGGTTTTCTGTAAATTTTAAATTTGAATTCATTATTACTCTTAATAATTAAAACATCTAGAAAAGGTAATGAGTTATTTTCCTCAAACTCAACAGTAAAGTTTATAGAATGGGCTAAGCTATTTAATTTGCCAAGGAAATGGTGTATATCTACATTCTTGGGCATAAGACACAAAATATCATCAACATATCTGAACAATTTTGCTCTATTAGGAAGGATTGTGTTAAGCAATCTTGTTTCAAAAAATTCCATGTATAGATTACTAAGAACAGGTGAAAGAGGATTTCCCATTGCCATACCAAATTTCTGAGTGTAAAACTTATCATTAAATACAAATTTTGCATCAACAATGCAAAGTTTAAAAAGCTTAATGATGGTAGGAACTGGCAATGGTAAATCATAATTAACGAGTTCTTCAGATAAGAAACTTAATAAATCATCAACAGGAACTTTTCCTTGACAATGTGAGTAGTCATGAAAGCGCTTGGAATTTCACTACCCTTTCACAGTGGTTGTTTTGCATATATATATATATATGTATTATAAATATATAATATATATATATATATATATATATATATATATATATATATAAATATATATATATATATATATATATATATATATATATATATATATATATATATATCGTGCCGAATATGTAAAACTTGCGATCTTGGCCATTTAATTTTAAATGAGTTCTTGCTAATTGGCCAGTTTTACCTATTAGGCACGACATATATATATATAATATATATATATATATATATATAATATATATATATATATATATATATATATATATATATATATATATATATATATATATATATATATATATATATATATGCAAAACAACCACTGTGAAAGGGTAGAGAAATTCCAAGCGCTTTCGTGACTACTCACATTGACAATGTGAGTAGTCATGAAAGCGCTTTGAATTTCACTACTCTTTCACAGTGGTTGTTTTGCATATTTTAAAATCACCTGTTTACTGTGATCTTATTGCATATATATAATATATATATATATATATATATATATATATATATATATATATATATATATATATATATATATATATATATATATATATATATATATATATATATATATATATATATATATATATATATATATATATATATATATATTATATATATATATATATATATATATATATATATATATATATATATATATATATATATATATATATATATATATATTGCATATATATATATCATATATATATATATATATATATTCATATATATATAATATATATATATATATATATATATATATATATATATATATATATATAATATATATATATATATATAATATATATATATATTATATATATATAATATATATATATATATATATATATATATATAATATATATATATATACGTACACGGAGAGAAGAGAAAGAGAGAGAGAGAGAGAGATAGAGAAAGAGAGAGAGAGAGAGAGAGAGAGAGAGAGAGAAGGGAACGTAAGATAAAACAGGATGATAGAAAAAAGGGGGATAATTGAAGAAGTGAAGAAAGAATACGCAGGAAAATCTTATGCAATAATAAGCAATACCTAATTAACATATTAACAAATCTCCTCTGATATGTACATTTACCTTCAGTATAATTACGAGATCGCAAGTAACATGCATGCCAGCATTATAAAATCGCTAAATAATGTGTGTTTATGTTCTTGTGGACCCACACGAAGTCTCAGAGTAAGTCACCTTCATCCGTATGCAGTTCCTGACGCTTGCAGACTCCGTCTGTCATCTTGGTATTGACTTGTTCGCTGGCTTTGGTGGAGTGTCGACATCTTGCTCTGCCCTGGACATCATGGGTTAGGGAGAGTAATTCCCCTCCAGTTTGACTGTGACTCCATACGCAAGTTCATTTTTCCGTGCTGCGGATTTTCCTCAGGTCTTTATACCCCTGGGGAAGCTCAACTAATTACGACTACCTCCGTAGTGGCACTGTATTGCTATTACTACTACTACTACCTACTACAACTCCTGGTTCTACTAATGCGTCTACTATTAATGTAACTTCTTTTACTATATTTGTTACTACTACTGTTACTACAACAGTTGCTGCTTCTGCAACAATAATAGTAGCAGCAGCGGCAACAACAACAGCAACAGAAACAGCAGCAACAACAACAATAACATCAACACAGCATCAACAGTAACAACAACAAAAACAGCACCAACAAAAACAACAACAACAACGAACTTCTTGGAACAAAATAACCTCAGCTAACATTAACATTTTCTAGATAAATACTTTTTTTTTTATTTTTACTGGCTGTTCATTTAGCCCCGCGACAGAAAACACAATAATCACTTCCCTGTTATTTGATGAAGAGCATCCTTTCTCTCCAGATATTAGCGCCGTAAACCTCCTCTTATGAACTCTGAGTCGGATTTGTAATTCTGACGCCAGAAACGCCACTGGTTGGAAATACTGGAGAAGGTTTGCCGGACCCTTGCGAGTTATGATCTCTCGGTGGGTGACTTTTCAAGGGGTCTTGAGGACCTTATGCAGGAGACGCGACTTTTCCGTGGAACCAAGGACCCTGTGCAAGAGACTCCACTTTTCACTGGGTCTGGGGACTTTAGGAGATCCCATTTCTTCATTGGTTCTGGGGCCTTAATGCATTAAACGCTACTTTTCAGTGGTTCTGGGGACTTTATGCAGGAGACGCCATTTTTTCATTTGAGCTGTAGACTTCATGGATGAAATGGCAATTTCCAGTGGTTCTGGGGACTTTATATATGAGGCGCCATTTTTCAATGGTTCTGGGGACCTATATACATTAAAGTCATCGTCATCTTGTTTACGAGTTCTAAGGAACGAAATCATCCCATAACAATGGGGCTGATATTGCAATTGCAAGTGAGAAATTTGCGGATACGTCACTTATCTCTGATTTTTCTCACTGATATTGCCTCTGTCTGCTGGAAATTGACTGATATTGCCATTATCTCTCATAAATTGACCGATATTACAATGGTCAATAAGAAATTGGCTGATATTGCAGCGAGATGTTATAGAATGAGGTAGGCAGGACGGCAAGCGGCAATTGAAGACGCGAATAGACTTCGGGAGTGAAAAAAATTCTTATATCCCTTTGGTGGATGATAACTCTCTATGTGTCCCGTAGCACGGTTGGTAGTGCACTCACCTCACACACTGAAGTCCGTGGCTCGATCCCGGTACGGGTGGAAACACTGCTGTCCCTGTTCATCTAGCAGTAAGTAGGTAGGTACCTGGGTTTTAGTCGACTGGTGTGGGTCGCATCCTGGGGACAAAATTAACCTAAATTGCCCGAAATATTCTGCATTAACAGGGTCTTTCTATGTAGTATGTCAGGTATGGTCTGTATAAGTTGCATCATGGACCTGGAGCAGCACCTTCAGAGTGCTAACCAAAGTTCGCCTCACCCTCCCGCTAGTGGTACCTGAGGCTGGACCTGGAGCACCACCTTCAGTGTGCTAACCAAAGTTCGCCTCACCCTCCCGCTAGTGGTACCTGAGGCTGGACCTGGAGCACCACCTTCAGTGTGCTAACCAAAGTTCGCCTCGCCCTCCCGCTAGTGGTACCTGAGGCTGGACCTGGAGCACCACCTTCAGTGTGCTAACCAAAGTTCGCCTCGCCCTCCGGCTGGTGGTACCTGAGGCTGGGCCTGGAGCACCACCTTCAGTGAGCTAACCAAAGTTCGCCTCGCCCTCCCGCTAGTGGTACCTGAGGCTAGACCTGGAGCAGCACCTTCAGTGTGCTAACCAAAGTTCGCCTCACCCTCCCGCTAGTGGTACCTGAGGCTGGGCCTTGAGCAGCACCTTCAGTGTGCTAACCAAAGTTCGCCTCGCCCTCCGGCTGGTGGTACCTGAGGCTGGGCCTTGAGCAGCACCTTCAGTGTGCTAACCAAAGTTCGCCTCGCCCTCCCGCTAGTGGTACCTGAGGCTGGACCTGGAGCAGCACCTTCAGTGTGCTAACCAAAGTTCGCCTCACCCTCCCGCTGGTGGTACCTGAGGCTGGACCTGGAGCAGCACCTTCAGTGTGCTAACCAAAGTTCGCCTCACCCTCCCGCTAGTGGTACCTGAGGCTGGACCTGAGCAGCACCTTCAGTGTGCTAACCAAAGTTTGCCTCACCCTCCCGCTAGTGGTACCTGAGGCTGGGCCTGGAGCAGCACCTTCAGTGTGCTAACCAAAGTTCGCCTCACCCTCCCGCTAGTGGTACCTGAGGCTGGGCCTGGAGCAGCACCTTCAGTGTGCTAACCAAAGTTCGCCTCACCCTCCCGCTGGTGGTACCTGAGGCTGGACCAGGAGCAGCACCTTCAGTGTGCTAACCAAAGTTCGCCTCACCCTCCCGCTGGTGGTACCTGAGGCTGGACCTGGAGCAGCACCTTCAGTGTGCTAACCAAAGTTCGCCTCGCCCTCCCGCTGGTGGTACCTGAGGCTGTACCTGGAGCAGCACCTTCAGTGTGCTAACCAAAGTTCGCCTCACCCTCCCGCTAGTGGTACCTGAGGCTGGACCTGGAGCAGCACCTTCAGTGTGCTAACCAAAGTTCGCCTCACCCTCCCGCTGGTGGTACCTGAGGCTGTACCTGGAGCAGCACCTTCAGTGTGCTAACCAAAGTTCGCCTCACCCTCCCGCTAGTGGTACCTGAGGCTGGACCTGGAGCAGCACCTTCAGTGTGCTAACCAAAGTTCGCCTCACCCTCCCGCTAGTGGTACCTGAGGCTGGGCCTGGAGCAGCACCTTCAGTGTGCTAACCAAAGTTCGCCTCACCCTCCCGCTGGTGGTACCTGAGGCTGGGCCTGGAGCAGCACCTTCAGTGTGCTAACCAAAGTTCGCCTCGCCCTCCCGCTGGTGGGATTTGCCTCAACTTATCACGGACAGTTAAAGCCTAAAATTGCTGTTCTTTCCACAAACTTTTGCTTATCATTTTCATCCAAGTCTCCATTATAACTTTTGCCTGGCACATAATCATCGTATTTTTATTCCCATGTTTAACACAATAGACCTTTTTTTCTTTCTTTTTTTCAATATTTATGTTGAAGGCTGGTCACTTTTTAACGTTTTTCCTTTAAGATATAGACTTCATTGTGCTTTCTGGGATGTAGGTTGGCAGCTAAGTACATTAGTGGCCATCTGATGACCTAGGTTAGAATCCTGCTGGTTGTTTATTATAATGGGGTAATTTAAGCAGCGCCCACGCTATACCTGGGATATACCTGGAGGGGGGTTCGGGGGTCAACGCCCCCGCGGCCCGTGACCTGGCCTCGGCGACACATCTTATGAAGTTGAAAGATGTCAAATTATTCATCATAAAAACTGTTGTTTATAATCTGTTTTGATTGTCACGACCACCACACAATATTTGACCGGTTTTAAGGTTTCTCGCTTTTACTGAACAAAGTTATCACGGTATTCTGTAGTGAAGTGATAAAGCCCCTGGAGGGCGAAACGTCTGCTTAATAAATATCCTTAATAAAGGTAGGGAGGGAAGAAGCGAGAGAAGGAAGGAAGGGAGAGAGAAACGAAGGGTGGGAGGGAGGATGAAAGATAGAGTGAGAGAGACAGACAGACAAACAGACAGACACAGACAGAAAGAAAAAATAAAATAGAATACACTGAGAGAAAGCGAATAACGGGGAACGCAGAGAGAAAAACTAATTAAATCCATATATTCTAAAAAAAAGAGTGAAATATCAAAAAAATAAAAAAGGATAAATTTAATCAACAATACTCGAATGAATAAAACCTGACGGTGAAAAAAATACCTACATTCAAACATTTACATCCAAATGAACAATTATACATGCAAATAAGTTACCAAATCATGTCATGAAAGAGGAAAGTTGCCAAAAAAATTATAAATATATGTGAAGGAACAGTCCCTGCTTATTGAGTATTGTCCTCTCTTGCATAGCGAGAGCTGACATGGAGAGGGACAGTGGTAAGTGAGGGGGAATGAGGCGTAGAGATGCGTTAGTGACAGGAGGGGAGTGTGAGGGGAAGCTGGTGTGTGTGTGTGTGTGTGTATTTTACAATTTGTCAAAGGCACTTGTCCATAAACACTTGGCCTGCTGTGTGTGTGTGTGTCTGTGTTGTATGTTTTTGCATAAGGTATGTGTGTATGTGTGTATGTGTAATACTCTGCCATTAGAGCTATGCTTCTAGGCCGAGGGACTGACTACCTCGTCTTCTACTGTCTCCTGTACATAATTCTACAAGACTGAGGGACTGTTTAACTCATCTTTAATGATCTTCAGCAAATGTCTTTGTATTGCACTAATGAAGCCATTGGCGAAACGTGTATAGTAACTATTCTGAGGAGTTTTTTTGAGATTGTCTGGTATGTGTTAGGAGGTATACTCAAAAATGTCTATATTATTTTAAAAAGAAATTGGTGGCCGCTCATTCTAATAACAATTTCAACCTTCTCCCAAGTAGGATTCACCAGTACTGAAAGTTTCAAGCCGATCGGAAGGGGCTTTCTCAAGTTATCTAACGCAAACAAAATAGCGACTCCAACAGTGCTTACTGGAAGTAAGCACTGATGGAGACGCTAAACCCGTGTGAGCAATACAGCTCATTTGTGGAATTTCTGTCCTCAGCCTAACAAGTAGTAGTTCCAAGACACTTCAAACATGAAAACACTTTATTTTTCGATGTTTTACCCACAGTCGGCTTTTCCAATTGCCAGCTGTGGGTAAAATGTGGCAAAACTTTTTCTTTTGTCCTTAAAAGTTCTGAGTTCCTCTTGGAGTGATATTAAATAATATATGAGTTGCCTCTCACAGTAATCATCACTCTGACACCGATGCTGATCCAACACAATAACATGTCATCTCCTCTACTCCAGAGGATTGAATATTTATAAAGGACTGATTGTCTATCGTTTCGCCTGTCGATTTATGTGGATGACTTCACAGGTAAATGGTGCCGAGAAGTATTATTAAAAGCATTTCTTTATTCTTATGAGGTTTTCCAAGTCATGTGACAGGATGCAGAATCTTCAGCATCTTCAGCTCATGGGAGATGAGATGAATGTTGTTTTATTAATGAATCAAGTCTTTCATTTTACTCTACTGTGATTTAATTATCGAATAGTAATGTCTTCAGAAAAGCATATGGAACTATCGGAAACTATCGCTCGATCTGAGAAGAAATAGTACATTGAAGGTTGAGAATTATTGGTATGAGTTTGAGAAATAAAGTTCTAATTTTTTTAAAGGCGATTCAGAAACTTATTTGAAGGAATGAATGTGTCTAAAAGGTTATTTAAAGCCTTTTGGTACGGTGATGACTTAGGCTCAAGGCCCGAGAATTTAATTGAGAAAGTCTCGTAGTGTTCGGTAGTAGTGAAGTAAGAAGACCATTTTTAATGATATGTCGTAGTCACATAAATAGTTTTAATCGAGGTCAAATAATTTAAAACTAGAACAAGTCTAATAAACACTCTTAAAAATTTACTATTATGTATATATATATATATATATATACATATATATATATATATATATATATATATATATATATATATATATATATATATATATATATATATATATATATATATATAATATATATATATATATATATATATAGGTAATCCCATAACACCATTAATTGTCTTGTATAGAATAATATTAAATGTAAACACAGACTTGGAAATAGAGTTCAATTGTTTCTTCGTCTGTCTTATATTAAATATATTATTATAAATAATATTTTCGGCTATACCATCTGAAAATATTTTAATGTCAGAAATTTTTTTAATATCTGATAAATTTTTAATTTCTGAAAATATTTTAATATCAGAAAAATTTTTAATATTTGAAAAAATTTTAATTTCTGAAAATATTTTAATATCAGAAAATTGTTTTTAGTATTTGAAAAAATTTTAATATCTAAAAATATTTTAATATCAGAAAATATTTTAATATTTTCATGGAGCACAAATGTTGAGGATAATACAAACTTAACTAACAGTTAATATTACTGATTTATTGACGGGGGAGCGCTAACCTCGTAGGGGCTCACATAGCGTCTGGGAAGTGAGAAGTAAATTGGCTTCACCCAAATAAAAAAAAAGAGGACGGCAGCTCCAATTCTTTGAATCAAGAACCCTTCATGGTTACAACAGCGCCCGTGGAAAAGATCAAGGGACCACCAGCCTACTACTCACACTTCATCAGTCACATTGTCGTACATGTATGATACACAGCACCGACAAGATGAAGAATTAAACACATGTCTAATAAATACATGAGTGGATGTGGGTGGGTGTGAGTTGGACCTGATAGCTTGTGCTACCGGGTCGGTTGCCGTGTTCCTCCCTTAAGTCAATGTGACCTGACCTGACTAGGTTGGGTGCATTGGCTTAAGCCGGTAGGAGACTTGGACCTACCTCGCATGGGCCAGTAGGCCTTCTGCAGTGTTCCTTCGTTCTTATGTTCTTATGTCTAACATCTGGGTATCTTTATTGTAGACGTTTCGCCATCCAGTGGCTTTATCAATACAGATTTAAGGATATAATTGGAAGATAGTGGAAATATACACAAAAGAGGAGATAATCAGTCCCTCAGCCTTGAAGCTGGTGAAGATTACTATAGTAGTGAAGACTCTGAAGGAACAGCATGAAGACTGGCACTACTGGCGCCAGGTGAGGGACGTATAGCAGAGGCACTGGACAGGCACCCAGAGTCAGTACCTGACCACTGTGGTCCGTACGTCAGTTTGCGTGCGGCGTGCAGTAACAGCCTGGTTGATCAGACCCTGATCCACCACAAGGCCTGGTCTCAGACCAAGCCGAGGGGGCGTTGACCCCCCGAAACCCTCTCCAGGTATACTATCCAGGTAAGCGGGATTACCCAGTGGAAGCAGGTCATACCTGAGGGACGGGTCAGTATTAGTTAAGATTGTGAAGAGTTCCTCTTGCAACAGAATCTCCGAGACCCTTACTTGAGGGCTAATACTAAAGACCAGCGCTTGAGGGTCACCATTGACCTCTTGCAACAGACACTCAAGCACTGGAGTGAGGCAACTGTGCTCCTCTGCAATGGAAACTCATCCGTTGATTTCTTGCAACAATATCTCCAAGACCCTTGAGGGCTAATTCCAAAATTGTGCTGAAGACCCCTCAGCTAGTGACCAGCGCTTGAGGGCCAGCACTGCACTCAAGCAGCAGACCCTCAACCAGGGACCAGTGCTCAAGCGCTATTCTCTATCCCCAAAATTTTAATATAAAAAGAAATATTTACATTTTACAGTAATTCTCTTTATTTATTTTTTCATATTTCCTTATATATTTATTTTATTTATTCATTTATTCATAAGAATTGCAAAGGTAAATTTATTTTAAGAATCTCAGTTCGAAATTAAAATTTTAATTTAAATTTCATTTTTTGTATATATATCGAGCATAAAATAATATAAATTGACAATATAAACTAATAAAAACTCAATTAACTGATCAGAATATGATAAACAAGACACAAATCATCAGTATTTTTATTGCCGAAACCTTTCGACTGCATAGCAGGCTTCTTCAGTCGAATACAGAGGCTATTTTAATACTGGAAGGAGAAGAAGGGTCTTAACGGTGCTAGAATTACGTACAATATGTTAGGTAAAAGGACACAAGTGCAACTAATGTGATATTTATTGTGGCAACGTTTCGGCCTGATAAAGCTCCTGGAGAGCTAAACGTTCCTACAATTAAATGCCACATTAGTTGCACTTGTGATCTTTTATCTAACAAGAAGAAAGGTAATTCCGAGTTGTTGCTTCCCTTCAGCCTTGAGAAACGTTCAGTCCTTTGGCCTTCATTGAAGGTGTTTAGTCCCTTAAGGCAGAGACATGAGGATGGGAGACTTACAGGAGCGTGAGACGAGGCGCAGCAGTTGGAGATGGCATCACAGATTGGCTGGGCCCCAAGGTATTGCACATGTGTCTTGTTCATCAGCGTGGCGGTAATGTATACTTTAATATAATCATAATCAGGATATACTCGTGCATCTCCGACAAGAGTATATACACCGACAGGTGTATGTCGGCGTACATACGCAGAGAGTTTACCTCAGCCGTTATCCTAGTGAATAAAGTATTTTTGACTAGTGGTGTACAGGTGACTGCCTTAATGACCCTTGTGTAGTTAATAGTATTTAAACCTTAGAAAACAGCCAACTAACCAACAACCTCCATTCTGACTAGACTAGTATATTCCATAGTCTCCCCTTATGGAAGGTTCCTTGGCGCTGGTGAGGGGCTCTTGATCTAGGGGATTGGATCTGTGCACCGGTTCCCTGTACTGAGCCTGAATACCTTCCATCCCCTCCCCACGTGCGCTGTATAATCCTATGGGTTTAGCGCTCCCCATGATTATAATAATTATAATAATACTCCATGAACTGTTGTTGTTATTATTATAATTATTATTATTTTATTATTATTATTATTATTATTATTATTATTATTATATATTATTATTATTATTATTATTATTATTATTATTATTATTATTATTATTCCTTTTTCATTTTCTTCATTTCCATTATTTTCCATTTTTTTTATTTTCATTTTTTTTCTTCTTTTTCTTCTTCTTCTTCTTCTTCTTCTTCTTCTTCTTCTTCTTCTTCTTCTTCTTCTTCTTTCTTCTTCTTCTTCTTCTTCTTCTTCTTCTTCTTATTATTATTATTATTATTATTATTATATTCCAGGTAAAGTGTTAGACCTGTAAGGGCCATAAAGACTCTGGGGTGGACGGAAGATAATCAAGTTTGACCCGAAGAATATTGAGGGTGATCCAGACTCCTGGAATGAAGCGCCTTTACCCCAGCATCCTTTCCCGTCCCCTCCCCCCCCCCTCTCACACAAAGGCACCAACTGTGCTCTCTCGTCCGGTACTTGGTAACCTTTGTATCTTTCTCACAAAGGCACTAATTCCAACAACACCGAATTCTTTTTATTATACTGATGGAAAAGCGTGAAATACGCCTGGGCCGTACGGGAAACGAGGGATAATCAGTTCGATCAATGGAAAGGGAGACAGTAGCTCCAATACCCTAGATCAAGAGCCCTGTGTCAGAATCCCGTTGAAGGAAACTATTCGTAAACGATTTTTTTTCCGGCTATTTACTGTTGGTAACATATTTTTCACCTACTTCGTTTATTCACTTCCATTCTTTTTTTCCTTGTTTTTCCTGCCCGGAGATATTTCCTGCCAGGGGATATTTCCTGGCTGGAGATATTTCCTGGCTGGAGTAGCGAGTGTTTTTGTGAAACAACAGACTCATTTCTCTCTCTCTTAGTTCCCTTCTGACAGCCTTATTTACCAGGAAATTTGAGGAGCAGCGTCTCACTCTGCAGGTGTTGTGTCTCACAGGTGTTCTCTCCGTCAGGTGTTGTGTGATCTCCGTCAGCTGTACCCAAATGGCTTACTTCCCGAAACGGCGAGCAAACGACACATATTTTGGCTTTTGTTGAGACAATATTCTGAGAATAAAACCTTGATCTCTAAGGTGTCTTAGAGTAAGAAAGAGTAAGAGAGGTCACAGGCCATGCCAGGTCAAAGGTTAAGTCACCTCTTTTCTTCAATATCCACTGGGAAATATTTACAAACATTTATATCAGGCGAGAGGAGCCTCGAACCTACTTACTTTGGAAAAAAATCTAATCACCAGACTAGTGCCACTGACTCTGAGGCAAATGCATCAGTGTCAGATCCTTGATAATGTGAGAAGTCACGAAAGCGATTGGAATTTCACAATTCTTTCACTGTGGTTGTTTTGCATATTCTGATATCACTTGTTTACTGTGATCTTATTGTATATATATATATATATATTATATATATATATATATATATTTTATATATATATATATATATATATATATATATATATATATATATATATATATATATATATATATATATATATATATTATATATATATATATATTATATATATATAATATTATATATATATATATATTTATATATATATATAATATATATATATATATATATATATATATATATATATATATATATATTATATATATATATATATATATATATATATATATATATATATATATAATATATATATATATATATATATATATATATATATATATATATATATATATATATACATGTATATATATAATAATATATTATATATATATATATATATATATATATATATATATATATATATATATATATATATATTATATATATAATATTTATAATATATATATATATATATATATATATATATATATATATATATAATATATATATATAATATATTATATATTAATTATAATATATTTATATATATATATAATATATATATATATAATAATAATATATAATATATATATATATTATATATTATGTATTTTATCGAATATATTGATCAATGATTTCCCAGTGCTGTGTGAACCCCAAGTGTTCACCAATTGCATGAATGCAATAAAGATAATAAATAATAATAATAATAATTATTATTATTATTATTATTATTATTATTATTATTATTATTATTATTATTATTATTATTATTATTATTATAACAATTACAGAAAAAAGAATAACAACAACAATAATAATAAGAAGAATAAGAATAACAACAATAACAATAATATTATTATTATTATTATTATTTATAATAATTATAACAACAACAATAATAACAACAACGAAACAACAGCAACAATACCAACAACAACAGTAATACCAACAGTAATAATAATAATAATAATTATAACAACAATTAGCAAGTAATATAGAGTCCAGAGTGAAGAGGGAATAGTTGTGAGAGTCGTCCTCTTTTAATCACCATGTTTTCCGCTTCAAGAGTCTTGTGTTTACACACAGTTTCTCTGAAAGATTGCTAAGTGTCGTGGAAAAAATATTACTTCTACTTGTTTGCTCTCTAAACTCTTTTCATATCTCTCTCCTCTAAAGGATCGCGTCTTTTAAAGAATTGTTTTTTTTTTTTATCGAAGTAGTGATGTAAGAAGACAGATATATTGTTTTCCTTTTGCTTTTTCACCTCTGGGACGGCACTGTTCAGGTCTCGTCTTCGTGAGAGGAAGATGTTATCTGTAACCTCAAGGGAAGAAAAAGGTTGTTTGTAACCTCAGTAGAGGAAGATGTTGTTTGCAACCTCACGGGAAGAAAATGTTTGTAACTTCAGTAGAGGAAAATGTTGTCTGCAACCTCACGAGAAGAAAATATTATTTGTAAACCCAGTCGTATAAGACTGGTCAAGTTGTCTACCTGAAGAAATGTTTAGAGTGCTGAACTTGAGTGCTGATCCTGATGTGCTCATTGGAAGGGATGTTTTAGTTTATTCTAGCCAAGAAAAACTTTGAGGTGGTCAGTCCCTCAGTCTGGAGAAGAGTATTGTTCCATAGTCTGAAACAATATTCTTCTCCAGACTGAGGGACCGACCACCTCAAAACTTCAAGGGTGATGGACTGATTACATCGTCTTCAAGAAAAAGTTTGTAAGCAATTCACACCACTGGAAGAGCAAGACACTTGTTCATACATAATTAATTGGTTCCACAGTAACAATGTCGAGTCTGTGTGGTGATAAAGTTACAGGTGCGAACAGTCGTCATAATTGAGAGGGAGGTCAGTCGCATAACAAAAATATGGTAGAGGGAGAGAGTTTACTCAAGGGAAAACCAACTCAGCAAGACCTACCTTCATGCTGAGCAGTTTAGAACTTAAATCGACAAGCACGTGAGTTAACAGCTGAATTAAAACCACAGTATAGTGATTAATACGATTCACGTATCACCCCTATGTTGGCGAGGAAACATCAAACGACATTTCGACCCTTCCTTGACCTTCATCAAGTCACGACTGAATATGAAAGCAAACATAACACAACACTATAAATTATTGATTCAATTTGTTTCAACACACCGGCCGTATCCCACCGACCCAGGGTTACCTAAAAATAAAAACTAAAGTTTTAAAATGAAAAACGAAAGTTCCCCGGCATTTTAGTCGCCTGTGACGACACGCTTGGCTTACGGAGGAAGAATTCTTTTCTACTTCCCCATGAACGTAAATTATTGTATTTAGAAATTATAGGTAAATATAGACAGACTAAAAAGTGAGCACACAAATGAAGGAGTAACATTATACATATATCCAGGTTGTAGTTATATATCTAGGTTGTAGTTATATACCCAGGTTGTGGTTATATATCCAGGTTGTAGTTATATATCCAGGTTGTAGTTATATATCCAAGTTGTAGTTATATATCCAGGTTGTAGTTATATATCCAAGTTGTAGTTATATATCCAGGTTGTAGTTATATATCCAGGTTGTAGTTATACATCCAGGTTGTAGTTATATATCCAGGTTGTAGTTATATATCCAGGTTGTAGTTTATATATCAGGTTGTAGTTTATATATCCAGTTGTAGTTATATATCCAGGTTGTAGTCATACATCCAGGTTGTAGTTATATATCCAGGTTGTAGTTATATATCCAGTTTGTAGTTATATATCCAGGTTGTAGTTATATGTAAAAGTTGTAGTTGGTTTAGAAAGACACGTAAGCAAACACTATAACATATTTATTAGAAAACGTTTCGTGATCAAGGTTCCAGGACCGAAACGTTTTCTAATAAATATGTTATAGTGTTTGCTTACGTGTCTTTCTAAACCAACTTGTCGGTATTTATTACCAAGGTTTATACCAAAAGTTGTAGTTATATATCCAGATTGTAGTTATATATCCAGGTTGTAGTTATATATCCAGGTTGTAGTTATATATCCAGGTTGTACTTATATATCCAGATTGTAGTTATATATCCAGGTTGTAGTTATATATCCAGGTTGCAGTTATATATCCAGGTTGTAGTTATATATCCAGGTTGTATTTATATATACAGATTGTAGTTATATATCCAGATTGTAGTTATATATCCAGGTTGTAGTTATATATCCAAGTTGTATTTATATATCCAGATTGTAGTTATATATCCAGATTGTAGTTATATATCCAGATTGTAGTTATATATCCAGGTTGTAGCTATATATCCAGGTTGCAGCTATATATACAGGTTGCAGTTATATATCCAGGTTGCAGTTATATATCCAGGTTGTAGTTATATATCCAGGTTGTAGTTATATATCCAGGTTGTAGCTATATATCCAGGTTGTAGTTATATATCCAGGTTGTAGTTATATATCCAGGTTGTAGCTATATATCCAGGTTGTAGTTATATATCCAGGTTGTAGTTATATATCCAGGTTGTATTTATATATCCAGGTTGTAGTTATATATCCAGATTGTAGTTATATATCCAGATTGTAGTTATATATCCAGGTTGTAGCTATATATCCAGGTTGCACCTATATATCCAGGTTGCAGTTATATATCCAGGTTGCAGTTATATATCCAGGTTGTAGTTATACATCCAGGTTGTAGTTATATATCCAGGTTGTATTTATATATACAGATTGTAGTTATATATCCAGATTGTAGTTATATATCCAGATTGTAGTTATATATCCAGGTTGTAGCTATATATCCAGGTTGCACCTATATATCCAGGTTGCAGTTATATATCCAGGTTGTAATTATATAAGAACATAAGAAAGAAGGAACACTGCAACAGGCCTTCTGGCCTATGCGAGGCAGGTCCAATTCTCCCACAGGCTTAAGCCAATGCCTTGATCTAGTAAGGACAGATACGTCACTTAAGGGAGGAGCACTGCATCCGACCTAGTAGCACAAGCTAGTCAGGTCCAACTCACACCCACCCACACCCACTCATGTATATATCCAACCTATTTTTAAAACTACACAACGTCTTAGCTTCTATGACGGTACTCGGGAGTTTGTTCCACTCATCCACAACTCTATTACCAAACCAGTGCTTTCCTATATCCTTCCTGAATCCGATTTTTTTCTGTTTAAAGCCTTTGTGCGTGTCCTGTCTATGTTCGATATTCTTAGCACGCTATTTACATTTCCTTTTTTCAATTCCTGTTTTCCATTTATACACCTCGATCATATCCCCCCTAATTCTACGTCTTTCTAGAGAGCGCAGATTCAGGGCCCTCAGTCTATCCTCATAGGGAAGATTTCTGATACACTGGATCAACTTTGTCATCCTCCTTTGTACGTTTTCCAGTGCATTTATATCCATTCTGTAATATGGTGACCAAAACTTCGCAGGATAATCTAAATGAGGCCTAACCAAAGATATAGAGTTGAAGAACAACCTGAGGACTTCTATTATTTATACTTCTTGATAGGAAGCCAAGGATTCTGTTAGCTTCTTTGTGAACATTAGTGCACTGTTGTCTTGGTTTCAGATTACTGCTAACCAGAACTCCTAAATCCTTTTTGCAATCAGTAGTGTTAAGACCTACATTATTTAGTTTGTATGTGGCATGGTTATTTTTCTGTCCAACATTGAGAACTTTGCATTTGTCTATATTAAACTGCATCTGCCACTTCTCCGACCATTGCATCAGTCTATTCAAATCATCCTGGAGTGCTCTAGTGTCCTCGTTAGAATGAATTGAACGGCCTATTTTGGTGTCATCAGCAAATTTGCTTATGTCGCTATTTA
>NC_069450.1:17876066-17933922 GCF_026875155.1 Cherax quadricarinatus
TAGATAACAGACGATAGATAATTGTTCTTAATTTAGGTAGGAGTAGACAGTTATTGTCAGTAGATAGCCTGGGGATAGACTGCCAAGCCTTTTGCTGTCTTTATTTCCCATGTACTCCAGTGAATTTTTCTTCCTCATATTGTGTAAATCTTCCTCATCTTGCGTAAATCTTCATAATTGTGTAAATCTTCCTCATCTTGTGTGAATCTTCCTCAACTTGTTTAATTCTTTATATTCTTGTGTAAATCTTCCTTATCTTGTGTAAATCTTCTCCATCTTGAGCAAATCTTCCTCATACTGTGTAAATCTTCCTCATCTTGTTTAAATCTTCTTCATCTCGTTTAAATCTTCCTCATTCTGTGTAAATCTTCCTCACTTTGTTTAAATCTTCCTCATTTTGTGTAAATAATTACCTCTCAGTCTCGTGTGCAAACACTTGTCTCTCTCACCTTGTGTTAAAACACTTCCTAAATACTTTTTACCTTTCTTTCTCAGCCATTTTGGGAAAAATATCGCCCTCCCTCTGCTCTACCCTCCCTCCCCCTTCCAAAAAGTTACACGGCCCAGCTGGGCAAGAGTAAGGGGTTTGAAGGGTGTCTCTAAAAATGAATGTTTTAAGTCTGGAGTGAAACTCTGCCTTGAGTCCTGGGGTTTTAATATGTGAAAGGGACACAAACTGTTTCATGGGGAACTGGCAATGCCTCAGGGGTTTTTTATTTTTTTTTGTGTTGGTTTTTAGTGGAAGGGGGATTTTCAGAGGGGGGGAAGGAAATTGGAAAGAACAAAAATTTTTTAAATGTATTGTGAAAAGTGTATTATTATTTGTGGGTGTATGAGGAGGTATGTGCAAGTGTATGTAAAAAGGTGTACTGTGCAAGTGAAACTTTTGTAAGTGTACTTTTGTAAGTGTACTGTCAAGTTTACTGTGATATGACGGTGCAAGTGTTTTGTTACGTGTACGTGAAGTGTCCCTGTGTAAGTTAAGTGCAAGTGAAATTGTGCAAGGACTGTGCAAGTATACTGTGCAAGTGTATTATGCAAGTATACGGTGCAAGTGTACTTTAAAGTGTACTGTGCAAGTGTTTTGCGCAATATGCTGGTAAGTGTACTGTGAAAAGGTATTCGAAAGTGTACGTCAAGTGTATTGTGCAAGTGTACTGTGCAAGTATCTGTCAAGTTATTTATAAGTGTACTGTGCAAGTGTATTGTGCAAGTGTACTGTGCAAGTATACTGTGCAAGTGTATTATGCAAGTATACTGTGCAAGTGTACTGTGCAAGTGTACTGTGCAAGTGTATTGCGCAAGTATGCTGTGTAAGTGTACTGTGTAAGTGTATTCTGCAAGTGTACTGTGCAAGTGTATTGTGCAAGTGTACTGTGCAAGTATACTGTGCAAGTGTACTCTATAAGTGTACTGTGCAAGTGTACTGTGCAAGTGTACTGTGAAAGAGTTACTGTAGGAAATGAATGGTTGTCTAGGGCAATTGGTGTAAATTGCTGGCTAGACAGATACTGCAAGGAACTTGCAATCCCATTCATTGACAACTGGAACAACTTTTATGGCAAACATGATATGTATGCAAGGGATGGGGTACATCTCTCTGGGGCTGGGGTGGTAGCACTTGCAGACTCGATTGAGAAGGCCATTGGTGAAATGCCTATGATTTTAAACTGATGGAAGATAGAGGTATGGGTGTGTGTGGGAAACAAGCAGGTTGCAACACTTGGGTTTGGAAACAGTAAATGTATAAAAGGCATTCAGCATGAAGTTATAAATAAAGACAATAGATAAAGGTCAGCAACAAAGGGGGACAGCAGAGGGCAGCAAGGGACTAGCTCCCTTAAGGTTTACTAAACTAATAGCAGGAGTGTAAGAAATAAGATAGATGAGCTAAGATTAATTGCAAGTGCAGGAAACATAAAATATTATTGCTATAACAGAGACCTGGCTCAATCAAAAAGATAGAGAGATGCCCTCTAAATTCACATACAAGGCTATAAATTATTCCCACACTGACAGGGTCAACGGGAAAGGTGGTGGAGTAGCGATGTATGTCAGAGACAATTTAAATGTTGTGTTAGACAAGATATTAAATTAGAAGCGTCAGCCACTGAATCTGTTTGGTTACAGCTTCTCGGGGGCCGAGAAAAACTAATTTTGGGTGTGATTTACAGGGCCCCAAATCTTGATAGGGAGTGCAGAAAACTTCTATGGGACGAAATTCGTAAGGCCATCTACATACGAAAATGTTGTGCTAATGGGAGGATTTAACTATAGACAGATTGACTGGAGCAATTTGACAGGAAATTTTAAAGGGGTCAGGTGACTTTCTTGATACGATCCAGGATTGTTTTTTAAAACAGTTTGTGACGACCCCAACTAGGGGAAATAACCCCCTTGACTTGGTTCTTGCCAGTAGGGAAACACTAATTAATAATCTTGAGGTTAATGATGAGCTTGGGGAAAGTGATCACAAATCACTCAGTTTTAATATATCATGGAATTCCCCTAAAAATGGCAATCAAGTCTCCGTCCCTGACTTCGCTTGGTGATTTCATAGGACCTGAAAAATTACTTAGGGGGGGCTGAACTGGAATGCCTGACTAGGGTCAGGAGGTGGTGATGGTTTTCCGATATGATGCTTTCCAGGGCATAGTTCTAGCTGCTCAGTCAAATTATGTTCCAAATAGGGAAATCAGATCAAACAAAATGATCCTAAATGGATGAACAATAGATTAAAAATCTGATTGGTCAAAAGAGAGGCATAAAATAGGGAAAACCAAAAGAGGAAGGGGCAATTGAGAAATCGATATATTCATTAAAGAAGAAATAAAAAGGGAATTAGAAAAGCAAAAAGAGATTATGAGGTTAAAGTTGCAAGAGAATCGAGACTAACCCAAAAGATTCTTTCAGGTATACAGAAAAGATTTAAAATCAGGGACAAGATAGGCCCACTCAAAAGTTCCTCGGGTCAGCTCACTGACAGTGATAAGGAAATAGAATTTTTTAACACATACTTCCTCTCAGTTTTTACACAGGAGGATACCAGCGATATTCCAGTAATGATAAATTATTGTAAACAGGACGATAATAAACTGTGCACTATTAGGGTCACAAGTGACATGGTCCTTAGGCAAATAGATAAATTAAAACCTAAAAAATCCCCAGGCCCTGAGGGAACTGTATGCAAGGGTTCTAAAGGAATGTAAAGAGGTGCTTAGCACCCTTTGGCTAATCTTTTCAACATATCACTACAAACTGGCATGGTGCCGATAAGTGGAAAATGGCAAATGTGATACCTATTTTCAAAACAGGTGACAGGCCCCTTAGCTTCGAACATAGACCAATAAGCCTAACCTCCATAGTGGGAAAATTTATGGAATCAATAATTGCCGAGGCAGTTCGTGGGCCACCTTGAAAAGCATAAATTAATCAACGAATCTCAGCATGTTTTAAAAAGGGGGCCCGTTCCTGCCTTACGAATTTATTAATTTTTTCACTAAGGTATTTTAGGAGGTAGATCATGGTAATGAATATGATATTGTGTATATGGACTTCAGAAAGGGCTTTTGACAGGGCCCCACATCAGAGACTATTGAGGAAAATTAAAGCACATGGAATAGGAGGAGAAATTTTTTCCTGGATAGAGGCTGGTTGACAAATAGGCAGCAGAGAGTTTGCATAAATGGGGAGAAATCAGAGTGGGGAAGTGTCACGAGCGGTGTTCCACAGGGGTCAGTGTTGGGCCCCCTGCTGTTCACAATCTACATAAAACGACATAGATGAGGGCATAAAGGCGGGCTCGGCAAGTTTGCCGATGACACCAAAATAGGCCGTTTGAATTCATTCTGACGAGGACATTCGAGCACTCCAGGAAGATTTGAATAGACTGATGCAGTGGTCGGGAGGGAAATGGCAGATGCAGTTTAATATAGACAAATGCAAAGTTCTTTAAAAGTTGGACAGGACAATAACCATGCCACATATAAACTAAATAAGTAGATCTTAATATTTACGATTGCGAAAAGATTTAGGAGTTCTGGTTAGCAAATGAACTGAAACCAAGACAACAGTGCATAAGTGTCGCAATAAAGCTAATAGAATCCTTGGCTTCATTCAAGAAGCATAAATAATAAGGAGTCCTCAGGTTGTTCTTCAACTCTATACACCTTGGTTAGGCCTCATTTAGATTATGCTGCACAGTTTTGGTCACCTTATTACAGAATGGATATAAATTCTCTGGAAATGTACAAAGGAGGATGACAAAGTTGATCCCAAAGTATCAGAAACCTTCCCTATGAGGATAGACTAAGGGCCCTGAATCTGCACTCTCTAGAAAGACGTAGAATTAGGGGGGGGATATGATTGAGGTTATAAATGGAAGACAGGAATAAATAAAGGGGAGTAAATAGTGTGCTGAAAATATCTAGCCTAGACAGGACTCGCAGCAATGGTTTTAAGTTGGAAAAATTCAGATTCAGGAAGGATATAGGAAAGTAATGGTTTTTTGGTAAAAGAGTTGTGGATGAGTGGGAACAAAAATCCCAAGTACAGTTATAGAGGCCAGAACGTTGTGTAGCTTTAAAAATAGGTTGGATAAATACATGAGTGGATGTGGGTGGGTGTGAGTTAGACCTATAGCTTGTGCTACCAGGTCGGTTGCCGTGTTCCTCCCTTAAGTCAATGTGACCTGACCTGACTAGGTTGGGTGCATTGGCTTAAGCCGGTAGGAGACTTGGACCTGCCTCGCATGGGCCAGTAGGCCTTCTGCAGTGTTCCTTCGTTCTTATGTTCTTCTTATGTTCTTATGTATAGCACTGATGTGCAAAACACTTGGAAGTGTGAATAATGAAGTTCAATCCACGGAAAGGGAGTTTAATTCTAACTCTTTGGATCACGAGCCCTTCACCAGCATCAAAGCATCTTTCTTGAGGCGACGAGTGAGAGAACTGAAGCTAGGAAGAACTGGGTGCGGATAGCACCGACAGCCTGGCCGATCACACCTTCAACCAGGATGCCCGGTCAGTGTCTCACTCACTCTCTGTAGGTACCGCATTCTTCGGCGTATAAGGCGCACGTTCATATGACACATATAAGACGATGTTTCTGAATAGTTGTAACGTAACGCTCGTAAACAACTGCTAAAGCGTAACTCAAAACCTACCCATGACCCTGATTTTGAGCGTATAAGGCGCAACCTGATTTTCCAAGATTTTTTGTGGGGGAAAAACTGCGCCTTATATGCCGGACAATACGATACTTTTTTATCCCATTTTCAGACTAAAAGGAAGAAACTACAATGTGGCTGTTATGAAGGATGTATTGCTTTTGCGGATTCGGGATCCATCTGTATAGATTTCTCTTGTACGAGGGTGAAAATTATACATTGCCTATGTAAAGTTAGATTTTTTTTTCATTTGTTGTTGTTTTGGGATGCGAACGTCCGGATGCATTACTGTGTTTGGGGTGTAATAGAGTTTCATGGAATGTGGCAGAACAGATGGTTGGTTTTCGCCGTTTTGAAAGGTTTAGGTGTGAGGTGAGGTAAAATAGAACCCTTTCCGTGTGAGTTGTGGGTGGGAGGTAGATCCGCTGAGTTCATCTGCAGTGGTTACCTTGTAGTTCCCACACAGTGGTTGGTTAGTTCAAGGGACTACCACTACCCGAGGGGTCATTAGAACTAAATGCCACCTGTTAGCTTTAAATTTTAAAAAAACCTTAATCCTAAAGAAGGAAATTAAAATAAATTTCAACATATTATACAGTGAGAGAATACCTCGGGGTTTGTATCTTTGCTCGCTGCTGCTGGCTACCAGCGCTTCTAGGCACAGTTCGGACCTCTTTTCGCTGCTGCAGGCTACCAGCTGTTTAGGGCAGTTCGTGTACCTCTTGCTCGCTGTGCTAGGCTACCAGCTGCTTCTAGGCGCAGTTCGTGTACCTCTTGCTCGTGTGTAGGTACCAGCGCTTCTAGGCGCGTTCGTGTACCTCTTGCTCGCTGTGCTAGGTACCAGCTGCTTCTAGGCGAGTTTTGTGTACCCCTTGCTCCTGCGCCCAGGCTCCAGCTGCTTCTGGGCGTTCGTGTACCTCTTGCTCGTGTGCTGGTACCCCTGTTCAGGCGCAGTTCGTTTTACCTCTTGTCGCTGTGCTAGGCTACCCGCTGTTCTAGGCGCAGTTTGTTACCCCTTGTCGCTGGCTAGGTACCCGCTGCTGTTGTAGGCCTCACAAAAAAAATTTAATGGCAAAGTGTTGTGTTGTTGATATTTGTTTGGAAGTTTTTTATGGTGACGTGTTGGTGGATATTATATAAATTTCTGTTACTACGTTTTTAAATTTTTTTTAAAAAGGGAATGTCACTTAAAAATTGTTTGGATTACACCACACAAAACACCACCACACACACATACACAACCAATTTAAAACCTCAACACCCCACACACACACACACACAACACACACACATACACACACACACCACACACACACACAAAAACAAAACACACACACACCCCCAACACAACACACACCCACAAACACAACACCTGGAATATTGGGAGAAGGAAAAAGAAAAAAAATCAGAAAATAAAAAAGTTGGGAATTGGGGGAAAAAAAGTGAAGGATGTAGTGGATGAAAGAAGGCGGAAGAAATGGCAAGGAGAGAAATTTGAAAAAAGTGAGATGACTGACGAAAATTCTCTCTGGGGGGGAGGGGGGGGGGGGGGGGAGGGGGAGGGGGGGGGGGGGGGGGGGGGGGGTGGAGGGGGGGGGGGGGAGGGGGGGGTTTTGGTGTGGTTGTTTTCTTGGTTTGTCGGGGAAAAAAAATGGGAATTTTATTTCCCCTCTTTTGTGGTTATTTCTCCCCTTTTTTTTTTGTTTTTTTTTCTTTTTTTTTTTAGAAAAAATTTTTTAGATTTTTTATTTTTTAGTTTTTGATTATTCTTTGTCTTCTTACCCTTTCAGGGTTTTTTTATTTTTTTCCTTGCCAATTTTCCCATTTTTTTCCCTTCCCTTTTTTTCCCCCCCTTCACTTTTCTTCCCTTTCCCCCTTTATTCTCCCCCCCAGTTTTTCCCCTTTTACCTTTTTTTTTTATTTTCCCTTATGCCACTTTTTCTTAATTTTCCCTATTTTTTTAACTTTTCTTTTTCTAAGTTCACTTATTTTTCATTGTCAGTTTCTGTGTAAAAAATATGGTCCGCTTAATTTAGTAAATTTTGACGCTTATTTATGTGAACTTGACAGCTTATTTAGTAATATTTTACAGCTTATTTATGTGAACTATGATAGTTATTTAGGTAAAACTTAAACAGCTTATTTATGTGAAATATGATCAGCTTATTTAGGTAAACATGATCGCTTTTATTTATTTTTAACTATGATCAGCTTATTTAGGTAAACTATAATCAGCTTATTTATGTGAACTATGATCAGCTTATTTAGGTAAACTATGATCAGCTTATTTATGTGAACTATGATCAGCTTATTTAGGTAAACTATAATCAGCTTTTTTTATGTGAAAATATGATACTTTTTTATGTGAACTATGATCAGCTTATTTAGGTAAACTAGATCAGCTTATTTTTGTAAAAATTGTCAGTTATTTATAAAATTGTGATTTAAATTTTTTCAAATATATGATTTTTTTTTTTAAGCTGGGTGAGGAGGAGCTGTATTACCCAGTTATAATTTTAGGAGTGTTCGTAGCTCTGGCCCCGCCTGTTTATAAATGTGGCGTGTTATACAAGCTCTGTGCTAGCTCGGGAAGGTCTGCAATTTTTTTCAGTAAATGTTAGGCTCAAATTTTGCAAAAATTTGGGCCCGATTTTTTAAAATTTTTTGATCTTTTTTACAATTTTGGACTCGATTTGTAAAAATTCTGGGCTCGATTTCTGATTCTCTATGTTCATTTTCCGTAGAGTCCGGACTCTGATAGTCACCTCTGGCATAGTACTGTGGTACTATTTGGTTCATGGATAAAAACGTTGCCTCGTTTTCTGGAACTAATGCTCTCTCTCTCTCTCTCTTCTCTCTCTCTCTCTCTCTTCTCTCTCTCTCTCTCTCTCTCTCTACTCTCTCTCTCTCTCTCTCTCTCTCTCTCTCTCTCTCTCTCTCTTTCTCTCTCTCTCTCTCTTTCTCTCTCTCTCTTTCTCTCTCTCTCTTTCTCTCACTCTCCCTTTTCCTCTCTTCCTCTAGCTCTCGCTCTTTCTTCCTTTCCTTCTCACTTCCTCCCCCCCTCTATTTCTTCATCTCTTCTTCTTCCCTCTTTCCCTCCCTCCCTCCATCTTCTCTTCCTTCCTCTACATCATTCATTTATCTTTCCGCCGATAGCATTCCTTCCCTGGACTTCAAGGTAACTCCGACCTTACTGGACCGCCCACAAGCCACCATTGACCTTCCAGGACCGACCACAAGGCACCACCGACCTTCCAGTACAATGTACCGGGATTTCTGTTTACAAGTTTATTCCAGAGCATCGATACAGTGAAGTGTCGCCTCCCAGCTCTGTCTTGATTTACCATGTGTACTCACCTAATTGTGGTTGCAGGGGTCGAGACTCAGCTCCTGGCCCCGCCTCTTCACTGATCGCTACTGGATCCTCTCTCTATCTGCTTCCTGAGCTTTGTCATACCTCTTCTTAAAACTATGTATGGTTCCTGCCTCCACTACTTCACTTGCTAGGCTATTCCACTTGCTGACAACTCTATGACTGAAGAAATACTTCCTAACGTCCCTGTGACTCGTCTGAGTCTTCAGCTTCCAGTTGTGACCCCTTGTCCCTGTGTCCCCTCTCTGGAACATCCTATCTCTGTCCACCTTGTCTATTCCCCGCAGTATCTTGTATGTCGTTATCATGTCTCCCCTAACCCTTCTGTCCTCCAGTGTCGTCAGTCCGATTTCCCTTAACCTTTCCTCGTACGACATTCCCTTGAGCTCTGGGACTAGCCTTGTTGCAAACCTTTGTACTTTCTTAACTTCTTGACGTGCTTGACCAGGTGTGGGTTCCAGACTGGTGCTGCATACTCCAGTATGGGCCTAACATACACAGTGTACAGTGTCTTGAACGATTCCTTATTAAGGTATCGGAACGCTATTCTCAGGTTTGCCAGGCGCCCGTATGCTGCAGCGGTTATTTGGTTGATGTGTGCCTCCGGTGATGTGCTCGGTGTTATGGTCACCCAAGGTCTTTCTCCCTGAGTGAGGTCTGTAGTCTTTGTCCACCTAGCCTATACTCTGTCTGCGGTCTTCTTTGCCCCTCCCCAATCTTCATGACTTTGCATTTGGCTGGATTGAATTCGAGAGCCAGTTGCTGGACCACATGTCCAGCCTGTCCAGGTCTCTTTGCAGTCCTGCCTCATCCTCGTCGATTTAATTCTTCTCATCAACTTCACGTCACCTGCTAACAGGGACACTTCAGAGTCTATTCCTTCCATCATGTCGTTCACATATATCAAAAATAGCACTGGCCCTAGAACTGACCCCTGTGGGACCCCGCTCGTAACAGGCGCCCACTGTGAACCTCTTCACGTACCATGACTCGTTTGCCTGCCTCCCGTCAGGTATTCCCTTATCCATTGCAGTGCCCCCCCTTTTACGTGCGCCTGATCCTCCAGTTTTCTGCACTAATCTCTTGTGGGGAACTGTGTCAAAGGCCTTCCTGCAGTCTAGGAAAACGCAATCTACCCACCCCTCTCTCTCGTGTCTTACTTCTGTTACCTTGTCAAAAAAACTCCAGAGGTTTGTGATACAGGATTTGCCTTCCATGAACCCATGCTGGTTTTCATTTATAATCTTTTTTCCTTTCCAGGTGTTCGACCACTTCCCTCCTGATAATCTTCTCCATGACTTTGCAAAACAATACATGTCAGAGACACAGGTCTGTAGTTTAGTGCCTCGTTTCTGTTTCCTTTCTTAAATATGGGGACTACATTAGCTGTCTTCCTTTTTCTCAGGTAGTTGCCCAGTTTAAAGGGGATGTGTTGAAGATTGTGGTTTAGAGGCACGCACAGCATCTCTGTTTCCTTCTCTAAGGACCCATGGGGAGATGTTGTCCGGTCCCATCGCCTTTGAGGTGTCAAGGGTCACTTAAAAGAGCTTCTTCACCTCCTCCTCAGTTGTTCGTATGTCATCCAACACTTTTTGGGTATATTCCCTCTTAAATGTTCCCTTCTGTGCTGCTTCCCACACCCCTTCCTGTCTCTACTTTTAAAAAACTTCCTTAAATCTCCTGTTCAGCTCCTCACATACCTCCTGATCATTTCTTGTGAGTTCTCCACCTTCTGTCCTTAATCTGATCACCTGGTCTTTGACTGTTGTCTTCCTCCTGATGTGGCTAACAACAGTTTCGGGTCAGTTTTGATTCTCGATGCTATGTCATTTTCATACTGTCTGGGCCTCCCTCCTTACCTGTGCATACTCATTCCTGGCTCTGCGACTGATCTCCCTATTTTCGTGTGTTCTCTCCCTTTCCCTGTACTTTTTCCATTCTCTTTTGCACTTTGTTTTTGCCTCCTTACACCGTCGGGTAAACCGGGGGCTCGTTCTGGTCTTCCCGTTGTTACTGTTGCCCTTGGGAATAAACCTTTCCACTGCCTTCTTGCATTTTGTTGTTACTTTATTCCATATTTTCATTTACTGGTTTCCTGCCAGTTCACTGTCCCACTGGACCTCCCGCAGGAAGTTCTTCAACCCTATGTAGTCCCCTCTTTATAGTCAGGCTTTTCCCATTCAACCCCTGTTATTCTCTCCACTTGCAGTTCTACTGTGTATTCAAAGCACAAAAACCAGTGGTCGCTAGCTCCTAGGGGACTCTCATACTTGATGTCTTCAATACTGAGCTGCCGGGTGAACACAAGGTCCAACCCTTGCTGGTTCATCCTCCCCTCTCACTCTGGTAGTGTCCTTTAACATTTTGGGTTTGCATGAGGTTTTCCAGCCCCCACGTCCAACATCCTGGCTCTGCATGTTTCGGGACCCCCATGTGGCTCCAGGTTTTCCAGTCAATCTCCCTGTGGTTAAAAATCCCCCATAACAGCAACTTTGCTCTGCTGGAGTGAGCTCTTCTTGCCACCTCAGCAAATGTGTCCACCATTGCTCTGTTGCTCTTTTTCATATCCTCTCTTGGCCTCCTGCAGTTCTGTGGGGGAAATTATACATCACTGCAATGACCACTTTGTGTTCCCCAGACTAAGTGTACCTGTTTATGTAGTCTCTTTCTCCCATCTCATCTATTCCTTCCATTTTCTCGAATTTTCCATCTTTTTTTTACGAGCAGAGCAACCCCACCTCCCCCCCCCCCCTGCCCCTTCTATCTTTCCTCATGATCTGGTGTCCTGGTGGGAAATTGCATCTGTTATTGTCCCCATGAGTTTTGTTTCTGTAACTGCTATGATGTCTGGGGACTTCTCATTGATTCTTTCTTGCCATTCCTCATGTTTATTCGTTAATTTCCATCTGCATTTGTGTACCAAACCTTCAACTTCTGTTCTAATACTGTAACTGTGGTGTGGGGGGGGGAAACAGAGGGATCGGTGGTGATGGTTGGTTTGGATTGTTCAGTTGCCTTGGGGTGTCGTGGCTGGCGTCCTTTGCAGGGGTTTTCTGGGGGGTTGCGCTTGTCCTTCCATTTGATCCTGGATTATTCTGCTTTCCTTTTTCGTTTTTTCCCCCCATTTCTCCTTTCGTTTTTGAACCTCTTTTTTCATCGTCTTCCTTTCGTCCTGTGTTCTGTCTCGCTCGAGGTACACACTCCAGAAAATCCTGCTTGCCTCTCAAACCGTGCTTTCTCCTGCAGGATCATGGTTCGGGTTGATTCTGCCTTGAAAATTAGTTTGAGAGGCCCGATTCCTTTTCTTTGTGAACCACCCAATTCTCCGAAAATTTCCACCTGGGTCATGTCCCCCTCGCCCATCACCTTCATGATATCTTCAATCGCCTTTTTCTCCTCCCTGCTTTCTTTCATCATAAGTTTCCCCTTTAGCTTCGTCTAGCCCATAGACAAACACGGATCTTTCCCTTTCCACCTCCCACTGTGACTCCCATTGCATCCTCTATGTGTTTTAGTTCCTTCCCGTGGGAGGTTCCTTCCTTCAGTCCCTTCCCTAGTTATTGCCCCTATGCTTCTTGGTTATCCTTCCTGCCCCACCTGCTCCTGGCCCCACAGGTATCTCGTAAGGTCCTTGCACATGTCCTAGTTCCTTCAATGTCTTCCCAAACCTCTCATTTTTGTCCCAGTGTGCTCCCTGTCTTTGTTTTGGCCCCATGTGGGTTTTGACAGGACCTCTGCATACAGTTTAGTTTCCATGCTTCCTTCAGACCTGTTGTCTGTGTTTGATGTAGCCATTTCCGATGCACTTCTGTAATATCTTTGTCTCTGTGCTTTTCAGATGTCTCAGCTCCTCTTCTAGTCTCTCTATCTTTGATTTCTGCTGCTGTGGCCTGTTGCTTCCACCTTCTGCATTCTGCTGCTAACCTCTCTTCCATTTTCCTTTCCAGCTCATTAGTCTCCTTCCCCAGTCTTCCCCTTTTTTTGAGCTTACCTCCCATTCCTCCCTCCCAGATTCGTCCTTGGGGCCCCTTGTCCTCATCCTGGTTAGGGGGAGGGGAATAGATGGTTAGGAGAGGGGTGGATGGGTTGGGGGAGGGGGAGGATGGTTATTGGAGGGGTAGAGATAGTTGGGGGGGGGGGTTGATGGTTTGAGGGAGAGAGGGGGTGGATGGTATGGGGAGGGGGAGGATGGTTATTGGAGGGAGGGGGTAGTTGGAGGGGTTAGACGGTTTGGGGAGGGGTTAGGTGGGTTTTGGGGGGGGGGTAGGTGGCTAAGGTGAGGTGGTTAGGGAAAGGGGAGAGGTGGTTAGGGAGGGGGGGGGGTACGTGTTTGCGTCAAGTGTTTGTGTCAAGTGGTGGAGGGTGTGTGGGTGTGGTGTGTGTGTGGTGTGTGTATGTGCGTGTGTGTGTGCGTGTGTGTGTGTTGTGTGTGGTGTGTGTGTGTGTGTGTGTGTTTTGTGGTGGGTGTGTGTGGTGTGTGTGTGTGGTGTGTTTTGTGGTGTGTGTGTGGGTGTGTGTGTGGTGTGTGTGTGTGGGGTGTGTGTGTGTGTGTGTGTGGTGTGTGTTGTGTGTGTGTGTGTGTGTGTGTGTTTGTGTTTGTGTGTGTGGTGTGTGTTGGGTGTGTGTGGTGTGTGTGTGGTGTGTGTGTGTGGTGCGTGTGTGTGCGTGTGTGGTGTGGGGGTGTGGTGTGTGTGTGTGGTTGTGTGTTTTGTGTGTGGGGTGTGGTGTGTGGGGTGGTGTGTGTGTGTGTGTATGTGTGTGTGTGTTGTGTGTTGTTGTGTTTGGTTTGTGTGTGCGTGTTGTGTTTATGTTGTGTGGTGTGTGTTGTGTGTTGTGTTTTGTGGGTGTGTGTGGTGTGTGGTGTGTGGGTTTTTCTACCCTTGTGTGTGTGTGCTTGTGTGTGGGGGGAGGGAGGTTAGGGGGGGTAGGTTGTGTGGTTGAAAGATCCGTCGTGTAGGCACAAATTTTGTCTCATTTATCTTTCCCAATTATCTACCTCTCCACTTATTGCCCTTTCTGGATTTACGTTTATTAATTGTTGCTGGTTATTATCATTTTCCTTGTTCACATTGAGAGAGGACTTCCTAGCTTCCTAAGTATTCTTACTGCTAATAACTACCGGTGTGTGTGTGTGGTGGGTGTGTGTGTGTGTGGTGTGTGTGTGTGTGTGTGTGTGTGTGTGTGTGTGTGTGTGTGTGTGTGTGTGTGTGTGTGTGCGTGTGTGTGGTGTTGTGTGTGTGTGTATTGTGGCGCGTGTCTGTGCACGATCACCCTAGTACATTGTACATTAAGGTAACATCTGTTTTGGTTCCCACTGCATCGTATAAATATACATACATTACGCTGTACTCAGACCAACAAGTAATGAATCTAATTTGAAATGGTGATTTGTATAATGCGTCGTCCGCAAAGCGCACACCAAAAAAATGGGTCCCATTTTGGCCCCCATTTTAAAACCCATTGTCTCGTGTGTGATTTTGCTGGCAAGTAGAGTTAATGGGAATTTTTTTATGTAAGTAGGCTCACTGGTTCTTACTAACTACCTAATTCTTAGAAATTCCATAGTTCTTTGCTAATTACATAGTTCTTTGCTAATTACACAGTTCTTTGCTAATTACATAGTTCTTTGCTAATTACATAGTTCTTTGCTAATTACATAGTTCTTTGCTAATTACATAGTTCTTTACTAATTACATAGTTCTTTGCTAATTACATATTTCTGTACTAAATACATAGTTCTTTAGTAATTACACAGTTCTTACTAATTACCTAGTTCTATTAATTACATAGTTCTTACTACTTTCCTCATTTGTTTACTAATTACATAGTTCTTTACTAATTACCTAATTCTTTACTAATTACTTAGTTCTTACTAATTACCTAGTTCTTATTACTTAACCAAAGCCAAATTCTTTACTGTTTACATAGTTCTTACAAATTACATAGATATTACTAATTACGTACCGTGATTTTACTAATTACCTAATCCTTATTAATTACCTAGTTCATACTAATTATCTAATTCTTTAATAATTGTCTAATTGTTTATTAATTACCTAATTCCTATTAATTTCCTGTATCTTACTAACCACCTAATCTCAGTTTCTGAAGCTTAACTCATTAGAACTTAGCAAGATTTGATGATCTGAATCATTGATGACCGTAGGTCGCTAATAACTGTAAATCACTGATGATTGGAAATCATTAATGAGTGGATGTCGTAGATGATTGGAAGGTATTTGATGGCTGACAGTCATTGATGACTGGAAGTCATTGATAATCGAAATTCGTTGGTGATTGGAAATAATTGATAAATGGATGTCACTAATGAATAAAAGGAATTGCTGACTGGAAGCCATTTAATGATTCGATGTCACTGATGAATGAAAGTAATTGATGATTGGAAGTCATTTAATAAATGGAAGCTATTTGATGATTGGAAGCTATTTTATGATTGAAAGTAATTTAATGCTTGGAAACCATTTGGTGGTTGGAAACCAGTTGATGATTGGAAGCCATTTGACAATTGGAAGCCGTTTGATAATTGGAAGCCATTTGATAATTGGAAGCGATTTGATGACCAGAAGCCATTTAATGATTGTAAGACATTTGACGATTGGAAGCCATTTGTTAATTGGAAGCCATTTAAAGATGGGAAGCCATTTGAAGATTGGAAGCCATTTGATGATTGGAAGCCATTTGATGTTTGGAAGCCATTTGATAACTGGAAGTCATTTGACTGGAAGCCATTCGATTATTAGATGTCACTGATGACTGGAAGTTATCGTCGGCAGATATGAAGGGCTCTTGATCCAGCGAATTTGAGATACTCTTCCTCGCTTTCTTGGATCAAACACGATTACCTCCTATTCTCCAGCCGCTGAATAACCCCTTACTGCTTTAGCGCTTCCCAAGCAATATAATAATAATAATAATAATAATAATAATAATAATAATAATAATAATAATAATAATAATAATAATAACAATAATAATAATAATCAGACAACGTTTCGCTAAAGGAGAGCTTTTGTCATTAACCTACGATACTGCCCTCAGTATAGGTCATTAACCTACAATACTGCCCTCAGTATAGGTCATTAACCTACAATACTGTCCTCAGTATAGGTCATTAACCTACGATACTGCCCTCAGTATAGGTCATTAACCTACGATACTGCCCTCAGTATAGGTCATTAACCTACGTTACTGCCCTCAGTATAGGTCATTAACCTACGTTACTACCCTCAGTGTAGGTCATTAACCTACGTTACTACCCTCAGTGTAGGTCATTAACCTACGATACTGCCCTCAGTATAGGTCATTAACCTACGATACTGCCCTCAGTATAGGTCATTAACCTACGTTACTACCCTCAGTGTAGGTCATTAACCTACGTTACTACCCTCAGTGTAGGTCATTAACCTACGATACTGCCCTCAGTATAGGTCATTAACCTACGATACTGCCCTCAGTATAGGTCATTATCTTAAGACTAAATATAATAGCAACTTCTGAGCTGGAATTCTCGTCTCTAAATTTTAAAACGCGTGTTCCTCTTTCTTGCTTAGTAATTTGGCCGGGTGAATGAGGCTAATCAATGCGGTAATAAAACGCTTCAGTTTGAGTTAATGAGTCCTGCGTAATTGTTCCACATAATACAGTGAGCGAGATACGTAACGTATGAACCGGGGTTGCCGAAATTATCGTTCACCTGGAGATGAGTAGACTTGTATACTCGCGATTATCCTTTTCCTCCCATGTTTTCAAGCCTGCTCCCCCTACCCTCCATCTCTCTCTCTCTCTCTCTCTCTCTCTCTCTCTCTCTCTCTCTCTCTCTCTCTCTTTCTCTCTCTCTCTCTCTCTCTCTCTCTCTCTCTCTCTCCCGTCCTAATCTCATCTTTCTAGACGGAACTAGAAGAAGCTAGAAGATAGTTATTTTTACAGTAGATAACCTCTATCTAGACTCCTATCATGTTGTCTGTTTTGCCATGCTAAGGAGAAACCTGCAGTTATTCGATACCATTGATGAGTACGTTTCGCCCACGTAGTGGAATTACTGATGACGTTTCGTCCACACCGTGTTTTTTATTGACGTTTTATCCCCATAATGACTTTAGTCACAACATTTCTCACAAACAGTTGAGTCATTGTTGACGTTTCACTAAAATTTATTTCGTTTCTCTTATATTGGGAGTTCATTAAATTTAGTGACGAAACTCGGGTGGGCGAAATGTTGTCTTTCCTTAGAGGTTTGTTCTGCCAGAAGTGTGGTGGTACCAGAGTCTTCATGTTAGTAGTCTTGCCAGGAGACCGGGGTGCCGTTCCCGGTCACAGATGCCACCGTGGTATACCCTGTTATAGGTAAGTGGGTGTCATACCCTGTCACAGGTACCAGAGTGTCGTACCCTGTTACAGGTACCTGGGTGTCGTACCCTGTCACAGGTACCTGGGTGCCGTACCCTGTCACAGGTACCTGGGTGCCATACCCTGTTACAGGTACCTGGGTGCCATACCCTGTCACAAGAATCTGGGTGCCATACCCTGTGACAAGTGCCACAAGTGCCTTTGAAGTGCGCCTTCACACTTCAAAGACAACTTCGGTAGATAAGGAAGTGGTCTGGTCAACGCTTCCCTGAAAGATAAGCTTATTAGAGAAATATTAAGGAAGCCTTGCCTGTGTGCGAAACGTAGTCTAAAGCTCGACTGGATCGAAGCTTCTCTAGGGACCGAAATTGGTTTTGCCCAGAAAGACCCGAGGGAGCGAAGAAGAGTCTTTGTAGCACAGTACTGATCGACATTTCCTTGCTCTTAAACGTGGGAATTACTGCACAGACTCTGGTTAACAGTTCGTGAAGACTTGAACGTTAAAATGGTATAAAATACCGACAGGTTGTTAGGTAAGACACATATGCAACAGTTAGGTATCTTTATTGTGAAACGTTTCGCCTACACAGTAGGCTTCTTCAGTCAAGTACAGGAAAGGTTGATAGAAGCAGAAGATACTTGAAGACGATGTAATCAGTCCATCACCCTTAAAGTTTTGAGGTGGTGCTCTTCTCCAGACTGAGGGACTGACCACCTCAAAACTTTAAGGGTGATGGACTGATTACATCGTCTTCAAGTATCTTCTGCTTCTATCAACCTTTCCTGTACTTGACTGAAGAAGCCTACTGTGTAGGCGAAACGTTTCACAATAAAGATACCTAACTGTTGCATATGTGTCTTACCTAACAACAGTTCGTGAAGACAGAGCATGAGAGAAGGAGCACTGCAGCACGCCTACTGGCCCATTTTAGGCAGGTTCTGGACCTGGACCCCCACATGCTAGTCAGTTCCAAGATGTAGCAGAAGGAGGATCAAGCCTCCACTACTCCTTGCGCTAATTGACCCTATTTTGTGAAATACAAAACAGTGCTTTAGAACCACAGAAAGGCGAGTCATTACCAGACATTTTTTTGATTCAAGAATGGTCACTACCGAACTTCGTAAGACTGAGGGACGGGTGGGAGGATAGGCCGAGGATAGGTATCGTAAAACTATTTTCGTATTCACTGAGAAGCGCTAAACTCGCCCTGGGTCGTGCGGTGGCTGGGAATGGGAGGCAATCAGGTTTTGTCCAAGGAAGAGGAGGGTTTCTGCAAGTACCTAGATCAAGAGCCCTTCTCCAGTATCAAGGGACCACGTTGAAAATGCTGGCCCACAGATGGCTCCAACTTCATCCTGTTCCCTACTTGTATGTCTCATAAGAAGAACATAAGAAGAACATAAGAACGAAGGAACACTGCAGCAGGCCTACTGGCCCATGCGAGGTAGGCCCAAGTCTCCTACCGGCTTAAGCCAATGCACCCAGCCTAGTCAGGTCAGGTCACATTGACTTAAGGGAGGAACACGGCAACCGACCCGGTAGCACAAGCTATCAGGTCAACTCACACCCACCCACATCCACTCATGTATTTATCCAACCTATTTTTAAAGCTACAAAACGTTCTGGCCTCTATAACTGCACTTGGGAGTTTGTTCCACTCATCCACAACTCTATTACCAAACCAGTACTTTCCTATATCCTTCCTTTATCTGAATTTTTCCAACTTAAAACCATTGCTGCGAGTCCTGTCTAGGCTAGATATTTTCAGCACACTATTTACATCCCCTTTATTTACTCCTGTCTTCCATTTATACACCTCAATCATATCCCCCCTAATTCTACGTCTTTCTAGAGAGTGCAGATTCAGGGCCCTTAGTCTATCCTCATAGGGAAGATTGAACATTAAAATGGAAGGTTTCTGATACATGGGATCAACTTTGTCATCCTCCTTTGTACATTTTCCAGAGCATTTATATCCATTCTGTAATACGGTGACCAAAACTGTGCAGCATAATCTAAATGAGGCCTAACCAAGGATGTATAGAGTTGAAGAACAACCTGAGGACTCCTATTATTTATGCTTCTTGATATGAAGCCAAGGATTCTATTAGCTTTATTGCGAACACTTATGCACTATTGTCTTGGTTTCAGATTACTGCTAACCAGAACTCCTAAATCTTTTTCGCAATCCGTAATATTAAGATTTACATTATTTAGTTTATATGTGGCATGGTTATTGTCCTGTCCAACATTTAGAACTTTGCATTTGTCTATATTAAACTGCATCTGCCACTTCTCCGACCACTGCATCAGTCTATTCAAATCTTCCTGGAGTGCTCTAATGTCCTCGTCAGAATGAATTCGACGGCCTATTTTGGTGTCATCGGCAAACTTGATGATGTCGCTCTTTATGCCCAATAAAAATGCTTTCAAATGAGCTGATGTAGGTAACAGCTCTTAGCTTGTCAATGAAGTTAGGAATCCTTAACATGTAAATAGCTTGTGAATAAAACTAGAGATCCTTAACCTTGTCAAACCCTGTGTAAAGAAAAAGAAAAGAGAGAGAGAGAGAGAGAGAGAGAGAGAGAGAGAGAGAGAGAGAGAAGAGAGAGAGAGAGAGAGAGAGAGAGAGAGAGAGAGAGAGAGAGAGAGAGAGAAGAGAGAGGAGAGAGAGAGAGAGAGAGGGAGGGAGGGAGAGAGAGAGAGAGAGTGGAGGTAAGCTCCCTGGGGACTGGAGAGACAGAAGAAGGGGGACCTAGATAAGGAGGAGAAGAAGACCCTCGTAAACTGGGCAAGACGTGTTGGGTCTCTTGGTTTCTCCCAAGGGAAACCTAGCACTTGCCCCCTCTCTCCCCCTCCCTCCCAGGTAAAGTCCCAGGGGGGACCTACCACTTTCCTTCACTGGTATACTCCCACATGTTAACCTTGGGATTTACCAGGTTCCTTCGCTCCCTTCTCCCTGAGTACTGTATTTTGCCCCAGAGTAGTGTACATCGTTCCAGAGTAGTGTACATTGTTCCAGAGTAGTGTACAATATTCAAGAGTAATGTATCATGTTCCAGAGTAGTGTACATTGTTCCAGAGTAGCGTACATTGTTCCAGAGTAGTGTACCATGTTCCAGATAGTATGCCTTGTTCCAAAGTAGTGTACCTTGTTCCAGAGTAGTGTACATTGTTCCAGATTAGTGTATCTTGTTTCAGAGTAGTATACCTTGTTCTAGAATAGTGTACCTTGTTCCAGAGTAGTGTACCTTGTTCCAGAGTAGTGTGCCTTGTTCCAGAGTAGTGTACCTTGTTTTAGAGTAGTTTACCTTGTTCCAGAGTAGTGTACCTTGTTCCAGAGTAGTGTGCCTTGTTCCAGAGTAGTGTACCTTGTTTTAGAGTAGTGTACCTTGTTCCAGAGTAGTGTACCTTGTTCCAGAGTAGTGTATTTTGTTCCAGAGTAGTGTACCTTGTTCCAGAGTAGTGTACCTTGTTTCAGAGTAGTGTACCTTGTTCCAGAGTAGTGTGCCTTGTTCCAGAGTAGTGTACCTTGTTCCAGAGTAGTGTACCTTGTTCCAGAGTAGTGTACCTTGTTCCAGAGTAGTGTACCTTGTTCCAGAGTAGTGTACCTTGTTTCAGAGTAGTGTACCTTGTTCCAGAGTAGTGTACCTTGTTTCAGAGTAGTGTACCTTGTTCCAGAGTAGCGTGCCTTGTTCCAGAGTAGTGTACCTTGTTTCAGAGTAGTGTACCTTGTTTCAGAGTAGTGTACCTTGTTTCAGAGTAGTGTACCTTGTTCCAGAGTAGTGTACCTTGTTCCAGAGTAGTGTACCTTGTTTCAGAGTAGTGTACATCATTCCAGAGTAGTGTACATTGTTCCAGAGTAGTGTACAATATTCAAGAGTAATGTATCATGTTCCAGAGTAGTGTACATTGTTCCAGAGTAGCGTACATTGTTCCAGAGTAGTGTATCTTTTTCCAGGTTAGTGTACATTGTTCCAGAGTAGCGTACATTGTTCCAGAGTAGTGTATCTTTTTCCAGATTAGTGTACATTGTTCCAGAGTAGTGTACCTTGCTCTAGAGTAGTGTATCTTGCTCCAGAGTAGTGTACATTGTTTCACAGTAGTATATCTTTTCCCATAGTAGCGTACATTGTCTCAGAATATTGTGTCTTGTTCCAGAGTAGTGTACCTTGTTCCGGAGTAGTGTACCTTGTATTAGAGAAGTGTACCTTGTTCCAGAGTAATGTACATTGTTCCAGATTAGTGTATATTGTTCCAGAGTAGTGTACATTGTTCCAGACTAGTGTACATTGTTCCAGATTAGTGTATTTTGTTCCAGAGTAGTATACCTTGTTCCAGAGCAGTGTACCTTGTTCCAGAGTAGTGTACCTTGTTTCAGAGTAGTGTACCTTGTTTCAGGGTAGAATATATTGTTCCAGAGTAGTGTACATCGTTCCAGACTGGTGTACATTGTTCCAGATTAGTGTATCTTGTTCCAGAGTAGTATACCTTGTTCCAGAGTAGTGTACCCTGTTCAAGAGTAGTGTACCTTGTTCCAGAGTAGTGTACCTTGTTCCAGAGTAGTGTACCTTGTTCCAGAGTAGTGTACCATGTTCCAGATAGTATGCCTTGTTCCAAAGTAGTGTACCTTGTTCCAGAGTAGTGTACATTGTTCCAGATTAGTGTATCTTGTTTCAGAGTAGTATACCTTGTTCTAGAATAGTGTACCTTGTTCCAGAGTAGTGTACCTTGTTCCAGAGTAGTGTGCCTTGTTCCAGAGTAGTGTACCTTGTTTTAAAGTAGTGTACCTTGTTCCAGAGTAGTGTACCTTGTTCCAGAGTAGTGCATTTTGTTCCAGAGTAGTGTACCTTGTTCCAGAGTAGTGTACCTTGTTTCAGAGTAGTGTACCTTGTTCCAGAGTAGTGTGCCTTGTTCCAGAGTAGTGTACCTTGTTTTAGAGTAGTGTACCTTGTTCCAGAGTAGTGTACCTTGTTCCAGAGTAGTGTATTTTGTTCCAGAGTAGTGTACCTTGTTCCAGAGTAGTGTATCTTGTTCCAGAGTAGTGTACCTTGTTCCAGAGTAGTGTACCTTGTTCCAGAGTAGAGTACCTTGTTTCAGAGTAGTGTACCTTGTTCCAGAGTAGTGTACCTTGCTTCAGAGTAGTGTACCTTGTTTCAGAGTAGTGTACCTTGTTTCAGAGTAGTGTACCTTGTTCCAGAGTAGTGTACCTTGTTCCAGAGTAGTGTACCTTGTTTCAGAGTAGTGTACCTTGTTCCAGAGTAGCGTGCCTTGTTCCAGAGTAGTGTACCTTGTTCCAGAGTAGTGTACCTTGTTCCAGAGTAGTGTACCTTGTTTCAGAGTAGTGTACCTTGTTTCAGAGTAGTGTACGTTGTTTCAGAGTAGTGTACCTTGTTCCAGAGTAGTGTACCTTGTTCCAGAGTAGTGTACCTTGTTCCAGAGTAGTGTACCTTGTTCCAGAGTAGTGTACCTTGTTCCAGAGTAGTGTACCTTGTTTCAGAGTAGTGTACGTTGTTTCAGAGTAGTGTACCTTGTTCCAGAGTAGTGTACCTTGTTCCAGAGTAGTGTACCTTGTTTCAGAGTAGTGTACCTTGTTCCAGAGTAGTGTACCTTGTTTCAGAGTAGTGTACCTTGTTCCAGAGTAGTGTACCTTGTTCCAGAGTAGTGTACCTTGTTCCAGAGTATTGTACCTTCGCTATTTTCTAAGTTCAGGGTCGGTATTACACACAAACAATAATCTTTTCGTGTCTATCTAGAAATTATATATAGTTATACCTTTATCTTTGGTATAACTTTGATAAGTTCCGAGAGCTTTTCTACTCCCGGAGCCTGGCCATGTGTCAGGCTGTTGCTGCTGGTAGCCAACAGCCCCAGATTTGTTCCGTTTGTTCTTTTCAGCAATTCAAGCTTTCCCGGAGATATTGCGCCGATCCATCTCCTTTCCCATTATTTCTGTCAACGTGGAACAACTTAAATCCAGCAGATCACGGAACGGGTGGGGACTGAACCCAAGCCAATCATGTTATTACATCTTAAGCTCCCCTGAATATGGCACCCGGCAGACACATCCCGACTCTTCCTGTTCAACTGCGTCTCATTTGTTCCAGTAAGATCGATATTTTGCTGCTCATGCAGCCAATCTTATCTCGTTTATCTTCGTTCCAGCACTACGACTTTTTTGTGTAATGCATGAACCACGGAACGGGTGGGGTTTGAAACCATGGCGAGTAAGTTTTAGGACTCACCGTGGGTTAAACCTCCACCCGTTCCATGGTTTGTTTGTAATCGTGTTATTACGAGTTATAATACACTATAAGAATTTTGTCCGTCACTATCTTCTCTGTGAACCTCTTTGCCTTTTTACTATTTTTGCTATTATTATTATTATTATTTTATTATTATTATTATTATTATTATTATTATTATTATTATTATTATTATTATTGTTATTATTATTATTATTATTTTATTATTATTATTATTATTATTATTATTATTATTATTGTTATTATTATTATTTTATTATTATTATTATTATTATTATTATCATTATTATTATTATTATTATTATTATTATTATTATTATTATTATTATTATTATTATTCATGCATCTTGTCTCTCACATTTCAATTTACAAAAATGATCCCAGTCATCAATAAATGCTGCTGCAATTCCTTACAGTACTTGTCCACCCAGCAATTAACATCAATTGCTCAGGACAGCCATTCACTGGCCAAACCTCTCTGTGGTAAAATGCCAGTTGTAGCAGAGATCCCTCCCTTCATAATTTTATCTAAAACTGTCCTACACCTGGTAAACAAGTCTTCTCTTCTGTGCTTCCCAATATCATTTCCTCCAGTGCTGAGGTAAATAATAATTTTTTTTAATCTGCCATATGTTCTATTTCAGCCCCAGGAAAACACACCCTCTACCTCCTCTTCCTATCCCTGTCACAAAAGCGTTTTGTCCATGAAAATAATTGATGGCCGATTCACAAGTGTCCGGAAACACAGAGAAGGAACAATTTCGTCAACCTTCTTTATCATTAGGTTTAGTCCTTTTACTTGCTGTCCATGTTCCAGTGATGAATTTTCTTGTTCTCCTCTCCTCTCCTTCCGTGTTTGCTCCAGCTCCTTCTCCTGAAGGTACAGGAGGCAGTTCTATCACAGAGAATTTACTATGCAAGGCAGAAAATGTCCGCATTTATACACATATTTTGGAGTTTAAAGAACTTTTGTCCGTTGTGTAAAATACTCATATGTATTTGGCAAGTATTCATAATGCCACAAGGCACCTGAATAAAATGTGTGTATTTTGGAACGTTAGATGTTGCTTTTTTAGTCAACGTTGATAAACAGTTTCACGACAGATGATTTACATAATTTTTATAAAGCAGGAAAAGGAAAATCAGAACCTCACTGAGGAGAACAGCCAGTTATACAAGGAAGAGAAATGACTGTGTCCAGCAAATTTACGAAATATAAAACAGTAAATGGCTACGTAAATATTAAAAGTGCGTATCTATTTACATTTATAAATATTTTAATGCATAAGTGCACAAAATTTCCATTTAGTGAGATATGACCCACAAAGTATGATAAATTGTATGAGCACTAAATATCATTATTCTTGAAAACTAGAATATGCTTCCGGTTAGGCCGAAAAGTGAGCCAGGTCTCATTTCCAGCTTTTGGGTTAGATGGGAATTGTTGCAGCCTTGGCAATATTAGAGGAATTCCTACATAACACTTTATGGCCTCACAGTATATGCCGGAGTTGTTTAAATGTTGTATTATATACTTAGTCACTGTTCTACGGCTTCATCACCGCCTCGACCAATGCTTAACCAAATCAGAGTTCTGAACCAATGGTCAGATCAAAGACCTCTGCGACTTATGGCCGGATAGAGTCCTCGGCGACTTATGGCCGGATGGAGCCCTCGACCTATGCCTAAATTAACGTCCTCCACAACCTATGTCTGGATCAGAGTCCACCTAATTAATGTGTGTGTGTATGTGTGTGTCGTCGCCCTGCGGGACTCCTCGCAGACTTGTGTCTCTTGTCGTCCAACTCGTGAAAGACGTCAGGGAAAAAGTGTATTAAGAGGGAAGTAACAAGAGTTTCAAATCATTTTCTCTCTCAAAGGGCCAGAGGAGGTGGGAATGGTGCCAGAGGGTGGTGGCTGCAGAGAATGGAATGGGAGGGTTTCACAGAGTGGAAGGAAAGGGTGGTAAGAGAAGAGAGAGTGGTGGTGGAAGGGGAGGGTTGCAATGAGATTGTTTATTAAGAAGGTGGTAGTGGAAGAGGTCAGAGAATTCTTGTGGGAGGGAAGCGACAAATGGTAGGGAAGTGGCAGTAGGTGGTGGTAAAATAAGAGATACTGAGAAAAGTGTAAAGGAAGGTTAGTTAGAGAGGTGAAGCAAATGGTGATAATATATGAGGACTAGGGAGTAGAAGAAGAAAAAATAAAGAAGACTTGAAGGAAAAGCGAGAGCAGGAGAGAAGAGAATGGAAAAAAAAAACAAGCCGAAGAAAAAATTGATGAGAAAATTAAGCACGAGCAAAAATATATAAGAAAACAAGAGGTACATGGGAGAAAAAAGGAGCACAATACGAAGAACAGAAGAGGAAGAAAGAGGAAAGGAGGAAGAGAGGGAAACAGGGTGAGGAGGGGGGGGGAGTGAAAGAGACTAGCCCGAGGGGAAACTGAGAGCGAGAGGAGTCCAGCTGGTAGGAAGTTGGACCACCTCAGGCGATAATTAGACACCTTCACCGCCACCATTTCGCCAGACTTTGGCTCGGTTGTGTCTCCCTCGATGTTCCTCGCCTTTCCCCTCTCAACCCTCACCCCTCTAGTTCACCTCTCACCCTCTCGCCCCTCCTCCCTCCCCCCTCTCCTCTCTCCCTGCGGCACCAACTGCGGCAACATCAGCAAACTCCCGCAAAGTACAGCAGCAAACTCCCGCAAAACTCGCGCGCACACACCATCGCTTTGGCTGAAAAGTTCCTTTGTGCTCCGAGTCTCAGGCTGGTGCACACAGGTGCACACAGGTGCACATGCAGGGGCACACGCAGGTACAAACACAGGTGTATATGCAGGTAAAAACACTGCCCCATAATCATAGGTGCACAAAGGTTCACATGTTGGAGCATATGCTGGGTGCATATAATAATAATAATAATAATAATAATAATAATAATAATAATAATAATAATAATAATAATAATAATAGTAATAATAATATTAATAAGAATAATTTCTTATTTCTACAAGTACATGTACAAGGTATACAGACTATAGCTGACATCAATGACATACTACTATATAGAAAGCCACTTGTTATGCTGAGCATTTCAGTCAAATTAGATTAGTTTTGTTTCAGGATGCAACCCACACCAGTCGACTAACACCCAGTTACCCATTTTATACTAATGGGTGAACATAGACAACCAGTGTAAGGAAACAAGCTCAGTGTTTCAATCCTCGCCGGGAATCGAACCTGGACAATCACCGTGTGAAGCGAGAACTTCTGCCACCAGACCACGGGCCTGGTTGCAAACACACAGGTGGAATTACTTAAGTACATACACTCACCGACGCATCCAAACAAGCAAGCACACATTCACACACTCACTCACACGCACACACACACACACACACACACACACACCCACACACACACACACACACACACACCACACCCCCACACACACACACACACACACCATACACACACACACACACACTCACACACTCACACACACACATACACACACACACACACACAAAACACACACACACAGGTATGCACAGGTAAAGGAGGGAGGCCCAGCGACAGTATGAAAATGACATAGCATCGAGAATCAAGACTGACCCGAAACTGTTGTATAGCCCATCAGGAGGAAGACAACAGTCAAAGACCAGGTGATCAGATTAAGGATAGAAGGTGGAGAACTCAACAAGAAGTGATCAGGAGGTATGTGAGGACTGAACAGGAGATTTAAGGAAGTTTTTACAGTAGAGACAGGAAGGGCTGTGGAAGACAGCACAGAAGGGAACATCAAGAGGGAATATACCAACAAGTGTTGGATGACATCGAACAACTGAGGAGGAGGCGAAGAAGCTCTTAAGTGACTTTGACCCCTTTCAAAGGCGATGGGACCGGACATCATCTCCCCATGGGTCCTTAGAGAAGGAACAGAGTTTGCTGTGCGTGCCTCTAACCACAACTTCAACACATCCCTTGAAACTGGGCGTACCTGAGAAATGGAAGACAGCTAATGTAGTCCCAAAAAATTTAAGAAAGGAAACAGAAACGGGCACTAAACTACCAGACCTGTGTCTCTGACATGTATTGTGTGAAAAGTCATGGAGAAGATTATCAGGAGGAGAGTGGTCGAACCCCCTGGAAAGGAACAAGATTATAAATAAAAACCCAGCATGGGTTCATGGAAGGCAAATCCTGTATCACAAACCTCCTGGATTTTTATGACAAGGTAACAGAAGTAAGACACGAGAGAGAGGGGTGGGTAGATTGCTTTTTCCCTAGACTGCAGGAAGGCCTTTGACACAGTTCCCCACAAGAGTTTAGTGCAGAAGCGGGAGGATCAGGCGCATGTAAAAGGAGGGCACTGCAATGGATAAGGGAATACCTGACAGGGAGGCAGAAAACGAGTCATGGTACGTGAAGAGGTATCACAGTGGGCGCCTGTTACGAGCGGGGTTCCACAGGGGTCAGTTCTAGGAAACCAGTGCTATTTTTGAATATAGTGAGCGACATGATGGAAGGAATAGAAATCTGAAGTGTCCCGTTCGCAGATGATGTGAAGTTGAAAGAAAGAATTAAATCGGACGAGGATGAGGCAGGACTGCAAAGGACCTGGACAGGCTGGACATTTTGGGCCAGCAACTGGGTTCTCGAATTCAATCCAGCCAAATGCAAAGTCCATGAAGATTGGGGAGGGGCAAAGAAGACCGAGACAGAGTATAGGCTAGGTGGACAAGACTACAGACTCACACGGGATAAAGCCTTGGGGTGACCATAACAAACCCAGCACATCACGGAGCACACATAACCAAATAACCGCTGCAGCATACGGGAGCCGGCAAACCTGAGAAACGTTCCGATACCTTAATAAGGAATCGTTCAAACAAGTACCTGTGTATGTTAGGCCCATACTGGGGTATGCAGCACCGTCTGGAACCCACACTGGTCAAACACGTCAAGGAAGTTAGAGAAAAATACAAAAAGGTTTGCAACAAGGCTAGTCCCAGAGCTCAGGGAATGTCGTACGAGAAAGGTTAAAGGGAATTCGGACTGACGACACTGGAGGACAGAAGGGTCAGGGGAGACATGATAACGAAAACACAAGATACTGCGGGAATAGACAAAGGGGGACAGAGATAGGGTGTTCCAGAGAGGGGACACAGGGACAAGGGGTCACAACTGGAAGCTGAAGACTCAGACGAGTCACAGGGACGTTAGGAAGTATTTCTTCAGTCATAGAGTTGTCAGCAAGTGGAATAGCCTAGCAAGTGAAGTAGTGGAGGCAGGAACCATACATAGTTTTAAGAAGAGGTATGACAAAGCTCAGGAAGCAGAGAGAGAGAGGATCCAGTAGCGATCAGTGAAGAGGCGGGGCCAGGAGCTGAGTCTCGACCCCTGCAACCACAATTAGGTGAGTACAATAAGGTGAGTACACATGCTGGAGTCTACGCACGCAGTGCGTACAATGGCAGGAAAGTCCAGTGAAATGAAAACAGAACAAATGGAGTTCGCTTAAGTAACTGTTATAAATATTAACATTTAGAGCAGTGTTATATGATAATTTTAACCACAACAGCTTAGAAAGTTTTTCCATAACAGTATAAATACATCAACACAAAACTGTCATATCCAGCACATAAATATAGTAATCTTAAGACACATGGTTAGTGGTGTGTTTCTCAGTTATGTATCTTGAGAATTTACTCTAATTCCTATTTTAGGAATTAAATTTTTCTTGCCTGGTAGTGAATAAAATACATGCAGAATACATTCAGTCAAGTAGAGGAATACAGTATAATGAACAGGAATCTCGCAAGGTTTGACGTCTAGGCTCTGTTCATAATGGACCGGTGGTCAAGCCATTGACCTGTGCCACAGTCTCCAACAACTTGAACCTACCCGTATTATCCAAAATTATCTTGACCTGGTAGAGCTCAGCTTCAAAGAGGAGGAAGTATAAACAATAATTCGGTCTAGTGTTGGGCTTCTCCAAAAGCGTCGTCCTGGCTATCGTATACAACCAGAGTTTGGAGACCGCTCGCATCTTACCCGCCATCCGTAGCTACATCCATGATATTTTGGCCATAATGCCCAGACGATTCGACGTTCTTATATCACCTCTGTGAATTCTGGTGCATTTAGTAATGCCAGCAGCGTACCTGCTTCAGCGCTAGGGAGTTACAAACAACGAAGTTGTTGTGTCGGATATTCCATCCAGAGAGAGGCTTGCTAATATGAGCGGCGGGAACATAAAACTGGGATAGTTTACGTAACATGGGTGATACACTGAAAAGTATGGGAGGAAGATATTTAAAAGTGTGTAGCGAGAGAAAGATGGGATGCAGATTCACCTGATCAATTATCGTGACACGTATACACACATTTGCTATATATATTATAAAATATAAAAATATAATATATATTAAAAATATATATATATTTATATATATATTTTTATAAAATATATTTTATATATATATATATATATATAATATATATATATATATTTAATATATAAAATATAATATAATATATAATATATATATATATTAATATATATATATAAATATATATATATATATAATATATATAAATATATAAATATATTTTATATATATATATATTTTATTTTATACAAAGAGGGGAGAGAGAGAGGAGAGAGAGAGAGAGAGAGAGAGGAGAGAATAGAGAGAGAGGGGAGAGAGAGAGAGAAGAGAGAGAGAAAGAGAGAGAGAGTGAGAGAGAGAGAGAGAGGATGGAAGGAAATAGAATGACTTTCGAGAGTGCAAAATCTGTAGTGGGTGGAATAGAAGGCAGGTAGGGGTCGGCCTAGGAAAAGTTGGCGGGAGTTGGGTAAAGAAGGTTTTCATTGTAATTTGAACTTACACAGCTTTTGCTTAATTTAAATAATAATAAAAAAAAGTTTTTTAATTTACTCTTTATTTAAATAAATTTATTAAATTTTAAAAAATGGCAGGGGAAAAGGGGGAGATGGGAAGATAGGGAGAAGGGAAGGGTGTAATTTTGAGAATGAGGTAAGAGTCTGGAAGATGAGGAGGAAGAGATGAAATTTTTTTTTTCGGGGCTAAACCTGTTGTGGAGTGGTTTGAAGAGGAGGGTCCCTAAATTGGCGGGTTGAAAAAGGAGGTGAAGGGGCCTAACTCCACAACCCATGGTGAAAAGGTTGAAATGGGTTTGAATAAAAAAATTTTGGATTTGTTGCTTGTTTATTGCAATTTTAAAGGAGTACGGAAAAATTCATTCCGAGAGTTTGGAATAGAAATAGTGTCTGCACCTGGGCGGGGAATTTCCGTATTAAAATGTAGTGGCACCCTGGCCAAAAATAATGAGTGAATTGTTGGGGAAGGTTTTTTTTCGGCCAAACCTGAATGGTAGAGGTATTGATTTTGCCCCGGGTTTCGAAACCCCTGGGGGTGAAAGACACTGACCTTTTTCTCACCCATTCAAAACTCTTGCCATTCAACCCACAATTCCCTGTATTGGAATTGTATTGCATTTCGTGACGATTAAACTCATTTAAACGGATTTCTGAATAGATCTTTATCCGCCTCTGTGCCTTTTCTTCCGTTTTGCAGTCCAATATTTTTATCCCATTTTTTCCCTTTTATATTATTTTCCCTCGGGTAGTAAGCCTTTAAAAAATTGTTTTTTTTTATTAAAAAATCAACCTAACCCAAACCTTTAAATAAGGAATAGAAATTACTGCTCCCCTGAAAAAATTTAAACATGAATCACATTTCTTTCCTCCCGGTGCCCTTTTTTTGTTGGTTCAAATTTTTATCACATCTAAATCTTCCTTTAAAAGTTTTTTTTTTTTTAAATTAAATAGTCTAATTACCTAAAAAAATTAAAGAATGAGAAATTATGATTATTATGGAAAAATTTAAAACCTTAAATGAACTTAATTAAAATTGCTTTGAACCCTTTTATTTTCACTTTTATGGGGTTTAATTATATTATAATATATATTATATATTAAATAATATATTATTTAAAATTTTATACTATATAAATATATATAAAAATATATATTTTATATATATATTATTTTATATATATATATTTTAAAATATATATATATTAACTCCATCATCATATATACGTATTTGTAATATTGGAGAACCGGACGTAGATAAATCATGGGATATATCTGGCCATTACCTGTGAGTTCGTGGCCAGGCTGGGGGCCACGACGTGTGCCGGATGTCTGGCTCGCTCCGCTGTTACTGAGACTTGCTGTCCACTTTGGTCGAGCGGAAAAAATCGTTTTGGGGAAAAAGTGTTTGGTGGTACGCCTTTCCTCTGCGGTTAGTGGTAGGGAGTATGGTTGATGGTGGTGGGGGATGGTGGTTGGTGCTGGTGGAGATTGTGGTTGATGATGAAGGGAGGACTGATTGATGGTAATGGGGTTGGTTGATTTGGACTCTAGGCTGATGGGGTTGATTGGGGTGGGAATTGTGGTTAAGACTGTTCAACACCTACCACCAGACATATGGGGAATTACAAATAGACCCTCGGCTGCCTTCAGGAGGGAACTGAACAGATACCTATTCAGTACCCGATCAGTCGGGCTATCGTTCGTTACTAGCAGTAGCAGCCTGGTTGATCAGGCCCTGATCCACCGGGAGACCTGGAAATGGACTTGGCCGTGGGGGCGTTGATCCTCGCAACGACCTCCAAGTACACTCCAGGTAGATGATGTTTAACTACTAGACAGTTGTTTTCTCTGGTAGCAAAGTCTACACCAGATCATTAATTCCTGAGATAAATAAATGGACATTATTATATTGTTTATTCAACTTTATTTATCTCTGAAACACAGACAACTACCAAGACTTTTATAATTCAAGGGAAATACTCTATTATAATTTCATGTTCGTCATAATATTGTTACCACTATAACAATAATACCTTCAATAATCACCCTAATGAAAAACAGGGTGCAGTGAATACATTAAGAGGCAACTCAGTAAGTGTAAAGGGACCAAGACTCTTCAACACCATTCTTTCACATGTAAAGGGAATTATGAGACAGAGTCGTGGCTGTCTTTAAGAGGAACATCATAAGTTCCCCATTTTTTTTGTGTCTGATTAGCAGGACTCTCTTGTTGATCAATCAGGAAGCCTGATCTGGGATCGGGCAGGGGGAGGCGGTGACCCCAGGAATTATCTTCAGGTAACTTTTAGGTACCAACTACATTAAAAAAAGACTGTGTAGAATTTAAGAGGGGAAACACATTTGCTGATGCTTTGTAAACTGAGATAGTCTGTTAAACTGAGGTAGTCTGTTAAACTGAGGTAGTCTGTTAAACTGAGGTAGTCTGTTAAATTGAGAGAGTCTGTTAAATTAAGGTAGTCTGTTAAACTGAGGCAGTCTGTTAAACTGAGGTAGTCTGTTAAACCGAGGTAGTCTGTTAAACTGAGGTAGACTGTTAAACTGAGGTAGTCTGTTAAACTGAGGTAGTCTGTTAAACTGAGGTAGTATGCTAAACTGAGGTAGTCTGTTAAACTGAGGTAGATTGTTAAACTGAGGTAGTCTGTTAAACTGAGGTAGTCTGTTAAACTGAGGTAGACTATTAAACTGAGGTAGTCTGCTAAACTGAGACAGTCTGTTAAACTGAGGTAGTCTGCTAAACTGAGGTAGTCTGTTAAACTAAGATAGTTAAACAGAGATAGTCTGTTAAACTGAAAATAAACTTTGAGAAACTTATTGCAAATAAAGTCATGGTTGATGGCAACTACTCAGTGAGGAGAAGAGAAAAAAGAGATGAATGGCAACATTGCTGAAGGTAACAATACGAGACATGGAGATTGAAATCCAAAACTCAAATTTCCTATAAATTTTATTCATAAAATTTCAATATAAAGTTGAGAAACTTACAATAAATTATAAACAAAGCCCACCGTATAATACTTGGGAGAGCTTGATAAAATAAAGAGCTTGAGAAGAGCTTGATAAAATAGAGAGCTTGAGAAGAGCTTGATAAAATAAAGAGCTTGAGAAGATTTTAATAAAATAAAGAGCTTGAGAAGATCTTGATAAAATAAAGAGCTTGAGAAGAGCTTGATAAAATAAAGAGCTTGAGAAGAGCTTGATAAAATAAAGAGCTTGAGAAGAGCTTGATAAAATAAAGAGCTTGAGAAGATCTTGATAAAATAAAGAGCTTGAGAAGATCTTGATAAAATAAAGAGCTTGAGAAGATTTTGATAAAATAAAGAGCATGAGAAAATTTTGATAAAATAAAGAGCTTGAGAAGATCTTGATAAAATAAAAAGCTTGAGAAGATCTTGATAAAATAAAGAGCTTGAGAAGAGCTTGATAAAATAAAGAGCTTGAGAAGAGCTTGATAAAATAAAGAGCTTGAGAAGATCTTGATAAAATAAAGAGCTTGAGAAGATCTTGATAAAATAAAGAGCTTGAGAAGATCTTGATAAAATAAAGAGCTTGAGAAGAGCTTGATAAAATAAAGAGCTTGAGAAGAGCTTGATAAAATAAAGAGCTTGAGAAGAGCTTGATAAAATAAAGAGCTTGATAAAATAAAGAGCTTGAGAAGAGCTTGATAAAATAAAGAGCTTGAGAAGATCTTGATAAAATAAAGAGCTTGAGAAGATCTTGATAAAATAAAGAGCTTGAGAAAATCTTGATAAAATAAAGAGCTTGAGAAGAGCTTGATAAAATAAAGAGCTTGATAAAATAAAGAGCTTGATAAAATAAAGAGCTTGAGAAGAGCTTGATAAAATAAAGAGCTTGAGAAGAGCTTGATAAAATAAAGAGCTTGATAAAATAAAGAGCTTGAGAAGATCTTGATAAAATAAAGAGCTTGAGAAGATCTTGATAAAATAAAGAGCTTGAGAAGATCTTGATAAAATAAAGAGCTTGATAAAATAAAGAGGTTGAGAAAATCTTGATAAAATAAAGAGCTTGAGAAGAGCTTGATAAAATAAAGAGTTTGATAAAATAAAGAGCTTGATAAAATAAAGAGCTTGAGAAGAGCTTGATAAAATAAAGAGCTTGAGAAGAGCTTGATAAAATAAAGAGCTTGAGAAGAGCTTGATAAAATAAAGAGCTTGAGAAGAGCTTGATAAAATAAAGAGCTTGAGAAGAGCTTGATAAAATAAAGAGCTTGAGAAGAGCTTGATAAAATAAAGAGCTTGAGAAGAGCTTGATAAAATAAAGAGCTTGAGAAGAGCTTGATAAAATAAAGAGCTTGAGAAGAGCTTGATAAAATAAAGAGCTTGAGTAGAGCTTGATAAAATAAAGGCTTGAGAAGACTTGATAAAAAAAAAGAGTTGAAAGACTTGATAAAATAAAGAGCTTGAGAAGATCTTGATAAAATAAGACTGAGAAAACTTGATAAAATAAAAGAGGCTTGATAAAATAAAGAGCTTGAGAAGAGCTTGATAAAATAAAGAGCTTGAGAAGAGCTTGATAAAATAAAGAGCTTGAGAAGCTGATAAAATAAAGAGCTTGAGAAGAGCTTGATAAAAAAAAAGAGCTTGAGAAGAGCTTGATAAAATAAAGAGCTTGAGAAGAGCTTGATAAAATAAAGAGCTTGAGAAGAGCTTGATAAAATAAAGAGCTTGAGAAGAGCTTGATAAAATAAAGAGCTTGAGAAGAGCTTGATAAAATAAAGAGCTTGAGAAGAGCTTGATAAAATAAAACAGAGCCCTTTTAAAAAAAAGCTTGATAAAATAAAGAGCTTGAGAAGACCTTGATAAAATAAAGAGCTTGAGAAGAGCTTGATAAAATAAAGAGCTTGAGAAGACCTTGATAAAATAAAGAGCTTGAGAAGACTTGATAAAATAAAGAGCTTGAAAAAGACCCTTTATAAAATAAAGAGCTTTAGAGAGCTTGATAAAAATTAAAGAGCTTGATAAAATAAAGAAAAGAGCTTGATAAATAAAAAAAGCTTGATAAAATAAAGAGCTTGATAAAAAAAGAGCTTGAAATAAAAATTTGAAAGAGCTTGATAAAATAAAAAAGAAACTTGATAAAATAAAGGCTTGGGGTTTTTAAATAAAGAGCTTGATAAAATAAAGAAAACTTGATAAAATAAAGAGCTTGATAAAAATAAAGAGCTTGGGGGAAACTTATAAAATAAAGAGCTTGAAAAAAGATCTTGATAAAATAAAAAGCTTGATAAAATAAAAAGCTTGAGAAAAAGCTTGATAAAATTTAAAAAGCTTGAGAAGAGCTTGATAAAATAAAGAGCTTGATAAAATAAAGAGCTTGAGAAAAGCTTGATAAAATAAAGAGCTTGAGAAGATCTTGATAAAATAAAGAGCTTGAGAAGATCTTGATAAAATAAAGAGCTTGGGGGAAAAAAAACTTGATAAAATAAAGAGCTTTAGAAGAGCTTGATAAAATAAAGAGCTTGATAAAATAAAGAGCTTGAGAAGAGTTTGATAAAATAAAGAGCTTGAGAAGAGCTTGATAAAATAAAGAGCTTGATAAAATAAAGAGCTTGAGAAGATCTTGATAAAATAAAGAGCTTGAGAAACTTGATAAAATAAAGAGCTTTAGAAACTTGATAAAATAAAGAGCTTGAGAAGATCTTGATAAAATAAAGAGCTTGAGAAGATCTTGATAAAATAAAAGCTTGAGGAGATCTTGATAAAATAAAGAGCTTGAGAAAATCTTGATAAAATAAAGAGCTTGAGAAGAGCTTGATAAAATAAAGAGTTTGATAAAATAAAGAGTTTGATAAAATAAAGAGCTTGAGAAGAGCTTGATAAAATAAAGAGCTTGAGAAGTGCTTGATAAAATTAAAGAGCTTGAGAAGACTTGATAAAAAAAAAGAGCTTGAGAAGAGCTTGATAAAATAAAGAGCTTGAGAAGAGCTTGATAAAATAAAGAGCTTGAGAAGAGCTTGATAAAATAAAGAGCTTGAGAAGAGCTTGATAAAATAAAGAGCTTGAGAAGAGCTTGATAAAATAAAGAGCTTGAGAAGAGCTTGATAAAATAAAGAGCTTGAGAAGAGCTTGATAAAAAAAAGAGCTGAGAAAACCCTTTATAAAATAAAGAGCTTGAGAAGATCTTGATAAAATAAAGGCTTGTGAAACCTTGATAAAATCAGAGCTGAGAAGATCTTGATAAAATAAAGAGCTTGAGAAGACCTTGATAAAATAAAGAGCTTGAGAAGAGCTTGATAAAATAAAGAGCTTGATAAAATAAAGAGCTTGATAAAATAAAGAGCTTGATAAAATAAAGAGCTTGATAAAATAAAGAGCTTGATAAAATAAAGAGCTTGATAAAATAAAGAGCTTGATAAAATAAAGAGCTTGATAAAATAAAGAGCTTGATAAAATAAAGAGCTTGATAAAATAAAGAGCTTGAGAAGAGCTTGATAAAATAAAGAGCTTGAGAAGATCTTGATAAAATAAAGAGCTTGAGAAGATCTTGATAAAATAAAGAGCTTGAGAAGATCTTGATAAAATAAAGAGCTTGAGAAGATCTTGATAAAATAAAGAGCTTGATAAAATAAAGAGCTTGAGAAAATCTTGATAAAATAAAGAGCTTGAGAAGAGCTTGATAAAATAAAGAGTTTGATAAAATAAAGAGTTTGATAAAATAAAGAGCTTGAGAAGAGCTTGATAAAATAAAGAGCTTGAGAAGAGCTTGATAAAATAAAGAGCTTGAAAGGCTGATAAAATAAGAGCTTGAGAAGAGCTTGATAAAATAAAGAGCTTGAGAAGAGCTTGATAAAATAAAGAGCTTGAGAAGAGCTTGATAAAATAAAGAGTTGAAAGGCTTGATTAAAATAAAGGCTGAGAAGGCTTGATAAAATAAAGAGCTTGAGAAGAGCTTGATAAAAATAAAAAGCTTAGAAGAGTTTATAAATTAAGAGCTTGGAAGAGCTTTATTAAATAAAGCTGAGAAGGCTGATAAATAAAGAGCTTGAAAGACCTTTATAAATAAAGAGCTTGAGAAGATCTTGTTAAAATAAGAGCTTTAGAGACTTGATAAATTAAGAGCTGAGAGAGCTTGATAAATAAGAGCTTGATTAAAACGATTAAAGAGCTTGATAAATAAAGAGCTTGATAAATAAAGAGCTTGATAAAAAAGAGCTTGATAAATAAAGAGCGTTGGTGTAAAATAAGAGCTGGGAGACTTTATATAATAAATACGGATTACTAATACATGAAAAGTAACTTGTGAAGATAAAGTGTTGTAAATTTAAATAAATAAATAATGGTATTTAAGAGGCTGGAATGTTTGTAAATTGTCATAAAATTCCAATGTAATAAGGGGGACTTTTTTTATGATCAGATTATAATTAAAAGAGACGAGATTTCATGGTAATAATACTAAGGAAGGGGTCTACTACGAGAGTAATACAATTAGATTTATACAGGAATTGGCCCACACCACAACACCACACACCACAACACAACACCACACACACACACACACACACAACACAACACACCTCACACGGTGTAGTACTTATTTGTACTTACCTGTTTGTGGTTGCGGGGTCGAATCACAGTTTGCTCCCGTCTCTTCCTGGTCGCTGCTAGGTCCGCTCTCTCTCCCTGCTCCATGACTTTATCGTAAACCCCTCTTAAAAACATGTATGGATCCTGCCTCCCATTACATCACCTCCAGATTGTTTCACTTCTGACAACTCTAGGCTGAAGAAATTTCTTCCTACTCCCTGGGGACTCATCGAGTCTTCAGCTTCCAGTTGGTCCCCCTTTTTGCGTGTCCCCTCTCTGGAACATTGTGTCCCTATCTACCTTTCAATTCCTCTCGATTTTTATATTCGTTATTTATTTTCTCCCTATTTCTCCTGTCCTCTAGTGTTTTAGGTCGATTTCCCTTAACCTCTCCTCGTACGACATCCATTAGCTCCGGACTATTCTTGCCTGCAAACCTTTTGACTTTCTGTAATTTCTCGACCTTCTTTCCTTTACCAGGTGTTTGGGGTTTCCCTACTGGGGTTTCTGCATAAATCCCCATATGGCCCCGACTACACGGTATCAAGGTACGAAACGCTGTTCTTAGGTTTGCTTGGCGCCCGTATGCTGAAGCAGTTATTTGGATGATGTGCTCGGTTTTTATACTCACCCTAAGATACTTTTTCTGAGTGAGGCTTTGGCCTCTAGCCTGACTTGGTTGCGGTCTTCTTTGACCGGGAGAAAACAGTGTACACAATGTGTGCGTGTGAGTGTACTCAACTGTACTCACCTAATTGTGGTTGAAGGGGTCGATTCATAGCTCCTGCCCCCGCCTCTTCATGGTCGCTACTAGTCCTTTCTCTCCCTGCTCCCTGACTTTATCATACCCCTTCTTTAATCACCCAGTTGTACTCACCTAGTTGAGTTGCGGGGTCGGTCCGAGCTCCTGGCCCCGGGCCCCTTCACTGATCGCTACTAGGCAATCTCCCTGAGCCGTGAGCTTTATCATACCTCTGCTTAAAGCTTATGTATGGATCCTGCCTCCACTACATCGCTTCCCAAACATTTCCCCTTACTGACTACTCTGTGCTGAAAATACTTCCTAAACATCCCTGTGATTCATCTATGTCTTCAGCTTCAACTGTGTCCCCTTTTACTGTTCCAATCTCTGGAAAATCCTGTCTTTGTCCCCTTGCAATTCCTCCATTTTTTTATTCTTATCATTCCCCCCCTATCTCTCCGTCCTCCAGTGTCTCATTTTTTTCCCCTTAACCTCTCCCGTGGAAAAACCTCTTGCTCGGGGACTAGTCTTGTTGCAAACCTTTGCACTTTCTCAGTTTCTTTCGGTTTGGGCGGGTGGGGGTTCCAAACGGTGCCGCTCTCCAATAGGGGCCCTACACGGTGTACAGGGTCCTGAAGTTTCCCTTTTAAGATTGGGAATCTGTTCTGGGGTTTTGCTAGGGGCCCATATGATGCAGCATTTATTTGGTTGTGTCCTCAGGAGATTCCGGGTTTATACTCACCCCGTTTTTTTTTCCTTGAGTGAGGTTTAATCCGGGCCCCCCTAGACTGTACTCCGTCGCGGTTTTCTTTCCCCTTCCCCCAATCTTCATGACTTTGCACTTGGTGGGATTGAACTCCGGGACCAATTGCGGACCGGGGTCTGCCCCGTCCAATCCTTTTTGTTTTTTCTGCCGGGTCTTCATCGAGTGAATTCTTCTCACAACTTCACGTCATCTGCAAACGGGGACACCTAGAGTCTTTTCCCCTTCCGTCATTCGTTCAAAAACCAAAAAAAGCACGGGTCCTAGACTGACCCTGCGGAGCCCGCTGGTCACGGGTGCCCATCGACACCTCGCCACGTACCAGACTCCTGCTGCCCTTCCGAAATTATTCCCTGACCTTGAAGGCCTTCCCTTTATCCCTGCTTGGTCCCCACGGGTCCTGGACTGCCCCCGGGGGACCCCGCTGGTCACAGTTCCCACCTACACCTCGCCACTACCTGCCCCCGCTTCTTCTCCTGACAATTTTCCCTGACCCCATTGTAGTGCCTTCTCGTTATCCTCTTGGTCCTCCATTTTTGCACCAATCCCTTGTGTGGAACGGTTCAAACGCCTTCTTGCATCCAAGAAAATGCAATGGTTGGTGGTGTGTGTGTGTGTGTTGTGGTGGTGTGTGTGTGGTGTTTGTGTGGTTGTGTGTTGTATTTTTTGAGGTTAATGATAAAAGGTAAGAAACCCAGAGTGTGAGTGGGTGAGGAAGGAGGGGGGGGGGAAATGAGCGGATATATCATCCCTTTTTCCCTTTGTTTGATGCTCTCTTTCCCAATTCTTCCTCTCTTCTTTTCTCTCGTTTTCTCTCTGTCTGTCTTTTTACTCCTCTCTCCTCTCTCTCTCCTCTCTCTTCTTTTCTCTCTCTCCTCTCCCCCCCACCAACACACACTATTAGATCTTTTTACCCCCTGCCCCATTTATCTATCTCATTCCTTTTCTTTTTCCCAAGACTCCTCTCTCACTCTTTCATTTTCCTTACATATTTACCCTTTTTTCCTCCCCCTTTTCCCCTCTCAAACTTTTCTTTGTCTTCTCCGATCATTTCCCCTTTCACTTTTTCTTTATGATCACCTCCCTCTCATTTCTCAGCCTCTCTTTCGTTTCCCCTCCCCTTTCTCACTTTTTTTCCTTCCCCCTCTCCTTTCCCTCCCCCCGCTTGCATCTTCAGCTAGTACAAAAAGGGCCCTTAAATGCAAAAAGGTTTAATCTCCCGATTTTGAAGTAGGTCATTTTGTTTACCAAGGACCCTTACGATATGGGAAAACAAGGAAAAGAAAAGGGAATCCACCTACCCGTATTATTTGGGGGTGATTGGAGGAGATGGGGAAGAGGGAAGGGGGGGGGGGGATAAAAGGGGAAAGGGGGAGGAGGAAAAAAGGGGATGGGAGTGTAGAAGAACGAGGGGGGATCGTAAAAAAATCTGACACTGGACCAACAGTGCTCGCGTAGTCACAATCTGATGGGGGCCATCTCATGCCCCGAAAAAACGCACAATTTTTCTGAATTTAATAGGGTTATATTTTGAAATAAAAATTTTTATTATTATTATCATTTCTTTGTTATTTTTATTTTTTTTTATTGTTCCTTCTTTTTCTTCTTCATTACTATTATTTATTATTATTATTTTTATTATTATTATTTTTATTAAAAAATTTATCACACCCTCTAACCCCCTTTTTAATCGAGCCCCGCTTTTTCATAAGCTTATTCCCCCTTATCCCCCGTGGGGGGGACAACCAGGAGGTATTTGGTAGGCCGGGGGCATTGGCCCAAAAAAGGTCTTTGTTCCCCGGGAACCTACTAACACCCTAAAAAGAAGGGGGGCCAATTTAAAACCCCAGAAAGAACAAAAATTTTTATTTTTTTTTTTCCCAGCTAAAAAAATTTATTTAAAATAACAACATGATTTAAAGGGAAATTTGTAAAAACTTTTCCTGTGGGGAAAAAATTTTGACTATTTTCCAGCATTGTGAAATTGCTCAATCCTTTTAGTAATGTTAATTTTTTACTAAAACCCCCAAGAAAATGAAATAGTTTTTAAAACGAATGTTAACAGTTTTGACTTTTTTTTTTTTCGTGTTTAAAAAAATGTTAATAATTTGAAAAATTAAATGTTGGTTTTTGGTTTTCCAGGATTTGTAATTTTGTGACCTAGTTTTCCAGGGTTGGTAATTGTGTGACCTAGTTTTTCCAGGATTTGTAATTGTGTGCCTAGTTTTCCAGGGTTGTTTTTAAATTTTTGACCTAGTTTTCCAGATTGTGAATTGGTTTACCCCATTTTTTCCAGATTTGTAAATTTTGTGACCAGTTTTTCCAGGGTTTTTAATTTTTTGCCAGTTTCCAGGATTGTGTAATTGGTACCTATTTTTTCCGGGGTTTGTAATTTTGTACCTAGTTTTTTTCCCGGGTTGTTAAAATTTGGACCAGTTTTCCAGATTTGAATTTGTGCCGCCCGGGTTTGTAATTTTACCGCCAATTGTATAAATTTTTACCTAATTTTTAATTTTTAAATTTTTTCAACCAGGAAGTAAATTTTTGAGATAATGGCTAAAAAAAAACAAAGTACCTAAACAAAATAACCCCAATTTAAAATAAGAGGCGGGAAAAAGTAAAAAAAGAAGGTGGGGGGGGGGGAAATGGGGACACAGGGTGGGAAAAAAGGGAAGGAAAAGCAAGGGGTAGAATTGGAAAGTAATGGTGTTAGGGGAGAGAATCCCAATCTTCAAAAACATGGTAGATGACACTGTTGGGTTAATGTTATTCTAAACGCGTTTCGTCATGCCACGCAGCTCTATCATTTTTGGCCCATTATGAGGTCGAGGATTCGAAGGGTTACATACGGAGAGTTTTCCTCTTTTCCCGGGGGGAATACAGAACTACATTACCCAATTTCTACCGGCTTTTTATAGCGGGGGGCATTTCCCCCATTCCTCAATTGACATAGTATACAAGTTTGGTTTTTGACGGTGGGCGTTTCCTCAAAAACCTTTTTGGGGGTTGTTATGTGACTGTCCTTTCCCAGGGTATTCGACTATTGTGTTATTCGCATTTCACCTTTTTCATATGATGTTTTGACTGAGACTTAATCTGGCTGGCTTTGTACCCTTCGGCTGACTTAACCCTTCGGGCCCATTTTGTACCCCTTTGGGGGACTTAGATACAAAATACTGTGACTGGGAAAAATCGCAAAAAACCCCACATAGAAAGAGGAGCTGAGGCCCACGTTTTTGGTCCGACTTTGACCATTTACAAAGTTACACGTACTATTTTCGGTTATTTGTTTTTTTGTAGCTAAATTTTTGGCAATTTTTTCTATGAGTTTTTTTTATCGTCAAATATATTTTTTAAAAATTTGAATTTTGAATGTTTTTTTAATGATGGTCTATTTTTTGTAGACATAATGATTTTAGACGAATTCGTGTTTTTCCCGGGAATTGAAAAACAGTCAAGTTCCGTCAAGTAATGAGGTCAGTTTCAACCTTTTATCAAACCCTTCTCCCAAACAAGAGACCTTTCCACATCAAAGCCCCTTCTTCAATCAAAAGCCCTTTCCAGCACAGAGCCCTTCTCCACATCAAGAACCTTTTCCCAGATCAAGAAACCTTTCTCCAGCATCAAGGCCCTTCTCCATCATCAAGATCCTTCTCCCGATCAAGAGCCCTTCTCCCATCAAGCCCTTCACCAGAATCAAAAAGCCCTTTTCCCCGCATCAAGAGCCTTCTCCACACAAGAGCCCCCCTTTTTCCCGCATCAAGATACCTTCTCCACACAAGAGCCCTTCTCCACATCAGAGCCCTTTCCAGCATCAAAATACCTTCTCCACATCAAGGCCCTTCTCCAGCATCGAACCTTCTTCAGATCAAGATCCCCTTCTCCACATCAAAAGCCCTTTTCCGCATCAAAAAAAACCTTCTCCACACAAGAGCCCTTCCCACACAAAACCCTCCCAGCATCAAAGCCCTTTTTCCACATCAAAACCCCTTCTCAGGTATCAAGACAACCCATTTCCCACTAATATGTGACCCCGCGATTATGAACCTGACCTCTGACCCCGACCTCCACCCTACTCGCATCGTTCCAGTCAATAGCCCCGGAATCCTGGGGCTACATTTTCGTCATCGACCACGGTGTCCCCCCTGTGCTTTATGATTTTCAAAGATAATCCACTGGTTCCCCGCTCCCTTGCTTTGCCTTTCCCCTTAGTCTTTCCCCCTGCACCCTCTCGACCCCATCGCGTTCCATCCCATCCCTCTCCTTAACCTCCCTCCCGTCACCTCCTGTCTCACTCCCAGTCCATCATTATTTGACTTCTCTACGTTTACTCTATTTCTACCACCATATATATATATATATATATATATATATATATATATATATATATATATATATATATATATATATATATATATAATAAATTTGTCGTGCCGAATAGGCAGAACTTGCGATCTTGGCATAAATAGCAACGCTCATCTTGCCATATAGGACAAGTGAAAATTTGTGTATGCAATAATTTCGCCAAAATCATTTTGAACGTAAAGAAAAAAATATATTTCACTGTGTTTGTTTAGTATTAAATTACTGTAAACAAATCTAAAATATATTTAGTTGGGTTAGGCTAAAATAAATTGTTCTCTGTTATAATAAGGTTAGGTAAGTTTTCTAAGATTCTTTTGGTGCAAAATTATAAATTTTTACATCAATATTAATGAAAAAATATATCTTTAAACGTATAACAGAAAATTTTAGAAAGGACTTAATTTTAAATAGTTTTTGCTAATTGACCAGTTTTACATATTCGGCACGACATATATATATATATATATATATATATATAATATATATATATATATATATATATATATATATATATATGTATTATATATATATATTATATATATATATATAATATTATAAATATTATATATATATGATCAACCTTTTTTTCCGGCTTATATATAATATTTTTGTGTTATTTTATCACTGCTTCTCATTCTCTTCCAAAATTCATAAACTTTATTCAGCTTTGCTATACATTCTTCTAACTTTTCTTCCCTTTCCCCAACTCCCATCTTTCCTTCCTTCCTCTACAAGGTTTTCCTATCGTGCAGTTATTCCTCTCTTCAACTGACCCTCTTCTTCCATCCCATTACCCTCGCCATTCCTCTTTCATCGAGATTATTCCGTCATTCAATTCTCCCTTTACCCCTCCCAGCCCTTTCACTCTCCTTCATCCCCCTTTTTATTTCCCCTTGCCCTTCCTCCCCCTTTTAAACCCGTTTTGTTTACCTTCTGTTACCCTCCCACTCCACTTCCCCTTATTCATTTCCCCCCTTTTTTTACACTTAATCCTCTCGATTCGCCTCTCTCCTTTTTAATAGCTTCCTCAAAATTCCCCTTCACTTTCCTCTTCCCTCCCTCCACCCCTCTTCTCTTCTTCATCTTAATCCTCTGTAATGTGGCGACCCCAGGTTTGATTTCCCCCCGTGGTGGCAAATTTAGGCCGATTTATTGATAAGGTTTAAACACGATCAAAGACCCCAATGGTCGTTCAGGCTGTGGTCACCTGTACTCAAACCCAAGCATTCTTTTAATCCCAAAAAAGGGGGTTTTAATCCCCAAAAAGGGATCATCAGGTATACACTGAAAAAATGCATCTCTCACGTATACAAGCAAGAAACAAAATAAAACCTCCCCCTGTTTTCACTCTCAGTTTCTTTTACTAGGGACAACACCCTTTAGTGAAAATGCCTGAGAAAATACACCTCCATGTACTGCCTGAGAAACATACACCTCTCGGTCATGCATGAGAAACATACAAATCCAGTTAATGCACTAGAAACATAACCTTCATGTACATGCACCGAGAAACACACCTTCTGTACATGCACCGAAAACTACACCTCTCAGTGTACATGCACCGAGAAAAATACACCTTCAGTGCAGCACCGGAAAAAATACACCTCAAATGTTATAAACCCCCACCTTGAGCAGAGACCCCCTTTTTTACCACCGGAACAAATTTTAGGGCGTGACGGGTCAACAATCAGGGCCCCCAAGGCAAACCCCTGGGGGTTTTCTTCAAAAAGGGAAAGCAAACAGCAATAAAAATTTTTAAATTTTATTTTTTTTAAATAAAATTTTTTTATTAAATATTTTGGTTTTGTTGTGGTTTGTTTTTGTTTTTGGGGTTGGTTTTTTTGGGTTATTGGTTGTTGGTTGTTTTTCCCGGGCCCTTTTTTACAACTTTCCTCTCGATTGGGGCCCTCCCCCCCTCCTTCTTTTTTTAGTTTCCTTTTTAATTCCCAATTAAATTTTCCCCCCCCTTACGCCCTCTTCCCCCTTTTCCCCCCTTAAAATTTTGTCTCAAAAATTTGGGGCAACCCCGGTTCCCTCCCAAAAGTTTTTCCCTTTGGCCGTTTGTTTGAAAAGGTTTAAAACGGGATTCCCCTTTTCCCCAATGGTCGTTCGGGGCCTTTACCTGTCGTTTAAACCAAGGGTTTTTTAACCCCCTTTGGGATTGTAATTCCAAAATTTTGGGTCTTCGGGGGTTTAACTGTCACCCTTTTTCGGGTTAAATAAAACCTAAGGAAACTTTTAAAAAATTTAAATTTAAATTTTTTGGGTCAATTAAAAGTGTTTTATATGGGGGAAAAATTTGTGCTCCCGGTTTTTAATAAACCCCAGGGTACGTTGACCTAGAAACTCCCTTTCCTTTAAAAACTCAATTTTAAAAACCTTCAAAAAGTGTTTTCGGGGGAAAAATTTTTTAACCTTAAGGTAATGAGGAAAAAATTTTTTAATTTAGTGAAAAACAAGGGAAACCGAAAACCCCAAAACCCTTCGGGTTTTTTTCCCGATTAACCTCCCCTTCATTTTATCCCAAACCAAATATCATTTTTGTATTTTCCCCCTTTAACAAATTGGGGCCCTTCTGCTCTTAACTGGAAGAATTTGCATTTTTGGGGTATTTAAAAAAGTGGTCCAAAATTTAGGGGGAATTTTTTAAAATTTCAAAAAATGGGGGGGGAAACAGAAATTAATTTTTATTTTTATTTTATTTTTTTTTATTATTTTTTCCCCCTTTTTTTTTATTTTTTTTGTTTTTTTTGGGGAAATTTGGTTTGTTGTTTTTTTTGGTTTTTTGTTGTGTTATTGGTTTTTTGTGTTTTGTTTTTTGTTTTTTGTTTTTTATGTTTTTTTGAAATATATTATCGGTATATTTCCGCTTGAAGGGGTTTTTTTGCCGGGGGGGGGAAAATTAAAATTTTCCCCCTTTTTGGCCCCAAGGGAAAAGGGAAGTGGTGAAGCCCTTCCCAATAACCTAGGTTTTCCCCTCTTTTAATTGGGAAAAGACCCCCTTTTAACCCCCTTCCCCCCCGGGGCCCCTTCTTAAATTTATCCCCCCTTATTTTTCCTATCTTCCTCATTTTTAAAAGTTCTATTTAAATAATTGAATGTTGTTTTTTAAACCTTGCCACTGGGGAAACCTTAAATACTTTTAAAAAACCCCTTTTTCCCCCCTTAAGAAACCTTGCCTGAAAAACCCTTTAAAATTAAAATTTAAAACCCATTTCCTTAACCCTGCTTGCTTCTTTCTAAACACGTTTTCCCCTCCTGTTTTTCCCCTACTTAATTTACTCCGTCCCTTTAATTTGTTTGCCTCTTTACCTTTTTTAATCCCCCTTCTACATTCTTCCTTTTGCCTTTCTAATTTTTTCCCCTAAAATTAATTTAATTCTTCAGTAGATAATTTCCCCAACCTTTAATAGTTTAAATTTCCCCCTTTTTCTTTTTTTCCCTCTCTTCCTTCTTTTTTCCCTTCCCCTTTTTCCTTTTTTCTTTCCCTTTTTCTCCATTTTTTCATTTTCAACCTTTTCCTTTTTAAATTCCAAATTAGGGGGTTTTTAATTTTTTTCCTTTTCCTGTCCTCTTCTCTTCTCCCCCCCTCTTTTTTACCTCCCCCCTTTTCTTTCCCCCTACTCCTTTCCCCTTTTCCCATTCCCCGTATTTTGGGGGGCCCGTTGTTCGTTTCGGGGGCTTTTCCTACCCCTTGCAAACTTCTCCCCCCGGCCTTTTTTTCCCAAAATTAATTTTTATAAATTTGGGGTGGGGTGGCTGGACCGGTGCTTTATTTGTTGCTCTGTTAATGGTCTGGGGCTTTTCGCTTTTTTTTATAATTTTTTTTGGGGTTTTGCTCTGTTTCGGGTCGGGTTTTTTGTCGCGGACTGCTGTTGCTGTTGCTGTTTTTCTGCTGTCTGCTGTTTGTTTCATGTTTTGGGGGCTTTTTCTGTCTCTTTTTCCCCTTTTTCCCCTTTTCTTCTTCTTCTTCTTCTTCTTCTTCTTTTCTTCTTTCTCTTCTTCTCTTCTCTTTCTTCTCTTCTTCTTCTTCTCTTCCCCCTCTCTCCTCTCTCTTCTCTTTTCCCCGTTGCCTCCCGGGGAAAGTAAAAAAAAAAAAAAAAAAAGGGGCAGCATAAAATGAAGATTTAGGAATGAAAAATGGACGAAATGAAAGGAAGGAGAGAAAAAATTTGAAGGAAGGTTGGAAAAAAGGGCCCGGGTCAAGAGAGGTGCCAAAAGGGAAAGCTTTTAAAACCCCAGGGGAAGCCAAGCGCTGGAGGGGGTTTTCCCTAACATACAGTCCCGGCCCCAAAAATAACACACACACACACACCCCAACCACCACACAAAACCCCAAACCCCCCACACAACACACACCCCAACCCCCCTAGGAGCTGTGGGTTTTTCCGCCCTTTCCTCCCAAACCATAAATTTGGTGAGTAAACACACGCATAAAAACCTAATTAAACAAATTTAATCATTAATTTTAAAATTTTTTTTCTCCTCTCTTTCTCTCTTTTTTCTCTCTCTTTTCTCCCCTCTCCTCCCCCCTCTCACCTTTAAAGGGCCTCTCTCTCCCTCTTTTTTTACACGGGGTTTTGGCGGGTTTAAAGGGCCCCTAGTTTTAATTGCAAGCTATTTAAAAGGTTTAAAGGGGCCCTTAGCTTTTTTAAAAAGTTAGAGCTGTTACCTACATCAGCCATTTAAAAGCATTTTTTATTGTTATGAAACTTACAAGTGGGGAAAAGGTTGAAGTTGGAGCCATTGTGGGGCCCAGCATTTTAAATTTGTTCAACTGACTTTGCTCGGGGACATCAAAATGCTGTCCCACGGGTTTTCCAAAATCAAGTAAACCCGGGGGAAAAAGGGATTTTCAGATGAATTGGGATTTTTTGGAGAAGGGTAAAGCCAGATTTTTGAAGTTTTTTGCTTTCCTTTTCCTTTTCCAGGGTATAGAAGTTTTGTTTCTGCTGCCCTTCGAAGGGGATCCAAGTGTTGGTACTTTGCCCAATTTTGGGCCTTGACATAACAGAAAGGGCCACCCCAAATTCCCCCCCTGTTTTAAGGTCTGCTAAATAAACAGTCTATCCAGGATGGGGTCCAGGGGGAAAGATGAGCGTCTTGTCTTTTTTTCTTCTCTGTCAAGCATTCCCCAATGAGGGGGGGGGGCAGGCAAAAAAAGAAATTGGAGCATATTTCAAGGTGGACAAATTTGTCCTCGAACTAAAATTTGGGAACCCCTATGTAAAGGGAAAAATGCAAAGGAAACCCCGGCCCCGGTTTTGGGTTTCCCCTTTTGGATTTTGGTTTTGGGTAAAAATTTTCACCCCAAAAAAAAACAGTTTCCCTTCCCAGGTCCCAAACACACCCTCCCAAATTATCCTTACTTTTTGCCCCGGGAAATTACTTTTAGGGTGCCTACAGCCCATCATCTTTTGGGTTTTTTTCCTCAAGTGAAAATGTTCCCGGGCCTCTATTTCCCCAACCCTGAAAAAGCTTTTTAGTTTTGGGTGACTGATGAGTTTAGAGCAGCTGGTTTTTTTTTCCCTTTTGGGATAAGGAATTTTAAAATTTGTACAGTCGCCTGAATATGAATGGGTTTCCCGGGATGAGAGGAAGGAAAAGGTCTTTAAAAGAAAAAACATTCCAAAAAACAATGGCCCCAGCCCCTTTCCCTTTGGGGAAACCAACTTGCCCCAATGGGATGTTTTGGGCGGGTTTCCGTTCCAAAAGAATTTACCCTTAGAAAACTACCATGAAGGTAATCACTGAGGAACTTTGCGTAGAGTTTGCAATTCCCAGGCTTGAATTTTTGGCTCAAGACCCCTTTTGGTCCCAAACCCCCTTTAAAAAAAGCCCAAAAATTTCCCCAGTGAAAAACACAGCTGATTTTGGGTTTTCATCAAGGGGACTGGTGCCATTTAAAGTGGAGAGGTTTAAACAAACAGATAGTTTTCAGGAAAAAAGAGTAACCCTTTAATGAAGAAAAAATTTATTGCAAATTAACCAAAGTTTAGGAATTAGCAAAAACCTTTTCCCCTTTTTTCCTTTTTTTTCTCTCTTGCCTTCTCTCTTCCCCTTTTTCTTTTCTTCTCCCCTCTTTTTCCCCCTCTCCCCTCATCCCCCTATCTTCTCCTCTCTCTCTCTCTTCTCCCCTCTCTCTTCCCCTCTCTCTCTCTTTCTTTCTTTTCTCTTTTTTCCTCCCCTCTCTCTCCCCTTTTTCTCTCTCTCTCCTAATCTCCCCCTCCTCTCCCTCTCTCTCCCCTCCCTCTTCTCTTTTTCCCCCTTTTTTCCCCCTTCTCTCTCTCTTTCCCCTCTCTTTTTTTTTTTTAATTTTTTTTTTTTTTTTTCCCATTTTTTTTTTTTTTTTCACGGGGTTTTGAAATTGGTTTTGGGTTTAAAAAAAGCTTTTTTGACAGAAAATTTCTTTTTAAAAGGATTCCCAAACTTTATTGGCAAGCAAGGACTGTTCCCCTACCATCTTCATTTAAAAGCTTTTTTTATTTTTAAAGGAAAAACAACAAGGATCCCAAAAAAAGTTGGAGCCATCTGTGGGCCAGAATTTTCTTTGAAAAATTTGATTTTAATCTCTTTTGAACATAAATTATCCTGTACGAATGTTTTCCCAAATTACCGAGCCCATCCTGGGTATGTATAAATTCCCCAAAATGGAGGGGAATTTTTCGGGGAAAAAGGGGAAACAGCCGGGTGGAGGGCGCTCCTGCCCGTCTTGGGGCATAAAAGCTTGTTTTACGCTCCCCCTCGAAGTGGATCCAAGTGTGGTATTTTGACAAAATTGGGCCTTGTCCCTAAACGTAAGGCCACCCACATCCCTCCAAATTTAAAAGCCTCCCTGAAATGAAAGATTTTATACGGGATGGGTCCAGGCGAGAGATGAACTCTTGTCTTTTCTCTATCTGTAAACCCAGGTCGAGAGGGAGAGGGGGGGGGGCAGGAAACCCCCAAGAAAGTGGAGCATATTCAAGTGGGGGAGCGTATTTGGGCCCCTTCGTACGGGGACCCTTCCAACCCTACTGTCAAGAAAGAGGGGAAGATAGGGCCCAAGTGTGTAAGCTTCCTGGCTCCTTGTTGCAAGATTTAAAACCCAGGTTCTTTTTTTTTTATTTTTGGATTCAAATTTCACCCCAAAGGAAAACAATTTCTTTCCCGGTGAAAAACACCCCCCAAATTCACCCCCTTACTACTGCACCAGCTTTAAACCATCTTTGGTGCCTAGAAACATCATCATTTGCTTTTTCTCAGGTGCAAAGTTACTTGCCATTATTTCCTCACCCCTTAATATAGCTCTCAGCTGGTGAATTGATGTAGTTAGGCGTGGCTTTCTTCTTTTGGGAAATAAGTAATGCCCAGTTACAGTGGGTCTCATATGCATGTGATTTGGGTTGAGAAAAAGGGAAATTTTCTTTGAAGTAGAAAATTCCATAACAAGGGAAACCCCAGCCGTTTCCTTTGGGAACTTTTCCCCCCAAAAAGGGGATGTCTTGCTGATTCCTTTCCCTTTGAGAACTACACTTAGAGATTACCTTAAAAGGTAGCATGGGGAGAAAGGCTTTTGGCCTGCTTTTCCCCATTTCTTGAATTTTTGTTTAAGGGGGGGCCCGGTGCCACCCCGGGTCAAAAAGGCGCCGGCAATGCCCATGTTTCCACCCCAGCTGACTTTGGATTCATCTAATGAGGGGTTGCCACTTAGTGGAGAGGTTTAAAAAACATTTACAGCGAGAAAACCTTTCCCTTAAACCCAAAAATTTAGGGATCAAAAAGTAGTGAGTGGTAGTAAAAAAACTCGTCATTTGGGTCTTGAGATTATTGTCTAAAGGGATCTTAACAGGGATTGACAGGAGTGACACGGGGTCGGAAATTCTGTTTTTCTGCTCTGCTCTTTTTTTTTGGTGAAAGGGACTACATTCCCCTCTTTCCATAGGGGGGGGCCCATTTACCCCTGTCCCTTAGGCATTGCTGAAAGATGCGGTTAGGGTGCTGCAACCCTGGTTTGAAACATCTTCTCAAAAAAACTTGGGTTTTCAACTTGTCTGGGCCCACACCCTTTTTCTTGGCCCAAGCAAATTTAAGTAGGAAATTTCACCCCCTCCTCCCTTTTTTGTCCCCACGAAAAGTTTTGACACAGTTCTTGCAGCTACCCAAGGGGGGGGCCCCTTTGCTGGATCGGGAATTTGCTTTTTGGTGGGCAAAGGGGTTTTCGGGAAAAGAGGTCCGCCTTCTTTTAAATTCCTTGTGGGAGGTGGCCCCATCCTGTCGTTTTTAGGGGTGGAATAATTTCATCAGGAGAAAAACCTTTTTGTTGCCCCTTTAAACCAGGGACCAAAAGGGGTTTTGGGAGCCAACCCTACCTGAGCAACTTATTTTAGTTTTTCCCCCCCCCTCCCATTTAGAAATTGGCCCCCTTTTGTAAAAATAAACCCAAACCAAACAGGTTTGCTTGTGCAAGTTCCCTGTTATGGGTTTGGTAGGATTTCTCTTAAACCCTTTGGGCCATGTTTGTTCTTAGGAGTAGCACCTTTCTACACAAAAGGCCAAACCCAAAGGGCTGATCTTTGGGTTTCGTCAAAATTTTGGGCCGGTGAGGAATGTGTTTTTTGTTGTAGTTTAAAAGGATGGGGTCCGTGAAGACTTTCATTTGGGGTTGTAAACCCCCCCCTTGGAGAAGGCTTTCCCAGTCGTGGGGGGACTCAAGCAAAAGCGGGGCCAAATTCCCTTTCTTTCCCAAAATCCAGGTTTTTTCGTGGGACTCCTCACCTGTTTGTTGGGATTTTAAGTGGGGTTTAAAAACACCCTTTTTGGTTTTAAAACGACCCCAACGAACCCGAGGGTTGACAATGACTATGCCTTCTGCCAATCACCCCACTACTGGGTCAAGGGGGAGCCGGGGATATGGGGTAGGGAAAATCCCCAAAATTTTCTCATGTCAAACACTGCAAAAAGGGTCATCAAAGCCCCCTTTGTTTTAAGGTGCTGGTTGAGGTCCCCAAAAATTTTTAAAATTATTTTGGGACAGTTGTGTTGTAGCAAAGGGAGTCAATATTTTCCATTAAAGGGAAATTGATAGGGGGCCCGCATGTTGCCATGGGGCTGTAACCCTTGCACCTGTAGTACAGAGGTACCATTTTTTTTACAGAGCTTTAAAAACATAAAATTTTAAGTTGTGTTTTGGGGGGGCAACATCCCCAAAAAGCTGGGCATGAAAAAAATTTTAGAGAAGCACAAAAGCAACACCCCCCCTTGCCCTTGCCCGTCTCTTCTCATCCAAAAGAGGTTTTAAACCCGCAATTCTTGGGGAAAAATTTTTTGGGAAATCCTGTCATCCAAAAATGTTTCCAAAAAAACATATCATGTCGGGGGTGTCGGTGTTACAAAGCTATTTTGTGAGCTTTTCCAAACATTTTTAATTAAACCCCTTTAAAGTTGGCCCACAGGTGCTGGATTTGACGGGTCCCCAAGATGAAGTTTGGGCCCGCTTGAGGTGGGGGGTGGTAGGGAATGTAAAAGGGGCCTCCCTTGAAAAAAGGGTAGGGTTAAATGAGGCACTGCCCGGGTGAAGGCTGTGGTCTTGTATAAGGCCAATCCCACCTGCTGGGCTGGGAAAGGGGTAGCTAAGTGGGTGACGTGTTTTGAGTGGGGGTTTACCCAAAAAAGAATCCCGTGGTTTGTTTTTGAGAACAAATTTTCTAAAAGGTGGCCCTGTCGTCAATTTTCCTTTTTTTTTCCGACCACTGGGTTTCCCCCTTATGTCCTTTTTTTGTTTGCATAATTAAAAAATGGTAATTTGCAGGCAGTTGTTTGGGATGTGCCCCCTTCCCGGGGAAAGGGGAGGCAAAAGCCTAGGTGCCTGGGAGGGTTTGGGCTTGGGGTTTTTGTTTCACCTTTTGAGTTTTTCGATTTTTCCTCAGTTCTGCCGCTGGAACTTGGGGGGTTAGTGGGGGGTGAGGAAAGGGTTGTGATGTCCTTCCCCCCCCACGTCCCCCCCACCCTCCTCTCCGTTTCCCCTACCGTTCTGAAGATGTGTCCCCCCTGTTTTCGTTTCTTCGGAACAGTTGGGGGAACCGGTGGAGTGATAAATTCCCCTGAACATTAACTGCACCGTTTTTTCTGGGTGAGAAACCTTTCCTGGCTAGAACCTTTCTGGGGGAAAACACTGCTACCAGATTCTAGAATAGAACGGGGAAAAAGGGGCTGGAAAAGGTTTTGTGGATCAGGATTTGGGAATGTGCATGTTAAAATAGACGGCATGGCTGGGAAACAGAATGTCAGGGGGTAGGAGAATTAAAAGGTTTCCCAAAGGGTTTCCCCCCGTTGGTGGGAAAGTGATTTGTTCCCCCAATTCAATGACGAATTCCACCAGGTTGGTTTAAACCCCCGAGTTAAGCTTCCCGTGTGGGGCTTCCAGTCTTTGGGCCCAAAAAGTGTCCCCTCAAGGTGAGCAAACTTACGTCACTTGATGTAGGCTTGCCTGGCCTTTTAAATAACCCCGAAAAGGGGGCTAATGATTTTAGGAGCTATGAAGTGTTCCCTGTGATGGTTTTATATTAGCTGCAAAATTTTTCAACACCCCCGCCCCCCCTGGGCAAATTTACCCCAATGGTGAAATGGACCCTTTTGAAACCCTTTCCCGGTTATCCAGGTTTCCACAAAAATGCAAGGAAATTTTTAAAAGATTTTTCCCCAAAAAATTTTTTTAAATTTTTCAACCTTGGGGCCCCCAAAACATTTTCTTTTCTGGAATGCTGGGTGGGAATTTGGGAAAAAACCCCTTTACTAAGGGAAAAATTTTTCCCCTTTGGTATTTCCCAAACCAAACCAAATTTCCAAAAACTTCCCCTGGGAAACAATTTGGGGATTAACAAATAGTTAATTTTGAAAAATTTTTTCCCTTTTGGGAACCCACCCGCCTGGAAAAGGCTTGGAGGGTTTTGTTCAAAGAGGAGGGTGGGGGTATAATCCAGGGGGGGGGTTTGGGAGATTTTTTTCGTTTGGGGGGGGGAGTTTTGGGGGGACCCGGGGGGGTAAATGAGGGGGGCGGCAGTGGGCCGACTAGCTGGAAGTGTTTGCCTTCTCACTATCACTTAATAACACTGTTTATTTCCAAAACCCCTTTTTCCCAAAGGAAGATGTTACACAAAAACACTGGTTGCAATGTACCACCCTTTTTTTATAAAGCGCTAGATGCTAGTACATAGCACAAAACACATATAATATTAGATGCTCACTCTGAAGGCATAGTGAAGTCACTCTAAGGCCTGCCGCTGTCCCTCTCTCTCTCTGCTCTCTCTCTCTCTCCTCTCTTTTTTTTTTTTTTTTATTTTTTTTTTTTTTTTTTTTTTTTACACATGGTTTGACAAGGTTAAGGATCCCTAGCTTTATTGACAAGCTATTTACAGGTTAAGGATTCCTAACTTTATTGACAGCTAAGAGCTGTTTCCTACATCAGCTCATTTGAAAGCATTTTATATTATGAGACAATAAAAATGCTTTCAATGAGCTGATGTAGGTAACAGCTCTTAGCTTGTCAATAAGTTAGGAAATCCTTAACCTCTCTCTCTCTCTCTCTCTCTCTCTCTCTCTCTCTCTCTCTCTCTCTCTCTCTCCCTCTCCCTCCCTTCATTTGCCTCCTTCGCCTGTGTAGTGCTAGCTGCAACAATTTCAACTCGTAACACACAAACTTGCGAGGCTGTGAAAAGCTCTTCAAGATTCTGCTGGACTCGATGTCTCAGTGATGCTACAGTGGCTCTTGAGATAAACTTGTGTGCAAACTATCACTCTAATGGAAATTACTCTCCTTGTTGCTTCCTTCCTTCCTTCCTTCCCTACCTCAAGTGCTAGTTGCTTCCTCTCTTGCTTAAAATGCTAGTTGTTTTCTATCTTCCTTAAAGTGTTACTTGCTTCCTCTCTTGCTTCAAGTGCCAGTTGTTTTCTATCTTCCTTCAAGTGCTAGTTACTTTCTATCTTCCTTCAAGTGCTAGTTGCTTCCTCTCTTCCTTCAAGTGCTAGTTGCTTCCTCTCTTGTTTCAAGTGCCAGTTGTTTTCTATCTTCCTTCAAGTGCTAGTTACTTTCTATCTTCCTTCAAGTGCTAGTTGCTTCCTCTCTTCCTTTAAGTGCTAGTTGCTTCCTCTCTTGCTTCAAGTGCTAGTTGTTTTCTATCTTCCTTCAAGTGCTAGTTACTTTCTATCTTCCTTCAAGTGCTAGTTCCTTCCTCTATTATTTCAAGTGCTAGTTGCTTCCTCTATTATTTCAAGTGCTAGTTGCTTCCTCTGTTATTTCAAGTGCTCCTTCATGTGCTAGTTGCTTCCTCTCTTCCTTCAAGTGCTAGTTGTTTCATATCTTCCTTCCTTCAAGTGCTAGTTGCTTACTCTCTTCCTTCAATTGCTAGTTGCTTACTCTCTTCCTTCAAGAGCTAGTTGCTTACTCTCTTCCTTCAAGTGCTAGTTGCTTACTCTCTTCCTTCAAGTGCTAGTTGCTTACTCTCTTCCTTCAAGTGTTAGTTGCTTTCTATCTTTCTTCAAAGCTAGTTGTTTTCTATCTTCCTTCAAGTGCTAGTTGCTTTCTCCTTTCTTCAAGTGTTAACTGCTTTCCTTCCCACAAGTGCTAGTTGCTTCTTAGGTCCCTTCAAGTGGTAGTTGCTTCCTCTCTTTCTTCAAGTGCTAGTTGCTTTCTCTCTTCCCTCAAGTGGTAGTTGCTTCCTCTCTTCCTTCAAGTGCTAGTTGCTTACTCTCTTCCTTCAAGTGCTAGTTGCTTACTCTCTTCCATCAAGTGCTAGTTGCTTACTCTCTTCCTTCAAGTGCTAGTTGCTTACTCTCATCCTTCAAGTGCTAGTTGCTTACTCTCTTCCTTCAAGTGCTAGTTGCTTACTCTCTTCCTTCAAGTGCTAGTTGCTTACTCTCTTCCTTCAAGTGCTAGTTGCTTACTCTCTTCCTTCAAGTGCTAGTTGATTACTCTCTTCCTTCAAGTGCTAGTTGATTACTCTCTTCCTTCAAGTGCTAGTTGCTTACTCTCTTCCTTCAAGTGCTAGTTGCTTACTCTCTTCCTTCAAGTGCTAGTTGCTTACTCTCTTCCCTTCAAGTGCTAGTTGTTTACTCTCTTCCTTCAAGTGCTATTGCTTACTTTTTTTCCCCCCAAGTGCTAGGCTTACTCTCTTCCTTAAAGGGCTAGTGCTTTCTCTTCCTTAAAGTGCTGTTCTTACTCTCTCCTTCGGGGCCCTAGTTGCACCCCTTTTCCATAAAGTGCTAGTTTTACTTTTTTCCTTCATGTGCTATTTTGTTTCTCTTTTCCCTTCAAGTGCATTTTGCTTACTCTCTTCCTTCAAGTCTATTTTGCTTCTCTCTTTCCTTTAAATGCTGTTGTTTACTCTCTTTTCCTTCAAGTGCTAGTTGCTTACCCTTTTCCCTTCAAGTGCAGTTCTTATCCTTTCTCATCGTTATCTGCTACCCTTTCCCCGCGTTTTTGTTGGCCCCTTTCCCTTTTCCCATTGCTACTAGCATTCCCTGAAAGAGCTTTTTTTTACTTTTCTTTTTTCCCCAGAGTCAAACCCTGTTTTAAAGATAATATTAATATATATATAAAATATATAATAAAAATTATTATATATATATATATTAAAATATATATATAAATATATAAATATATATATTAAAATTTTATATATCAATAAGATCACAAAAAAAAGGGTAATTTCGAATATGAAAAAACAACCACTCTGAAAGAATAGAGAAATTCCAACGTTTTTCGGACTACTCCCCCATTATCAAGGAACTATGAAAGTAAAGCATCCAAGGAAGCTATATAAGGGGGCTGGGCGGCACCTCACTATCGATCCCAAAACGTTTAAACACGTACGCCGGCGAGCCAACTTGGAAAGGTCCTTGGGACAATCCCCCACAAACTTTTTACCCAAAAATCTTTAAAAATTTTTTATTTTTTGGGGAAATAGTTTGTGGGGGGGAGTTGTGCCAGGACCTTTCCAAGTTGGCTCGCCGCGCGTACGTGTTTAAAAACCCTTGTGGGGTTTAAAGTAGGTGCCGACCAGACCCCCCATAAGCTTCCTTTGGGGCTTTACTTTCATATTCCTTGTAATGTAGTAGTCACGAAAGCGCTTGGAATTTTTTCTATTTTTCCAATGGTTTTTTGCATAATATTAAAATATATTATATTTATATATAATATATATATATTATATATATAATTATTATATATATATATATAATATTTTAAAATATATATATTATATTTATTATATATTTATATATATGTAAAATATATATAATGATGTTATATATATATATATTTTAAATAAAATATATTTTATTATATATAATAAAATATATATATAATATAT
>NC_069450.1:17934422-17961245 GCF_026875155.1 Cherax quadricarinatus
GGGGTTTAAATGCTCGAGAGTGCATAAATCTGTAGTGGAGTGGATAGAAGGCAGGGTAGGGGTCGGCCTAGGAAAGGTTGGCGGGAGTTGGGTAAAGAAGGTTTTCTGTGTAAGGGGCTTGGACTACCAGCAAGCATGCGTGAGAGTGTTAAATAGGAGTGAATAGAGACAAACGGCTTTTAGGACTTGACGTGCTGTTGGAGTCTGAGCAAGGTAACATTTATGAAGGGATTCGGAAAATGGCAGGCCCGACTTGAGTCCTGGAGATGGGAAGTATAGTGTCTGCACTCTGAAGGAAGGGTGTTAATGTTGCAGTTTTATAACTGTAGTGTAAGCATGCCTCTGGCAAGACACTGATGGAGTGAATGATGATGAAAGTTTTTCTTTTTCGGGCCACCCTGCCTTGGTGGGAGATGGTTTTAGATATTGATCACACAACTGGCCGTGTTCGAAACCCATAGGAGGTGAGACCTAAACTCACAAGCCAGTGTGCAACAAACTGGCTTGCCATGGGTTCGAACCCTACAATTTCTGTGATTTGTTTGCAATTGTGTTATTGCAATTTCGTGAGGCAGATACTGTGAAAGTCTCATTTCACTGAGAGTTATGAAGCTATGATCAATACTGTAGTCGCAGCGCTCGTGTGCCGTTTGGATCTTCCTGTAAAAATAGTTATGCACCAGCTGGGGCCTTAATAAATAAATGCCCAGTGTATTGCTTGGCCGGATAGGATTTTTAACGCTCAAAGCTGAATGGTAGAGGTATTGATTTTGCCCTCGAGAGTCCACGATAACTGCCAGTGATAAGACCACTCTCGTACCTCTTATGGTTCTCACTCCATCACATAAACTCGACCTCACAGCCCACAGCCCATCCTCTTAATAACGGATAGTATTTCACTGTTGCGTGACTGATAAACAATCATTAAACAGTGATTATCTGACATAGATCTTTTCACTGCCCTCTGTGACTTCTCTTTTTCCGTTCGTGCGTCAGAATTTTTATCACATTTTTCTTTTATATTATTTTCTACCGTTGTAGTAAGCTTTAATTGTTTTTTTTATTAATAAGTCTAACCTAACCTAAACTAAATTAAAAGAAATAGAGAAAATTACTGCAAACCCCATGTAATTAACCCACATGACGATCAACATCTTCAAATCCTCTCACGAAGTGACAACGTGATTGAAGTTCAACATCTCAGTCACATCTAAGAACTCGTTCATTCTTAGTTTTTCTTACTTTTTAATGTATGTGAATATTATTTACATTAATAGGTGAGTAAGTATGATATTATGGCATTTGACTTAAATAGAACTTACTATTGCTTTGTATACCACCTATTATGCTTGTCACTGATTGATGGGGTTTATATATATTTATATATATATATATATAGATATATTATATATATAATATATATATATATATATATATAGATAAAATATATTAATATTATTATATATATAAATATATAAATATAAATATATATATAAAACTCCATCATCATATATACGTATTTGTAATATTGGAAGAACCGGACGTAGATAAATCCTGGGAAATATCTGGCCATTACCTGTTAGTTCGTGCCAGCTGGGGGCCACGGACGTGTCGGATGTCCTGCACGCTCCGCCTGAACTGAGACTTGCGTCCACTTTGGTACGTAGGCGGAAAAAATCGTTTGGATAAAAGTGTTTTGTGGGGTACGCCCTTTCCTCTGCGTTAGTGGTAGGGAGTATGGTATCTGTTGTTGGGGGATGAGTGGTTGGTGCTGGTGGGATTGTGTTGATGAAGAAGGAGGACTGATTGATGGTAAGGGTTTGGTTGATTTGACTCTAGGCTTATGGGGTTGATTTGGGGTGGGATTGTGGTTTAAGACTGTGCAACAAACACCTACCAACAACATATGGGGAATTACAAATTAGACCTCGGCTGCCCTTCAGGAGGGGAATCTGAACAGTATACCTATTCAGATACGCCTATCAATCGGTGCGTATCGTAATCTTTACTAGCAGTAGCAGCCTGTTTGAACAGGCCCTGATCCACCGGGAGACCTTGAAATGGACTTGGGCCGTGGGGCGTTTGATCCTCGCAACCGACCTCCAAGTACACTCCAGTAGATGAATGTTTAACTACTATACAGTTGTTTTCCTCATGAGCAAGTCCCTACACCAGATCATTAATATCCTATATAAATAAATGGACATTATATATGTTTTATTCAACTTTAATTTATCTCTGAAACACAGACAACAACCAAGACTTTTATAATTCCAAGGGAATACTCTATTATAATTTCATGTTCGGTCCATAATAATGTTATACCACTATAACATATAAAAGCCTTCCAATAATCACCCAAATGAAAAACAGGGGTGCAGTGAATACATAAAGAGGCAAACTCAGTAAGTAGTAAAGTGGACCCAAGACTCTTCAACACCATTCATTCACAAAGAAAGGGAATTATGAACAGAGTCGTGGTGTCTTTAAGAGGAACATCAATAAGTTCCCCTATTTTTTTTGGTGGTCTGATTAGCAGGACTCATCTTGTTGATCAATCAGGAAGCTGATCGGATCGGTCAGGGGGAGGCGGTGACCCCACAGGAATTATCTTCATGTACTTTTAGGTACCAACTACATTAAAAAAAGACTGTGTAGAATTTAAGATGTGAAACACATAAGCTGATGCTTTGTTAAACAGATATAGTCTGTTATAACTGAAGGTCGTCTTTTAAACTGAGGTAGTCTAGTTAAACTGAGGTAATTCTGTTAAATTGAGAAGAGTCTGTAAATTAAGTAGTCTTTTAAACTGAGGCATTCTGTTAAACTGAGGAAGTCCTGTTAAAAAACCGAGGTATTCTGTTAAAACTGAGTTAGACTGTTAAACTGAGGTAGTCGTTAAAACTGAGTAGTCTGTTAAAACTGATGTAGTAATTCTAAACTGAGGTAGTCTGTTAACTGAGGTAGATTGTTTAAACTGAGGTAGTCGTTAAACGAGGTTAATCTGTTAAACTGAGGTAGACATTAAACTGAGGTAGTCTCTAAACTGAGAACAGTCTGTTAAACTGACTGAGGTAGTCTGCTAAACTGAGGTAGTCTGTTAAACTAAGATATGTTAAACAGAGATAGTCTGTTAACTGAAAATAAACTTTGAGAAAACTATTGCAAATAAAGTCATGGTTGAGGCAACTACATCCAAGTTGGAGAAGAGAAAAAATGAGAATAATGGCAACATTGCTGAAGGTAAGCAATACAGACATGAGATTGAAAATCCAAAACTCAAATTTCCTATACATTTTATTCATAAAATTTCAATGTAAAGTTGAGAAACTTACAATAAATTATAAACAAAGCCCACCGTATAATACTTGGGAGAGCTTGATAAAATAAAGAGCTTGAGAAGAGCTTGATAAAATAGAGAGCTTGAGAAGAGCTTGATAAAATAAAGAGCTTGAGAAGATTTTAATAAAAAAAAGAGCTTGAGAATATCATTATAAAATAAAGAGCTTCTTGAAAGAGCTTGATAAAATAAAGAGCTTGAGAAGAGCTTGATAAAATAAAGAGCTTGAGAAGAGCTTGATAAAATAAAGAGCTTGAGAAGATCTTGATAAAATAAAGAGCTTGAGAAGATCTTGATAAAATAAAGAGCTTGAGATGATTTTGATAAAATAAAGAGGCATGAGTAAAAATTTTGATAAAATAAAGAGCTTGAAAATCTTGATAATATAAAAAGCTTGAGAAGATCTGATAAAATAAAGAGCTTGAGAAGAGCTTGATAAAAATAAAGAGCTTGAGAAGAGTTGATAAAATAAAGAGCGATGAGAAGATCTGATTAAAATAAAGAGCTTGAGAAGATCTTGATAAAAAAAAGAGCTTGAGAAGATCTTGGATAAAATTAAGAGCTTGAGAAGAAGCTTGATAAATAAAAGACCTTGAGAAATAGCTGGATAAAATAAAGAGCTTGAGAAGAAGCTTGATAAAAAAAGAGCTTGATAAAATAAAGAGCTTGAGACGATGCTTTATAAAATAAAGAGCTTGAAGAAGATCTGATAAAATAAAGAGCTTGAGAAGATCTTGATAAAATAAAGAGCTTGAGAAAATCATTGATAAAATAAAGAGCTTGTAGAAGAACTAGATAAAATAATAAAGAGCTTGATAAAATAAAGAGCTTGATTAAAAATAAGAGATGAGAAGAGCTTGATTAAAATAAAGAGCTTTGAGAAGATCCTTGATAAAAATAAAGAGCTTGATATAATAAAGAGCTTGAGAAGATCTTGAAAAAAAAAGAGCTTTAAAGATCTTGATAAAATAAAGAGCTTGAGAAGAATCTGATAAAATAAGAGCTTTATAAAATAAAGTGTTTGAAGAAAATCTTGATAAATAAAGAGCTTGAGAAGAGCTTGATAAAAGTAAATGAGTTTGATAAAATAAAGAGCTTGAATAAATAAAGAGCTTGAGAAGAGCTTGATAAAAATAAAGAGCTTGAGAAGAGCTTGAATAAAATAAAGAGCTTGATAGAAGCCTTGATAAAATAAAGAGCTTGAAAGAGCTGAATAAAATAAAGAGCTTTGAGAAGAGAATTGATAAAAATAAAGAGCTTGAGAAAGCTTGAATAAAATAAAGAGACCTATGAGAAGAAGCTGTGATTAAAGAAAAAGAGCTGTAGAAGGAGCTTGATAAAATAAAGAGCTTGAGAAGAGCTTGATAAAATAAAGAGCTTGAGAAGAGCTTGATAAAATAAAGAGCTTGAGAAGAGCTTGATAAAATAAAAGCATGAGAAGATCTTGATAAAATAAAGAGCTTGAGAAGATCTTGATAAAATAAAGAGCTTGAGAAGATCTTGATAAAATAAAGAGCTTGATAAAATAAAGAGCTTGAGAAGAGCTTGATAAAATAAAGAGCTTGAGAAGAGCTTGATAAAATAAAGAGCTTGAGAAGAGCTTGATAAAATAAAGAGCTTTAAAGAAGCTTGAAAAAATAAATAGCTTAGAAGAGCTTTATAAAATAAAGAGCTTGAGAAGAGCTTGATAAAAATAAGAGCTGAGAAGAGCTTGAATAAAATAAAGAGCTTGGAGAAGAGCTTTGATAAAATAAAGAGCTTGAGAAGAGCTTGATAAATAAAGACTGAGAAGAGCATGATAAAGATAAAGAGCTTGAGAAAGAGCTTGATAAAATAAAGAGCTTGAAAGACCTTGATAAAATAAAGAGCTTGAGTAGATTCTTGGATAAATAAAGAGCTGAGAAGAGCCCTTGATAAATAAAGAGCTTGAGAAGATCTTGATAAAATAAAAGAGCTTGAGAAGACCTTGATAAAATAAAAGAGCTTGAGAGAGCTTGATAAAATAAATGAGCTTGATAAAATAAAAGACTTGATAAAATAAAGAGCTTGTGATAAAAAATAAAAGAGTTGATAAGAAATAAAGAGCTTGATAAAATAAAGAGCTTTATAAAATAAAAGACTTGTTAAAATAAAGAACTTGAAGAAAATAAAGATGCTTGATAAAATAAAGAGCTTGATAAATAAAGAGCTTGATAAAATAATAGCTTTGGATGAACATCCTAAATAAAGAGCCTTGAGAAGATCTGATAAAATAAAGAGCTAGGATAAAATAAGACTTGAGAAGAGCTTGATAAAATAAAGAGCTTGAGAAGAGCTTGATAAAATACGAGCTAGGATAAATAAGAGCTTGAGAATAAGCTTGATAAAATAAAGAGCTAGATAAAGATCTAGATAAAAATAAAGAGCTGAGAAGATCTTGATAAACATTAAAGAGCTTGAGAAAATCTAGATAAAATAAAAGAGCTTGAGAAGAGCTTTGATAAAATATATAGCTTGATAAAATAAAGAACTGAGAAGAGTTTGTATAAAATAAAAGCTTGAGAAGAGCTTGAATAAAATAAAGAGCTTAGATAAAATAAAGAGCTTGAGAATATCTTGATAAAATAAAGATCTTGAGAAGATCTTGATAAAATAAAGAGCTTGAGAAGATCCATGAAAAATAAAGAGCTTGAGAAGATACTTGATAAAATAAGAGCTTGAGAAGATCTGATAAAATAAAGAGCTTTTGATAAAATAAAGATCTTGAGAAAATCCTTGATAAAATAAAGAGCTTTAGAAAGCTGATAAAATAAAGAGTTTGGTAAAATAAAGAGTTTTATAAAATTAAAGAGCTTGGGGGAGAAGAGCTTGTAGTAAATAAAGAGCTTGAGAAGACTTGAATAAAATAAAGAGCTGAGAGAGCTTGATAAAATAAAGAGCTGAGAAAGCTTGATAAAATAAAGAGCTTGAGAAGATCTTGATAAATAAAGAGTGCTTGAGAATAGCTTGATAAAATAAAGAGCTTGAGAAGAGCTTGATAAAATAAAGAGCTTGAGAAGAGCTTGATAAAATAAAGAGCTTGAGAAGAGCTTGATAAAATAAAGAGCTTGAGAAGAGCTTGATAAAATAAAGGCTTGAGAGACCATGATGAAAATAAAGAGCTTGTAGAATGATTTGAAATAAAATAAAGAGCTTGAGAAGGAACCTTGATAAAAATAAAGAGCTTGAGAAGATCTTAAAAAAAAAAGAAGCTTGAGAAGACCTTGATAAATAAAGAGCTTGAGAAGAGGCTTGAAAAATAAAGAGCATGATAAAATAAAGAAGCTTGATAAAATAAAGAGCTTGATAAAATAAAGAGCTTGATAAAATAAAGAGCTTGATAAAATAAAGAGCTTGATAAAATAAAGAGCTTGATAAAATAAAGAGCTTGATAAAATAAAGAGCTTGATAAAATAAAGAGCTTGATAAAATAAAGAGCTTGAGAAGAGCTTGATAAAATAAAGAGCTTGAGAAGATCTTGATAAAATAAAGAGCTTGAGAAGATCTTGATAAAATAAAGAGCTTGAGAAGAATCTTGATAAAATAAAGAGCTTGAGAAGATCTTGATAAAATAAAGAGCTTGATAAAATAAAGAGCTTGAGAAAATCTTGAATAAAATAAAGCGTTCTTGAGAAGAGCTTGATAAACGATAAAGAGTTTGGATAAAATAAAGAGTTGGATAAAATAAAGAATTTGAGAAGAGCTTGATAAAATAAAGAGCGTTTGAGAAGATGCTTGATAACCTAAGAGCTTGAGATGAGCTTGATAAAATAAAGAGCTTGAGAGAGCTTGATAAAATAAAGAGCTTGAAGAAGAGCTTGATAATATAAAGAGCTTTGAGAAGATTGATAAAATAAAGAGCTTGAGAAGAGCTTGATAAAATAAAGAGCTTGAGAAGAGCTTGATAAAATAAAGAGCTTGAGAAGAGCTTGATAAAATAAAGAGCTTGAGAAGAGCTGATAAATAAAGAGCTTGAGAAGAGCTTGATAAAATAAAGAGCTTGAGAAGAGCTTGATAAAATAAAGAGCTTGAGAAGACCTTGATAAAATAAAGAGCTTGAGAAGATCTTGATAAAATAAAGAGCTTGAGAAGACCTTGATAAAATAAAGAGCTTGAGAAGAGCTTGATAAAATAAAGAGCTTGATAAAATAAAGAGCTTGATAAAATAAAGAGCTTGATAAAATAAAGAGCTTGATAAAATAAAGAGCTTGATAAAATAAAGAGCTTGATAAAATAAAGAGCTTGATAAAATAAAGAGCTTGATAAAATAAAGAGCTTGGGATGAACTTTATATAATAAATACGGATTACATAATACATTGAAAAGTAACTTTGTGAAAGATTAAAAGTGTTGTAAATATTAAATAAATAAATAAATTGGTTAATTTAAGAGGCTGGAACTGTTTGTAAATTGTCAATAAAATTCCTAAATGTAATAAAGAGACTTTTTTTTATGACTCAGATTATAATTAAAGAGAGACGAGAATTATCATGTTAATTAATACTAAGTGAAGTGTCTACTACGAGAGTAATTACAAATTAATATTTATAACAAGGTAATTGTGCCCACACACACAACACACACACACACAACACACACACACACACACACACACACACACACACACAAACCACACACACACTCCACAACGGTGGTAAGTACTTATTGTACTTTCACCTGTTTTGTAGTGCAGGGGTCGAATCACAGTTCCTGCTCCCGTCTCTTCCCTGGTCGCTGCTAGGTCCGCTCTCTCTCCCTGCTCCATGAGCTTTATCGTACCTCTTCTTAAAACTATGTATGGATCCTGCCTCCATTACATCACTCTCCAGATTGTTTCACTTCTGACAACTCTATGGCTGAAGAAATACTTCCTAACATCCCTGTGACTCATCAGAGTCTTCAGCTTCCAGTTGTGTCCCCTTGTTGCTGTGTCCCATCTCTGGAACATTGTGTCCCTATCTACCTTGTCAATTCCTCTCAGTATTTTATATGTCGTTATCATGTTCTCCCTATTTCTCCTGTCCTCTAGTGTTGTTAGGTCGATTTCCCTTAACCTCTCCTCGTACGACATACCATTAGCTCCGGGACTATTCTTGCTGCAAACCTTTTGACTTTCTGTAATTTCTCGACTTACTTGCTTGACCAGGTGTGGGTTCCATACTGGTGCTGCATACTCCAATATGGGCCTGACGTACACGGTATACAAGGTATCGAAACGCTGTTCTTAGGTTTGCTTGGCGCCCGTATGCTGAAGCAGTTATTTGGATGATGTGCTCGGTATTATACTCACCCTAAGATACTTTTTCTTGAGTGAGGTCTTTGGCCCTCTAGCCTGTACTCTGTTTGCGGTCTTCTTTGACCGCAGAATACAGTGTACACAATGTGTGCGTGTGAGTGTACTCAACTGTACTCACCTAATTGTGGTTGAAGGGGTCGATTCATAGCTCCTGCCCCCGCCTCTTCACTGGTCGCTACTAGGTCCTTTCTCTCCCTGCTCCATGAGCTTTATCATACCTCTTCTGTACTCACCTAGTTGTACTCACCTAGTTGAGGTTGCGGGGGTCGAGTCCGAGCTCCTGGCCCCGCCTCTTCACTGATCGCTACTAGGTCACTCTCCCTGAGCCGTGAGCTTTATCATACCTCTGCTTAAAGCTATGTATGGATCCTGCCTCCACTACATCGCTTCCCAAACTATTCCACTTACTGACTACTCTGTGGCTGAAGAAATACTTCCTAACATCCCTGTGATTCATCTATGTCTTCATCTTCCAACTGTCTGCCCCCTAGTTTTACAGTGTCCAAACTCTGGAACATCCAGTCTTGTCACACCTTGTCAATTCCTCTCATTATTTTTATGTCCGTTATCATGTCCCACCTATCTCTCCTGTCATCCCCAGTTACGTCCAGGTGATTTCCCTTAACCTCTCCTCCGTAGGACAACCTCTATAGCTCTGGGACCTAGTCTTTGTTGCAAACCTTTGGCACTTTCCTCTATTTCTTTACGTGCTTGGCTAGTGTGGGTTTTCCGAAACTGGTGCCGCATACTCCAATATGGCCAAAACGTACACGTGTACAGGGTCCCTGAATTATTCCCTTATTAAGATGTCGGAATGCTGTTCTGATGTTTGCTAGGCGCCCAAATGATGCAGCAGTTATTTTGGTTGATGTGCTCTTCAGGAGATTGCCTGGTGTTATACTCACCCCAAGATTTTTTCCTTGAGTGAGGTTTGTAGTCTCTGGCCCCCTAGACTGTACTCCGTCTGCGGTCTTCTTTGCCCTTCCCCCAATCTTCATGACTTTGCACTTGGTGGGATTGAACTCCAGGAGCCAATTGCTGGACCAGGTCTGCAGCTGTCCAGATCCCTTTGTAGTTCTGCCTGGTCTTCGATCGAGTGAATTCTTCTCATCAACTTCACGTCATCTGCAAACAGGGACACCTCAGAGTCTATTCCTTCCGTCATGTCGTTCACAAATACCAGAAACAGCACTGGTCCTAGGACTGACCCCTGCGGGAGCCCGCTGGTCACAGGTGCCCACTCTGACACCTCGCCACGTACCATGACTCGCTGCTGTCTTCCTGACAAGTATTCCCTGATCCATTGTAGTGCCTTCCCTGTTATCCCTGCTTGGTCCCGCACTGGTCCTAGGACTGACCCCTGTGGGACCCCGCTGGTCACAGGTGCCCACTCTGACACCTCGCCACGTACCATGACTCGCTTCTGTCTTCCTGACAAGTATTCCCTGATCCATTGTAGTGCCTTCTCTGTTATCCCTGCTTGGTCCTCCAGTTTTTGCACCAATCTCTTGTGTGGAACTGTGTCAAACGCCTTCTTGCAGTCCAAGAAAATGCAATGTGTGTGTGTGTGTGTGTGTGTGTGTGTGTGTGTGTGTGTGTGTGTGTGTGTGTGTGTGTGTGTGTGTGTGTGTGTATGTATGTTTGAGGTTAATTGATGAAGAGTAAGAAGACCCAGAGTGTGAGTGGGTGAGAGAAGGAGGGGAGGGGAAATTGAGCGGATATATCATCCCTTTCCCTTTGATTGATGTCTACTCTTTACCAATTCTTCTCTCTCTTCTTTTCTCTCGTTTTCTCTCTGTCTGTCTGTTTACTCTCTCTCTCTCTCTCTCTCTCTCTCTCTCTCTCTCTCTCTCTCTCCCACTCACACACACACTATCTATGTATCTATTTACCTTCCTGTCTATTTATCTATCTCATTCCCTTTTCTATTTCCAATGCACTCCTCTCTCACTCTTTCATTGTTCCTTATCATATTTACCCTTATTTCCTCCTTCCTCTTTTCCCTCTCTCTACTTTTTCCTTTGTCTTCTCTCGATCATTTCCCCTTTCACTCTTTCTTTATGATCACCTACTCTTCATTTCTCATGCCTCTCTCTCGATTCCCCTCTCCCTTTCTCACTTATTTTCCCTTCCCCTCTCCTTTCCCTCTCCCTCTCGCCTTGCATGCTTCAGCTAGTACAGAAGGCCCTTAAATGCAAAACAGGATTAATCTTCCCGACTTATGAAGTAGGTCATGTTGTTTACCTAAGTGACCCTTCACGATATAGGTAAACGAGAGGAAAAGAAAATGGGAATCCACACTAACCTCGTATTATTTAGGGGTTGATTGGAGGAGATGAGGAAGATGGAAGGGGGAGGGGGTGATAGATGGGGAAGGGGAGGATGGAAAACGGGATGGGGAGTGTAGAAGAACGTAGGGAGGATCGTAGAAAATCTGACACTGGTGACCAACAGTGCTCGCGTAGTACACAAGTCTGATGAGGGCCATCTCATGCCCCGAAACAACGCACAATTTTACTGATATTTAATAGGTTATTATTGTGATAATTATAATAATTATTATTATTATTATCATTGCTGTTGTTATTCTTATTGTTTTTGTTATTGTTCCTTCTTTTTCTTCTTTCATTACTATTATTATTATTATTATTATTATTATTATTATTATTATTATCATCATCACCATCATCATCATCATTGTCATAATCATTATTATTTACAAATAACAAGCATATATTAAGAAAACTTTAGTAAACTCTTTTCCTGTGGTGAAAGACAATCTCTAGCTGACGAATATTATGGTGAAGGAACCAGACACTCTGTGAACCATTGAACCATCAAGTCCTTTGAGTAATGTTAATTTCCTTACTAAACACCCAAGAAACATGAATAGCTGGCTATATAAAACAGAATAGTTAACGAGGTTTGTGTATTCATGTTTTTTTCGTCCAGCTTAAATAATGTCTAATAATTTGAAATGTTAAGACCTGATTGTGTTACCTGGTTCTCCAGGATTATGTAATTGTGTGACCTCGTTTTCCAGGATTGTGTAATTGTGTGACCTAGTTTTCCAGGATTGTGTAATTGTGTGACCTAGTTTTCCAGGATTGTGTAATTGTGTGACCTAGTTTTCCAGGATTGTGTAATTGTGTCACCTAGTTTTCCAGGATCGTGTAATTGTGTGACCTAGTTTTCCAGGATTGTGTAATTGTGTGACCTAGTTTTCCAGGATTGTGTAATTGTGTGACCTAGTTTTCCAGGAGTGTGAAATTGTGTGACATAGTTTTCCAGGATTGTGTAATTGTGTGACCTAGTTTTCCAGGATTGTGTAATTGTGTGACCTAGTTTTCCAGGATTGTGTAATTGTGTGCCCTAGTTTTCCAGGATTGTGTAATTGTGTGACCTAGTTTTCCAGGATTGTGTAATTGTGTGACCTAGTTTTCCAGGATTATGTAATTGTGTGACCTAGTTTTCCAGGATTGTGTAATTGTGTGACCTAGTATTCCAGGATTGTGTAATTGTGTAACCTAGTTCTCCTGGATTATGTAATTGTGTGACCTAGTTTTCCAGGATTGTATAATTGTGTGATCTAGTTTTCCAGGATTATGTAATTGTGTGAGGATAATGGCTAAATATACGCCACTGAGTATATGTACTCTAATACATAAATAACCCACACATAGGAGAGGTATTATGACGATGTTTCGGTCTGACTTTACAAGTCACACTAACACACGAAGGTGAGGGAGCCAGTATATATAGGAGAGGCGGACAGGGATGGGATAAAGAGAGGAAGGAAGAAGCAAGTGTAGAAGTAGTGGTATAAGTAATGGTGTTAGTGCAGAGTAGATCCCAATCTATCAGTAAAACATGGTAGATGACACTGTTGGGTTAATGTTATTGCTAAACTGCGTTGCGTCATGCCATCGCAGCTCTATCATTTCTGGCTTCCATTATAGAGGTCGAGGATTCGAATGGGTTACATATCGGGAGAGTTTTCTCTCTTTCCTGGGGCAATACAGAACTACATTACCCACATTTCTACCGGCTTTCATAGCGGGGACATTTTCCCCCATTCCTCGGAATTGACAGTAGTATACAAGTTTGGGTTATTGACGTGTGGTCTGTTACCTCAAACACTTTTTGGGGATTGTGTATGTGACTGTCCTTTCCAGGATATTCGACTATTGTGTTGATTCTGCATTACACCTTTTGCAGTATGATGTGTTGACTGAGACTTAATCTGGCTGGCTTAGTACCCTTCGGGCTGACTTAGTACCCTTCGGGCCGACTTAGTACCCTTCGGGCTGACTTAGATACAATACTGTGACTGGAACAATACGCAAATAACCCGCACATAGAAAAGAGGAGCTGAGGCCGACGTTTCGGTCCGACTTAGACCATTTACAAAGTTACACTGTGACTATTTACGGGTTATTTGTGTATTTCGTACGCTAATTTGTGAGCAATATTTTTCTATGATGGTTTTTTTTATCGTCAAATATATTTTTAAAATTAGAAAGTTTTGAATGAATGTTTTAATGATGGTCTATTTCTATGTAGTATCACTAATGAGTTTAGACGAATTCGTGTTTCCTGGGGAATTGAAGACAGTCAAGTTCCGTCAGAGGTAATGAAGGTCAGTTTCAACTCTTATTATCAAGAGCCCTTCTCCAGCATCAAGAGACCTTCTCCAGCATCAAGAGACCTTCTCCAGCATCAAGAGACCTTATCCAGCATCAAGAGCCCTTCTCCAGCATCAAGAGACCTTCTCCAGAATCAAGATACCTTCTCCAGCATCAAGAGACTTTCTCCAGCATCAAGAGCCCTTCTCCAGCATCAAGAGACCTTATCCAGCATCAAGATCCCTTCTTCAGTATCAAGAGCCCTTCTCCAGCATCAGAGCCCTTCTCCAGCATCAAGAGACCTTCTCCAGTATCAAGAGACCTTCTCCAGCATCAAGAGCCCTTCTCCATCATCAAGATACCTTCTCCAGCATCAAGAGCCCTTCTCCAGCATCAGAGCCCTTCTCCAGCATCAAAAGCCCTTCTCCAGCATCAAGAGCCCTTCTCCAGCATCAAGAGCCCTTTTCCAGCATCAAGATACCTTCTCCATCATCAAGAGCCCTTCTCCAGCATCGAGAGCCCTTCTCCAGCATCAAGATACCTTCTCCAGCATCAAGAGCCCTTCTCCAGCATCATGAGACCTTCTTCAGTATCAAGATCCCTTCTCCAGCATCAAGAGCCCTTCTCCAGCATCAAGATACCTTCTCCAGCATCAAGAGCCCTTCTCCAGCATCAAGAGCCCTTCTCCAGCATCAAGAGCCCTTCTCAAGCATCAAGACAACCCATTTCCCACTAATATGTGACCCCGCGATGTATGAACCTGACCTCTGACCCCGAGCCTCCACCTCTACTCGCATCGTTCCAGTCAATAGCTCCTGGAATCCTGGAGGCTACATTACTGTCATCGACCACGGTGTTCCCCTCTGTGCTTTATGAGTTTACATAGATAATCCATCTGGTTCCCTGCTCCCTCTGCTTTGCCTTCCCATTAGTCTTTCCTCTGCAGCCCTCTCGACCCCATCGCGTTCCATCCCATCCCTCTCCTTAACCTCCCTCCCGTCACCCTCCTGTCTCACTCCCAGTCCATCATTATTTGATTTCTCTAACGTTACTCTATTTTCTATCCACCATATATATATATATATCTATATATATATATATAATATATATATTTATATATATAAAATATATATAAATTTGTCGTGCCGCAATAGGCAGAACTTGCGATCTTGGCATAAATACAACGCTCATCTTGCCATATAGGAAAATGAAAATTTGTGTATGCAATAATTTCGCCAAAATAAATTTTTTGAACTAAAGAAAAAAATATATTTCACTGTGTTTGTTTAGTATTAAATTACTGTAAACAATCTAAAATTATATTTAGTTGGGTTAGGCAAAATAAATTGTTTTTGTTATAATAAGGGGTTTGGTAAGTTTTCTAAGATCTTTTGGTGCAAAAATTATAATTTTTCATAAATATTAATGAAAAAATATATCTTTAAATGTATAACAGAAAATTTTTAGAAAGGCTTTAATTTTAAATAGTTTTGTGCAAATTGATCAGTTTTTACATATTCGGAAACGACATATATTTTTAAAATATATATAGATAATTTATTATATAATATATTATAATATTAAATATTAAAAATATATATATATAATTGTTTTATATATATATATATATATATATATATATATATATATATATATATATATATATATATATATATATTTTATTTATATATATCACCTTTTTTTCCGGCTTATATATAATATTTTTGTGTTATTTTATCACTGCTTCTTCATTCTCTTCCAAAATTCATAAACTTTATTCAGCTTTGCTATACATTCTTCTAACTTTTCTTCCCTTTCCCCAACTCCCATCTTTCCCTTCCTTCCTCTACAAGGTTTTCCTATCGTGCAGTTATTCCTCTCTTCAACTGACCCTCTTCTTCCATCCCATTACCCTCGCCATTCCTCTTTCATCGAGATTATTCCGTCATTCTAATTCTCCCTTTACACTGCCAGCTCCTTTCACTCTCCTTCATCTCCCTTTTTATTTCTCCATTGCCCTCCTCCTCCTTTACCGCTTTGTTTACCTTCTGTTATTCCTCCCACTCCACTTCCCCCTTATTCATTTTCCTTCCTTTCTTTACACCTCTAATCCTCTCGATTCGCCTCTCTCCATTCTTCATATAGCTTCCTCTAAATTCTCCTTCACTCTTCCTCTTCCCTCTCCTCCACTCCCTCTTCCTCTTCTTCATCTTAATCGTCTCTGTAATGTGGCGACCCCAGGTTCGATTCCCAGCCGTGGTGGCAAACTTTAGGCCGATTGATTGATAAGGTTTAAACACCGATCAACGACACAATGGTCGTTCAGGCTGCTGGTCACCTGTACGTCAACCAAGCATTCTTCAATCCCTAAAATAGGGATTGAATCCCTAAAATAGGGATCATCAGTGTCCATACACTGAAAAACATGCATCTCTCAGCGTATACAAGCTAAGAAACATAAATATAAACCTCCCCAGTGTATGTACACTTCTCAGTGTTCTTATACTAGGGAACATACACCACTCAGTGTACATGCACTGAGAAAATACACCTCTCAGTGTACATGCACTGAGAAACATACACCTCTCAGTGTACATGGGACTGAGAAACATACACCTCTCAGTATACATGCACTGAGAAACATACACCTCTCAGTGTACATGCACTGAGAAACATACACCTCTCAGTGTACATGCACTGAGAAACATACACCTCTCAGTGTACATGCACCGAGAAACATACACCTCTCAGTGTAACATGCACCGAGAAACATTTCACCTCTCAGTGTACATGCACCGAGAAACATACACCTCTCAGTGTACATGCACCGAGAAACATACACCTCTCAGTGTAACATGCACCGAGAAACATACACCTCTCAGTGTACATGCACCGAGAAACATACACCTCTCAGTGTACATGCACCGAGAAACATACACCTCTCAGTGTACATGCACTGAGAAACATACACCTCTCAGTGTACATGCACTGCGAAACATACACCTCTCAGTGTACATGCACCGAGAAACATACACCTCTCAGTGAACATGCACTGAGAAACATACACCTCTCAGTGTACATGCACTGAGAAACATACACCTCTCAGTGTACATGCACCGAAAACAACACCTCTCAGTGTACATGCACTGAGAAACATACACCTCTCAGTGTACATGCACTGAGAACAACTACACCTCTCAGTGTACATGCACCGAGAAACATACACCTCTCAGTGTACATGCACTGAGAAACATAACACCTCTCAGTGTACATGCACTGAGAAACATACACCTTCCAGTGTTTCATGCACCGAGAAACATACACCTCTCAGTGTACATGCACTGAGAAACATACACCTCTCAGTGTACATGCACCGAGAAACATACACCTCTCAGTGTACATGCACTGAGAAACATACACCTCTCAGTGTACATGCACTGAGAAACATACAACCTCTCAGTGTACATGCACTGAGAAACATACACCTCTCAGTGTACATGCACCGAGAAACATACACCTCAGAGTGTGTATAACCTTCGCACCTTGAGCAGAGACTCTGGCTTCTGCATCTTACCACTCGGAAGCCAATTGATGTCTAGGGCGTGACTTGACTGCAACAAGTCAGGTCCACCAAGGTCAACCCCTGGGGGTTTGACCTTCTAAAATATGGGAAAGGCGAAACAGCAACTATTATTATTATTATTATTATTATTATTATTATTATTATTATTATTATTATTATTGTTGTTGTTGTTGTTGTTGTTGTTGTTGTTGTTGTTGGTGTTGTTATTGTTGTTGTTGTTGTTGTTGTTGTTGTTGTTGTTGTTGTGTTTTTGTTGTTATTTTAATGACTATGTATCAGTATTACGCCTGAAGGGGTAATTCAGCGGCTGGGGAATGGGAAGTAATCAAGTTTGATCCTAGGAAAAGGGAAGTAGGCCCTTCGCCATGACATAGAAACCTACATATATAATTAGAAAAGACTCCATTAACCTGCCTTGCTTCTGTTCTCTCACTGTATATCCTCCCTGTATACCCTCTCACTGTATACCGTCACTGTATACCGTCACTGCATAATGTCACTGTATACTGTCACTGTGTACCTTCCCTACATACCCTCATCACATTCGTTCCTTCTTCTTACGTTCCTCTGTCTCAGTTTTACACTCCTTCAATTCCAATATTCCACCTTCTTCCAGCCCCTAGCATCAATCTTCCTCAACCCAGTTCTCAATCCTCCAGTTTTTCCCCTATTTTCTTAATTTTCCTCTCTTCCATTCATTTGTCTTGCTCTCTTTCTCATTTCTTCATCACCTTCTACATTCTTCCATTCTTCTACAATATTTTGGTCTCATTAACGTAGAGTGTAGCGGTCAGTAGATAAGTTTGTGATGGAGCTTTAATTTCTTCTACTGTTCCTGCTCCTGCTTCTCTTCTTCCTCCCCCTCTTCCTTTATCTCTTCCCTTTTCTCCATCTACTCCTTATTCACCTCCTATTTATCCATTACCTGCTATTTTTCCCGTCTCGTCTCAGTCGTCTTGCTCCTCCTACTCCTGCTACTTCTGCTGCCGGTCCTCCTCCTCTTCCTCCTCCTTCATTCCAGTAGTGTGGAGGTCGTGGTGTGAGTCAGTGATCCGGTGGCTTACTACACTGATCTCTGACTACATCGTCTGGCCAGATACTTCAAGATATATATACTGTATATACATACTGTTGCTGTTGTTGCTGCTGTTACTGGTGCTGTTGTTGCTGCTGCTGCTGTTGCTGTTGCTGTTGTTGCTGCTGCTGCTGTTGTATAATTTGTTTATGGATTCTCTCTGTCTCTGTCTGTCTGTCTGTCTGTCTGTCTGTCTGTCTGTCTGTCTGTCTGTCTGTTTGTCTGTCTGTCTCTGTCTGTCTCTGTCTCTGTCTGTCTCTGTCTGTCTGTCTGTCTGTCTGTCTCTCTCTCTCTCTCTCTCTCTCTCTCTCGTCTGCCTGCCGGAAGGTAAAAAAATAAAAAAAAGAGACAGCATAAAATGCAGATGTTAGGAATGCAAAATGGACGAATGAAGGAAGGAGAGAAGAAATGAAGGAAAGTTGGAAGAAGGACGGGCGTCAAGAGAGGTGCCAAAACTGAAGAAGCTCTCATCCCTCATGGGAAGCCAAGCGCTGGAGTGGGTGCCTAACATACAGTGCCGGTACTCACACACACACACACACACACACACACACACACACACACACACACACACACACACACACACACACACACACTCTCTCTCTCACTCAGGAGCTGTGATTCGACCTCCTACAACCATAAATAGGTGAGTAAACACACGCATACAAACCTACATTCACGAATTATCATTAAGTTTATCCTCCTCTCTCTCTCTCTCTCTCTCTCTCTCTACCTCTCTCTCTCTCTCTCTCTCTCACTCTCCTCTCTCTCTTTTACACAGGGTTTGGCAAGGTTAAGGATCCCTAGCTTTATTGACAAGCTATTTACAGGTTAAGGATCATTAGCTTTATTGACAAGCTTAGAGCTGTTACCTACATCAGCTCATTTGAAAGCATTTTTATTGTTATGAGACATACAAGTAGGGAACAGGATGAAGTTGGAGCCATCTGTGGGCCAGCATTTTCATTTGATCAACTGACTTTGTCTCGTTGACATCATAATGCTGTACGACTGTTTTCCATACTCAAGTCACCCTGGGGATAAATGATCTCAGATGAAGTGATGTTCTGGAGAAGGGTACAGCCAGAGTGAAGTTGTTGCTTTCTGTCCGTCTCATGGTATAGAAGCTTGTTTCACGCTGTCTTCGAAGTGGATCCAAGTGTGGTACTTTGACAATATTGGCCTTGTACATAACAGTAAGGCCACCCACATCCCTCCTGTGTTGAAGGTCTGCTGAAATGACAGATCTATCCAGGATCGGTCCAGGCGAAAGATGAGACGTCTTGCTCTGTTCTCTGCTCTGTCAAGCAGTCGCAGATGAGAGGGGAGGCAGGCAAACTAAGAAAGTGGAGCATACTCAAGGTGTGAGCGTACTTGTGCCTCGTACTGAATCTTGCAACCCCTACTGTCAAGCAGATGCGAGATACGGCGAAGTGCTGTAAGCTTCCTGGCTGCCTTGTTTGCAAGATTTACAACGTGGATCTTTATGGTCAGTTTGGAGTCAAATTTCACCCCAAAAATATCAGCTTCTTCCCCAGGTGCCAACACCCTCCCATTCATCCTTACTATTGCACCGACATTACTATCATGGTGCCTACAGACCATCATCATTTGTGTTTTCTCAAGTGCAAATGTTACTTGCCATCTATTTCCCCAAGCTGATATAGCTCTTAGCTGGTGACTGATGTAGCTTAGAGCAGCTGGCATTTCTTCTCTTGTATAAGTGAATGTAAATGTACAGTCGTCTGCATATGCATGTGATTCTGGGATGAGATGAAGAAGGTCATTAAAGTAAACATTCCATAACAATGGACCCAGCACGCTTCCTAGTGGAACACTTGCCCAATAGGATGTCTTGCTGATTCCGTTCCATTAAGAATACCCTTAGAGATCTACCATGAAGTATCACTGAGGAGACATGGGTTTGAGCCTCAATTCCCAGAGCTGCATTTTGTAAGAGCCCGGGGCCACACCGGTCGAAAGCACCAAAATGTTCATGTCTACCACACAGCTTACTATAAATTTCTCTAATGACTGTGCCACTTATAGGAGTTATAAACAGGTCACATAGAGTAACCTTTCCTGAAGCCATTTTTGACGATCACAAAGTGTGAGTTTTAGTCAAAAACTCTGTCTTTGTCTTGAATTTTTGTCTCAGGATCTTGCCAGTGATTGACAGCAGTGACCTGTCTCTCTTCTCTCTCTCTCTCTCTCCTCTCTCCCCTCTCCCCTCTCTCTCTCTCTCTCTCTCTTTCTTTTCTTTCTCTCTCTCCCCTTTCTCCCCTCTCTCCTCTCTCTCTCTCTCTCTCTCTCCCTCTCTCTCTCTCTCTCTCTCTTCTCTCTCTTCCCCTCTCTTCTCTCTCTTCTCTCTCTCTCTTCTCTCCTCTCTCTCTCTTTCTCTCTCTCTCCTCTCTCTCTCTCTCTCCTCTCTCTCTCTCTCTCTCTCCTCTCTCTCTCTCCCCTCTCTCTCTCTCTCTCTTTTCCCCTCTCTCTTTCTCTCTCTCTCTCTCTCTCTCTCTCTCTTTCCTCTCTCTTTTTTTTTCTTTTTTTTTTACACAGGGTTTGACAAGGTTAAGGATCCCTAGCTTTATTGACAGCTATTTACAGGTTAAGGATTCCTAACTTTATTGGCAAACTAAGAGCTGTTACCTACATCAGCTCATTTGAAAGCATTTTTATTGTTATGAGACATACAAGTAGGATACAGGATGAAGTTGGAGCCATCTGTGGGCCAGCATTTTTATTTGATCAAATGACTTTATCTCGTTGACATCATTAAACCTGTACAAGTGTTCCATACTCGAGTCATCCTGGTATGTATGATCTCAAATGGAGTGATGTTTTTGGAAAAGGTACAGCCAGAGTGAAGTTGCTGCTTTCTGCCCGTCTTGTGGCATAAAAGCTTGTTTCACGCTGTCCTCGAAGTGGATCCAAGTGTGGTATTTTGACAATATTGGCCTTGTACATAACAGTAAGGCCACCCACATCCCTCCTATGTTAAAGGCTCTGCTGAAATGACAGATTTTATCCAGGATGGGTCCAGGCGAGAGATAGACGTCTTGCTCTGTTTTCTACTCTGTCAAGCAGTCGCAGATGAGAGGGGGGGGGGCAGGCAAACAAGAAAGTGGAGCATACTCAAGGTGCGAGCGTATTGTGCCTCGTACAGGATCTTGCAACCCCTACTGTCAAGCAGATGGGAGATACGGCGAAGTGCTGTAAGCTTCCTGGCTGCCTTTTTTGCAGATTTACAACATGGTTCTTCATGTTTAGTTTGGAGTCAAATTTCACCCCAAGGATATCAACTTCTTCTCCAGGTTTCCAACATTCCCCCCATTCATCCTTACTACTGCACCAGCTTACTATCATGGTGCCTAGAGACGATCATCATTTGCGTTTTCTCAGGTGCAAATGTTACTTGCCATCTATTTCCTCAAGCTAATATAGCTCTCAGCTGGTGATTGATTATTTAGAGCAGTTTGCATTTCTTCTCTTGGATAAGTAATGTAAAGGTACAGTCGTCTGAAATTGCAGTGATTCTGTTGAGAGAAGAAAGTCGTTAAAGTAACATTCCAAAACAAGGGGACCCAGCACGCTTCCTTGTGAACACTTCCCCAATGGGATGTCTTGCTGTTTCCCTTTCCCTTTGAGAACTACACTTAAGATCTACCAAAGGAGTCACGAGGAGACATGGCGTAAGCCGCAATTCCCAGTGCTTGAAGTTTTGCTAAGAGGCCCTGGTCCACCCCGGTCGAAAGCCCAGCAATTCCCCATGCTACCACACAGCTGATTTTGGGATTCATCTAATGATGGTGCCACTTAGGGGGAGAGGTTTAACCAACCATATCAGCCGAAATTTTGGGCCAAGGATCCCCAAAGGTTGGGGGGGGGGTTTTTTTTTTTTTTTTTTTTTTTGGTTTGTGTTGACGGAGTGACACTGTCTGTATTTGCTGATTTCTGCTCTGCTTTTCTTTTTGTAAATGGGGACACTTTCGCCTCTTTCCATAGAGGGGGCCATTTACACTGTACTGGGCAGGCTGAAGATGCAGTTAGAGGTGCTGCTAGGGGTCTGCACATTTTCTCAACAATCTTGGCTAAATTGTCGGGGCCCCAAAACAGCCTTTTCTTGGTCAAGCGTTTTTAAGTAGGAAATAAACCTCCTCCTCCTTTTTTCCCCACCACTGACAGTTTTGACACAGTTTTTGCAGCTCCCAAGGGGGGGTCCCTTGCGGGATCAGAACTTGCATTTTGGTAGCAAAGTGTTCAGCAAAGAGGTCCGCCTTCTCTTGACTACTAGTAAAGGGGTGGCCCCATCCGTCGTTTTAAGGGGGAAAAGTTCATCACAGATAACCTTTCTTCCTTGCCAGGACCCCCAGTTTTGGAGCCTACCCTACCTGATCTAATTTTCTTTTAGTGTCCACCTCCATTAGCAATGGCCCATTTTTTGAACACACCCATACCCCTACGGGCTTGCATGTGCAATTTTCCTGTTATAGGTGGTGGGATGTCTTTTTACCTTCGCCATGTTTTGTACTTTACAGTAGCAGCCTCCTACAACGAAAGCCAAACCAAGGCGATCTGTGGGTTTCGCACATATTCCCGGGTGAGGAATGTGTTCTTTTTGTGTTTAAGGATGTGCCATGAAACTTTCACGGGGGTTGTAACATCCCCTTGGAGAAGAGCTTTTCCAGTCGTGTGGGAGCTCAAGCAAAAGGCGGCCAAAATTTTTCCTCTTTCCCAACCCAGGTTTCTGGGGACTCCTCACCTCGTTCTGTTGGGATTTTTAATGGAAAAAACACCTTTTTTTAGAGATCCAACGTACCGAGGGTTGACAAGTGACATGCCTCTGCCGATCACTCCTACTGGGTAAAGGAGGACCGAATAGAGTAGGGAAATCAACAAATTTTTCCTAGTCAAACACGCAAAAGGTCATCAAAGTCCCTCGTATAAGGTGCGGTTTGGGTCCCCAAAAAATTAAATTGTTACAGTTGGTTTAGCAAAGGGAGTAAATTTTTTTTCCATTAGAATTGATAGGGTCTGATGTTGCCCTGAGGTCTGTACATTGCACAGCTAGTACAGAGGTACTATGTTTATACAAGCTTGAAGAACAAATTTCAAATGTGTAGGGGGGGCAACATCAATGTGCTGGGCATGAACACTTTTTAGAGAACACACAGCAACACCTCCTCCTTCCCCCTTGCCTGCTCTTCTCATCCATGAGTGTAGCCAGCAATTCTTGAAAAATTTTTCTGGATCCTGTCACCCAAAAAATTTTTTCAACAACAGCACATGTCGGGATTCAGTGTTCACAAAGCTATGTGTAGCTCCCCAACATTAGAAATTTAAACCTCTAATTTTGGCCGACAGGATTGCTGATAGATGGCCCCCTATGAAGGGGGTCACTTGAGGGTGGGGGGTGGAGGGAAGTAATCCTCCCCTTGGGAAAAGGTAGGGTACGAGCAGCTGCGGGAGTAGTCTGGGGTCTTGTATAAGGCACAACCCCCCTGCGGGGCGGGATAGGAGTACTAAGGGGGTGACGGTTAGAGTGTTCCCCAAATTCAAACCTGCTGGTTTTTTCTGAAACAGGTCTCTAAACAGGGGGCCCTTCGTAAGTTCCTTTTTCTTTTCCGACACTGGTCCCCTTTAGCCTTTTTTTGTAGCAGTAATTACCCCGGTATCTCGCAGGCAGTTGTTGGCAGTGTCCCCCTTCCGGGACAGCGGACACAGCCTAGGGGCCTGGGAGGGGGACAATTTTGTTCACCCCTGAGTTTTTCAGATTTTTTTCCTCAGATTCTGGCCGCTGGGCTGTGTTATTGGGGGGTAGACGGCTTTGATGTCTTTCCCCCTCCACGTCCTCCTCCACGTCCTCTGCCCCGTCCTCAAAAAGTTCTGACAATGTGTCCCGCTGTTCGACTTTGGCCAGAGGTGATCAGGGGAGTGATAGTTCCCATCATTAACGCACCGTTCTCGGGGGGAAACTCCTGCCAGAAATTGCGACGAACACTCTACCCTTTTTAAATGTACGAAGGGGTGCTGCAGTTAGGACAGAGATGGTATGTGCCTGTCAAATAACTGGCAGTGGCTGAAGCAGAGATGCAGGGTAGGGGAATTAAAAGATCCAAGGGTTCCCTCTTGCTGGAAGAGGATTTGTTCCCCCACAATGACAGAATTTCCCCCATTGTTTTTTCCCTGAGTTAAACTCATGTGGACTTTCCCGTCTTTGTCAATAGTGTCACCATCAGCTGACACTTACTCACTTGATGAAAGGGTTGCACTCCTTCTACAATAGCCTTTAAGTTTTCTAATGATTTGGGGAGCTCATGAATGCTTCCCTGTGATGGGGGTTTTTCTTAGCGCAATTTAAAACAAACCCCGGAAAAAAAGGCCCCTTGATCTTTACCGGATCCTAGGTTCCAACTTCTGCTATTTGTAAACTATGAAATTATTTTGGTTTTCCTTTAAATTTTAATTTTTTAACTTCTGCCCCAAAATCTTTCTTTGGAAGATCCCCGGGTGGATTGAACCCCCCGTAGGCTTTAAAATTAAAGGATTATGTTTCCTTTTTTGAAAAAAACCCCAACAAACCCCGGAGAAAACTTTTGGGGGAAAAAAGGCCCAACTAAAAAAAATTTTTTTCCCTTTTTGTTAACCCCAAAAAAACCCGAAAAGGGCTTGGGGAGGTGAATTTTTTACGGGAAGAGGGGGAGGTTTTTAATTTTCGGGGGGTGGGGGGGGGATTCGTGGGTGGGGGTTTTTTTTTTTAAAACCGGGTGGTAGTGAGGGGGGCGGGAGTGGCCACAGCGGAAGTGTTGCCTTTTCCTATCACTTAATAAACAACGTTTATGCTATCCCTTTTTTTCCCCTAAAGGAAGATGTTACCAAAACACTGTGTTGCATTGTACCAGCCACGTTTTTTATAAAGCCAGTGCTTTCATAGCACAAAACACATATAATATTTGATGCTCACTCTGAAGGCAATATGAATCACTCCAAGGCCGCCCTGTCCCTCTCTCTCTCTCTCTCTCTCCTCCTCTCTCTTTTTTTTTTTTTTTTTTTTTTTTTTTTTTTTCCTTTTGCCGGGTTAAGGGTTGCAATTTCAACAAATTTCATTAAACCAACTTTTTTTGAAGGCGTTAAAAGCTCTTTAAAAATTTTTTGTTTTACTAAAAAACTTTCAAATGATGGGGAAAAACTCTTGAGTAAAAATGGTCCAACCCCTTTTCCCCTTTTTTTTCCCCTTCCCTTGTTCTTCCTTCCTTCCTTTTCTTTTCCCCCCCCCCCCTTTAGTGCTAGTGCCTTTCCTCTCCCCCTTGGGGGTTAAAAATCTTAAGTTTGGGTTTTCTATCCTTTCCTTAATTTTTGCAAACCTTCCCCTTGTTCCCTCCGTTTTTTTTCTTCCCTTCCCTTTAAAATGTATTCTTCCTCTCTTTGCTTTAAAAAACTAGTTGTTTTCTATCTTTCCCTTTAAAAGGTTTTCTTGCTTCCCTCCTTGCTTCAATGCCGTTGTTTTCTATCTTTCCTTTAAGTCTAGTTACTTTCTATCTTCCTTCAAATGCAGTTGCTTCCTCTCTTCCTTCAAGTGCTATTGCTTCCCCTTTTTTTCCTTTTTTTTCTTCAAATCTATTACTTTTTATCCCTTCAAGTGCTATTCTTCCTCTCTTCCTTTAAGTGCTATTGCTTCCCCTCTTTTTCAAGTGCAGTTGTTTTCTATCTTTCCCCAAGTGCTAGTTACTTCTATCTTCCTTCAAGTGCAGTTCCCCTTTCCCCTTTAATTTTAAGTGCTAGTTGCTTCCTCTTTTTTTCAAGTGCTATTTTTTCTTCTCTTTTTTTAAGTGCCCCCAGTTACTTCCCCTTCTTCCTTCAAAAGGGTAGTTCTTCTTTTTTTTCAAGGGGTAGTTGCTTCCTCTTTTTTTCAATTGCTAGTTTCTTCCTCTTTAAACAAATTTCTCCTTCAAGTGCAGTTGCTTCCTCTCCCTTTAAGTGCATTGCCCCCCCCCTTTAATTTTTCTTTCTTTTCTTTAAGCTAGTTGTTTTTTTCTTCCTTCAATGCTAGTTCTTTCCCCCTTCCTCAAGTGTTTTAAAATCTTTCTTCCCCCAAATGCTATTGCTTCTTTCCCCTTTAATGGTAGTTTTCTTCCCCTCTTTCTTCAAGTGTTTTGTTGCTTTCTTTTTTCTTTCCCCTCAAGGGGAGTTGTTCCCCCTTTTTCCTTCAAGTGCTAGTTGCTTCTCCTCCTTCAAGTGTATTTCTTTCCTTCCCAATTCTAGTTGCTTCTTTTCCCCTTTAAATGTAGTTGCTTCTCTCCCTTTTAAGTCTAGTTCTTCCAACTTCCTTCAATGGTAGTTGCTTCTCTCTTCCTTCAAGGCTAGTTGCTTACTCTCTTCCCTTTAAGTGCAGTTGCTTACTCTCTTCCTTTAAGTGCTAGGTTTTTCTCCTCTTTCCTTCAAGTGCTAGTTGTTACCCCCCTTCCTTCAAGTGCTAGTTGCTTTCTCTCTCCTTTTAAGTTCTGTTGCTTACCTCTTCCCGGGCCCCCCTTCAGTCTATTGCTTATCTCTTCCTTCAAATCTAGTTGCTTCTCTCTTCCTTCAAATCTAGTTGTTACTCTCTTCCTTCAAGTGCTATTGCTTTCTCTCTCCTTCAAGTGCTAGTTGCTTACTCTCTTCCTTTAGTGCTATTGCTTACTCCTTCCTCAAGTTTTCTATTTTTTTTTCGTTTACCCCTTTGGATTTTTCCCCTTCCTTCAAGTGCTAGTTGCTTACTCTCTTTTCCCTTTAAATGCTAGTTGCTTACTCTCTTCCTTTTAAGTGCATTGCTTACCTCTCCTTCAAGGCTAGTTGCTTACCCCCCTTCCCATCGTTATCTCTATTCCTTCCCGCAAATGTTTGTTGGCT
>NC_069450.1:17961745-18004245 GCF_026875155.1 Cherax quadricarinatus
ATTTCCCGTTTTGTAAACCCCTTGCTTACGTGCCACTTGCTTACTGTAACCACTTGCTTACGTGCCACTTGCTTACGTAACCCCTTTCTTTTCTGTGACCACTTGCTTTCGTAAAACCCCTTGTTACGGGACCACTTGGTTATGAAAACCCCTTGTTACTGTGACCACTTGCTTTCTGTGACCACTTTTTTACTGTGACCACTTGTTTACTGTGACCCCTTGTTACTGTGACCACTTGTTTACTGTGACCCCTTGTTTTCTGTGATCACTTGCTTACTGTGACCATTGTTTACTGTGACCACTTGTTTTCTGGACAACTTGTTTGCTGTAAACCACTTGTTTACTGTAACCACTTGCTTACTGTAACACTTGCTTACTGTGACCACTTGTTTACTGTGGCCACCCTTGGGTTACTGTGACCACTTGTTTACTGTGACCACTTGCTTACTGTGACCACGTGTTTACTGTGACCACTTGTTTACTGTGACCACTTGTTTACTGTAACCACTTGTTTACTGTGACCACTTGCTTACTGTGACCACTTGCTTACTGTGACCCACTTGCTTACCTGTGACCACTTCTTTACTGTGACCACTTGCTTACTGTGACCACTTTTTTACTGTGACCACTTGCTTACTGTTGACCACTTGTTTACTGTGACCACTTGTTTACTGTGACCACTTGTTTACTGTGACCACTTGTTTACTGTAACCACTTGTTTACTGTGACCACTTGTTTACTGTGACCACTTGCTTACTGTGACCGCTTCTTTACTGTGACCACTTGCTTACTGTGACCACTTCTTTACTGTGACCACTTGCTTACTGTGACCACTTCTTTACTGTGACCACTTGCTTACTGTGACCACTTCTTTACTGTGACCACTTGCTTACTGTGATCTTATTTCACACTAGCGTTTGGTGAATGTAAATTTGGGAAAGTGTTATATACATCTCTAGTGAATATATATTGTCTGAAAGGTAATTTACTGTCTGTAAGAATGTTGAGGGATACAATGGAAGGATGGTAGTGCAGGATACAATGGAAGGATGGAAGTGCAGGATACAATGGAAGGATGGTAGCGTGGGATACAACGGAAGGATGGTAGTGTAGGATACAATGGAAGGATGGTAGCGTGGGATACAATGGACGGATGGTAGTGCAGGATACAATGGAAGGATGGTAGTGCAGGATACAATGGAAGGATGGTAGTACAGGATACAATGGAAGGATGGTAGTGCAGGATACAATGGAAGGATGGTAGTGCGGGATACAACGGAAGGATGGTAGTGCAGGATATAATGGAAGGATGGTAGTGTAGGATACAATGGAAGGATGGTAGCGCGGGATACAATGGAAGGATGGTAGTGCAGGATACAATGGAAGGATGGTAGTACAAGATACAATGGAAAGATGGTAGTGCAGGATACAATGGAAGGATGGTAGTGCGGGATACAATGGAAGGATGGTAGTGCAGGATACAATGGAAGGATGGTAGTGCAGGATACAATGGAAGGATGGTAGTACAGGATACAATGGAAGGATGGTAGTGCAGGATACAATGGAAGGATGGTAGTGCAGGATACAATGGAAGGATGGTAGTGCAGGATACAATGGAAGAATGGTAGTGCAGGATACAATGGAAGGATGGTAGTGCAGGATACAATGGAAGGATGGTAGTGCAGGATACAATGGAAGAATGGTAGTGCAGGATACAATGGAAGGATGGTAGTGCAGGTACAATGGAAGGATGGTAGTGCAGGGATACAATGGAAGGATGGTAGTGTGTTACAAAAAACGCGATTCTAAAAGCTTAGAGATCTCCAGTGAATACTAGAAAGGACTGCCTTTCTAGCATCCAGAATGTTACTGGGTTTTCGTAACAAGTAGTCAGTATCCTTGTTTACGTTATCCATTAGAATTCAGTATGATTCAATAGTGCTTCAGGATTACAACTGTAGGCTACTAACTAGAGAAAATTAAAATTTAATAAATTTATTAGTCTAGAGGTATATTATCAAATTAAATTAATTAAATTAATCACAGTAATCAAAATAATATCACTTCTCTCGAGTACAATATTGTGCTGAAAGCACATATCACATTTATAATTCTTAAGTACCGTCTGGTACATTAACATTTAATAAGATATTATAAATATGTGCAAGTAAGTTTGTGTGTATGTGGGTAAGTCCTCTAAGTAGTTCGCTATGTCTCACGACTCGACTAGACTTAAAACAAGTGACTGACAAAGTCCTCAAATAAACTAACTTCTTAACCAACTGGCAATGGGAACAGTCTGCTTGAACAAAATGACTGATAAGCCGAACAACAATATAACAAGCAACTGCGACACAATCAGGAACAAGGAGATAATATAAAGACAGCTAGTAGGGACCATCAGCAGATCCTCCACAAAAGTCACAAAACTCCCATACTACTGAATCTAAGTTCAGCATAAGAAAATCCCCGACTGTGATAATACACAGATACCAGTACAAGTTAGGTCAGAAGCTACAGCTCAGGACCTGAGTTGCTCAGAGTGTCTAAGCAACACACAACCTCAGTACAACGTCGAAAATCACTAAGTCTATACAATGTTCTGTGAACAGAGTCTCCAGAACTAACAAGAATAATGAGACAGACGATCTGTCCCAACCACCAAGAGAGTCTAGACCAAACTGAATACTTCAGGCGAGGTGAGGACACCCCCCCTCGATCACGTGATAGCTCCGTGGACAGCTGCAGCTCAGAAACAGAAGCCGGCAGTCTAATGAGCCACAAGCGATAATTACAGTAGTTAGACAATCAAGACTTGAACTGAGCACATAATATGTTACATCCTACCTAACAAAAGAAAGCTAAGTCAAATAACAATATAAAGCAATACATTTACGATTTAGCTATTATCGCAAATACAAGCAATATAAAATTATATGAAAAGGTAATAATTATATATATATAAATACATATTAATCATTGCAACCCATTCAGGGGTTGCAACACCCCCCAACACGACAAACGGTCGCACTAGGAGTTGCATTGTCTTTCACATTACTGATTACTCAGGTTACATTACTAATATAAACATTAATCAGAGTCACTCTTGTGCCAAGCACTTCTATAATTTAACAGTGTCTGTTTCACTATGAGTTATGCCCCTAGTACTAGGGCAGTACACAGTATCGTATCTCTGCATTCTCGTGGTTATTGTCCATCAGTGTAGAGACAGGATAGCGTAGACAAGGAGGACACGTTGAGGCTCGATCATAGTAGTGTAGACAGCATAATAGTCTTGTGTTATAGACAGGAGACAGCATTCCACTCTTAAGTAGTGGTTGTGGAATGCTATGTAGTATGGACATCTGACTATGAAACAGCTTAAGGAGTGTAGTGAGGGGGGGGTCTGCGGCAGGACAGTGTTCCGTCACACAGTACATCGCCCACACCACACTACCCACTCAACACTCAGCTTGTCTCCTCACACACATCATTACTATGAATATATAAATATAATAATTAGACATGACATGAGTATACATAGTTAATATGGGCTGGAGGGATTAAGTTTACTGAATCTGACATAGCAAGTAACAAAAGGTATTTGAGCATTAAAATCACGTTAATTTTAAATGGGGAAGTACCCAAATACTCGTCAAAATGTTCTAAGGACACCACAAGAGCTAGAGCCTCTTTCTCAATGGTGGCATAATTTTTCTGGTGTCGTTTGAGCTTAAATGAATAGTAACATATAGGATGGAGAATATCAGTGGATGTTGACTGTTGGAGCAGCACAACACCCACTGCATAATCACTCGCCTCTATATGTAAAAAGGGAAGATTGAAATTAAGACTCTTCACAAGAACAGAGGAAAGCAGATGCTTCAACCTTTTGAACAAATCTGAACAATCACTAGTCCAGATGAACTGAACTTTGCTACTAATGAACACAGTGAGAGGTGTAGGTGGAGGTGTGTGTGCTGGCTTGCCTGTCACTTGACACACGTGGCAACGTCGCACATGATCAGCTACTGTTTCCTTCATCTTTGGCCAAGTAAAATGTTTTGCCAGTTTACCGAGTGTCTTCTTGACACCCAAATGTCCTCCAATGGGACTATTGTGAGCAAAATCAATGGCTTGTTCACGAAATATAACTGGTAACACTACGAGATGCTTGACTGTGGTGGAAACACTATCAGCTGACAACTTACATGTATTTTTCTCCATCAGTACACCATTACTATAATTGTAACAATTATCGAGATCCTTTGCTTCACTCTCAGTAACTGCTATATCTCTCAGTCTTTCCAGTGACTGATCAACAAACTGATCCTTGATTAAATCATCATGAGTTAGAAATTTAATGTCAGTTGTGTCCTGACTAGGTTGATGACCAGGGAGGAGTTGGTGTTAATGATCCTGGGTGCAGAGCGTTACTAAATAACATATTCAAGCCCAAATCATTGTCATCCACTAACTCAACAGGAGACAAGGTTGGTTGTTGAATCTTTGACATAGCTCTAGCAATTGCGCTGAGAGGAAATAAAATAGGCTTCTCTCTACAAGCTTCAATGGCATAATTATCATCAGTCATTGTCCTCTTTGCTTCTGGGCCGAGTGGAAGTGCTGCGCAGACGCTCCTGTTTGAGTTTGTTCTTGCGCAGTTTACCAGGCTGCGCAGTAGCTCCTGACTCTGTTGATTGCTGCGCAGTTTTCCTCAGTGCACTCACAATGGCGGAAGGTGCACATAGGCGAGTTATCACACCCTGTCTCCTTCAATTTAGTAGACAGTCTCGTTCAACCAATCAAATACACATCTACTGCTTACTGCGATACTCCGAATACATATGTATCAAGTAATGAAGATCATTAATGTGTCTTCTTTGAACGGCATTCGAGGCTTTTTGTCAAATCAGACAAAATAGTACGAAAATATGGTCTGCCACAATATCAGGATGTGGATCAAAACGTTAATCCATGTCACTGTTCGACTTCACGACGTCTCCCGTTTTTACACTTGATCAAGGTACGAAACGTTCCTTTTGATGCGACGAGAGTGATTTGAGGAATGTTTTTGCACGCTATGGTTCCGGTTCATATTGCAACTATGGACGGTGGCATGATAGGTCCTCTAGTTTGGGTATGCTGGTAGGGTCTTTACCCTCCTGAAAAATAGGTCTCTATGCAAAAACACGCGCGCGCACCCTATTCCGGCGTATGTGGGTAATGAGGACTTTCGTACACAATTGGTATTTTTTACGTATTACTCAAGGACAAAGGTGTACGTGCAGGCTTTGTGGGATGTAAGACCATATGCTGCGCAATGCCTACTACAAGACGTGATAAAACTACGGAAGTAAGGCGATTGATGTTTCAACGAGCAGCGATCATATTCTTCACTTGCAACACAACAACATATAATTGGCCTCCGTAAATCGTGGAGTGAGGAGTAGAAGGTGAGGTTGAAGCAAACGCTCTGTAGTCTAATCCCGCCCTGGTAGCGGCAATGGAGGAAGTGGGGCGTGGTAACAGGCTCGACGACAAGTAAGACCTCGGTCTCAAACTCCAGGTATGACGGGAGCTAATCTATTCAATAAAGTTTCTGAATGTTTTATTTTGAATGCTTCCACACTGAGGGGCATTCACGTGGTTTAAGATGATGTAAGTGTGAAGGAGAAGGACAGGCAACCGCCGCGGGCATAATACTGCTTGAACATCAGATATTGTGGTCAGTGACAGAGTGCTCAATACCAGAAACAACAGATTCAGACAGATAGAGATGAGAGTTCTGCCCTGCATTTCTCTACTACGAAGAGTGGGTCGGGTGATTCATTCGTAACTCTCAAAGAAGTTTCTGTCACCAGACAAGCAGTTCGGGAACAAAGCATGGTGCGATGTACCCAGAAGAGACAATGGCAACACTCTACATGTGTTCATCAACTGTCACATGACTAACGTACCACCCGTGGGGGGTGGGGAAGAAGTGATATATACGCAAGGGAACCAAGAATGTCCAAGTATCCAAGGTAAAACCTCCAAAATGAACGTTTTCAATTATCTTGAACTTTGTAACATACATTATGGGCGTTATACGGTCTGTGTAAAAACGAAGCGTATGTTGAGGTTTTGTTAAAAAATTATGCACCACGATGTTGGATTCTTACAAAACACAATTATAAATCATTTAGTAGAAATTGGCTGATCTTCCTGAATATATTTTGTACAGGGGCAGTTCTAATGACTGAAGGTGGTGTACGCAGTAGCTTAGTTTCAAGAGGCTGAGCCCGTTTTTCTTTACAAAAGCATATGAGGTGGAGAGGAGGGAGGGTTTTAGGGGTTGATGGGGTGTGGGTGGGGTACGGTTGGCCTCCTGGTGTGTACGACCGGCGAAGGGTGACATGCATGTATAAAATAATGCGTTTTTTTTTAGGGACGTTTGGTGTACATTTAAGATCACTGCCATCGTCACGATTTTGGGGGTGACTGGAATGCATTGATCGTCGCAAGATGTCGAAACCGGAGCGGGAGAGGTTTTTTTCCAGATATTTAGGGGACTTCCTTTTGCGGAGTGTTTTAATGTTACTGATGTGGGGGTGTATTGAGGTGGCGGTGGGTCATGCATATGTTCGGTTAGAAGGAGTATGCAGTAAGACTGAACACATATACGTTTCAAGAGAGTCAGCGTCCAGGAGTGTAACGTGTGCTAAATTGAGATGCTTTTCCGAACACAGATTGTTATTGCGGAAGTTGAACTGGGTAGGATTAACACCGAGGCTTTACAGAGGTTTCTTTTCTGGAAGTTGAATGTGGGTTTAATTCACAAAAGAAGGTGTGAGGAAGATTTTGGTGAGTGCTTGGAGAGGATGGTGGGCTGAATGGCAGGAGGGAATATATATAGTCCTAATGGTGGTATACTGTCGGTAAGGTGGAAGGGTGAGAATTTTTAGTCATCACAAGGAGAAAGAAGACAAAGAATGCAGTATGGTCCTTGAACTATCTTGAAGGAAAAGTTTCGCTTCAACTGCGAGGCAGCAGTTCTCATATCAAAGGGTGAGGGAGTGTATCCGGTGGTGAAATTAGCGCGAAGAATTAAAACGCTTAAGTAGAGACTGTCTTCTACAATCGTATTATTGAAGCGGGCTTGGATAGCAAGTGGCAATTGAAGAGGTTTTATGGTGGACATTGCCTTCTGCGTTTCGGTCTTGCCGAGAGCAGGGCAGACGCCGTAAGGCGACAGAATTAAATGGGGGAAAAATTATAGGCTCAGAGTCATTGGGAGACTTTAGCCTAGGGGCATGTCCTTAGCGGATCAACGGAAGGCTTCCATTGAAAGATACACTTTGTAATGCATGGTATGAATGTAATCTAAAGATGGGCTGGCTGGGATTTCTCTAAGTTGGCCACCTGGGAGAAAAATGGGTGAATATGTACATTGTAATCTAGAGTACATGGACCCAGGTTGGCTTTGAATGGACATCTATAAGTGAAGAAGAGATTAGGTGGCTGTGGAGGGTATGAGTTGTAGAAAGTCGCAACGGAGGATTGATCGGAATCTCACTGTATTTTTACAAGGACAATTGGGATTGGTATTTAGCGATTTTTTGGTAATTATTTAATGCCAGATGAACAAATAGTGGCATTATGGGACAGCTCAACAAAGGAACACGGGGCGGTTAGTCTTGACTAGTCCCGAAAAAAAAAAATCTGAGGAATTATACATACATAATAATTGGAGGCAATTTCATTAATTGTTGTGGCGCGACTATACACAATATGTTGCGAAATAAGTATAGGAAATAGAGATAAAACGTTTTCTGGATGAGAGTTTCTGGACGAGTGCAATATTGTGCTGCCAGGACGCTCTATGTGTGGGGATACAAAGGAATTATTTGCAGTTCTTGAGGAAAGCGGGAGGGGTAATAAGGGTGAATATTAGCATTTAGATTGCACGCAGCAGTACAATTGCCGTGGAGAGAGATGCATTATGGTAAGTTTATGCAGTGGCAAGTTTTCGAAAGGAAATTGTCCTAGTTTGGGCACAGGTATATGTACGAGCAGGCCTACGTTTTAGGGTAACAGAGAAAAACGGGTAGTTGGGAAAAGTTGTTAGGAAGGCATAGGGGAATTTGGCGGCAGGGGTGTCCTATATCACAAATTCTTTTTGGCGCGTATGAATCAGCGGACCCGTTTGTCTTAGAGCCGTGAGAGGATTGTCACTACAGATGACAAGCAAGGAGTTTGGTGGGGGTACAATCAAGAAATTATAGGTATACGTTTATTACACTAACGTTTTTTATTTCGTGGAGCCAAAGGGTTTTAGGAAAAGTGAGCGAATTGGTGGAATGCGTTCGGAAAGCAACCGGATCTGTACTTACTTTGGATTGGAATTCAACCCTTCACTATTTCATCGTTTATAAGGAAAAATCAATGCTTATGGGTGGGGGATTGTGCGGTGTGTGGTATCTTAGCGGCTGGCACAGAGGGAAGCTGAGCCTTTTATAAATCAAAATTAAGGTCGTGTCTGGTGATCGTTTGCATATGGAAAACATACAGAATTCGCCGAGTAAGGTGAATACAAGTGAGCGTAGATGAGGTTTTGATGTCGTTTAAAACACAGGTTGAGGGAAGGGTGGCTTGTCCTATTACATCAGCGCGCAATTGTGTGATTGATTTTGTTCAGTAGTTGTGGCATGTGGCATCTACTTTTCGCGTTACATAGTCCATATGATGAAAAGCCATATGTTAACGCGTATATAACCAGAATCAAATCTTTAGGAGTATACTCGAAGAAGTTGTGATTGGTATAATTAAGATGCGAACTGCTGGTCTGTGCCGCTTCACGGTCTGGCGGGTTATGCGCGCCATAAGTGTGCTAATGTAAATCTGCATAATCACAGATCTGTAATTCAGCGGTCATAGTCTGTCAAGAACATAGTCACTACGTGCGAACAAGACGGGTAAGAAATGGACACCTGTGCATCAAGAAGGCATTTCGTTGCAACCAGGAGTAAGACAAGGGACTTGGTCACACGTTTGCGGAATGACCAGGACACATAGGATGATAAAAATGCAATATGTGAGGACATGTTGAGGACCAGATTTAAATTCTATGCGCTTCAAAACTCACAAGCAGTCTATGTCGAGCAACAGTCTAGCGCGCGCTGCTTGAGCGTCTCAGCAACAGTCTCGTCTGAACAAGACGTGTGTGTTGAGTGAAGTCCCCTAGGCCTTCTATATCAGAACTGCTTTAATCTCACCCGACTGATAACTCATCATGCAACAAATATCGTTGGAGCGCAGCTTGAATTTGCTGCTGGAACTCTTATAGTGGTGAATACTAGATATAGACCTAAAGTTGCGACAGTAGGACCTCCTAGCTGAACACACAACACACTACTGAGTCTCGACGACTTTAGAAGTGGCCTGTCAGGACGGCTACACACACCCCACCTTACACTTCCACCTCCCCTCCCGGCACACCATCCTTCCTCCTATCTCTGAACTCAGGCATTCTGCCCTCATACTTCTACTTCTCTATGTCTAGAGTGGCTTTTGCCAGACCACATAAACTCGCTTGGAAGTGACCCGTGTCAGTCCTACGCGCCGCGTCCGCACGTCCATTTCATCTTACAGCCGAATATGTCTCCTGAGTGGTGCACTACCTTGCCTGCTACACCTTACATCAAAGTCTTATCCCCAGGTGGTCTTAGAACATGAAAACAACTCGCTTAGCCAAGCACAATTCAAGCAGGCTTGAAAAAGCAGCATTTCCAAGCCCAGCAGTCTAAGTATAAACGTTCTACAGTGCTGCGGCATACCCCAGTGTTTCCTGCAGTGGCTTAGTTAAGAACAATTTAAACGAGCAATGCAGTACATAACTTTAAGTGGGACATGCCAAGGTATCACCTAATAAACATATTTAAGTTTGTGCTAGTATTGTTAAGTGCTGCACCTGCAGATTTGTGTAACTATGTTGGCAACGGAGTGGATTTCACTGACTTAGGCTATTGTGCTACCATCAGTACCTAGCGTATGCTTAAATGATGAGGAATGTCCTGGCCTGCTGCGGGTCGACTCGTTGAAAAATGTCATCTATAAAGCACCTGCATCCACTTACACCCATTACCGTGCGTGTGTCTATTGAGGTTTAAATGTCCCTTCTCGACTTTCCTATTCACCCGTATCCCTTAACACGTCGCCCATTATCTACATATGGGATAGGAGAAGGGCGAGTTTATCTGATCCACAGGCTAAACAGCACTACCAAGCCATGCCAGAGAAGGCCAAGTTGACAGAAATGCCTTGGGAACTGTTGCTAAACATTGTTCCGGGCTGTACCTCGGTGTTGTTGAGACACAACTAGTTTTTTATGTAATGAAAATTTGTCGTCATTCCAAGACACGTGTGTTAGATTTGTTAAGTGCTGCGGGTTTTGAGTAATTAACAATTAGTACGAGTGTTGGTACTGCTCTGAGAACGACTGTGTGCCCAGAGTAATGACCTTGAAAATCGCACTTGCGACCCGCAGGACCACTACACCACATATTGCCCTGCGTCCTATCGGATGGAGGTGAATAATTCCTTCTTTTCCCTATCTCATCTCTTCTTAATTAGCGACACAAATCAATAAGGCGAGCTTGAAAGTAAACTATGAGACAAACTCTTACCAACTCACATCAGACACAAGACACCTTGAACTATAAAGTGACTCTATGGATTGAACGAAGTAAAATGATGGTGAACCGGACTTATTCGCGTAACGTTATACTAAGAAGAAAGTACACGACGGCAGCCTTATGCATCGTACAACAAAAGAAACGCTAGGAGTTTCGCAAAAAGGTAGAGGTCTTGCTGCAAGAAACAACGAGAGCAACAACAACCTTTGCAAGAGAACGGTTAGGCTTAGATTTCTGCTAACACTGAGTTTGAGTCAATTTTTGGATGGTTTTACGCGAACTCTCATTAGACAACCCACGAAAAAACCTTCGGATTCCCGCTTTCGTCATGACATCCGACGCAGGATATTTACGTTTTGTTTTACTAACGACCCAACATTCCAAAAAAAACATTCCTACTCAATAAATATGCTAACATCCACCACCAAGCTTCCCCAACCAAGGATTCACCTAAAGTCCTTAATTTACACCACGAATTTCAATAATAAATGGGATCCTAAATTCCTGTTGCAGATCAATGTTGCAAACCCTCCGTACGACCTTCCAAATGAATCTGCATTAACTTGGCCTGAGTGAATTTGGCCAAGGACTACCACCAATCATATAATCTATCTCTCCGGCAGCGCTTAACAGGGTTACAAATAGCATTGTACAAAACCACCCTTCAAGCCGATAGATGCTACAAGTGTCACTGCTGGGTCACGTTGCTTCTTTAAATGCATTAGTTAAAGTCACACGTGAGTGCCATGTGTGCCACGGCCCATCCTTCACTCCTCACACAGTGCTCAAACGACATATCTGATCAAGGCAAACACAACCGTATGCGCATTAGAATGCAATCATTTGTAAACTCCCAGGATTCACAGCTCTCATTTGCTGACTGCAGAGCGACAAAGCGCCAACATCGCCAGCCCAGGGCTAACCCGCTCACCCATCACCCCCCTGATGAGGCCAGAATAGGCCCCAGATACGCTTACATGCTCCTGACATTACTGCGAAACCCATGCCTAACTCAGACAATATGGTATGAGCAGCGAGCACTCTGGCGGAGTACATCAACAGAGCACGATCACCTTCTGCTATCAACACGTAGAATGCTGCGCTTCAGAGCCTTCGAACTCTCTTGGTGAGCAGCACGGCCAGACCATCTAGTCCACTGGTCTGAGTCAGCTGTCATGCAGTCACCTACTTGCAGCTGATCGGGACTTTGTCATACTATCCTGATGACCGCTAGTCTTGACATGGGCGTGCCAACACTACATGCAACTGCGTCATAGGACAGGACTGGTAAGCAACATGTGCTTTGAAACAAACAACTTGAGCTCCTAAACCACGAGGAATAAACTTACAAGAGGTTGCAATGCGATTACTAACATCATCATCCACAAGAGTTGTCAGCCATTAAAAAATGATGTGGTTGCGCATGAATGAACAAACTGATGATTGCCACAGTGGGGTTAATACACACACAAAAAACGAGGAAATCGATAGTTGTGTTTTACCAATCACAGTGAAGATCAGTAAGAGGCAGTGAAGACCAAATCATGATACTCAACCTGTATGAGTGTAATGTAATTGATTAGATACGAGTGTGGAGACAGACCCCTCGTGGTTTGATAATTGTGTAAGTATGCACTCTAGAGGTCATAATGACAGATGGGAAGTGATACATGTGATTCGATAATCGATGAGTGTAAGAAAAGCGAGAGCTGAGTGCGAGAATAGTGTCACCGTCCATACATTCACAACAAAGACGCAGTGTACCTCTGTAGTACAAAGACTCGACCAATAGGTCCACGTAATTAAAGTGCACGTTAGGAACGCATGAAAAGGAAATACGAGATCGAATTCGATTATTGGATTCTATGCCTCCTGTTTGTCTATTTGTTAAGTTTTTTCTCATTTTTGCACGGGAGCAACTGAGTAGAATACTACCCTGGAACTTTGTATCACATGGGAACCACAAGCATCCGAATAAACTATCCGATTTTATACAACGTTGGAAAATTGCGTCACTTAGAAAAAGATTTTCTGACACTGCCAACAAATAAGTTCACCACGCTAATTCCCCATTGATACTTTGTTCTCTAGCAAGCAGTGCAGAGTCCCTGAAAAATCCCTAACCCCTAAATTGAGCCACTCGTTAGGTTGCATATAATCTCAAATCCTACTAATCTCATAGTGGTCTTCCTAGATATTAAAAAATCACTTCCCACACTTCTATTCACACTAAAAGATAACAGACGGGGCTAAGCAGAGTATCCACGGTGTGTATGATTTATATTGGGAACCTCTGCTCTCAACATATTAACTTGTATGCTCCTGCTTGATAAAGTTTAATACTTGGAGCTGCCCAACTGGATGCTCAGTCTGACAACCTACTCTCATTATTGGTGATCTATAATGCAAAGACACAAAAGGCATTGGAAACTCTATAGTTTGGTAATCGAATTGGTAACAACGTTTCTTCACTCTAATCAGTCATGATAATGAAGCAAATTGTAGTGAACCTGATGAACCCACACATATCTATGGCAGGTGTCCTGTGAATCTGTGCCTAGGCTTCAACATTACTTCTGCCAGCTGTGAGTCTTCCATTGTAACAAGATATAGCGTTCTGATCATTTCCCCAAGCTAAACCCTCTCTAGAAATTGGTACAAGTCACTATTCTCCTCTGTGGGCATATTCCAAACGAAACAGAGTCTATCGACCAAGTGTATCCCCTGAATCAACATATACGCGAACTTTGTAGGCACCATTGAACTGAAACTGGTAATAGAGTCCTAATGCGCTGGTGTACCTCTTGTCGAGACTTTAGACAATGACGCTGTAAGCATATTCTGAACTTCTCATTAGACCGCCTCGTGAACACCTCCACTACCTAAAAATTCCCAACTGACTTCCATATAATCAGAAGTCTTATTAAAACCATACATATTACATGATCTCTAAACTTCGCAACATTGAAACGTACTGCTCGCAGACTAGGCCTATCCCTACTAGAAACCATACGTACACCTTCTAAAAGCTGACGCTCTTTCCTAACTCGCGCCCCCCTTGCTGCGTGCCAGAGAGCTATGACTCAGAGTTTCGGCAAATCAGACTGGAACAATTTTGTCAATGTCTCACTGCTTCACAGACAGCCATCTTAGCCCGTGCGCATGGAGGGACATAAATAGAATTAAGATCGGTTAACAGAACTGGCAGATCAGCGCAACAGCCTCATCCCTTGCATAGGGCGAAGAGTTAGAGCTCATTGCTTGACGCGCTGCGTACATCTTAGCGATGACAGCGTCTCCCAAAGTACCACAACAGGCGAAACATTACACGGACAAATATGATGCAGGGAGAGACTTGTTTGGCTTTAGCTCAGCCAGGCATATGATCTGCAACATCTTCCCTTTTTCACTAATTATGTAACCTTTGATGCAGCAAAACTAACTAATGTCAACTGCCACTTCGCCTGGTGAGGATGGTATTAAACTTAACAATCCATCTTCAGATTGCTGATGTCCCGGTAACCAGTTAAATCCTTACTTGAAATTATATAAACATGAGTTAAGTCACTGCGTCGAGCTCACCTAAATCATGACTCAATAGCCTCATTATTCCATTCCAAATGCCCAATCAACAAAACTCATTTCGCCTCCAATTGATCCCTTCCAAGCTGCTTGTGTAAAAACAGTTCGTAAAGTATCTGAATTCTAAACTCGAGCTCTTCATTTCAGAGATTAAGAATTCTTGTCACCCTCCCCGGTTTTGCATGGCTTCATGCATGGAAGGAGGTGAGCATCATTTGGCATTACCACCTAGCGGCGTTGTACACTCTGCACACTGGCAGCTCATACACTACGTTCCTTGACCTACATCCGCTTTTGATGTAGCCAACACATGTTAGCATTAGTGAACTTGCCAGAATGGATATTGGAGTATGGCTTCTCCGCTGGATTAAAGGTTTAATCCTGTCCAACAGAAAGTCGCTTGTTTGTTCCCAGGACTTAGAAGTGTAACCTAACAGATTTTGAATTAGAACACCACTAGGGAGGTGGTGCTTGTCGCCCCACCCTTTTCAACATTTTGATTAATGCCTTACTTATGCCATCCTAGCCAGCCCCATCATATATGGTTAAGAGTTTTGCTGATGACAGAACAAGATTCACACTACCGGATTCTCAACAAACTCCAAAACATTCGTTAATCAGTACTCAGCCTCGAGGTCAAGGACCTGGGGTTTTAAGCTCAGGGATAAAACTAAATACTCAACATGCCGCTCCTCCTCGGCAGAGAGGCACAGTTCGTCAGATTTCCATTTGCCCTGATGGGTCTCTTCTAGAAATGTAAGCAGATACAGGTAACTATGCATGAGGTTCCACATACTCTGGACCTGTTGTAACGAGAACTTTGTCGCCATACAAAGAAAGGCTGAAGGCACTTAGAGTTGGTGGCCAGGTTTTCATCTCAGGTTGGTGCAAAATTTAAAATTCTAAAATGAGTGTATCTTGGCTTACTATTTGATCATTGTGTTGAACTATGCGGCCCGACCACTACTTGCGCACACTCGCTGTACTGCGACTTGGAAAAGCTGGAGGGAGGCTGGAAAAACATGCAAAATCGACGGCAAAGGCGATCATCCCGAGGAATTTGCCTACCACTACTGTCAAAATTACTAAATACAAAATCGCGGTACCGGAAGTAACCCCCCATAATACCTTCCCAAGCATCTAGACTCGATCGTGATTAACTGAAGAAGCAAATATCCTTATGGGGGTCAATATGCTTAGCTATAGCCCATCAAACCCCTGCACCAGAAGCCCTAGCCCACATCTATCCTCAGCACTGGTGAACATCCTTCCAGATTTGGCAATTCGATAAACACTCGGAACTCGACCCTCCGCATGATCCAGCTACAATGCCTAAATCAAGTTGGAGACAACAGAGACTTCCTGCACCAGTGATATTACCCACCGTGTACGCCGGGGGAACCACGCAGTTAGCCATGATCTAGCGGCGGAGTTAGCCCACCGCAGGTTCTCCGCTCCGCGGTCCGAGACGAGCGTGCTGATCTGATACGGCTACGCGGTGAGCGTCAAGCACACACACACGAATACACAACATCATACGTGAGGCGCTTATGTACATAAACTCGAACCTGCGAAGACTTTTGATGTTCGCCTGTAGGATGGCTGTCTGTTCTGACAGAAGCATCTACTTCCGCATAGGGGTTACGCGTGAAGTGCGTTCGAGATGTGCGTCTTCTGACACAGTCTCACACACACAGAACAGCTCACAAATTTATTTTAACGTCATGGACACATGTTCACCATCCTCTGTGCCCGCTGGATCAGTGCTGCCAGATCATGTACAACACAGACGTGAGGGCTCTCATTAGCACAGACAAACTTACAGCTGCTCGCATCAATAGACTGCGGGCCTCTACCCTTCAAACAGATACTGTTCTGCCATACCCTCTGAACTCAAAGGTACATCCATGTAATCTCAGGTTAATCGTTATTGTTAAGGTGAGACTGTCAAATCACTTTTAATGAACAAATTATGTTATTATTTGTGGATGCCGTTGTGGACGAAGCAATGTCCATCAGATACTGGGGCAGATTGTGGAAAGTGAGTCAAGTGCGCTGTCTCGCTCAATGCTAGTGGTATTCCATCTCACTTTATCGGTATCACATATGGCATGATAGAACTCTGATCAATTGGCTAACGCTGTATCTTTCACAGTTGGGGTAGATTACAATCTTGGGTCTTTGCAGCTGTTTTGCATAACAAATATTCATTCTCAACATAGTAACTTCCTACCCGAAACTCTTAGTGACTTATCGTAAGTTAGAGCGCGGAGATGGACACTGTCACTGCTTCATTTCACAACTTCTGCAGTCAAGCAGTGACAGGGTGCCATGCTCAAATGGTGCGGACATCCAACCAAGATATGCGAATAAGATACCCTTGGATGTCACTACTGCCCGGCTCAGCTAGGGTTACAAGTATCTTTGGCTGGTTCAAAGTTCAACCACCCCCAAAGTAGGACCAACAAATGTTAACTTTAGCCTGATGGACCAATGTGTCACACATTGCGGTCATTAACGTACTGGAGGTTGATCAAATTAATGAATTTAAGCGAAACAACTCACGCAGCAAATTTCAAGAAAATGGCAAAGTATTTTATCCACAGTGGCGTATTTTGCAGACCGATACTGGAGAAAATACCCTGACTTAGCTAGCTGTAAAGAAAGCATTACCACATTGTGCATGTGTGTGTGTGTGTGTGTGTTGTGTGTGTGTGTTTGTTGTTGTTGTGTGTGTGTGTGGTGTTGGTGTGTGTGATGTTTGTGGACTCAACAATCTATATTTGCCACCAATAACTCACTACAGTTGTGACCGGTGTGGAAGTGTGAATAGCTCAGTTACTCATAAATTTGTTCAAGATTGTAGCCATGTATAAACGGTAAGTAACCATCCGTTACAGATTCATTTGACTTTGTAACTTTGTGAGCTCATTACCGTTGTACCTAGTTCAGCTTATCAAAACTTTTTTGGGGCCCAGTCCCTGACCCATTACGTATCCTCTGAATCTGTAAATACCGTTGTAACTTGCATGTTTGTGACCAAACCTACCTGGAGTTCAATACCTTTGTAAATTGTGAGTTCATTACCTTTGTAAATTGGAGTTCATTTACCTTTTGTAATTGATGAGTTCATTATCTTTGTAAATGTGATTCATTACCTCTGAACTTGCTCAGCTATCAAAACTTTGGAGTCCAGTCCCTGACCAATTATGTATCCTCTGTATATCTATTTTGACTACCGCAGCACATTATGGGTATGGGGTGCATAATAAACAGTAGTAACTAACTGAAAAAGATCCACGCAAGATCAAGATCGGCAAATTGGCACTGGTAGAGGCGAAGGAGGTAGTGGCTAGGTGAGAGAATATTTCCAAATGTATAGCATGAAGGTCATATGGGGTCCCGTTAAAAGAGTACGGTTACGAGCCAAGGTCAGGGAGATAATGTTTTAAAGTTTTACATAATAAACTGCCGTCCGGGCGAAGTTTTAGCGAATCTAGGAGTTCGTGCAGGAGGGGGGCTGTGTTGTGTGTGTGGAGATCCTGATACGGACCTTTCATGCATTTTTATTTCCTGTTAAGAGATTGGAACACGTACGGTTTTTGGTTTGGTGTAGGTTTTTAAGCGAATGGTGGGTGGGGGGGTTTAAGGCCCTAAGAGCGTTAGTTTAGATGTGGGGGGGGGGGTCCAAAACACCGGTACAGAATGCAATCGGAATAATTAGTGACGATTTTGTATATACGTTCCCATGCGTTAATATAGGCATTTAATCTGTGAGAGGAGAGAATCAGAGCACTGTAGCGATATTTTATGGTACTCAAGCAGAGAATAAAGACATAACGGTAAACAATGGTTTTTTCTTATTTTCACAAGTTATATTGCCAGATTCAAGTTCAGGTTTTAGGAGTTTAATACCTTAAGGGTACACGAGGCCCTGCTTCTTGAATATTGTTAAGTGAGAGTGGCATACGAGTGTTATGGGTGTGGTATAATGTATAAATTGAAGAGGTATGATCGTTTAGTTTGGATGAGTTTTATTAAACAGATAATATACTATCGCTTGGAAAACTAATTTTTGTCTAAATTGACGTGTTAATAGAGTGGTCCATGTGAAGGAACTGGCATGAATTGCATGACCAGTGTTATGTAAAAATGCACCTTGTGCAACTTATATATAATATTTTTCATATTTATACTTTCCTGTATCCAGCCATGTGATGAGACCGGGTAACGTGTCTGCTTGGGGTCTCCTGGGATATTGTTTTGGAATAACACAAATATGAAGCAGCGGTAACGATATTATGTAATGAACGTGTACCTTAATCATCTATCACATGTTTGTGTGTATATGTGATAATAATGTGTGAGTGTATGATGCATAATGTTACTTGTTTGCAATTCAAATTATCTCATCTATTAAGTGGAACCCATTTGTGTAATGTACTGAATATTTTTGTATCATTGCAGTTGTCAAGTAAATTGACTACCAGTTTCATACATATTCGTTCGTTTATATTGGAAATTTATTGTATATATTCACTTGTTTATGATTAATGGTCCTTTAACAAAGGTTTTTATTGACATAAAATCAAACACTAAGGCAATGATTATTGATTAATAGTTTTTCTCTTTGTTTATAATGTATATAAGAGGGGTTTTAATTAAGGTAACGAAGATTTTTGTATATTTTTTTTCCTTGTTCTACCTTAGCTTAGGTACATAATAAGTATGGACGGCGACGAATATTTATAACCATTCTAGCGTTATATATTGACATTGTCATTGATAAACTTACTATGAATGTTAATGAAGTATCCAATGATTCATTTAATGTATGTATATTTTTACAATAAAAAAAATCTCTACATTCAACGTAACCATAAATTTGAATTCAGGGTAAATTTCATATGCGAATAAAAAAACCAAAGAAAAAAAAAAAATTTAAATAATTCTGGTGAGGTATTCACGATTTTCTTATTCTGTATGGCTAGGAGCTCTATACAATGATTTCTATGTAATGTGGACGGATCGATGTTTAATGGTAATATTCTGACTACAGGATATCTTTATAACCAATGTTAGTAATCAAACTGTTCCATATTCTACATAATGTACTTATTACGCCACATTGCAGTTTTCTGTTTTGTAGTCGTGAGGCAGTTACAAACCTTTACCATTTTTAAGTTATTTTGGGAACAGATGTATCATTGTTAGTTTATACTTCATATTCTTTGAACGGTTCCTGGAAGAATTATACTTTTGGACAGCATTATGATGTTTAGAGGTAACTTAACATTTATTGGGTCACTTCTTGTGTTCTATATTTTACATGATTGTACTCTAATCAGATAAGGGGGGGGTTTCTGTCCTGGAGAAAGGGCGGGGATAAGTTAGCTGGGTTACGGTATTGTAACATAAACTGATTGCTCTCTTTTTGTTAGTCACCTTTATTGCGATCCGCTACATCATAGCCAGAAATATCTGGTTTACTTATTGTGATGTATTAGTACGAAGTTTGTATCAATCTCTCCATACATTTGGTTACTCGAGTTTGTGTTTTCATTAGATAATTTTGTGTTACATGTATAGCGTTCTATTCATCTATTCAATTCTTGTATGTGGTATTATATGACATGGACAGTTTTACATTTGTTGACGGATAAGCCTGATTTTTTTTTTATTTATGTAGCTGTGATGTACTTTTTTAAATCAAAATAAAAAAAAAACTTACATCAACAGTGTTGTTTATCAATCAAATGGTTCTTTTACATATAACCAAAACAATAAGGATAACGTTTCCCTATCAACAAGTCCACTGACCGGGATGGAAATCACACCACTGATATTTACCCACTGAAAATAATACACCAGTATAATATCTTGGTTTCAATACTTATACCTTCGTGAAAGGTACTTTTCTATAACAGCCCCACCATAGGCTTCTAACATACATCTATCTTGCAAGAGGCGTAACCATCAGTCTTTATGGCGGGCATACATCTTCTCTTAATAACGTGAGATAACTGCCAGTGCTCTGAACAGAAAGTTAGTCTCAGTTAGATGTGAGTTCGCGTCAAATCCCGTAACTTTACCTCTCGAAAAGATAAGACTCATCGCTGAACGTATATCTTTCGTCAGATTTACCGAGTGTCTTCCTATGACACCCAAAGTGTCCCTCTCAATGGACTATTGTGAGCAAATCCTGGCTTGTTCACGAAATATAACTGGAAACACTACGAATGGCCTGACTTGTGGTGGTACAACACTCAGACGACATGGACAACCATAGTTACATGTATCTTTTTACCCACTCAAATCGGAACACAACCCCATATACAACTACATTGTAACAATTATTCGATACACTCCTTTGTCTTCACTCGTCCAGTAACTGCTATATTCGTCTCAGTCCTTTCCAGTGACTGATCAACAAACTGATCCTTGATTAAATCATCATGAGTTTTGAGAAATTTAAGGGTCAGTTGTGTCCTGACTAGGTTGATACCAGGGAGGAGTTGGTGTATAATGATCCATGGTGTGCAGAGTCGTTACTAAATAACATATTCATACCAAATCATTGTATCCACTAAACTCACAGGAGACACAGGTTGCGTTTGATTGAATCTTCTGTGACATAGTAGCCTAGCAATTGCGCCTGAGGGAAGAATAAAAATAGGCTTCTCTCAGACAATCGCTCAATGGCATAATTTACATCAGTCATTGTCCTCTGCTTCTGGGCCGAAGAGTGCTGCGCAGACTCTCCAGTTTAGAGTTGTTCATGCGCAGTTTTACCGATGCCTGCGACAGTATCTCCTGACTCATTTGATTGCTGCGCAGTTTTCTTCAGTGCACTCACAATGGCGGAAGGTGCACATAGGCGAGTTATCACACCCTGTCTCCTTCAATTTAGTAGACAGTCTCGTTCAACCAATCAAATACACATCTACTGCTTACTGCGATACTCCGAATACATATGTATCAAGTAATGAAGATCATTAATGTGTCTTCTTTGAACGGCATTCGAGGCTTTTTGTCAAATCAGACAAAATAGTACGAAAATATGGTCTGCCACAATATCAGGATGTGGATCAAAACGTTAATCCATGTCACTGTTCGACTTCACGACGTCTCCCGTTTTTACACTTGATCAAGGTACGAAACGTTCCTTTTGATGCGACGAGAGTGATTTGAGGAATGTTTTTGCACGCTATGGTTCCGGTTCATATTGCAACTATGGACGGTGGCATGATAGGTCCTCTAGTTTGGGTATGCTGGTAGGGTCTTTACCCTCCTGAAAAATAGGTCTCTATGCAAAAACACGCGCGCGCACCCTATTCCGGCGTATGTGGGTAATGAGGACTTTCGTACACAATTGGTATTTTTTACGTATTACTCAAGGACAAAGGTGTACGTGCAGGCTTTGTGGGATGTAAGACCATATGCTGCGCAATGCCTACTACAAGACGTGATAAAACTACGGAAGTAAGGCGATTGATGTTTCAACGAGCAGCGATCATATTCTTCACTTGCAACACAACAACATATAATTGGCCTCCGTAAATCGTGGAGTGAGGAGTAGAAGGTGAGGTTGAAGCAAACGCTCTGTAGTCTAATCCCGCCCTGGTAGCGGCAATGGAGGAAGTGGGGCGTGGTAACAGGCTCGACGACAAGTAAGACCTCGGTCTCAAACTCCAGGTATGACGGGAGCTAATCTATTCAATAAAGTTTCTGAATGTTTTATTTTGAATGCTTCCACACTGAGGGGCATTCACGTGGTTTAAGATGATGTAAGTGTGAAGGAGAAGGACAGGCAACCGCCGCGGGCATAATACTGCTTGAACATCAGATATTGTGGTCAGTGACAGAGTGCTCAATACCAGAAACAACAGATTCAGACAGATAGAGATGAGAGTTCTGCCCTGCATTTCTCTACTACGAAGAGTGGGTCGGGTGATTCATTCGTAACTCTCAAAGAAGTTTCTGTCACCAGACAAGCAGTTCGGGAACAAAGCATGGTGCGATGTACCCAGAAGAGACAATGGCAACACTCTACATGTGTTCATCAACTGTCACATGACTAACGTACCACCCGTGGGGGGTGGGGAAGAAGTGATATATACGCAAGGGAACCAAGAATGTCCAAGTATCCAAGGTAAAACCTCCAAAATGAACGTTTTCAATTATCTTGAACTTTGTAACATACATTATGGGCGTTATACGGTCTGTGTAAAAACGAAGCGTATGTTGAGGTTTTGTTAAAAAATTATGCACCACGATGTTGGATTCTTACAAAACACAATTATAAATCATTTAGTAGAAATTGGCTGATCTTCCTGAATATATTTTGTACAGGGGCAGTTCTAATGACTGAAGGTGGTGTACGCAGTAGCTTAGTTTCAAGAGGCTGAGCCCGTTTTTCTTTACAAAAGCATATGAGGTGGAGAGGAGGGAGGGTTTTAGGGGTTGATGGGGTGTGGGTGGGGTACGGTTGGCCTCCTGGTGTGTACGACCGGCGAAGGGTGACATGCATGTATAAAATAATGCGTTTTTTTTTAGGGACGTTTGGTGTACATTTAAGATCACTGCCATCGTCACGATTTTGGGGGTGACTGGAATGCATTGATCGTCGCAAGATGTCGAAACCGGAGCGGGAGAGGTTTTTTTCCAGATATTTAGGGGACTTCCTTTTGCGGAGTGTTTTAATGTTACTGATGTGGGGGTGTATTGAGGTGGCGGTGGGTCATGCATATGTTCGGTTAGAAGGAGTATGCAGTAAGACTGAACACATATACGTTTCAAGAGAGTCAGCGTCCAGGAGTGTAACGTGTGCTAAATTGAGATGCTTTTCCGAACACAGATTGTTATTGCGGAAGTTGAACTGGGTAGGATTAACACCGAGGCTTTACAGAGGTTTCTTTTCTGGAAGTTGAATGTGGGTTTAATTCACAAAAGAAGGTGTGAGGAAGATTTTGGTGAGTGCTTGGAGAGGATGGTGGGCTGAATGGCAGGAGGGAATATATATAGTCCTAATGGTGGTATACTGTCGGTAAGGTGGAAGGGTGAGAATTTTTAGTCATCACAAGGAGAAAGAAGACAAAGAATGCAGTATGGTCCTTGAACTATCTTGAAGGAAAAGTTTCGCTTCAACTGCGAGGCAGCAGTTCTCATATCAAAGGGTGAGGGAGTGTATCCGGTGGTGAAATTAGCGCGAAGAATTAAAACGCTTAAGTAGAGACTGTCTTCTACAATCGTATTATTGAAGCGGGCTTGGATAGCAAGTGGCAATTGAAGAGGTTTTATGGTGGACATTGCCTTCTGCGTTTCGGTCTTGCCGAGAGCAGGGCAGACGCCGTAAGGCGACAGAATTAAATGGGGGAAAAATTATAGGCTCAGAGTCATTGGGAGACTTTAGCCTAGGGGCATGTCCTTAGCGGATCAACGGAAGGCTTCCATTGAAAGATACACTTTGTAATGCATGGTATGAATGTAATCTAAAGATGGGCTGGCTGGGATTTCTCTAAGTTGGCCACCTGGGAGAAAAATGGGTGAATATGTACATTGTAATCTAGAGTACATGGACCCAGGTTGGCTTTGAATGGACATCTATAAGTGAAGAAGAGATTAGGTGGCTGTGGAGGGTATGAGTTGTAGAAAGTCGCAACGGAGGATTGATCGGAATCTCACTGTATTTTTACAAGGACAATTGGGATTGGTATTTAGCGATTTTTTGGTAATTATTTAATGCCAGATGAACAAATAGTGGCATTATGGGACAGCTCAACAAAGGAACACGGGGCGGTTAGTCTTGACTAGTCCCGAAAAAAAAAAATCTGAGGAATTATACATACATAATAATTGGAGGCAATTTCATTAATTGTTGTGGCGCGACTATACACAATATGTTGCGAAATAAGTATAGGAAATAGAGATAAAACGTTTTCTGGATGAGAGTTTCTGGACGAGTGCAATATTGTGCTGCCAGGACGCTCTATGTGTGGGGATACAAAGGAATTATTTGCAGTTCTTGAGGAAAGCGGGAGGGGTAATAAGGGTGAATATTAGCATTTAGATTGCACGCAGCAGTACAATTGCCGTGGAGAGAGATGCATTATGGTAAGTTTATGCAGTGGCAAGTTTTCGAAAGGAAATTGTCCTAGTTTGGGCACAGGTATATGTACGAGCAGGCCTACGTTTTAGGGTAACAGAGAAAAACGGGTAGTTGGGAAAAGTTGTTAGGAAGGCATAGGGGAATTTGGCGGCAGGGGTGTCCTATATCACAAATTCTTTTTGGCGCGTATGAATCAGCGGACCCGTTTGTCTTAGAGCCGTGAGAGGATTGTCACTACAGATGACAAGCAAGGAGTTTGGTGGGGGTACAATCAAGAAATTATAGGTATACGTTTATTACACTAACGTTTTTTATTTCGTGGAGCCAAAGGGTTTTAGGAAAAGTGAGCGAATTGGTGGAATGCGTTCGGAAAGCAACCGGATCTGTACTTACTTTGGATTGGAATTCAACCCTTCACTATTTCATCGTTTATAAGGAAAAATCAATGCTTATGGGTGGGGGATTGTGCGGTGTGTGGTATCTTAGCGGCTGGCACAGAGGGAAGCTGAGCCTTTTATAAATCAAAATTAAGGTCGTGTCTGGTGATCGTTTGCATATGGAAAACATACAGAATTCGCCGAGTAAGGTGAATACAAGTGAGCGTAGATGAGGTTTTGATGTCGTTTAAAACACAGGTTGAGGGAAGGGTGGCTTGTCCTATTACATCAGCGCGCAATTGTGTGATTGATTTTGTTCAGTAGTTGTGGCATGTGGCATCTACTTTTCGCGTTACATAGTCCATATGATGAAAAGCCATATGTTAACGCGTATATAACCAGAATCAAATCTTTAGGAGTATACTCGAAGAAGTTGTGATTGGTATAATTAAGATGCGAACTGCTGGTCTGTGCCGCTTCACGGTCTGGCGGGTTATGCGCGCCATAAGTGTGCTAATGTAAATCTGCATAATCACAGATCTGTAATTCAGCGGTCATAGTCTGTCAAGAACATAGTCACTACGTGCGAACAAGACGGGTAAGAAATGGACACCTGTGCATCAAGAAGGCATTTCGTTGCAACCAGGAGTAAGACAAGGGACTTGGTCACACGTTTGCGGAATGACCAGGACACATAGGATGATAAAAATGCAATATGTGAGGACATGTTGAGGACCAGATTTAAATTCTATGCGCTTCAAAACTCACAAGCAGTCTATGTCGAGCAACAGTCTAGCGCGCGCTGCTTGAGCGTCTCAGCAACAGTCTCGTCTGAACAAGACGTGTGTGTTGAGTGAAGTCCCCTAGGCCTTCTATATCAGAACTGCTTTAATCTCACCCGACTGATAACTCATCATGCAACAAATATCGTTGGAGCGCAGCTTGAATTTGCTGCTGGAACTCTTATAGTGGTGAATACTAGATATAGACCTAAAGTTGCGACAGTAGGACCTCCTAGCTGAACACACAACACACTACTGAGTCTCGACGACTTTAGAAGTGGCCTGTCAGGACGGCTACACACACCCCACCTTACACTTCCACCTCCCCTCCCGGCACACCATCCTTCCTCCTATCTCTGAACTCAGGCATTCTGCCCTCATACTTCTACTTCTCTATGTCTAGAGTGGCTTTTGCCAGACCACATAAACTCGCTTGGAAGTGACCCGTGTCAGTCCTACGCGCCGCGTCCGCACGTCCATTTCATCTTACAGCCGAATATGTCTCCTGAGTGGTGCACTACCTTGCCTGCTACACCTTACATCAAAGTCTTATCCCCAGGTGGTCTTAGAACATGAAAACAACTCGCTTAGCCAAGCACAATTCAAGCAGGCTTGAAAAAGCAGCATTTCCAAGCCCAGCAGTCTAAGTATAAACGTTCTACAGTGCTGCGGCATACCCCAGTGTTTCCTGCAGTGGCTTAGTTAAGAACAATTTAAACGAGCAATGCAGTACATAACTTTAAGTGGGACATGCCAAGGTATCACCTAATAAACATATTTAAGTTTGTGCTAGTATTGTTAAGTGCTGCACCTGCAGATTTGTGTAACTATGTTGGCAACGGAGTGGATTTCACTGACTTAGGCTATTGTGCTACCATCAGTACCTAGCGTATGCTTAAATGATGAGGAATGTCCTGGCCTGCTGCGGGTCGACTCGTTGAAAAATGTCATCTATAAAGCACCTGCATCCACTTACACCCATTACCGTGCGTGTGTCTATTGAGGTTTAAATGTCCCTTCTCGACTTTCCTATTCACCCGTATCCCTTAACACGTCGCCCATTATCTACATATGGGATAGGAGAAGGGCGAGTTTATCTGATCCACAGGCTAAACAGCACTACCAAGCCATGCCAGAGAAGGCCAAGTTGACAGAAATGCCTTGGGAACTGTTGCTAAACATTGTTCCGGGCTGTACCTCGGTGTTGTTGAGACACAACTAGTTTTTTATGTAATGAAAATTTGTCGTCATTCCAAGACACGTGTGTTAGATTTGTTAAGTGCTGCGGGTTTTGAGTAATTAACAATTAGTACGAGTGTTGGTACTGCTCTGAGAACGACTGTGTGCCCAGAGTAATGACCTTGAAAATCGCACTTGCGACCCGCAGGACCACTACACCACATATTGCCCTGCGTCCTATCGGATGGAGGTGAATAATTCCTTCTTTTCCCTATCTCATCTCTTCTTAATTAGCGACACAAATCAATAAGGCGAGCTTGAAAGTAAACTATGAGACAAACTCTTACCAACTCACATCAGACACAAGACACCTTGAACTATAAAGTGACTCTATGGATTGAACGAAGTAAAATGATGGTGAACCGGACTTATTCGCGTAACGTTATACTAAGAAGAAAGTACACGACGGCAGCCTTATGCATCGTACAACAAAAGAAACGCTAGGAGTTTCGCAAAAAGGTAGAGGTCTTGCTGCAAGAAACAACGAGAGCAACAACAACCTTTGCAAGAGAACGGTTAGGCTTAGATTTCTGCTAACACTGAGTTTGAGTCAATTTTTGGATGGTTTTACGCGAACTCTCATTAGACAACCCACGAAAAAACCTTCGGATTCCCGCTTTCGTCATGACATCCGACGCAGGATATTTACGTTTTGTTTTACTAACGACCCAACATTCCAAAAAAAACATTCCTACTCAATAAATATGCTAACATCCACCACCAAGCTTCCCCAACCAAGGATTCACCTAAAGTCCTTAATTTACACCACGAATTTCAATAATAAATGGGATCCTAAATTCCTGTTGCAGATCAATGTTGCAAACCCTCCGTACGACCTTCCAAATGAATCTGCATTAACTTGGCCTGAGTGAATTTGGCCAAGGACTACCACCAATCATATAATCTATCTCTCCGGCAGCGCTTAACAGGGTTACAAATAGCATTGTACAAAACCACCCTTCAAGCCGATAGATGCTACAAGTGTCACTGCTGGGTCACGTTGCTTCTTTAAATGCATTAGTTAAAGTCACACGTGAGTGCCATGTGTGCCACGGCCCATCCTTCACTCCTCACACAGTGCTCAAACGACATATCTGATCAAGGCAAACACAACCGTATGCGCATTAGAATGCAATCATTTGTAAACTCCCAGGATTCACAGCTCTCATTTGCTGACTGCAGAGCGACAAAGCGCCAACATCGCCAGCCCAGGGCTAACCCGCTCACCCATCACCCCCCTGATGAGGCCAGAATAGGCCCCAGATACGCTTACATGCTCCTGACATTACTGCGAAACCCATGCCTAACTCAGACAATATGGTATGAGCAGCGAGCACTCTGGCGGAGTACATCAACAGAGCACGATCACCTTCTGCTATCAACACGTAGAATGCTGCGCTTCAGAGCCTTCGAACTCTCTTGGTGAGCAGCACGGCCAGACCATCTAGTCCACTGGTCTGAGTCAGCTGTCATGCAGTCACCTACTTGCAGCTGATCGGGACTTTGTCATACTATCCTGATGACCGCTAGTCTTGACATGGGCGTGCCAACACTACATGCAACTGCGTCATAGGACAGGACTGGTAAGCAACATGTGCTTTGAAACAAACAACTTGAGCTCCTAAACCACGAGGAATAAACTTACAAGAGGTTGCAATGCGATTACTAACATCATCATCCACAAGAGTTGTCAGCCATTAAAAAATGATGTGGTTGCGCATGAATGAACAAACTGATGATTGCCACAGTGGGGTTAATACACACACAAAAAACGAGGAAATCGATAGTTGTGTTTTACCAATCACAGTGAAGATCAGTAAGAGGCAGTGAAGACCAAATCATGATACTCAACCTGTATGAGTGTAATGTAATTGATTAGATACGAGTGTGGAGACAGACCCCTCGTGGTTTGATAATTGTGTAAGTATGCACTCTAGAGGTCATAATGACAGATGGGAAGTGATACATGTGATTCGATAATCGATGAGTGTAAGAAAAGCGAGAGCTGAGTGCGAGAATAGTGTCACCGTCCATACATTCACAACAAAGACGCAGTGTACCTCTGTAGTACAAAGACTCGACCAATAGGTCCACGTAATTAAAGTGCACGTTAGGAACGCATGAAAAGGAAATACGAGATCGAATTCGATTATTGGATTCTATGCCTCCTGTTTGTCTATTTGTTAAGTTTTTTCTCATTTTTGCACGGGAGCAACTGAGTAGAATACTACCCTGGAACTTTGTATCACATGGGAACCACAAGCATCCGAATAAACTATCCGATTTTATACAACGTTGGAAAATTGCGTCACTTAGAAAAAGATTTTCTGACACTGCCAACAAATAAGTTCACCACGCTAATTCCCCATTGATACTTTGTTCTCTAGCAAGCAGTGCAGAGTCCCTGAAAAATCCCTAACCCCTAAATTGAGCCACTCGTTAGGTTGCATATAATCTCAAATCCTACTAATCTCATAGTGGTCTTCCTAGATATTAAAAAATCACTTCCCACACTTCTATTCACACTAAAAGATAACAGACGGGGCTAAGCAGAGTATCCACGGTGTGTATGATTTATATTGGGAACCTCTGCTCTCAACATATTAACTTGTATGCTCCTGCTTGATAAAGTTTAATACTTGGAGCTGCCCAACTGGATGCTCAGTCTGACAACCTACTCTCATTATTGGTGATCTATAATGCAAAGACACAAAAGGCATTGGAAACTCTATAGTTTGGTAATCGAATTGGTAACAACGTTTCTTCACTCTAATCAGTCATGATAATGAAGCAAATTGTAGTGAACCTGATGAACCCACACATATCTATGGCAGGTGTCCTGTGAATCTGTGCCTAGGCTTCAACATTACTTCTGCCAGCTGTGAGTCTTCCATTGTAACAAGATATAGCGTTCTGATCATTTCCCCAAGCTAAACCCTCTCTAGAAATTGGTACAAGTCACTATTCTCCTCTGTGGGCATATTCCAAACGAAACAGAGTCTATCGACCAAGTGTATCCCCTGAATCAACATATACGCGAACTTTGTAGGCACCATTGAACTGAAACTGGTAATAGAGTCCTAATGCGCTGGTGTACCTCTTGTCGAGACTTTAGACAATGACGCTGTAAGCATATTCTGAACTTCTCATTAGACCGCCTCGTGAACACCTCCACTACCTAAAAATTCCCAACTGACTTCCATATAATCAGAAGTCTTATTAAAACCATACATATTACATGATCTCTAAACTTCGCAACATTGAAACGTACTGCTCGCAGACTAGGCCTATCCCTACTAGAAACCATACGTACACCTTCTAAAAGCTGACGCTCTTTCCTAACTCGCGCCCCCCTTGCTGCGTGCCAGAGAGCTATGACTCAGAGTTTCGGCAAATCAGACTGGAACAATTTTGTCAATGTCTCACTGCTTCACAGACAGCCATCTTAGCCCGTGCGCATGGAGGGACATAAATAGAATTAAGATCGGTTAACAGAACTGGCAGATCAGCGCAACAGCCTCATCCCTTGCATAGGGCGAAGAGTTAGAGCTCATTGCTTGACGCGCTGCGTACATCTTAGCGATGACAGCGTCTCCCAAAGTACCACAACAGGCGAAACATTACACGGACAAATATGATGCAGGGAGAGACTTGTTTGGCTTTAGCTCAGCCAGGCATATGATCTGCAACATCTTCCCTTTTTCACTAATTATGTAACCTTTGATGCAGCAAAACTAACTAATGTCAACTGCCACTTCGCCTGGTGAGGATGGTATTAAACTTAACAATCCATCTTCAGATTGCTGATGTCCCGGTAACCAGTTAAATCCTTACTTGAAATTATATAAACATGAGTTAAGTCACTGCGTCGAGCTCACCTAAATCATGACTCAATAGCCTCATTATTCCATTCCAAATGCCCAATCAACAAAACTCATTTCGCCTCCAATTGATCCCTTCCAAGCTGCTTGTGTAAAAACAGTTCGTAAAGTATCTGAATTCTAAACTCGAGCTCTTCATTTCAGAGATTAAGAATTCTTGTCACCCTCCCCGGTTTTGCATGGCTTCATGCATGGAAGGAGGTGAGCATCATTTGGCATTACCACCTAGCGGCGTTGTACACTCTGCACACTGGCAGCTCATACACTACGTTCCTTGACCTACATCCGCTTTTGATGTAGCCAACACATGTTAGCATTAGTGAACTTGCCAGAATGGATATTGGAGTATGGCTTCTCCGCTGGATTAAAGGTTTAATCCTGTCCAACAGAAAGTCGCTTGTTTGTTCCCAGGACTTAGAAGTGTAACCTAACAGATTTTGAATTAGAACACCACTAGGGAGGTGGTGCTTGTCGCCCCACCCTTTTCAACATTTTGATTAATGCCTTACTTATGCCATCCTAGCCAGCCCCATCATATATGGTTAAGAGTTTTGCTGATGACAGAACAAGATTCACACTACCGGATTCTCAACAAACTCCAAAACATTCGTTAATCAGTACTCAGCCTCGAGGTCAAGGACCTGGGGTTTTAAGCTCAGGGATAAAACTAAATACTCAACATGCCGCTCCTCCTCGGCAGAGAGGCACAGTTCGTCAGATTTCCATTTGCCCTGATGGGTCTCTTCTAGAAATGTAAGCAGATACAGGTAACTATGCATGAGGTTCCACATACTCTGGACCTGTTGTAACGAGAACTTTGTCGCCATACAAAGAAAGGCTGAAGGCACTTAGAGTTGGTGGCCAGGTTTTCATCTCAGGTTGGTGCAAAATTTAAAATTCTAAAATGAGTGTATCTTGGCTTACTATTTGATCATTGTGTTGAACTATGCGGCCCGACCACTACTTGCGCACACTCGCTGTACTGCGACTTGGAAAAGCTGGAGGGAGGCTGGAAAACACACACACACACACACACACAACACACACCACACACACACACATACACACACACACACACACACACACACACACACACACACACACACACACATACACACACACTGCAGCATATGGGCGCCTAGCAAACCTCAGAACAGCATTCCGACATCTTAATAAGGAATCGTTCAGGACCCTGTACACCGTGTACGTTAAGCCCATATTGGAGTATGCGGCACCAGTTTGGAACCCACACCTAGCCAAGCACGTAAAGAAACTAGAGAAAGTGCAAAGGTTTGTAACAAGACTAGTCCCAGAGCTAAGAGGTATGTCCTATGAGGAGAGGTTAAGGGAAATCAACCTGACGACACTGGAGGACAGGAGAGATAGGGGGGACATGATAACGACATACAAAATACTGAGAGGAATTGACAAGGTGGACAAAGACAGGATGTTCCAGAGACTGAACACAGTAACAAGTTGAAGACATAGATGAATCACAGGGATGTTAGGAAGTATTTCTTCAGCCACAGAGTAGTCAGTAAGTGGAATAATTTGGGAAGCGATGTAGTGGAGGCAGGATCCATACATAGCTTTAAGCAGAGGTATGATAAAGCTCACGGTTCAGGGAGAGTGACCTAGTAGCGACCAGTGAAGAGGCGGGGCCAGGAGCTCGGACTCGACACCACTGCTTACCCACAGATGACTCAAGAAATTCGTGTAGGATTTTCCGGGTGATTGCGATAAGAAGAGAAAAGAAACCAAGACACAGGCCAAAGGTAAGACCCAGAAATTATGGAACAGCGAGATACACAAATACAGGCGAAGAGGGAGAGTGAAGAGGAACTGATATTATAGAACCGATCGGTGTTCACACCCACGAGCGCTAAACCCGCGGGGGCCATACAGTGCCTGGGGAATGGGAGGTAAGACATCACCTTTAAATCATCGATCCCTTGCCATGTAATTTTTTTTTGTTTACTTTTTCCCTTTAAGAGAGGATCAGTCACGTGGTAATTGCTGACAAACGACTGAGGAAAACCTTTAAGAACCTTATAACATGTTTGGCAAGGCGACATTGCACTGGGGATATGGCAAGAGTGGCAAGAAGATGCAGCAAGGGTGGCAAGACATAGCAAGAATGGCAAGCTAGAGCAAGGGTGGCAAAGGAATATGACAAGGGGATATAACAAGGGGATATATCAAAAGTGGCAAGGGGATATTTCAAGGCAATGTGACTAGCTGATACAGCAAGGGTGGCAATGGATATAGCAAGAGTGGTAAGGGAATATTGCAAGGCAATATTGAAAGGGGATGTAGCAAGGATGACAAGAAGATATGGCAAAAGGATTTACTGAATGGTTTCAATTATGGAACTTTCGTTGCCTATCATAAGATAAAATTAAGATGAAATATGCGAAGGGCGAAACTAAAATTTTGCAGCATCGTTGTTGCTGTCTTGCTGCTGATTTTGTCACGCGAGCCTTACTGATATACACAGAGGATATTGGTGGAATCGGCGCGGGTGTCGAGCGGATATTGAGGCTTAAGATAGCGCCTTGCTTCCTGTCTGCGGTGGTCCTGGTACCGGGGAACGAGGTGGTGGTGTTTACACGCAATTTGCTGATGATGCAGTAATAATTTTTGGCCGAAATACCTCTCAGGGAAAATTGGACGGAGGATTAAGTTCTTTTCAGAATGAAATGACAAAAATGAACCGAGATTATATACAGATATAAATATAAAAGATAGGCTCTAATCTAGGTAGAAGTAGATAATTCTCAGTGGATAGCCTGGGTGTGCCCTTCTAAATCCTCTGCTATCTGATGATACGCACATTCACTAGCAGACACGCATCTACGCACATGCATGTACGCACACTCATGCACGTACACGCTTGGTTTAAAAGGACACGTTAGCAAACACTAGGACATATTCATTAGGAAACGTTTCGGTTCTGGAGCCTCGATCACCTCTAACCGAAACGTCTTTTAATATGTCCTAGTGTTTGCTCACGTGTCGTTTTTAAACTAGTTTACCGGTGCCAATTACCAAGGTTCACACCTCGTACTCTCACACTATCACATAGTAGAGGACAAGAGAGCTGGTACACCAGCAGGTAGAAATTAATAAAGACCATCAGAATTGTATCATAACTTCTAGCAGCATGTGTCGAACTTGTGAGTCTCGCATCCCCCCTACCACATGCTGATTCACGCTCCCCTTCCCTGCCTCCCGTCACCCCTTCACCCAGCTTTCAATCCTCCCTTCTTCTCTTTCCCCCATCTGGCTTTCACCCCTCCATCTATACGAGGACATACGGGCGCATGTGTAGTCTCGCTGATAAATTAATGGTCAGAAATGCAGCTAACTTATCTTGGGTCAATTCATAATTAGTGGATGTTGCTTAGAAGTGATATATAAATCGTTCAGAAAGCCGACACGTCTATGAGTGAAATACTTGTGCAGCACTCGGGTATATTTATAGTGGAAACGTTTCGCAGCCAGTGCTTCATCAGTTCGGTATGGAGAATAACAGTGGAAAATGAGGAGGAGTTTGAGGCAATCAGTCCCCTCAGTGTGTTGAGTTCATCAGTCTTTGAGAAATGTAGAGCATATGTGCGGAGAAGTTGCTTATATACTGCAGTCGGGTGAGTAGAAACAGGAGGGGGAGTCACTATCGGACAAATCCACTAGTGTAAGTCATGTCTATAGTTTAGGCAAACGTTGAGGAAACCCCAGTATGTATGCTTAGGTATATATTGAGTCTGCATTGCTATATATTAATGTATATACATTTACATAAATCATTCGAGTTTCCTCTCCCTCCTTACACTCTTTTTCTTCTTTCTCCTTCATATGGAAGTATTATCATTAAAATTCTATTTCTCCTGTGTATGAGAGACGCCATCTTGAGAGATGGTAATTCCCAAGTAATAGTGACTCCAGGTCTGCTGGAAGAAAACCTTTGAAGCTGCAGTAGCTTATGAACCTTCAATGGAATGCTTGGCGATATCCTAGTTGGCCCTCCTAATATCTCTCAGTTTAAACTTTCAACACTATGTGCGGTACTTATCCCATCATTTGTGATGCAATATGACGGGGACACATAATTAGTTTTTTGTTTCCAGAATGTAACTTTCATAAAGAATGGTAAGCAGCAGAGTATTGACGTATCTAATATTGCTTAAAAGAAACTTCGCCCTGTTCTCAACTCTCCCAGAGGCGTCGTCATAAAGAAGCAGGAACAGGGGTGATACAGATGGAAGTTTAAAACCCAGATGAGAGACATGGATGTTAGGAAGAGCTTATTCAGTTTCACTGTATTAAAAACAAAATGGAACAATTCCGTACACAGCCTCAATAGTTAACGAGAGTGGGTGAATAAAGAAAAAGCTAGGAATGATCAAAGTAAATCGATCGTATGTAGGTTAAGAGGCTAAGTCAAAGAACCTGAGTTCACACACACACACACTCACACACACACACACACACACACACACACACACACACACACACACACACACACACACACACACACACACACACACACACACACACACACACACACAAGGCAGAATTAACTTGAAATAGGATCCTGCAAGAGAAAGCAAGACTGGGAGACATGTCGGAGTACCAGGTGTATCTCGATTGCGACAGAACACGAGAAGAAAGACAGAAACTGAAATAGATGGTACAAAGACAAAAGGAGGAAAGATAGGTGAAGATGGAGATGGACAGGAGAACCCAGACTCATGAAGAAGATCAAATACAGCCTCCCTCACAACCACCTACAGAAGCCCCCAACCAGGACAACCCCAATGCAACCAAACATTCTAACCCAAAACACATATGTCATATCCAATGCCCCCACCCACCTCATTACAAACTCCACCCTCACAACAACCACCCACAGTTCCTTATCAGGTCTCCCACTTTTCCCCCGACCTCAGTTTTAGAAATGAAGTTGAAGGTTTGGTATACAAATGCAGATGGAATAACAAGTGCGAGGAGTGGCATAAAAGAATCAAGGAGGCATTCCCAGACATAATAGCACTCACAGAAACGAAACTCACTAGGATGATAACAGATGCAAACTTTCCACCCAGATGTCAAATCCTCAGGAAAGATAGAGGGAGGAGAGGGAGAGGAGTTGCACTGCTCATTTAAAACCGGTGGGGATTTGAGGAAATGGAAGGAATGGATGGAATGTGTAAAAGGGTCTACTTAGTAGGAACAATCCAGTCTGAGGGCCATAAGGTGGTAATTGCAGTAATGTACAACCTGCCACAGAACTGCAGGAGGCCAAGAGAAGAATATGACGAGAGCAAAAGAGCAATGGTTGACACACTATCAAAGGTGGCCAGAAGAGCTCACATGGGGGCGCAAAGTTACTAGTTATGGGTGATTTCAGTCACAAGGAGATTGACTGGGAAAACCTGGAGCCCCATGGGGGTCCCAAAACATGGAAAGCCTAGATGATGGATGTAATACTGGAAAGCCTCATGCATCAACATGTTAGAGACACTACCAGAGGGAGAGGTGAGGATAATCCAGCAAGACTAGACCTTGTATTCACCTTGAATAGTTCAGACATCGAGTATATCACCTATGAAAGGCCCCTTGGATCTAGTGATCATGTGGTTCTGTGCTTTGATTACATAGTTGAGTTACAAGTGGAGAGAGTAGCAGGAATAGGACGGAAAAAACCAAACTACAAAAGGGAGGACTACACAGGCATGAGGAACTTCCTGCAAGACATTCAGTGGGAGAGAGACCTGAAGCAGATGAGAGGTTTGTTCCCAAGGGAGACATTAACAATGGGAAGACCAGAATGAGTCCTTGGTTCACCCAAAGGTGTAGGGAGGCAAAAACTAGGTGCACTAGAGAATGGAAACGGTACAGTAGACAAAGGATCCAGGAAAATAAAGAGATCAGCCGAAGAGCCAGTAACGAATATGCACAGATAAGAAGGGAGGCTCAGCGGCAATACGAAAATGACATAGCATCGAAAGTAAAGTCTGACCCGAAGCTGTTGTATAGCCACATCAGGAGGAAAATAACAGTCAGGGACCAGGTAATCAGACTGAGGAAGGATGATGGGGAGTTCACAAGAAACGACTAAGAGATATGTGAGGAGCTCAACATGAGATTTAAAGAAGTATTTACAGTGGAAACAGGTAGAACTCCTGGAATTCAGAACAGGGAGGTACACCAACAAGTGCTGGATGAGGTGCACATAACCGAGAAGGAGGAGGTGTGAACTTGATACCTCAAAGGCGGTGGGACCAGACATCATCTCTCTGTGGGTCCTTAGAGAGGAAGCAGAGATGCTGTGTGTGCCACTAACAAAGATCTTCAACACGTCCACTGAAACTGGGCAGCTACCTGAGGTATGGAAGATGGCAAATGTAGTCCCAATTTTTAAAAGAAGGAGACAGACATGAGGCATTAAACTACAGACCTGTGTCACTAACGTGTATAGTATGGAAAGTCATGGAGAAGATCATCAGGAGGAGAGTGGTGGAGCACCTGGAAAGAAACAAGTGTATAATCGACAACCAGCACGGTTTCAGGATATCCTGTGTCACAAACCTACTGGAGTTTTATGACAAGGTGACAGAAGTAAGACAAGAGAGAGAAGGGTGGATAGACTTCATTTTCTTGGACTGCAAGAAGGCCTTCGACACAGTTCCTCACAAGAGGGTAATGCAAAAGCTAGAGGATCAGGCACACATAACAGGAAAGGCACTGCAAAGGATTAGAGAATACCTGACAGGGAGGCAACAACGAGTCATGGTACGTGACGAGGTGTCAGTGGGCGCCTGTGACAAGCGGGGTTCCAAAGGGGTCAGTCCTAGGACCCTTGCTGTTTTTGGTATATGTGAATGACATAACGGAAGGGATAGACTCAGAAGTGTCCTTGTTTGTAGATGATGTTAAGTTAACGAGGAGAATCAAATCGGTTAACGATCAGGCAGGACTACAAAGAGACCTAGACAGGCTACAAGCCTGGCCCAGCAACTGGCTCCTTGAATTTAACCCCGCCAAATGCAAAGTCATGAAGATCGGGGAAGGGCAAAGAAGCCCGCAGAGACAGTATAGTCTAGGTACCCGAAGACTGCAAACCTCACTCAAGGAAAAAGATCTTGGGATGAGTATAATACCGAGCACATCTCCTGAGGCGTACATCAATCAGATAACTGCTGCAGCATACGGGCGTCTAGCAAACCTAAGGATAGTGTTCCGATATCTCAGTAAGGAATCGTTCAAGACTCAGTACATTATATACGTCAGGCCCATACTGGAGTATGCAGCACCAGTTTGGAATCCACACAGGTAAAGCACGTCAAGAAATTAGAGAAAGTGCAAAGGTTTGCAACAAGACTAGTCCCAGAGCTAAGGGGATTGTCCTACGAAGAAGACTCAGATGAGTCAAAAGGATGCTAGGAAGTATTTCTTCAGTCATAGAGTTGTCAGGAAGTGGAATAGCCTAGAGAGTGACGTAGTGGAGGCAGGAACCATACATAGTTTTAAGACGAGGTTTAATAAAGCTCATGGAGCAGGGAGAGAGAGCACCTAGTAGCAATCAGTGAAGAGGCGGGCCAGGAGCTCGGACTCGACCCCCGCAACCTCAACTAGGTGAGTACACACACACACACACACACACACACACACACACACACACACACACACACACACACACACACACACACACACACGATCAATACTTCCATCACACTATTCACACATTTAAGAGGGCCAGGAAATATCACTCTTACAGTTGGTTTTCGGTGATTTCCTGAGCATTGGGACCAGAGCTCTGCTACTTCCCTTACAAACAATACTCCTCAGGTCTCATGCGACCACCGACTAATGCACTGCCTATTGTTTACAACCCTTTCACCCTTCCCCTTCCCCCTTCCCACGTTCCTCTCTCTCACCCCCCTCCCATTTTCCACTCACACCATCCCTCTCCTCCCGTCCCAAGCCTTCAGAAAACGTATTCCACTCATTGTGCTGATTTCATGAGGAGTTTACAGTGAGTTTGGTGCTGAAGGTCTGGCTGCAGACTGTGGCGCAGAATGTTGAGAACGTTTGTGTGTTTGGTTACAAGTAATGGATCACACTTACTAGTGTACTCACCTAATTGTGGTTACAGGGGTCGAGACTCAGCTCCTGTGTGTGTGTGTGTGTGTGTGTGTGTGTGTGTGTGTGTGTGTGTGTGTGTGTGTGTGTGTGTGTGTGTGTGTGTGTGTGTGTGTGTGTGTGTGTGTGTGTACGGAACATGTATATTATTAGCTTTTAGTCTAATTGTCATGTAGGGGGGTATTGGAACGTAAGGGATATAAGTGGGGAATATGGGAGTAGGGGATTATGTCAGTAGGTAGGGGACGGGCGAGGCAGTAGGAGGGATGAGTGCGGAGGTAGGTAGGTAATGTGAGGTCACTGGTGACTACAACTTCACCTCTTATTACTCAACCCACCACTCCACACTACTCACCCTCTCACTACTTTAACTAAACATAAATAAATGGAAATAAGAATAAATGACGGGGACAGTGAATGTTACTATTCTACTCAAACACAGTTTATTATTAAGTCCTTGTACAATAATATATTTGGGAACAGGAGTACATCATTGGGGTTTAGATAAATGGGGTGGTACATATAAGCAGTGAGACAAGGAACACAATCAACTTGAAAATTAATATAACTTACAATATAGCACAGAGGACAGTTCACTACAGGAACTAAGCCACAGGTCCCAAGACTTACACAGCACGAGTACTGCTCCAAGCCAGTACTCTGCCCAATGTCTCCAACAGTCTCTCCTCCCAAGACTCTCCAGCTCAGCTCTGCTCACTGGCCAGAGCTCCGCTCGAATCTCCAACAGTCTCTCCTCCCGAGACTCTCCAGCTCAGTTCTGCTCCCAGGCCAGAGCTCTGCCCGAATCTCCTGATCATGCTCTTCCTTGGGCTTTTATGGTGGTCCAAGCACCCTCCACAACCACGTGTACGACCTGACGCCTAGGTCTGACGCCGTCAAGAACAAAAGACCTCAGACGTGGGCGTGGCTACAGACGTTTGCCAAGGCAAGGTGTGACCATATAATTGGTTAAATTAGGTCTCCCCAGAGACCTCACAAGCCCAGCTGGACTACATCACATAATGATGTGTATGTATGAGTTACTTTGTGCCTCCTTATTTTCCTCTTATTCTTCCCTCCTCCTCCTTAACATATTCCTTAATTACCTCTCGGTGTAATCCTCCACCTCCTTCCGTTAGTTATTCTCTCTCTTTTTCCCATTCCTCTATTACTTCCCATGTCGCTACCACCCACATTCTCCTCATTTCTCTTCCTCTAAATCCTTATCTCTTCCCTTCCCATACTTCTCTACCTCCCTAGTTATCTTATCTTCTATTTCCTCTCTTTCATTGCCACTTTCTCCCTGCTTCATCCCCTCCCTACTTTTCTCCCTCCCACTAAAACGACTAATCACCCTCCTCTTTCCCCTCACACCCGGTGGACCAGTCACCTTCACCGACACCCGGTGGACCAGTCACCTTCACCGACACCCGGTGGACCAGTCACCTTCACCCACACCCGGTGGACCCATCCCAGTGGACCAATCTCTTCCCTTATCCCCACACCCAGTGAACCAATCTCTTCCCCTCCCCCCACACCCAGTGGACCAATCTCTTCCCCTCCCCCACACCCAGTGGACCAAGCTCTTCCCCTCCCCCACACCCAGTGGACCAATCTCTTTCCCTCCCCCACACCCAGTGGACCAATCAGCAGGCAGAAGACCCGGATATTAAGGATGCCAAAACAACAATAATGGGAAAACTTCCGCTTGTAAATCTGTTTTCACGGGTCTCCAGACCACAGGAGGGAGAGAGAGAGGTCCCCAGACCACAGAGGAGAGAGAGAGAGAGAGAGAGAGAGAGAGAGAGAGAGAGAGAGAGAGAGAGAGAGAGAGAGAGAGAGAGAGAGAGAGAGAGAGAGGTCTCCAGACCACAGGGGGGAGAGAGAGAGAGGTCTCTAGATCACAGGAGGGAGAGAGAGAGGCCTCCAGACCACAGCAGAGAGAGAGAGGTCTCCAGACCACTGGAGGGAGAGAGAGAGGTCTCCAGACCACAGGAGGGAGGGAGAGGGGTATCCAGACCACAGGAGGGAGAGAGAGAGGTCTCCAGATCACAGGAGAGAGAGAAAGAGGTCTCCAGACCACAGGAGGGAGAGAGAGAGGTCCCCAGACCACAGGGGGGAGAGAGAGAGGTCCCCAGACCACAGGAGGGAGAGAGGTCTCGAGACCACAGGAGGGAGAGAGAGAGATCTCCAGACCACAGGAAGGAGAGAGAGAGGTCTCGAGACCACAGGAGGGAGAGAGAAGGGTCTCCAGACCACAGGAGGGAGGGAGAGAGAGAGAGAGAGGTCTCCAGACCACAGGAGGGAGAGAGAGAGAGAGAGAGAGAGAGGTCTCCAGACCACAGGAGGGAGAGAGAGAGGTCTGTAGACCACAGGAGAAAGAGAGAGAGGTATCCAAACCACAGGAGAGAGAGAGAAAGGTATCCAAACCACAGGAAGGAGAGAGAGAGATCTCCAGACCACAGGAGGGAGAGAGAGAGAGAGAGAGAGAGAGAGAGAGAGGAGAGAGAGAGAGAGAGAGAGAGAGAGAGAGAGAGGTCTCCAGACCACAGGAGGGAGAGAGAGAGAGAGGTCTGTAGACCACAGGAGGAAGAGAGAGAGGTATCCAAACCACAGGAGAGAGAGAGGTATCCAGACCACAAGAAGGAGAGAGAGAGAGATCTCCAGACCACAGGAGGGAGAGAGAGAGGTATCCAGACCACAGGAGGGAGAGAGAGGTCTCCCGACCGCAGGAGGGAGAGAGATCTCCAGACCATAGGAGGGAGACAGAGAGGTATCCAGACCACAGGAGGGAGACAGAGAGGTATCCAGACCACAGGAGGGAGAGAGAGAGGTCTCCAGACCACAGGAGGAAAAGGTCTCCAAACCACACTTGAGAAAGAGAGAAGTGGTTTTCCAGACCAGAGAGAGAGAGAGGGGGGATAGCAAGAAAGAGTCAGGGAGAGGGGTGAAAGGGAAGGGAAAGAGAGGGAGAAAAAATAAAAAGCTGACACGAAAAGAAAAGAGTGAACACAATGAAGACAAAAGAAGGACAGGCAACAGAAAAGAGGCATAGAAGCTGAAGAAAAGAGAGGCACAGAAGAGAAGGAAAGAAAGGCACAGAGAGGCATAGAAGAAAAGGAAGGAAAAGCATGAAAGTGAAAGGAGAGGCATGAAAAAAGGATCATCGAGTGACAGAAGACTCCAGGATTGAAATCCAAAAAAACTAACTTGTATGTCTCATAATAAAAATGTTTTCAAATGAGCCGATGTAGGTAACAGCTCTTAGCTTGCCAATAAAGTTAGGAATCCTTAACCTGTAAATAGCTTGCCAATAAAGTTAGGAATCCTTAACCTGTAAACAGCTTGCCAATAAAGTTAGGAATCCTTAACCTGTAAACAGCTTGCCAATAAAGTTAGGAATCCTTAACCTGTAAACAGCTTGCCAATAAAGCTAGGGATCCTTAACCTGTAAACAGCTTGCCAATAAAGCTAGGGATCCTTAACCTGTAAACAGTTTGCCAATAAAGCTAGGGATCCTTAACCTGTAAACAGCTTGCCAATAAAGCTAGGGATCCTTAACCTGTAAACAGCTTGCCAATAAAGCTAGGGATCCTTAACCTGTAAACAGCTTGCCAATAAAGCTAGGGATCCTTAACCTGTAAACAGCTTGCCAATAAAGCTAGGGATCCTTAACCTGTAAACAGCTTGCCAATAAAGCTAGGGATCCT
>NC_069450.1:18006745-18021745 GCF_026875155.1 Cherax quadricarinatus
TTTACAGTAAAGCATTTTACAGGAGGCAGATCAAGAGCTCTTGCATTTATTTTTACATACGAAAGCTTGTCCCTTGCAATATATTTATTTTAGTACCCCATTTAATATTAAGCAACATAGATAAATTAAACAAGATAATGTTGGAGTCAGCTAAGTGCCAGAGCTTATAATTGAATTGTTTTCTTAAATTTCTCTCATCCTGTTGTGTTGTTAGAACCAACTCTAAATGAGTATCTTTCGAATAATGAATAATCTCTGACTGAGGTCTGTGAGGTTATAGAGTGAAACTGTTGCTGGAAGCCCATCTTGTGACGTAACTCTCTTCTGCCTGTCCACGAAGTTTTGAAAAGTGGGATACCCTGAGGCAATTGGCGAAGTACATAAAAGTAAGGTCACCTTTCCGATGTTGAAGACTCTTGTTAAGTGTCAGGTCCAACCAGGCCTGGTCGAGGCGAGAGTTAAGTATTCTCGTAGGATCCTCCACTAAGTCCAGAAAGAAGTCAGAGATGGGATGTCAGCAGGCAATGTAAGTGAGCCGTGTATACTAAAAGACTAAAATATTGCCTTATAAAGAATTATTGACCCTTTAACCCCCAGCCAATGCAAGAGGCACCGAAACCCTGAATTTTGCTCGGGATATCAACTTTCTGAATGGTAAGATTCCTATTTAAATTCTTGCGCAAATCCAGTAATAACACTGTGTTCGCTAAAGACAGTCATAATCAGTGATTGTTGTGCCTGAGGGCGGCTGGAATCTCTTTTCCTGTGCAAGTAATGATTAAAAGGCAGTCTTGTGTGCAGGAATGATATTCGGGGACAAGGGGAAATACGTCGTTTAAATATTCTTTAAAAAATGGATCAAGTACAGGTCTTCGTGTTACAAGCACAGGTCTTTGTGTTACAAGCACAGGTCTTTGTTACAAGCACAGATCTTTGTGTTACAAGCACAAGTCTTTGTGTTACAAGCACAGATCTTTGTGTTACAAGCACAGGTGTTTGTGCTACAATCACACGCCTTTGTGTTACAAGCACAGGTTTTTGTGTTACAAGCACAGGTCTTTGTGTTACAAGCACAGGTCTTTGTGTTACAAGCACAGGCCTTTGTGTTACAAGCACAAATCTTTCTGTTACAAGCACAGATCTTTGTGTTACAAGTACAGATATTTGTGCTACAAGCACAGATCTTAGTGTTACAAGCACAGATTTTTGTGTTACAAGCACAGGTCTTTGTTACAAGCACAGATCTTTGTGTTACAAGCACAAGTCTTTGTGTTACAAGCACAGATCTTTGTGTTACAAGCACAGGTGTTTGTGCTACAATCACACGCCTTTGTGTTACAAGCACAGGTTTTTGTGTTACAAGCACAGGTCTTTGTGTTACAAGCACAGGTCTTTGTGTTACAAGCACAGGCCTTTGTGTTACAAGCACAAATCTTTCTGTTACAAGCACAGATCTTTGTGTTACAAGTACAGATATTTGTGCTACAAGCACAGATCTTAGTGTTACAAGCACAGATTTTTGTGTTACAAGCACAGGTCTTGGCGTCACGCTAGCATCAACTGAGTGGGTTACGTACTGGCACAAGAGATTCCTAGTGCTCCTTCGAAGACACGACCCGTGTCTAATGAAATTATATTCTGATTCTTTCATCCTTCCAGTGACTGGTGTGTTACTTAGTGGAAAATATCAATGGGTAGGTGGCTGGACATCTCTTCCCTGTACTCCCTCCCCGTCCCCGTCCCTCATCCCCTCTCTCTCTTTTTCCACTTTCTTACTTTTTTTCCACTCCCTCAGTCTTTTCCTATCTCTTTCAGTCTTCCCCTTCAATCATTGGTTCATGTATTTTTCCTTTAAAATCAATCACTTTTTCATTTTTTCTTTTTGCTCAATCTCATCCTTACCTCTTCCTCTTCCTCCTCCTCCTCCTCCTCCTCCTTCTTCTTCTCCTTTTAACCCTCCTTCTGCTGCTTCTGCTGCTGCTTCTGCCGCTGCTTCTGCCGCTGCTGCTGCTCCCTCTCCTCCTCCTCCTAATTCTGCTGCTGCTGCTTCTGCTGCTGTTGCTGCTGCTGCTGTTTCTGCTGCTGTTGTTGCTACTGCTACTTCTGCTGTTCCTCCTGCTGCTACTGCTACCTCTTCTCCCCTCTTCCCCCTCTCCTCCCCTCTTCCCCCTCTCCTCCTCCTCCTCTACTTCTTGCCATTTCATATCATTTCACCGCGTCTTCCCCCTCCACCATCCGTAACCTAACACTGCATCTGAATTGTTTATATTTAACATACGTATATATTACAAGAAACAAAGTAGTCCAAACTTCTCTCCCTCTCTCCCACATTCCCTTCTTTCTTTCATCTCTCATATATAATTCCTAATTACAAAGCTAAGTATGAGGCGCCATGCAAATTCCATCCTCAGAGTGCATGGAACAGGTCATCCTGAGATGGTAGGTCCCAGGTAATAGTAACTCCAGCTCTGCTGGAACCAAACCTTTGAAGCTGTCGTAGCTGATGAACCTTACAGTAAAATACTTGACGATACACCAATAATCTGACTTGGACCATTCACAAGTAACACTGACTAAAAGGTCAAAATCGGACCGAAACGTCGTCATGAGTTCTTCTCTCTCCTATGTCCCGTTTATTTGTGTATTGTTCCAGTCACGGTATTGTGCCTCTTTATTTTTTAGTTCTTTACTTGACACTCTCACCACCTTACTGGAGCCTCCTAGCTCAGGCTGACACATTACAAAGCTTCCCATCCTGCGTGATGGAATATGACGGATACAGCTGTATTTTGCTCCCACAGTGTAACTATCAAGCAAAATAGGGTCACAACACACTGTTGTTGTATCCAGCTTTGCTAAATTAATAAAAATCATCTTTCCCCGTTTTCTCCTCCGCTTCCCTATCACCTCTTCTTCATTTTCCTCCTCCTCTTCCTTCCCCCACGATGCCCCCGGTCCTCCCGTCGATTATTAGCGGGCAACATTAGCCTCATAGCCCAAACGGTCACGGTAAAGTGCTCATATCTTCTCTTGATAGTCCTCTTTCTCTAGGAGGGAGGAGGAAGAGGGGAGGGAGAGGAAGGAGGCGAAGTGGAAGAAGAAGTAAGGAACAGTAGAGGAGACGAAGAAGTGAGAGTCGGAGGAAGGGGAGGTGGAAAAGAAGTGAAAAGAAAAGAAGGATGAAATGCAGGTTTCTACAGAGGTGTACATGAGAAAGATAGATTCTACAGAGGACCTTGGTGTCTATATACAAGATCTTACGGAGGACTAGACTGCTGTCTGGCTGTGTCTGTCTCTAGATAGATGAAGTATAGCAAAAAAAATTCTTTCCACCCTTCCTTCCCTACTACTACAACTACTATTAGTATTACTACTACTAGTAGCAGTACTACTACTAATACTAGTAGTAGTAATACTAGTATTAGTACTACTAGTAGTAGTACTAGTGCTACTAGTAGTACTGCTAGTAGTACTCCTACTACTACTAGTACTACCACTGCTAGTACTACTACTAGTAGTACTACTACAAGCACTACTGCTACTTGTACTACTGCTACTACTAGTATTACTTCTATTGGAATTATTACTAGTACTAGTGCTACAACACCAGTGTTGTGACCTGTGTTGCGTCTACCCTCTCTCTGCTGCCATTCAACCAACCCCTCTTTTTTTCCCTCTTCCCTCTTTATCGGCCATTTGTCTCCTCTTCCCCTTCTTTCATCAACTTTGCAAAGTTTTCCCCTCGCTCAACCATCTTCACGCTTCTCTTCACCTATTCCCCTTCTCTCCTCTTTCTCCTCTGTAATCTATTCATTTTCCTCTTCATTTATTTGTGTTTGTTCTCATTTTTCATTCTCCATTCGCATTTAACCCCCATCTCTTATTCCCCTTTCTTTAATTATCATATTCCAATCCCTCTCTCTCTCTCTCTAATATCATCTACCTTCTTTATCATCTACCACGTATCTTCTTTCCCTCACCTTTTCCCCTCATTGTTTCCCTTCACCCTTTTCCCCCACACTCTTGCCTTCTTCTCACTCCTATTCCCTCACCCTCACCCTTTTCCCCACCCTATTGTCTCCCCTCAATCTAATCCCGCTTTCTTTCACCCTTACCCTCTTCCCCTCCCCATCTCATCTCATCCCCCTCATTCTCTTCCCTCACCCCTATTCATCTTCTCCCCTCACCCCTATTCATCTTCTCCCCTCACCTTCACTTATCCTCTCCCCTCACAACACATGTCATCTTCCCTCCACTCATCCTCTCCCCTCACCCTCACTTTCTTCACCTTCAATCTCTCACACTCACCTCCCCTTATCCTCCCCTCACTCTATTCCCTCACCCTCTTCCCTCCCCCTCTTCCCTCATCTTCTCCCCTCACTCCTCACCCTCTTCCCCCACACCCACCCTCTCACTCTCTCCCCTCACCCTCTTCCCCCACACCCTCCCTCTCACCCTCTCCCCTCACTCTCTCCCCTCACCCTGTTCCAGCAACAGGTTTACAGTTCCCCGGTGACTCACACAACTCCAGACATAAACCTTGATTTTACACTCTTGCACTAGCAGGTGAGGGGAGCGGAAGAGGGAGGGGAGGGAAGGGCAGGGAGTTGTGTGTGAAAGGAGGGGTGAGGGGTGAGTGAAGGGGTAGGTTAGGAGGGAATGAAGAAAGAAGAGATGAGGGAAAGAAAGATGAATGAGAAGGGGGGGGGAAGGATAAGTGGTTAGGGGCATAGAAAGGAAAAGAGGGGAAAATTGAGTGTGGGGAGGGGTTAGGACAAATAGAAAGGGAACATTAAGGAGAGAGGGGAAAGAGAGGGTATGGGGAAGGAAATGTGTGAAAATATGTGGAATCGTTTAGGAAGGGTAAGATGAAGGGAAAACGTGGAGAAAAATTGTTAGGGAAGAAAGAAGAGAAATAGAGAGAAGAAAGATGAGAATGAATGGGAGGAATGAGAAGAATGGGGCTATATGAATATTATTATTATTTTAATAATAATAATAATAATATAAATAATAATGATAATAATATTATTATTAGTATTATTATTCCAACACCACACACACGCACCTTCCTCCGTCTTTTCCTCTCTTCCTAAAGCACATACCCATCACCCTTTCCTTTTGCTCACCCCTTACCCCACAACTATACACATGACTGCCCCTCCTTCCTATGGCCATTTATCCATGACCAGCCATAGGTAACTAGGAATCATCTACGAGGACATATACAGGCAACTATCAAGTAGAATGCACTGAGCAAGGCGACAGTGCAAACAAGATCAGTGAACTTAATGTGATGAACAATGAGATCAAATAACACTCACAGAAACGAAGGAAAATCAGATTAAATAGCACTCACAAAAACGACAAACAACTCAAATAGCACTCATGGAAACTATGAACAATTAGATCAAATATCACTCAAAGAAACGTTGAACAATCACATTTATCAACACATGCAAACTAAGATCAGCCATATTAGTGGCACTCACAGAAACGAAGAACAGAAAGACCTAATAGCACTCACAGAAACGAACAACAGTAAGATGTGACATAACTCCCAGAAACAAAGAACCACCAGATATAACAGCACTCACAGAAACTGAGTCATTAAGGCTACACTATAACTTTCTCACCAGCAGTCAAAATTACTTTAATTCCTAAAATAGGGATTAATTCTCAGAATATATATATATATATATATATATATATATATATATATATATATATAATATATATATATATATATAATATATATATATATATATATATATATATATATATATATATATATATATATATATATATATATAATATATATATATATATACAGTGATCCCCCGCTTTTCGTAGTTCCCGGCAATCGTAAAACTCGCCAATCATAGAGGTATTTTCGTATAAACATGGACTCGCTTTTCATAGGTTGACTCGCGAGTCGTAGTTCGTCCGGGACGCGTACCCACGGCGTGAGCCAGGGCGGCAGCCAGTCTGGCATTGTTTACCAGTGAGTGAAGGTCCCCTCACGTGCTCCAGCGAAATATTTCATAATATTCCATTTATTTTAGTGCTTGCAAGTACTAAATAAGCTACCATGGCTCCAAAGAAAGCTCCTAGTGCCAAGCCTGTGGTAAAGAAGGTGAGAAATACGATTGAATTAAAGAAAACCATCATTGGACAATATGAAATTGGTACAAGTGTGGCCGAACTGTCCAGGATGTATAAGAAACCCTACACAACCTTATGTTCCATAGTGGCCAAGAAAAATGAAAGAAAGGATGCTGTTGTTGCAAAGGAAGTAACTATGCTGACAAAAATGAGATCACCAGTACTGGACGAGTTGAGAAGTTATTATTGGTGTGGATAAATGAGAAACAATTAGCAGGAGATACTCTTATGACTTCGTTTATTTGTGAAAAGGCTAGGCAGTTGCATGAAGATTTGGTAAAGAAATTGCCTGCAAATAGTGGTGAAGTGAGTGAATTTAAGGCCAGCAAAGGCTGGTTTGACAGATTTAAGAACCGTACTGGCATACACAGTGTGGTAAGGCATGGTGAGGCTGCCAGTTCGGACCACAAGGCGGCTGAAAAATATGTGCATGAATTCTAGGAGTACATAGAGGCTGAAGGACTGAAACCTGAACAAGTGTTCAATTGTGACGAAACAGGCCTCTTTTGGAAGAAAATGCCAAAGAGGACCTTCATTACACAAGAGGAAAAGGCAATGCCAGGACACAAGCCTATGAAAGACAGGCTGACGCTAATGTTCTGTGCTAATGCTAGTGGGGATTTCAAAGTGAAGCCATTACTAGTGTACCATTCTGAAAATCCCAGAGTGTTCAGGAAAAACAATGTTATGAAGAGTAAATTGTGTGTGTTTTGGAAATCTAATAGTAAGGCATGGGTCACGAGGGAAATTTTCGTCGAGTGGTTCAATGAAGTGTTTGGCCCTAGTGTGAAGGAGTATCTCCTGGAAAAGAAATTGGTTTCTCAATGCCCTCTAAAATGGACAATGCACCTGCTCCCCCCAAACTTGGTGACCTAATTTTCGAGGTTTTTGGGTTCTCACAAAAATTCTTGCCAACGAATACCACCCCCTCTCCTCCAACCCCTGGCCCACGGGGTTATTACAAACTTTAAAAAAAACTCTACACAAAAGCAATGTTTCCACAGGTCTTGATGTGACCACAGACACCACTTGACCCAAAGGGGAAATTTTGGAGAGAACATTCAGCATACTCCACTGCAAAAACCCTTTAAAGGGTAGGCTTGGGGGGGAGTGACCACGGGGACTTTGAACTCGCTGGAGAAAATTGTGGCCAGATTGTTTTGACAAGGGGATTTTGAAAAATTTTGGACGACCCAAATGCCTAGGGTTTTTTGAAAATAAATTTGGGCACGGGGATTTTCCATGGGTTTGGTGTGTTTTTGGGGATGTGGAAGAATTGGTGGAAGCCCAAAATGAAACTCCCACTGGGAGGAAAGAGCTTCAGCAGGAAGAGCAACACATCGCAGCTCGAATTTTGCTGCAGAAAAGGGGAAAGAGAGATGGAAGGGTGCCTTCCTCAAAAATTTAAAAGAGATTTTTACTTTTGGGGAAAGAGGGAAAGCTTTAGGGAAAAAAACATCACCCAACAAGGTTTTGCAAGCCAGGTTGGCAATTACGTGAAAAAAGTTTGGGGCCATTTTAGGTAAGTGTTAAAGAGTGCCGAAACAGACCCTCTCTCCACAGTTATTTTGTGAGACAGGACTCCAGTATTTAAAAGGGGTCCTAGTGGCTTAAAAAACGAGAAGAGAAGCAACAGAAAAGCAAAAGGGACCTGAGTGTTGATGGGAAGGGGATTCCCCCTTTCCAAACTTAAAAAATCCACTCCTCCCCCTCCTCCAGTCTCCCATACACTAAAAAGAATCTCCCAAAAAGGTAAGTGTTATGTGTTAAGTTTCAAATTCACATTTTCCCCTTGTATTGTTTTTGTATACATGCATATTTCACGTTTAAATTTTTTTTTTTTTTAAATACTTTGGGGGTTTAGGAAGATTTAATTGCATTTTCATTATTTTTAGGGGAAAAAAGACGTAAATATAAATTTTGTATAAAACGGGTTTAGGAAAGGGTTTTTTTACGAAAAACGAGGGCCACTGTATATATATAATATATATATATAATATATATATATATATTATATTATATAATTTTATATATGCGGCCGAATAGGCAGAATTGCGATCTTTGGGTTAAATGCAAAGCTCATATTGCCATATAGGACAAAACGAAAATTTTTTGTATGCAATAATTTTGCCAAAAACATTCTGAACTTAACGAAAAAAATATATTTTTACTGTGTTTTTTTTAGTATTAAATTACTGTAAAAAAAACAAAGTATGTTAGTTGGGTTAGGCTAAAACAAATTGTTCTTGTTATAATAAGGTTAGGTAGTTTTCAAGATTCTTTTGGTGGGAAAATGAAATTTTTTTTCATAAACATTAATGAAAAAAATAAACTTTAAAGTATAAAAGAAAAATTTTAGAAAGGACTTAATTTTTTAAAGTTCTGGCTAATTGCCATTTTACATATTCGGGACGACATACATATATATATATAATAATATATATAAATATATATATATAATTTTTATATATAAATATATAATATAATATAAAATAAATAATTATATTTTAAAATAGGGAGGTACCACCTCTAGAAATGTTTAGGGACCCCCCATCCCCAGAGAAAAGAAAAAAAACTTGTTCAGGGAAAAATCAAGGTTCTCCCCCGAAGCTGTTTTAGAATTTTTCTCCCAAACCCCCCCCCTATATTTTATGATATTTTATTTAAAGACAAAATACATTTACAAAACATTCACAAAAATACGATAGAAAGTAAAAAACATAGGTGACTCAAAGACATCTCGAATACTTCGTCAGCTCCCCGGCGGTGGGCCGCAGCCAAATGCTGCAGGCATTTCCTCTCTGATTGCAACACTGAGTTCTGAAAGAGGAAGTTTGGGTCGCCCTGTGGTCCTTGGTTTCTATAAATGAGCTTTTCACCCAGCTCTATTAGGAACTTTAGAGCACACTTGCCCCATGCTCCAAGGGTCTCCGCCCCTATTGGGATGAAGTTATAGCAAAGGGGGAAGGTCTTCATATCTGCAGATCTTCTGGGTCTCCCTGTGGCTGGCAGCTCACCCCCTTCCACTATGGGAGTATGGCAAGTAGGGTCTGCCTGTGGCGGCAAAAGTGTAGTCCCAGGCAATCTGCTTTCCATCCTTCAAGGTAGCCAGTGGCTCCACCCAGGACGCTTTTGCTTCCCGTCAGACCTCTGCACTTGGGGTTCCCGTTGAGCTGGGCAACGGGCTGTGGCGAGGGCTTCTCTTTATGATGTCATTGACCTCCTCATGCCTGGCATACTTCCCTTCTGCTTGTGACACACGAGACCATGAAGTCCAAATTGATCAGCTGTTCCCTGCCGCAAATAAAACCTATGTTCGGTGAGGATGGGGGCGGCTGGGCGAAGAGCAACACCAACCCGAAGGGCCCCTGTGGGTTAGTCGAGTGCCCAAGGAGGAATTGGGAACAGCTAACAGGAAATCTCCTGAGTGTGGTCCCTTTTTCACTGCCAGGAACGAGCTTTGTCCTTTCCTGAGGCTTTGGAGAGCATTGTGTTGGCGATTTTTTCCATGATCGGTTTTGTCCCAGTGGGACTGTTTTGTGTTCTTTGGGAGGAACCTGGTCTACTGGGGGAAATCTGTAAGGGTGTCTCAACCGAACGCTGCTTCAGTAAACCTGGGGTCTTGAGCTCCTACCACGTCTTTTCAAGAGTTGGGAACAATCTTCTTGACTAATGCACTGGAAGCCAAACACGGAAGACAGAAAAGCGGGTAAAGCAACATGCGTTGTTTTGCGCACCCCTATACCTCCCAGTCGCACTGGGAGGGTTGCCTGATCCCATTGCTGATCCTTAGGGGACGGGTTCAGTGCCTTTTTAAAGGGGTTTGACCTCAGGTGTGCGTCATATTCGTGAGTGTTGGGTTGTCAAAAGAGGGTGCACCCCTCAGGAAGAAAGTGGTCTTGGAAAGTAAGGCACCTTGTGAGGAATACAGAGCATCATGGGCATCAAGATTGCTTATTCTCTCCTCCATTCTCATCAGGTCAATAAATTTGTCCTTGAGGACTGTGCCCGTGGCCTGGTGACCCAGCGGTGCTCCCAGGAGGGAAACTGTTGGACCGAGTGGTAGTAGAGACTTCTGGGAGGATTCTTTGCACACCCTTGATTAATTTCCTGGTTTGCTGTGATGATTTCACACTTGGAGGGATTGAGGATGAGTCGCAAGTCTTCTCCCTGTGTTTTCACCAGTTGTAGGTCCCCTACGAGGACTCTTCATACCTGCCAGAGTGCCATCATCCAGGTACCAGATGTTGAGCTCGCTGCGTAGGCTGGAAGTTAGTTCTCTTACTGCCAAGCAGAAGAGAAGCGGAGCTAGTGGGTCACCCTGCTAAAACACCTTCTGATGATTGAATTTCATGTTCTCCAAACAAAAGAAATTGAGGGTTTGCTGTAGCCAGCTGAGATGAAAGGGTAAAAGACTGGGGAAGCAATCCCGAACAGCTGGCAAGACAGCATCTCTCTTTACCATATTAAAGGCATTTCTAAAATCAAGTTTGACTACAGCCTTGTCTTCTGGTAGGTCGCTGATGTGGGCCCCTTGCCGCATGGCTGCAGCTTCACTGCCTTGAGGGACCCCAAACCCAGTTGGTGTGGCTGGAGAAAAACTGGCAGCTTCTAGGCGAAATGTTTCTTACTGTTGCTTTGGGCCCACGAGCCCCGCGAAGAGTGTTTCCACCGCAAGGGGTCTGATTCCCCCATCCTTCTTCTTCAACGCACACATGAGGCTCCGAAAAAGAAAGGTTAACTTCTTTGGGATTCGCCCAGCAGGCAGTTGTTGACGAAAGTTGTTAACTTGGTGAGAAGAAGTGATGCAATGCACCGAGTACTGGATTTACCATCTCCTTGAGGTGCTGAGGTCGAATTCCAGTGAAACCCCCTGCAGATCCTGCAGGAAATGACACGATCGCCTTATAGACTTCCGATTCAGGCAAAATTAATTGTTCATTTGATGGGGTCTTCCTCGGGGTTGTTGTTGATGGTTATGGTGTCCCGGTTGGAGCTTGTCTTTTAGTGCTTGGGCTGTGGTCTCATCTTTGGGGGCTACAGTGTCGTCACTTGTAATTATTCGGATTGCTCCCACTGTGTTACTTCTTCAATTTTTTGCAAACCTGTGCGCAAATTTTCTCGTTTTCAGTGGGGCTTTTCTTGGGTCTACCTTTATGATTCCTGCGATGATGGGGCAGAGGGACACAATTATCCATTCTTGGGTAGTTGCGCACTGCCTTGATAACTGACGTGGTTAGCAGTTTGCCTCGTCTCTCAGGAACTGCAAGACAGACATTGCCGAACAGGAGCATACGACGAACAGGAGCAGGTTGCGCCATGCTTGGATGGTGCCTCGGGCTTCTAAGTTGATGGAACCTCCATTCACCTGCTTAAGAAGGTCTGTGAATTTCCCTGCTGCATATGGGCGAGCCGCTTTAGGGATGTGGGATAGGGTACTGTTAGCAGTGGATTTGAATGCCAACAGAAGGTTATCGCAACTGAGGAGGTTGCCATTGGAATTGTCATCTGCCTGTGGAGGCTGTGGGCTGCTCTCTGCTGGGGGCATATGTGATCCCGCACACCCATTGTGTGCACGAATGCGACCATTCCTGTTGCGTGCCTCGAAACTCTCCGCACACCTGAAAATGTGCCTCTTCTTTCATTGTTGGGTGCACTGTTTCCCTGGCTTTTTTGCTGGCTGGCTCATCATTGCCATACCCCAAACTGTGTGGTAAGCCCAGGCTGAAGAGAAAATGGCGCATGGCACATACCGCATATAGTTCATGGTGGTGGTAGGGGGAGGAGTTTGGGGGCTCCCCTCCTTGTGGTGGGCGGTGGAGGAAAAGGGAGGGGTGGAAGATGTGTGATGAGGCGGAGTAGGGCACTCACTCCCTCCCAGGACAAGTCACTACACCTCAATTTCTCTGTGCACCTGTTACTATACGCCACTAAATTTTCTGTGCACCTGTTACTATACACCACTATGCTTTGTGCACAGCCCCCACTATAAACGACACGCCGGGTATACATTACACTGCTATGCGCATACCATGCTCATACTACGCACTACACAGTATATACACTAACACAACGGAGAACAAACACTCCATTTTTGTAACACGAGCACACGGTGTATGCGCGCCTGTTTGGGGAAGGGGGAGACACAGTATTACCCCTCAACCTCCGCCTCCTCCTCCTCCTCCTCCTCCTCCATTAGGCCCTTCCCTCACTGCCTCACCTACCCCTGGTGACCGTTATGTTCCCTCACTGAATTCACATACACAACACTTTTCTTGATTCTGAAGGAAGAGACGAAACGCAGAGTCTTCTGGCCCTTTACAACACGAGCAGCAGATATTCACACACCAGCCTGTTGATAATAATCCTAGTATATTTTATATATATATATATTTATATATTAAAATATATATATATAAAATTATAAAAATATATAATATATATGCAAAAAGATCACAGTAAACAGGTGATTTCAAAATATGCAAAACAACCACTCTGAAAGAATAGAGAAATTCCAAGCGCTTTCGTGACTACTCACATTATCAAGGAACTATATAGTTCCTTGATAATGTGAGTAGTCAACGAAAGCGCTTGGAATTTCTCTATTCTTTCAGAGTGGTTGTTTTGCATATTTTGAAATCACCCGTTTACTGTGATTTTTATTTCATATATATATAATAAATATATATATAAAATATATATATATATATATATAATATATATATATATATATATAAATATATTAAATTTTTTTATATATAAAAAATAGACAGATACACATTTCAGGGTATATATATCGTGTGTATTATTATTTTTATTTTATTATATTATTATTTAAATTTTTATTATTTATCATTATTATTATTATTATTATTATATATTATTATTATTATTATTATTATTATTATTATTATTATTATTATTATTATTAATGTTTTTTACTGCAATAATTAAAAAGCTATCACATTCATGCTAATTTGCTGAATAAAAACATTAAAATAAAACGTTGGTTAAAGCTCTCTCTCTCGAATTTAATTTTCAAAACTGAATTATATTTTTAATATACTTTTTTAAATAACATTTTGTAGAAATTGTAAGAGAACCAGATTAAAATTCATTGTTATCTGTTGCAGGTCCGTGAAACACTGACATATTCTGCAACACTGATACACTAGCCTGGCTGTATTATACAATAGGGGTGGATGATTAATTTACGCTTTGGAACACTAGTTTAGATACACTATGAACTACACTAGTTTAATTTGTTCTAAGTGTTAAGTTTTTTTTTCTAAGTATTAAGCGATTTGTTTTAAGTATTTTGTCTTTTCTTAGTATTTCGTAGTTTGTTGTGATTTTTTTTTAAATACGTAAAACATTAAAAAAATTAGGAAAAAATATGCCTAAATGTTATTTTATTGTATATTTCGACGTTTTAGAGAAGTTTGAAGCTTTTTCTGATATACCTCATTTTTTTGCTCTAAGTATTAAGTAGTCTGTTGTCAGTATTTAAAAATTTGTTGTCATGACTATAGGTGTCCCGTAGCTGGGTTGGTAGCGCACGCAGCTCACACATTGAGGTCCGTGGTTCGATCCCCGGTACGGGTGAAAACATTGTGGCGTGTTTCCTTAAGACACCTGCTGTCCCTGTTTACCTAGCAGTAATCAGGTACCTGGGTATTAGCCGACTGGTGTGGGTCGCATCCTGTGGACAAAATTAACCTAAGTTGCCCGAAATGCTCTGCGTAACCAGGGGTTTTATGTAAACAGTGAGAATGATGATGTAGCTTGCAATGTAAACAGTGAGAATGATGATGTAGCTTGCAATGTAAACAGTGAGAATGATGATGTAGCTTGCAATGTAAACAGTGAGAATGATGTAGCTTGCAATGTAAACAGTGAGAATGATGATGTAGCTTGCAATGTAAACAGTGAGAATGATGATGTAGCTTGCAATGTAAACAGTGAGAATAATGATGCAGCTTGCAATGTAAACAGTGAGAATAATGATGCAGCTTGCAATGTAAACAGTGAGAATAATGGTGCAGCTTGAAGTGTAAAGAGTGAGAATGATGATGTAGTAGCCAGCCACAGTCTTTCTTATAAGTACGTCTGGCAGTGTAGCAAACACACAGATGATTAAACTAAATATGAAATATGTGGTCAGCCTTACGGTTGCTTTCTTCAACTCTGTGTGCTTGATTGTTCAACTGTTGAGAAGGAAAGATGCAGTACATTCATTTGTTCATTATAGCAAGGAATACTATTAATTCAAATAAGATACCAGACATTCTAACAAGAATCTTAGAATTGCTTGTAACAGATAAAATAACAACGCATAATATATGCTCAAAGTACACTTGTTAACCTTATAAGGGTCTGTCTGCTAGGTCATCTGTGCATTCATATCCTCTCGCTCTGCTCTCCACAAGACGGATGTGGAGTGAACAATAAATTAGATGTTTCGGCAGGGAAATCTAAAAAATATCTAAAATAGGATTCAGTATTTTCAAAATAATTTCAGTCTGTTTTTCGAATTGAAGTTGTAAATTTTCCCCGACGATTTAACACTATGGGGAGGCAATGTGAGGGAGGAAGTAGGCGGAGAGGAGAGAAGAGGAGAACACAAGAAATAGAGGGATTTAATATCCTCTCCTCTACACTATATTTCAACTCTGGACTCTGTGGCTCGTACGTCGGACTGCGTGCGGCCAGCAGTAACAGCCTAGTTGATCAGGCCCTGATCCATCGGGAGGCCTGGTCATGGACCGGGCCGCGGGGGCGTTGATCCCCGGAATAACCTCCAGGTAACCTCCAGGTAACCTCCACAGAGAAGAG
>NC_069450.1:18026745-18076745 GCF_026875155.1 Cherax quadricarinatus
AACCAAATACAATGCGATTGTTCTTTGCCCAATTTGGATTCAAACTCTTCCCCCCTTCCCCTCCAATATAAAACACTAATGATATAGCCATAAAAATGACCAACACAGTTTATGCAACATTCGAAAGAGACGAGTATCTTACCAGACTTTACACTGATGTGCGTAAGGCTGTCTAATACTGCTGTCCACGCTATTCTTCGCAAACTTAATCGCTGCTGATTCAAGGACACACATACAGCTACTGAAAATACTGCTTAACTAACAGCCAGTAACAGGTAGTCATAAATGGCGCTTCAACTACCCGGCTAATTAAACCACGGAACGGGTGGGATTTGAACCATGCTAGTCATGGGCTGGGCCGCGGGGACGTTGGCTCCCCGAGAACACCCTTAAGGTATACCCCCAGGTGAGTCCTGAAACTTCATGGGTTCCGTGATTTGTTTGTAATCGTTATATTACGATTTCGTGAGTCCCCAACCAGTTAATGTAGGTGATCCCCTAAGGTAACATCCTAGGTCCTCTTCTCTTTCTCATACATATCAGTGACTAACCGTCTACTACTCACCATTTCAAGCCAATAATCTACGCTAATAACACGATTTATATCACTAATCATACCTATGATTTCCGTCAAAATCTTTCCATCTTCTCCCTCTCCCTTTCCGGCTTACCCTACAACAGTAACTCCCTTCTAATTCCATCCCCTCCCTCCCTCCCTCCCTTGTCCAGTGTTTACCTGGTGACCTCGGTGATGACTGCCTTAAGTGCATCTCTCGCACAAGTTACTGTCACTAAATTCTCCACTAATTGTAGTGCAATAATTACAGCCGAATTAATTAAGTGGGTCACATTTGCGTAGTTTACGAGCGAGAGCTGTCCGACCTTCCTCCCAGCGTTACTACTGCGACCTCAGCACAGTTATATAAAATCAATCATTACCTCTTCTACTTTCCCATATGACCCCTTTCTATTGTTCCTCTTCCCCTTCAACACCTTCCCCTCTCCCCTCCGACAGGTGCCGTAGCTACCAAACCCATAATGAAAAGCCTGATGATATCCTCATAGCCTTGCTAGTCTATCCCAGCTCAGAGTTCATTATCTGGTGAACAAATCTTACCTGTATGATGGAATTTAAGTATTTAAGTATTATATGGTGTAACGGCACATTGCTCATTACAAAAATTGTTCCTTCTAAAAGAAAAAAAAATCCATATTTTAATCAGTTTTAAATATATTTTGAAGCCATATAATTGCTAATATAAATAAAAAATATTGATAAATCGTGACTTCAATTAAGATTTAAAAAACTATATTTTTTAAGTGTGTGCGTGTACTCACCTAGTTGTGGTTGCAGGGGTCGATTCATAGCTCCTGGCCCCGCCTGGCCGCTACTGGGTCACTCTCCCTGCACCACGAGCTTTATCATACCTCTGCTTAAAGCTATGAATGGATCCTGCCTAGAGTACATCGCTTCCCAAACTATTCCACTTCCCGACTACTGCGTGTGTGTGTGTGTGTGTGTGTGTGTGTGTGTGTGTGTGTGTGTGTGTGTGTGTGTGTGTGTGTGTGTGTGTGTGTGTGTGTGTGTGTGTGTGTATGTGTTTGAGAAAGAGATTTGCATAATGAAAATGGTCATATTATCCTATTCTCTGGCAATGACCTCTCCGAGTCAGAGGTAACTGCGCTGAAATATCGTCCGCGGCTCAAGTATAACACGAGACAGAGTGAAAATTTCCTCCAGCGGTTGCGTGGAATGTTATAACCAGAGTTTCTGAAGGAATTTGGTGTAATATTTTAAGGATTATTGTAAGAAAATACTTGCTACAATCTCACAAGCAGGCATCGTTAAACTTAAATATCACCCCCGACCTTCCACATATAACACACAAAAATGTGGGAATTGTTTCCCATTGTTTAAAAGGAATGTTAAGCGAGGCGTTTCAGAAATAAACTGGTCTAGTGTCTGGGGGGTGAGCGTGTAAAAATATATTTTCCTCAGAGTCTTGAAATGAGACTTTCCGAAACGAATATATTGTCCTACCCTCACATTAAAAATTATGTGGAGTTATGTGACTCTTTGATCGCGGGTTCTAACCCCACCTGTGGTATGATTTGTTTGCGATCGTGTCATTACGATTTCGTGAGTCAAAATTATGTGGAGTTTCTTTTTTTCAGTTTCACCTGACAGTTAATTCTCGTACTGTCAGCCATGAAGGTAACTGAATCAGTTAAGCAATTAGTTATTTAATATATTTTTTTCAGTAATATTGTCTATGACTATACAGCATTCTATATTATTCCTCCTGGGCTACACACATCTTAATATGTGTTCTGTATTTTTTTACTAAGAGAAAGACACGGTTTCCAGTGACACCTTCCTTACGATATATTGCTGATGACTGGGCATCAAGTATGTGATGACTAGCAGCATCGTTTATCCAGTTTATGTTACCGCTTGGACAGGTAAGCCAGCGGAGAGCTTTGGTCCAGTAACCAAAAGCTTTACTGAGAGAGTCTGTAACGAAGACATGCCAGGAAATAGTTTCCTACTATTTCTTGATGTGTTATATATTCATAAGGAAAAGCTAAACTAATAGAGGTTATACAGAGCCTGGGATAATGGGACATAATCATGTTCGAACCAGGAAGAGGAAGGTACCTCTAATTCCTTTGATTTAGAACCCCCACCAGCGTCAAGACACTGCTTAAAAGAGTTTCCACATAAAACGATGTATTCCATAACATTGGACATTGAAATGTTAGTTTACTGCAGTGTAACACTTCGCTTTGCACAGGAGATTGACTCGTTTCTGTCTCTAGTTCCTCGGTGGACACTCGACTCCCAGATTATAGTTATAACCAGAATTTTTAAAGGGGTGGAGAGGTAAGCCAGTGGAAGGCCTCGGTCAGATAACCAAAAACTCCAGCTGCGGGTCATCATATGACTAATACCCGCGTCAGGAAACACTTGTCCTATTTCCTGACAAACCTTATTTAACCTTCCCCTTGCCACCTCTACCCAATACCCAACACAGAGTGGGAAAAATACCCATTCAGATTACCGAGAAAGTGGGATCCCCTCCCCCCCCCAAAAAAAAAATAATTAAAACTAATAATCCCAGAGCAAAATACTTATTAATTGAGTGTCTCAGTTATCCAGTCCAGAAAGGTAATACCTGTCACATCCTGGTTACATGTTTCACTAATACTAATAATAATCTTTATTTCTAAAATTACATGATACAACTTATACAGACCATAGCTAACATCAATGAAATACTGTACAGAAAGCTATACACACATAACCCGCACATAGAAGAGAGGAGCTTACGACGACGTTTCGGTCCGACTTGGACCACTGACAGTCACACTGTTATACAGAAAGCCTCTGGTTATGCACAGTATTTAGGGCAACTTCACTTAATTTTGTCCCCCAGGATGCGACCCATACCAGTCGGCTAACACCCAAGTATCTACTCACTACTAGGTGAACAGGGACAGCAGGTGTCTTAGGGAAACACGCCCCGTGTCTCCACCAATATCGGGAATCGAACTATGGACACTCAGTATGTAAGCTGAATGCGCGATCGATTCGAAATGTTAAAAGCGGGAAGCGTATCTTCTTGCAAGTAACGTAGCCCTTAAACCCACCTGATTTCATTCTTCTCATAAGCGTGTACTCACCTAGTTGTTTTAGCAGGGGGTCGAACAGTGGTTCCTACCTCACCTCGACCGGTTTCACTGATTTCTGGCCCCCAGGACGCAATTACATGCTCTCACGCGTGCGTGTATGCGTGTCAAAGTATATTTCAAGAACCAAATAAAACTGCATTGATAAAGTCGGGTTCCTAATTGCAATAATCTACTTAATGTATTGGGTACATGAACAGTGTGTTGTTACTCTGTTCCATGTGATATCAATAATGTTAACACAAGCTAGTTAACTGTGAAGACCCTGAGTGAGAGATAGAGTGTGTACCACACTTGGTTCCACTCCGAGGACAGCGAGAAGCCAGCTACTACACCACAAGACGGGCAGCAGCAGCAGCTTCACTCTGACTGTAATCTTCTCCAGAATATCACTTCATTTGAGATCATTTATTCCTAGAATGACTCAACATGGAACATGTTCGTACATTATAATGATATCGACGAAATAAAATTAGTTGATCAAATGAAACTGCTGGTCCACAGATGGCTCCAAATTCATCCTGTTCCCTACTTGTATGTCTCATAACAATAAAAATGCTTTCAAATGAGCTGATGTAGGTAACAGCTCTTAGCTTGTAAATAAAGTTAGAAACCTTACTCTAACCTTGTTAAACTCTGTGTAAAAGAGAGAGATATAGATAGATAGATAGATAGATAGAGAGAGAGAGAGAGAGAGAGAGAGAGAGAGAGAGAGAGAGAGAGAGAGAGAGAGAGAGAGAGAGAGAGAGGAGGAGGAGGAGGGAGTACAGGAGAGCTGAAGAGCGGAGGAAATAGCGGGTTTCATATAAACATGCTAATGTGACCCACTTAATTAATTCCCCTGTAATTATTGCACTACAATTAGTGGAGGATTTAGTGACAGTAAGTTGTGCGAGAGATGCACTTAAGGCAGCCATCACCGAGGTCACTTGGGCGACCACCAGGTAAACACTGGGCCAGGGAGAAATGGAGGGAAGGGGAAATGGGGAGGGGAAGGATACGTAGAAATGGGGTTCATGTGTCAGAGAATGGAGAAATGAGAGAAGAAGGTAAAAAGGGAAGAAGATGACATAGGTCAGAGGTAGAGAGCGAGAGAAACGGGTAATGGGATGAGAAAGGAAAATGGAGTGAAAGAATTACAATCGAAATTTTGGAGGGTCTCTGACCTTTGGTCCGACTCGGACCGAAACATCATCGTAACGTTCTCTCACCTATATGATGGTTATTCGTATATTCAAGGTCAAATAATAATCTGGGCACAGTCAAAATTACAACCCCCCCCCCCATTAAATAAATCTAAAAACGAGTGTATTCAAGGCATAGACCCCATAGGAAAAGCCTGAAGCCAATAATACAATAATAGATTATTATGATACTCCAATACAACTATATTTTGTTTATAATGCATCTCCGTAGCCCTTGGACACTGTACTCGTTGTACCCGACGGAGAATTCAGGCTTAAATATATCTCTCGTCTGAGTTACCGTCAATACTTTCATCCCTACGCAGTTTGTTGAGTGAATCTCACAAGCGGTCTTAGACATGTATGGCATAAAATACCGACAACATGAAGAATCAAACACATGTGCAACGTCTGGGTATCTTTATTGTAGACGTTTCGCCATCCAATTCCTTTATCAATACAAATTTAAGGATATAATTGGAAGAAAATAGAATTATATACAACACATAAGGTAATTAGTCCCTCAGTCTTCATTACTACGATGCTCTTCACTAACACCAAGACTGAGGGACTAATTACCTCAAAAAAAGACACCCAGATGTTGCACATGTGTCTTAATTCTTCAGAAGCAGTCTTGGAATAATTACGTCATTCAAAGTCAATTACAATTTCAATTATTCTTCAACATTTTCAAATACAAATGCAATTACTTAAACAGAAAAATAACAAATTACAAGTTGAATTATTCTGTATTGAATTATTTTCTTCATTTACTTCAAATATTACAAATGTCGAAATCATAGGTTAGGTAAAGTTTGTCAGGAAACAGGACAAGTGTTTCCTGACGAGGGTCTTAGTCATATGATGACCCACAGCTGGAGGTTTTGGTCATCTGACCGAGGCCTTCTACTGGCTTACCCCTCGACCCCTTTAAAATTCTTTGTTACATTCGAACTTACATTCTTTGTTACATTCGAACTTACATTCTTTGTTACATTCGAATTTACATTCTTTGTTACATTCGAATTTACATTCTTTGTTACATTCGAACTTACATTCTTTGTTACATTCGAACTTACATTCTTTGTTACATTCGAATTTACATTCTTTGTTACATTCGAACTTACATTCTTTGTTACATTCGAACTTACATTCTTTGTTACATTCGAATTTACATTCTTTGTTACATTCGAACTTACATTCTTTGTTACATTCGAACTTACATTCTTTGTTACATTCGAATTTACATTCTTTGTTACATTCGAACTTACATTCTTTGTTACATTCGAATTTACATTCTTTGTTACATTCGAACTTACATTCTTTGTTACATTCGAATTTAACAATTCATTTGTTACATTCGAACTTACATTCTTTGTTACATTCGAACTTACATTCTTTGTTACATTCGAACTTACATTCTTTGTTACATTCGAACTTACATTCTTTGTTACATTCGAACTTACATTCTTTGTTACATTCGAACTTACATTCTTTGTTACATTCGAACTTACATTCTTTGTTACATTCGAACTTACATTCTTTGTTACATTCGAACTTACATTCTTTGTTACATTCGAACTTACATTCTTTGTTACATTCGAACTTACATTCTTTGTTACATTCGAACTTACATTCTTTGTTACATTCGAACTTACATTCTTTGTTACATTCGAACTTACATTCTTTGTTACATTCGAACTTACATTCTTTGTTACATTCGAACTTACATTCTTTGTTACATTCGAACTTACATTCTTTGTTACATTCGAGTTCTAGATAATAAGCAAACATTTTGTTTCGTATTTGGTAGTTAAATGTAATTACTTGAACAATGCACAAGAATACCATTAGTTACATTTTCAGAGTAGAACAGCTGAAGAACGTATTTATATTTGTTACATTAATAAGTCAGCCAAAGATTTAACAAGATTAAAAATCACTAGATACAGTAAACTTTGTTACACATTATGTACTATGTGTTACACATTATGTACTATGTGTTACACATTATGTACTTTGTGTTACACATTATGTACTTTGTGTTACACATTATGTACTTTGTGTTACACATTATGTACTTTGTGTTACACATTATGTACTATTGTTGTACACATTATGTACTTTGTGTTACACATTATGTACTATGTGTTACACATTATGTACTTTGTGTTACACATTATGTACTATGTGTTACACATTATGTACTATGTGTTACACATTATGTACTTTGTGTTACACATGTACTTTGTGTTACACATTATGTACTATGTGTTACACATTATGTACTTTGTGTTACACATTATGTACTTTGTGTTACACATTATGTACTTTGTGTTACACATTATGTACTATGTGTTACACATTATGTACTATGTGTTACACATTATGTACTATGTGTTACACATTATGTACTTTGTGTTACACATTATGTACTATGTGTTACACATTATGTACTATGTGTTACACATTATGTACTATGTGTTACACATTATGTACTATGTGTTACACATTATGTACTATGTGTTACACATTATGTACTTTGTGTTACACATTATGTACTTTGTGTTACACATTATGTACTATGTGTTACACATTATGTACTATGTGTTACACATTATGTACTATGTGTTACACATTATGTACTTTGTGTTACACATTATGTACTTTGTGTTACACATTATGTACTATGTGTTACACATTATGTACTTTGTGTTACACATTATGTACTTTGTGTTACACATTATGTACTTTGTGTTACACATTATGTACTATGTGTTACACATTATGTACTATGTGTTACACATTATGTACTATGTGTTACACATTATGTACTTTGTGTTACACATTATGTACTATGTGTTACACATTATGTACTATGTGTTACACATTATGTACTTGTGTTTACACATTATGTACTATGTGTTACACATTATGTACTTTGTGTTACACATTATGTACTATGTGTTACACATTATGTACTTTGTGTTACACATTATGTACTATGTGTTACACATTATGTACTTTGTGTTACACATTATGTACTATGTGTTACACATTATGTACTTTGTGTTACACATTATGTACTATGTGTTACACATTATGTACTTTGTGTTACACATTATGTACTATGTGTTACACATTATGTACTTTGTGTTACACATTATGTACTATGTGTTACACATTATGTACTTTGTGTTACACATTATGTACTATGTGTTACACATTATGTACTTTGTGTTACACATTATGTACTATGTGTTACACATTATGTACTTTGTGTTACACATTATGTACTTTGTGTTACACATTATGTACTTTGTGTTACACATTATGTACTATGTGTTACACATTATGTACTATGTGTTACACATTATGTACTTTGTGTTTACACATTATGTACTATGTGTTACACATTATGTACTATGTGTTACACATTATGTACTATGTGTTACACATTATGTACTATGTGTTACACATTATGTACTATGTGTTACACATTATGTACTATGTGTTACACATTATGTACTTTGTGTTACACATTATGTACTATGTGTTACACATTATGTACTTTGTGTTACACATTATGTACTATGTGTTACACATTATGTACTTTGTGTTACACATTATGTACTATGTGTTACACATTATGTACTTTGTGTTACACATTATGTACTATGTGTTACACATTATGTACTTTGTGTTACACATTATGTACTTTGTGTTACACATTATGTACTATGTGTTACACATTATGTACTATGTGTTACACATTATGTACTATGTGTTACACATTATGTACTATGTGTTACACATTATGTACTTTGTGTTACACATTATGTACTTTGTGTTACACATTATGTACTTTGTGTTACACATTATGTACTATGTGTTACACATTATGTACTATGTGTTACACATTATGTACTATGTGTTACACATTATGTACTATGTGTTACACATTATGTACTATGTGTTACACATTATGTACTATGTGTTACACATTATGTACTTTGTGTTACACATTATGTACTATGTGTTACACATTATGTACTATGTGTTACACATTATGTACTATGTGTTACACATTATGTACTATGTGTTACACATTATGTACTTTGTGTTACACATTATGTACTATGTGTTACACATTATGTACTTTGTGTTACACATTATGTACTATGTGTTACACATTATGTACTATGTGTTACACATTATGTACTTTGTGTTACACATTATGTACTTTGTGTTACACATTATGTACTATGTGTTACACATTATGTACTATGTGTTACACATTATGTACTATGTGTTACACATTATGTACTATGTGTTACACATTATGTACTATGTGTAACACATTATGTACTATGTGTTACACATTATGTACTTTGTGTTACACATTATGTACTTTGTGTTACACATTATGTACTATGTGTTACACATTATGTACTATGTGTTACACATTATGTACTATGTGTTACACATTATGTACTTTGTGTTACACATTATGTACTATGTGTTACACATTATGTACTATGTGTTACACATTATGTACTTTGTGTTACACATTATGTACTATGTGTTACACATTATGTACTATGTGTTACACATGTACTTTGTGTTACACATTATGTACTTTGTGTTACACATTATGTACTTTGTGTTACACATTATGTACTTTATTGTGTTACACATTATGTACCCATTTTGTGTTACACATTATGTACTTTGTGTTACACATTATGTGTCCATTTTGTGTTGAACATTAAAATGGTATAAAATATCGACAGATTGTTAGGTAAGACACATATGCAACAGTTAGGTATCTTTATTTCGAAACGTTTCGCCTACACAGTAGGCTTCTTCAGTCGAGTACAGAAAAGTTGATAGAAGCAGAAGATACTTGAAGACGATGTAATCAGTCCATCACCCTTAAAGTTTTGAGGTGGTCAGTCCCTCAGTCTGGAGAAGAGAAGAACTTTAAGGGTGATGGACTGATTACATCGTCTTCAAGTATCTTCTGCTTCTATCAACTTTTCTGTACTCGACTGAAGAAGCCTACTGTGTAGACGAAACGTTTCGAAATAAAGATACCTAACTGTTGCATATGTGTCTTACCTAACACCATTTTGTGTTACACATTATATACTTTATTGTGTTACACAATATGTACTTTCTTATGTTACATCTACGAATTAATGTTTGATAGTACTTTGATAGTACTCTGATAGTACTCTGATAGTACCCTGATAGTACTTTTTTTTTCACTGATTGCAGCTTAGAGAAGGAAATTGCGGCTAGAAATTGAATAAAATTTGATGAACTATTGCAATGAATTGTTGCATAAGGTTGCTAGCGAGTTATTTCACAATGTGTAAAATCATGGAAATGAATATTGACATGATGTGAGGTCTCCCTCTCTGAGTGGGTCATGATGTGAGGTGTCCCTCTCTGAGTGGGTCATGATGTGAGGTGTCCCTCTCTGAGTGGGTCATGATGTGAGGTGTCCCTCTCTGAGTGGGTCATGATGTGAGGTGTCCCTCTCTGAGTGGGTCATGATGTGAGGTCTCCCTCTCTGAGTGGGTCATAAGGTGAGGTCTCCCTCTCTGAATAGGTCATAAGGTGAGGTCTCCCTCTCTGAGTGGGTCATAAGGTGAGGTCTCCCTCTCTGAGTAGGTCACAAGGTGAGGTCTCCCTCTCTGAGTGGGTCATGAGGTGAGGTCTCCCTCTCTGAGTGGGTCATGAGGTGAGGTCTTCCTCTCTGAGTGGGTCATGAGGTGAGGTCTCCCTCTCTGAGTGGGTCATGATGCGAGGTCTCCCTCTCTGAGTGGGTCATGAGGTGAGGTCTCCCTCTCTGAGTGGGTCATGAGATGAGGTCTCCCTCTCTGAGTGGGTTATGAGGTGAGGTCTCCCTCTCTGAGTGGGTCATGAGGTGAGGTCTCCCTCTCTGAGTGGGTCATGAGGTGAGGTCTCCCTCTCTGAGTGGGTCATGATGTGAGGTCTCCCTCTCTGAGTGGGTCATGAGGTGAGGTCTCCCTCTCTGAGTGGGTCATGAGATGAGGTCTCCCTCTCTGAGTGGGTCATGAGGTGAGGTCTCCCTCTCTGAGTGGGTCATGAGGTGAGGTCTCCCTCTCTGAGTGGGTCATGAGGTGAGGTCTCCCTCTCTGAGTGGGTCATGAGGTGAGGTTCTCCCTCTCTGAGTGGGTCATGAGGTGAGGTCTCCCTCTCTGAGTGGGTCATGATGTGAGGTCTCCCTCTCTGAGTGGGTCATGAGATGAGGTCTCCCTCTCTGAGTGGGTCATGAGATGAGGTCTCCCTCTCTGAGTGGGTCATGAGGTGAGGTCTCCCTCTCTGAGTGGGTCATGAGGTGAGGTCTCCCTCTCTGAGTGGGTCATGAGGTGAGGTCTCCCTCTCTGTAGGTCATAAGGTGAGGTCTCCCTCTCTGAGTAGGTCATGAGGTGAGGTCTCCCTCTCTGAGTAGGTCATAAGGTTAGGTCTCCCTCTCTGAGTGGGTCATGAGGTGAGGTCTCCCTCTCTGAGTAGGTCATAAGGTGAGGTCTCCCTCTCTGAGTAGGTCGTAAGGTGAGGTCTCCCTCTCTGAGTAGGTCATAAGGTGAGGTCTCCCTCTCTGAGTAGGTCATAAGGTGAGGTCTCCCTCTCTGAGTAGGTCATAAGGTGAGGTCTCCCTCTCTGAGTGGGTCATGAGGTGAGGTCTCCCTCTCTGAGTGGGTCATGAGGTGAGGTCTCCCTCTCTGAGTGGGTCATGAGGTGAGGTCTCCCTCTCTGAGTGGGTCATGAGGTGAGGTCTCCCTCTCTGAGTAGGTCATAAGGTGAGGTCTCCCTCTCTGAGTGGGTCATGAGGTGAGGTCTCCCTCTCTGAGTGGGTCATGAGGTGAGGTCTCCCTCTCTGAGTGGGTCATGAGGTGAGGTCTCCCTCTCTGAGTGGGTCATGAGGTGAGGTCTTCCTCTCTGAGTAGGTCACAAGGTGAGGTCTCCCTCTCTGAGTGGGTCATGAGGTGAGGTCTCCCTCTCTGAGTGGGTCATGAGGTGAGGTCTCCCTCTCTGAGTGGGTCATGCTGCTAGGTCTTATTCCCAGAGCGGGTCTTGCGGGTAGGTCTCTTCCAGATCGGGTCTTGCAGGTAGGTCTCTTCCAGAGCGGGTCTTGCAGGTAGGTCTCTTCCAGAGCGGGTCTTGCAGGTAGGTCTCTTCCAGAGCGGGTCTTGCGGGTAGGTCTCTTCCAGAGCGGGTCTTGCGGCGGGTGCGGGTGCGTATTAGCGGTTTTCTCGTCATGTGACGCCTCGTGACGGCTCCTCCTCATCAATCACGCCGGAAGTCGTGGCGTCTCTGATAACACTAAACTTTGTGAGGCTAACTGGCGGGGAGCCAGACTCTCTCTCTCTCTCTCTCTCTCTCTCTCTCTCTCTCTCTTTCTCTTGTTAAAAATGTCGTGTGTGTAGATATCACTGCTGTGATCATCAGATTCCAGTACAGTACTTGCCAGCTGTACATTGAGAGTGTACTTCCAGTACTTCCAGCTGTACTTTGAGAGTGTACTTCATGTACTTCCAGTAGTACTTTGAGAGTGTACTTCAAGTATTTCCAGTAGTATTTTCAGAGTGTACTTCAAGTACTTCCAGCAGTACTTTGAGAGTATACTTCCAGTACTTCCGGCAGTACTTTGAGAGTGTACTTCCAGTACTTCCGGCAGTACTTTGAGAGCGTACTTCAAGTATTTCCAGTAGTACTTTGAGAGTATACTTCAGGTACTTCCGGCAGTACTTTGAAAGTGTACTTCAAGTACGTCCAGCAGTACTTTGAGAGTGTACTTTAAGTACTTCCAGCAGTACTTTGAGAGTGTACCTCCAGTATTTCCAACTGTACTTTGAGAGTGTACTTACAACCAGTTCTTCAGTAGGCTGTCGCAGTGGACGGAAATCAGGACAGAATTCCAGTGTGGACAAATGCAAGGTAATGCTTATTTTTGGGAGATATAATAATAATGTATAAAATGAATATTATTCATTTGAAATCCACTCACGAAGGCAAATGAAAGCAACAACAAGAACAAAAATTTGGAGCTGTCAACAGAGCCAACAGAATTCTAAGATTTATAACCAGAAATTTAAAGTATAAATCACCCGAAACAATATTAAGTTTAGAAAGCTCTTGTCAGACCTCGACCTGAATATGCTACTCAGTTATAATCTCTTAATCATGTAAAAGATGTTAAGCTTGGGAGGGTATAGAGAAGAGCAACATAACTCATAACACCTATAATGTGTTACGTGTTCAAGGGAGAAGGACTGATTATATCGTTTTGTTTTACATCTCTACTGCTTATGCAGCCTCCTGTGTATTCGACTGCAGAAGCCTAATGTGTAGGCGAAACGTTTCGGAATAAAGATACCTAACCGTTGCACATGTGACTTACTTATCAACCAATAAGGGACAAAGCTCATGAAGGAAGACTTGAATCTTGCTATTTGTACCCACTTAGCAAACGGAGATTACAAGGTAATCTTTTTTGCAGTGGAAGTCATATGTAAACACAACACAATACAATGGAACAATGTGGCAAGTGTGGGTAAGGGCTTCTTAACAGAGTTATGGAGCAGTGAAGTTGTTAGTGCCAGATCAGTTAATTCCCTTAAGAGCCGATGGGATTTATTTTAAATTTAAGATTTCCCATCCGGCCCGGGGAAACTACAAACCATGATGGCGCAGCTGCTCCGGGCCGTAACCAGCAGCAAGGGGGTGAAAGTTTTAGAAAAAACACAGGGTGCTAGTGGTAGGAAAGATTCTATAGCACAGACTAGTAGTACAAATTGGTAAACACAGCAGTGCAGCTCCGTGCTAAAACTGCACTATTTTGGGTACTTTTAGCATTGCACGGCTCCAGTTTTTTTTGGAGCAGTATTGCAGTACTAGGTTAAAGAAAAAGAAAGAAGGAACGGGAACCGCCCAGGGAGGTACTACCGTCCTGCCAAGTGAGTGTAAAACGAAAGCCGTAATTTTTTTTACATGAGGGGAGTTTGCGGGTCCTTTTTTTTGTTCATGAACAGCAATTTTTCAGGTCGCTTGCTACTTCTATTTACACTTGGGTCCCACTAACAACATGTACAAGCCATTTTAAAACACCCCCCTCGGGGGTTTTCTTCTATTTTCTTTTTAGTTCTTATTCTTTTTATTTTCCTCTTATCTCCAGGGGGAAGGGAACAGAATTCTTCCTCCGTAACCCAGCGTGTGTAAGAGGGGGGACTAAAACCGGGAGCAAGGGGCTAGAAACCCTTTGCCCTGTAAAATATTAAAATGTAAAAGGAGAAACTTTCGTTTTTTTTTTTTTGGGCCACCCGCCTCGTGGGAACCCCGGGTGTGTTGAAAGAAAAAATTTTTATATTTTATAATTAAAAATATTTTATATAAATTAATATATATAAAAATATATAATATCAGATCACTTTCTAGTTGAGCTACACTGAGAGAAAAAGGGTAGATGGATAAAGGAGAATAAAAGCATCGGGTGAAGGTTTTTATAAACTAAAAGGGAGGCTAGGGTAAGATATAAACAGTATTGGAGGATGATGGGCAAAAGAAGCAAGGCAATGGGTCGAAGAGGTATGGGGTATTTTTAAAAAATGTAGGTTAGAGTTTAAAGCAAAAGTTTGGGTTCGGGAAAGTGGGTGCAGGGGGGAAGAGGAGCGTTTGGTGGAATGATGATGTAAAAGAGTAGAAAGGGGAGAAAAAGTTAGCTAGAAAGTTTTTACAAATAAAAGTATGCAAAGGGGGGAGAGTAAATGGAGAAAAAGAAGAATCAAGAGGTGGTGAAGCAATGTAAAAAGAGAGCAAATAGAGAGGGGGTGAAGTTACGACAAATTTGTTAAAAATAAGAAAAAGTTTTGGGTAGTTTAACAAGTTAAAGAAACCTAGAGAACAAATGGATTTGTAGTTAGAAAAAGAGGAAGTTATTAAATGGAGAGTTAGAGGTATTGGAAGAGGAAGGAATATTTTGGGGAAATTTGTTAAATTTTGATGAAGATGGGGAAGCTGTGATTTCGTGTTGGGCAAGGGGAATAACATTTTTGTAAGTGGGGAAGACCCCAGTTGTAGTGTGGGGGAAGTTCGGAGCCATGGGTAAATGAAAGGGGGTAAGGCACCGGGATTGAGGGATAAAGATAGAAATTTAAAAAAAGCGGGTGGGGAAAAATTTTTTGGGAGGGGTTGGGGGAAATTTAATTTAATAAATGTTGGAAGGGGTAAGGACCTAGGGTTTGGCAGAGAGCATGCAAGTTCCCCTTTGTAAAAAAGGCAAAGGGATAAAAGAGAGTGAAAAAAATTAAGGGGGATAAGTCGTTGAGTGTACCTGGAAAGTGTATGGAAAGAGTTAAATTAAAAGAATTAAAGGGGTAAGACGGAAAATAGGATAGCAGATGAACAAGGGGCTTTGGGAAAGGTAGGGGGGGTGTGGGCCCAGGTTTTCAGGAAACATAAAGGAACAGTTTTTAAAAAATAAGCTAAAAGGTCTTTTGAAAAGGGGTTGGAAAAAACGTATAAAAATGGGGGGGGCAATTTTCAGTTTCAATTATTTTAATAGGTTTCTGAAAGCGTGAAGGTTTTTACAGGATAGGGGGCCAATTTAAGGAAAAAGGGAAATTTTTTTCCCAGAAAAAGGGGGCCTTTCAAAATTGTAAAACACCTGGGTTGTTTTAATTATTATAAGGGGTTTTGTAAGAAACCCCCAAATTCAGGGTCTTGGCAGAGGCTGGAGTTAAAAGATAAAAATCACACAAAAAGGGGATTGCACAGCGCCTTTGCTATGCATGTGCTTTTGGGGGAGTTTTCTAAAGGGAAAATTGCAAGTTTGGGTGGATGAATTTGGAGGGGTCAAAAGAAAAAAATTTAAAGGTGAAACAAAAGATAAGGTTATAGGATAACAAAAAAAATTGGGAGAAGATTAAATATCAGTTAAGGAGAGAGATGGAGGAGGTGAACGTATTCAGAAATTTGGGAGTGGGCGGTCACGGGTGGGTCTTGAAAAAGAGGGGAATCAAAAAAATTGGATGAGGGGAAAAAAATGAGGGTGCCTTTTTTGGAGTCTTGGAACAAAAAATTGTCCTTGGAGGCAAAGAGGGGAATGATGAGAGTAAAAATTTTACAAACCCCTTTTGGGGTGAAGGTGGGTGATAATGTTCGGGGAGGGGAAGGCTGGAGGCAGTGGGGATTCAGTCTGAGGGCAATGTGGGTGTGAATATAATGCAGAGAATTCGTAGTTTTTAAGTTAGGGGAGGGGCGGGATTACCAAAAAAGTTTCCAGAGGGGTGAGGAAGGGTTGTTGAGGGTTTTCGGCATGAGAGAGAATGGGGAAACAGAATATTTAAGAGTTATCAGTCTGTAGTGGAAGGGAAAGGGGGGGGGGGTCGCCCAGGAAGGGGGGGAGGGGGGGGGTAAAGGGGGTTTTGGTGCAGGGCTTTGGGCTTCCAGCAGGCATGCTGAGCGTGTTTTATAGGAGTGAAAAGGAACAAATTTTTGGGTTTTTAATACTTGACGGCTGTTTGGGGGTGTGAGCAAAGTAAAATTTATGAAGGGATTCAGGGAAAACCGGCAGGGGGCCCGGGCTTGGTCCTGGGGGGAATACAGTGCCTGCCTCTGAAGGAGGGGTGTTTAAAGTTGCATTTAAAAACGTAGTGAAGCACCCTTCTGGCAAGACAGTGATGGAGTAAAGATGGTGAAAGTTTTTCTTTTTGGGCCCCCTGCCTTGGGGGGAATCGGGCCGGGTATTTAAAAAAAAAATTATTATATAATATAATATATATAAATTATATATATTTTATATATATAATATATATATAATATATATTTAAAAATATTAATAAAATATTCATATAAATCACTGTCTTTGCGAGGCGCTCAGATACATAGCTTTGATGTAACTCCAATCTGTCAAACCCAAACTTTTTCCTTTAAAAAGCAGTATTGTCTTCAAAACCCCCGGGACCAGGGGCGGCTAACCGGTTTTCCTGAATCCCCCGAAAAAAATATTTCCTTTCTCACACTCCAAAAAGTTCGTAGGTCCCAAAAACATTCGCTCCATTCACTCCCCAACACCTCACGCACGCTTATGGAAGTCAAAACCCTTCTCCAAAAACCTTCTTTACCTCCTCCTTTAACCCTTTTCCAGGACACCCCCTACCCCGCCTTCCTTCCTCTTAGATTTATCCCCCCTAAGTCATTCTACTTTTTTCCATCTCTCTAAAAACCAAAAAACCTCAACAACCCCCCCTTCAGCCCCGAAAAAATTTAGTAACTTACATTTCCTAAATTTCCACCTACAATTCTTGCATAAAATTTTCACCACACATTTCCCTTGACAGGACATCTCCATGCCCCCAACTGCCCCCTTGCTGTAGCATTCAGAACCCCAAACTTCCACCCCCTATAAAGGTTGGGGACTACTATACTTTATACATTCCCTTCTTTGCCTCCATGGGTAACTTTTTTTTTTCTCCACAAATACCTAAAGGACCACCCCTTTTTTTCCTTCACAATTCTATGGTTAACTTATCCTTCAAAACCCCTTTGCTGACACTCAACTCCCCAAAATCTGAAACATTCACTTTCCAACACCCCCTCCATGTGATATCAATTTTTTCTTTTTTCTAAATCAATTTTTATCTTGCCCTTACCTTAACTTGTTTACTTTTAAAATTTTAACTTTTGACACCCCTTAGTTCCTTGAAATGGAGAAACAGAAAAAAGCTTGGAAGCTCACTATTCTTTTCCATGGTTGTTCTGCATCATACACCGCACACACACACCACACACCACACACGCACCCCACACACACACACACACACACACACACACACACACACACACACACACACATTTAAACACACACACACACACACACACACACACGCACCCCCCCCCCCCCCCCCCCCCACACACACAAAACACACACACACACCACACACACCACATATATAATAATTATATATATTATTAAATAATAATATAATAAATATAAATTTTAATAAACAACCTAACGTTTTGTGTGTATTTTTAGTCACAAAACAGCTGAGCGCAATAGTTACAAATAAAAAGATTTTAACACAAGCCGCCTAATAAAACACATGAACACGGTTATCATGAAGAAGGAATCAGGCCAAATGGGTTTTTTCTTCATTGATGTGCTAACCGTTTACCACCAGTCAAGGATACTCTAATCTTTAAAATGTGGAAAGCCAAGCTCCCGAATGCATACCAAAAACACTTCTCGTTGCTATTTAAAAGGCTGGTAAAAAAAACACAAATTATCTCTCCAAAAATCACCTATGGAGTTCAAAGCCCAGCACCCTTAACAATCACCGCTAGATGGTCCTGGTTACTGTATTAACAGCAGGGACAGTTGGCTACAGGAGACAAGTTCTCGATGCACGCCTCACTTTCCATCCACTTTATTTACTATCAAATGCCCATTGGCCCTATTCCTACTTTTCCCCCAGTGCGGCATCGTATTTCTCACCTCTTCCCGTTTCCTATCATTTCATTCTGATAGCGTGTCGGGGTAAATAGAGGATGAGGAAGCCTGCAGATTAAAATAATATTTCCCAAACATGCATTAGCAGCGGGGTGGAGTGGGAGGTCTGCTGTCGCCCTCGGTGGGGGTGTGAGGTCTGCGTCTGCCCCAGTGTGGAGTGTGTGGTCTGCTGTTCCCCCTAGTGTAGAGTGTGAGGGCTGCTGTCTGCCCTCGTATGGAGTGGAGGTCTGCTGTCTGCCCTCAGTGTGGAGTGCGAGGTCTGTTGTGTGCCCTCAATGTGGAGTGTGAGGTCTGCTGTCTGCCCTCAGTGTGGAGTGTGAGGTCTGCTGTCTGCCCTCAATGTGGAGTGTGAGGTCTGCTGTCTGCCCTCAGTGTGGAGTGTGAGGTCTGCTGTCTGCCCTCAGTGTGGAGTGTGTGGTCTGCTGTCTGCCCTCAGTGTAGAGTGTGAGGTCTGCTGTCTGCCCTCAGTATGGAGTGTGAGGTCTGCTGTCTGCCCTCAGTGTGGAGTGTGAGGTCTGCTGTCTGCCCTCAGTGTGGAGTGTGAGGTCTGCTGTCTGCCCTCAGTGTTGAGTGTGAGGTCTGCTGTCTGCCCTCAGTGTGGAGTGTGAGGTCTTCTGTCTGCCCTCAGTGTGGAGTGCGAGGTCTGCTGTCTGCCCTCAGTGTGGAGTGTGAGGTCTGCTGTCTGCCCTCAGTGTGGAGTGTGAGGTCTGCTGTCTGCCCTCAGTGTGGAGTGTGAGGTCTGCTGTCTTCCCTCATTGTGGAGTGTGAGGTCTTCTGTCTGCCCTCAGTGTGGAGTGTGAGGTCTGCTGTCTGCCCTCAGTGTGGAGTGCGAGGTCTGCTGTCTGCCCTCAGTGCGGAGTGTGAGGTCTGCTGTCTGCCCTCAGTGTAAAGTGTGAGGTCTGCTGTATGCCCTCAGTGTGGAGTGTGAGGTCTGCTGTCTGCCCTCAGAGTGGACTGTGAGGTCTGCTGTATGCCCTCAGTGTGGAGTGTGAGGTCTGCTGTCTGCCCTCAGTGTGGAGTGTGAGGTCTGCTGTCTGCCCTCAGTTTGGAGTGTGAGGTCTGTTGTCTGCCCTTAGTGTGGAGTGTGAGGTCTGCTGCCTGCCCTCAGTATGGAGCGTGAGGTCTGCTGTCTGCCCTCAGTGTGGAGTGTGAGGTTTGCTGTCTGCCCTCAGTGTGGAGTGTGAGGTCTGATGTCTGCCCTCCGTGTGGAGTGTGAGGTCTACTGTCTGCCCTCAGTGTGGAGTGTGAGGTCTGCTGTCTGGCCTCAGTGTGGAGTGTGATTTCTGCTGTCTGCTCTAAGTGTGGAGTGTGAGGTCTGCTGTCTGCCCTCAGTGTGGAGTGTGAGGTCTGCTGTCTGCCCTCAGTGTGGAGTGTGAGGTCTGCTGTATGCTCTCAGTGTGGAGTGTGAGGTCTGCTGTCTGCCCTCAGTGTGGAGTGTGAGGTCTGCTGTCTGCCCTCAGTGTGGAGTGTGAGGTCTGCTGTCTGCCCTCAGTGTGGAGTGTGAGGTCTGCTGTCTGCCCTCAGTGTGGAGTGGGAGGTCTGCTGTCTGCCCTCAGTGTGGAGTGTGAGGTCTGCTGTCTTCCCTCAGTGTGGAGTGTGAGGTCTGCTGTATGCCCTCAGAGTGGAGTGTGAGGTCTGCTGTCTGCCCTCAGTGTGGAGTGTGAGGTCTGCTGTCTGCCCTCAGTGTGGAGTGTGAGGTCTGCTGTCTGCCCTCAGTGTGGAGTGTGAGGTCTGCTGTCTGACCTCAGTGTGGAGTGTGAGGTCTGCTGTCTGCCCTCAGTGTGGAGCGTGAGGTCTACTGTCTGCCCTCAGTGTGGAGTGTGAGGTCTGCTGTCTGCCCTCAGTGTGGAGTGTGAGGTCTGCTGTCTGCCCTCAGTGTGGAGTGTGAGGTCTGCTGTATGCCCTAAGTGTGGAGTGTGAGTTCTGCTGTCTGCCCTCAGTGTGGAGTGTGAGGTCTGCTGTCTGCCCTTAGTGTGGAGTGTGAGGTCTGCTGTCTGCCCTCAGTGTGAAGCTTGAGGTCTGCTGTCTGCCCTCAGTGTGGAGTGTGAGGTCTGCTGTCTGCCCTCAGTGTGGAGTGTGAGGTCTGCTGCCTGCCCTCAGTGTGGAGTGTGAGGTCTGCTGTCTGCCCTCAGTGTGGAGTGTGAGGTCTGATGTCTGCCCTCAGTATGGAGTGTGAGGTCTGCTGTCTGCTCTCAGTGTGGAGTGTGAGGTCTGCTGTCTGCCCTCAGTGTGGAGTGTGAGGTCTGCTGTCTGCCCTCAGTGTGGAGTGTGAGGTCTGCTGTATGCCCTCAGTGTGGAGTGTGAGGTCTGCTGTCTGCCCTCAGTGTGGAGTGTGAGGTCTGCTGTCTGCCCTCAGTGTGGAGAGTGAGGTCTGCTGTCTGCCCTCAGTGTGGAGTGTGAGGTCTGCTGTCTGCCCTCAGTGTGGAGTGTGAGGTCTGCTGTCTGTCCTCAGTGTGGAGTGTGAGGTCTACTGTCTGTCCTCAGTGTGGAGTGTGAGGTCTGCTGTCTGCCCTCAGTGTGGAGTGTGAGGTCTGCTGTCAGTCCTCAGTGTGGAGTGTGAGGTCTGCTGTCTGCCCTCAGTGTGGAGTGTGAGGTCTGCTGTCAGTCCTCAGTGTGGAGTGTGAGGTCTGCTGTCTGCCCTCAGTGTGGAGTGTGAGGTTTGCTGTCTGCCCTCAGTGTGGAGTGTGAGGTCTGCTGTCTGCCCTCAGTGTGGAGTGTGAGGTCTGCTGTCTGCCCTCAGTGTGGAGTGTGAGGTCTGCTGTCTGCCCTCAGTGTGGAGTGTGAGGTCTGCTGTCTGCCCTCAGTGTGGAGTGTGAGGTCTGCTGTCTGCCCTCATGTGGAGTGTGAGGTCTGCTGTCTGCCATCAGTGTGGAGTGTGAGGTCTGCTGTCTGCCCTCAGTGTGGAGTGTGAGGTCTGCTGTCTGCCCTCAGTGTGGAGTGTGAGGTCTGCTGTCTGCCCTCAGTGTGGAGTGTGAGGTCTGCTGTCTGCCCTCAGTGTGGAGTGTGAGGTCTGCTGTCTGCCCTCAGTGTGGAGTGTGAGGTCTGCTGTCTGGCCTCAGTGTGGAGTGTGAGGTCTGCTGTCTGCCCTCAGTGTGGAGTGTGAGGTCTGCTGTCTGCCCTCAGTGTGGAGTGTGAGGTCTGCTGTCTGCCCTCAGTGTGGAGTGTGAGGTCTGCTGTCTGCCATCAGTGTGGAGTGTGAGGTCTGCTGTCTGCCCTCATGTGAAGTGTGAGGTCTGCGTCTGCCCTCAGTGTGGAGTGTGAGGTCTGCTGTCTGCCCTCAGTGTGGAGTGTGAGTCTGCTGTCTGCCCTCAGTGTGGAGTGTGAGGTCTGCTGTCTGCCCTCAGTGTGGAGTGTGAGGTCTGCTGTATGCTCTCAGTGTGGAGTGTGAGGTCTGCTGTCTGCCCTCAGTGTGGAGTGTGAGGTCTGCTGTCTGCCCTCAGTGTGGAGTGTGAGGTCTGCTGTCTGCCCTCAGTGTGGAGTGTGAGGTCTGCTGTATGCTCTCAGTGTGGAGTGTGAGGTCTGCTGTCTGCCCTCAGTGTGGAGTGTGAGGTCTACTGTCTGCCCTCAGTGTGGAGTGTGAGGTCTGCTGTCTACCTTCGCCATGTACTACTATATCCTCCCTTCCCAATTCTTGTCAAACTTATATGTAATTTTAGCTCCTGAGTCCAGACTCTTACCATATTTGTGTTGCCTCTGGTCGTCTCTCTTTCTGTCTGTCTTCCTGTCTGTCTGTCTGTCTGTCTGTCTGTCTGTCTGTCTCTCTCTCTCTCTCTCTCTCTCTCTCTCAAACAGAGAGAGATACCTCGCTTATAGTTTATCACTCAGCAGATAACCTGGACACAGACTATAAACAAACTTCAATTACGTATTGTTTTTCCCAAGCCTTCCTTGTTTCCACCTTCCTTCCTTCCTTCCTTCCTTCCTTCCTTCCTTCCTTTCCCCCACCCTTTTCCTCTTCTTCCTTCTACATCTTCAGGTCACCGTCTTCACCCGTCACGATCAACCCTCGCAAGTCGGTCAGACTCAACTAAAAATCCTGATGACTTATTTAACTTGGTAATCCATCTCAGAATTATATTGATTTATCCTAATTACTGTTTGCACTGCGTTAATACCACACAATGAGAACGTGCTTAAACATTGGACGTAATTATGTCCAATTTCAAAACTTTTTATAGGCTGTGAAAGGCGACTGTAGACACATAGGAATCTGATTCAGAGGTATTTTCATATTTAATTATCTGTTCCACTAGATGTCTATTATTTTTAAGATGATTCTCGTAATTTGAATTGCACGGTATCATGATATTTTATATATTGCAGTGAATATTTTTTTGAACCAAAAAGCGTAAATGAAGTAGGTGATATTTCGACGATAATAATAATAAAAATAACAACAACAACAACAACAACAACAATAATAATAATAATAATAATAATAATAATAATAATAATAATAATAATAATAAAATTAAAATTATAATAATCTAAATTTCTTCAAATACGTGATACAACTTATACAGACCATAGCTAGCATCAGTCAATGACATATTATATAGAAAGACCCTTAATAATAAGTGTATCATAAGATTTAAAGAAATTTTGAGGGCAATTGGGAATATTTTTGGTGTGATAAATGGTTTTGATAACCGAACAAGTTGAAGAATGAGACACTTATGCAACATATGGTAATCTTTGCTTTGGAAACATATAGCCAGCCAGTGACTTCTTCAGTCCAATACAGAGAAGAACGGTGGAAGATGAGGAAGAGTATAAGGTAATCAGTCCCTCAGCCCAGAGTCGATGGGTTCAGTCCATATATATATATATATATATGTACATATATATATATATATATATATATATATATATATATATATAATATATATATATATATATATATTATATATATATATATATATATATATATGTATTCTATGTAGACAGAGATTAGCAAGACATGTGTGAAACGTTTTGAAATGTTTACTGAAGAGACGTTTCACCAGCTACTGAGCAAGCAAAACGTCTCGTGAATAAAGATACCAAACTGCTGAACATGGTTGGTTAATGGGGTTTCAAGCCTATCAACTACACTAGGGTCATTAAGGCTTCACGTAACCTCTTCACCACCTAACAAGAATTTAAATTAATCCCTCAAATAGACATTTATGTAAACTCTCAGTGTATACACGTTCAGAGAAATACACCTCTTGGTGTGTATATCTTGTGTTGTACATGAATTGTATACACTACCGACAAGATGAAGAATTAGACACATGTGCAATATCTGGCTGTCTTTATTTGTAGACGTCTGCAAATGAAGATAGCCAGCTGTTGCGCACATGTCTAATTGTTTGTATATCTTGTATTGCACATGTAGTCTATCTATATTCGTAACTATAATTTTTAAAGAGGTGGATCTGTAAACCAGCGGAAGGCGTCAGTCAGATGACCAAAAGTTCCAGTGGCGGGTCATTATATGACTAAGGAAACACGTGTCATGTTTCCTGACTGACCTTCCTAACCTAACCATGCCACGGGCGGGGGTTGAACTCGTGGTGAGTCATAAGACACGAGGCCAGCGCGTAAACAACTGGGCCTTTCTAACCTAATCTAACCTCTCTCTCTCTTTCTCTTTCTCCATCTCCCGTGAACATCATCTACCCTTATTCCTCCCCCAAACCAGTTTTGTTTATAGAAGTGTGCTTATTACTTTTAAGCCCACCTGTGGTCCAACTCATAACATAAGGTTCAAACTTCTTAATTACTTAACTCCACATTCATTCCACCCTCCCTGTGTATGAGTTCCTCATTAATTTCATTCCCACATTTAACTCTTAACTTTGTTGATTTCTGCTCACTCAAACATCACCGAGTGTTGCCGTGGCGCAGAATACAACCAACAATTGTATCAACTCGTGGAAATGCTCACTGTTTCGTCTTAAGCGCCAACAAATAATACTGAGGGAGATTTGGTGTTGAATATAAACTCTGGAGTGTTCAGGTGAAGCCACAATGCGATGGCTAGTCAGCATTCACGGGATGATGCAAAACTAATGCTAGCACAGTGTTTATGAAGCGATATGACGAACGCTAGCAGGGTATGTTTAGAAAGCGATAGAACGAATGCTAGTCAGTATTCACGGGAAGATGCAAAACGAACGCTAGTAGGGAATGTTTAAGAAGCGATAGAATGAACGCTAGTAGGCAATGTTTAGGAAGCGACAGAACGTACGCTTGCAGAGAATGTTCACAGAGAGCGATAAAAAGAACGCTTGCAGCGAGTGCTCAGGAAGCGACTGAACGAACACAAGCAGAAGTTCAGTAAACGGCAATATGAGCAGCGTGTGTTCACAGTAAGCTACAAAACGAGCACCAGGAAATGTTCACAAGAAGTAACAAGACAAAGCGTCAGCGAGCATTGACAGGCAGAGGTAATACGAATATGGCCCGAATATGGCCCCCCATATCCACACCGATGGCCTCCATGTCCAAGTCCATGTGCCCAGAACCAATGTAAATGAGCCGCAAATCCAGGACCTCAGACTCACACTCATGCCCGAAATCGACTAGCATGATTCCTAAAAATCGATTCACATCGTCCCCAAATTTATGACTAAACACCAAACCCACTAAAATGGCCCCTAAGTCACTCCTATGATCCTCAGATCGAAGCCCATGGGTCCCCAAGTCACTTCATGAGTCCCATATCCACTCTCATGGTCCCTCATCTACTCCCTTGTCACCCTCACCCACACCTGTCACTACATCTCCACTTAGACTGGCATCATAATACCCTCAACACTGATTAAGAAACCTTCAATTTACACAGCTGTTAACTACACGTGATAATTCTTAGATGCAACAATGCATTCCCCTGAATACTCGAGTCGTGATATAAACAACATTTTAATCTGGCTGTGGTTCTTGACAGCTCTGTAGATTATGAGAACCATCCTCCGTGCCCGGGGTTGTGGCAGGTGTCTCAGAGAGCCAGTGATGATGTATGGCATTAAGAGAGGAGGGAGAGGGAAGAGGAAGGAAGAGTGGATGTCGAGAGGAAAGGCATGGCACGAATAAGGGAAAAGGGAAACAGGGAGGTGAGAGGGAAAAGGAAAGGAAAGCTGGTGAAGAGGGGAAAGGAAGAAAGGAGAATAGGAGTAGGGAGGTGAAATACAAAGGGTTTAACGGAAGGGGTAATATGGAGAGATGGTTTATAAGTAGAGAAAGAGAGAAAAGACACAGGGATTAATAACATAATTAAAGATGAGAGAAAGAGCAGAGGGCGAGAGGAGTTAAAGGTAGGGAGAAGAAAGAAGAGCTAGAATAAAAGTAGGAAGGAGGAGGAGGAAGAGTTAGATTAAAGATAGAGAGGAGGAGAAGGGAAAGTCAGAATAAAGATAGGGAGGAGGGAGAAAGGAGTTAAAATTGCAGGAAATAGGACTGAAAAGAATGAAAGGGGTGAAAGAGTTTCAGAGTATGTAGCAGTGGAGTATAAGGGACTGAGATGAGACAGATATCAGGACTTGGTGGAAAACTGAGGAAGATATTGAGGATATTGAAGGAAAAGGGAATTGTTGACAGCTAGATGGAAGGGGATAGAAAGGGTAAGTAGCGATTGAAAGCAGAGTGTAGCAGAGAGCGGCCAGTGGTGTCTGTGCTCGTCCTCTACGGATAACAATAGGATCTTGATTAAGGACACATACATTTAACTATCTATGTAGTAGGTTGGTAGACAGCAACCGCCCAGGGAGGTACTACCGTCCTGCAAAGTGAGTGTAAAACGGAAACCTGTAATTGTTTTACATGATGGAAGGATTGCTGGTGTCTTTTTTCTGTCTCATAAACATGCGGGATTTCAGGTACGTCTTGCTACTTCTATTTACACTTAGGTCACACTACATATGCATGTACAAGCATATATATATATGCATATATATATATATACATATATATATATATATATATATATATATATATATATATATATATATATATATATATATATATATATATATATATATATATATATACATATCTTTCTTTCAACACACCGGCCGTATCCCACCGAGGCGGGGTGGCCCAAATGGAAAAAACGAAAGTTTCTCCTTTTACATCTAGTAATATGTACAGGAGAAGGGGTTGCTCCTGGCATTTTAGTCGCCTCTTACAACACGCATGGCTTACGGAGGAAGAATTCTGTTCCACTTCCCCATGGAGGTAAGAGGAAATAAACAAGAACAAGAACTAGTAAGAAAATAGAAGAAAACCCAGCGGAGCGTGTATATATATGTTTGTACATGTATGTGTAGTGTGACCTAAGTGCAAGTAGAAGTAGCAAGACGTACCTGAAACCTTGCATGTTTATGAGACAGAAAAATGGACACCAGCAATCCTACAATCATGTAAAACAATATATATATTTATATATATTTATATATATATATATATTTAATATATATATATATATATATATATATATATATATATATATATATATATATATATATATATATATATATTTTATATATATATGTGCAAAACAACCACTCTGAAAGATTAGAGAAATTCCAAGCGCTTTCGTGACTACTCACATTAGTTCCTTGATAATGTGAGTAGTCACGAAAGCGCTTGGAATTTCTCTATTCTTTCAGAGTGGTTGTTTTGCATATTCTGAAATCACCTGTTTACTGTGATCTTATTGCATATATATATATATATATATATATATATATATATATATATATATATATATATATATTATATATTATATAATCAAACACTGATCTCTGAATGAAGGAGACTCGAACCTACGAACCTTAGAACAAGGTACGCAGTGCTAAGGTTCGTAGGTTCGAGTTTCCTTCAGCCAGAGATCAGTGTTTGCGTATATTTCGCCTGCTCTCGCGAATTCCTTGCATATATATATATATATATATATATATATATATATATATATATATATATATATATATATATATATATATATATATATATATGCTTGTACATGCATGTGTAGTGTGACCTAAGTGTGAAATTAATCCTTATGCATACCACTGCCACGAGTATCCTCGGATCACGAAAAATACCTAGCTCTGCTGGGTGCGTGATTTTTGTAGGATCGATGGCTGAGTGGATAAGGTGACATGTACGTTGTGTTGTCTCTTGAGGCGGAACAGTATGTCGTGGGGTTGAACCCTGGCCTGCTGCAGTTTGGTAAATAATTCAAAACCACTTGTTTTGTGGTTTCATTAATAATATATTTTCCAGAGAAAATGTAACAGAATTTCTGTAAATTCCTGCAGTCATACCACCGAGGCCATTTTCAGTGTACTGAAGAGGGCCGAAGCAGCATCAGGAAACACACAATACTCATCTTCAGTATCTTCCACAAGGGTTCATTAGTGTTATACCTGTAGGTAAACAAACTAAATGGATTTTCATTTGAAAGAAAGATCGCCCTATTGAACCCTACCATTAAATCTCGGCATTCTGCAATCCCTTGCAGCTTCTCTGCCGCGCCCTGGCATTCCATGGCGGCAATCTGCCCTTCCCCTGCCACTCCCTATGCAAACTGACCTTCGACGTTCAGAATTCAGTGGTTTCCAGGGTTGTCTTTCTGACATTGTCACAGGCATGTAGGGAATTTTACGGTTTTCACCCCCAGCCAAAAGAGAGGTTATTATAGGCTTTTTTCAACTCGCTCGTCAGGGTATATACACCATGTCAGGAGGGAGTTGATATCCCTTGAATTCAGCAGTAATATTCTTTTTTTGACTTGCCGTGTAAAATAAAAAAGTTACCCCCTCAGAGCACAAAAGAAGGGGCTATAAAAATATATTTTTTTCCTCGTATTAAAAAAATGCATAACATTCAAGAAATGGAAAATGATATTATGTGGACGCTTAGGTATGCAGTGACTTTGTGTTGGTTTGAGAACTTAATGTTCTAGTATTTACACTTCTGCTATACACTGTGTACTCAGGAATGAACACAGTCATACCTTCCCTTAAAGTTATGTATGGGTTCTGCCCCTACCACTTCGCTGTCTAGATCGTTCCACTTCCTGATCATTCTAAGACTAAAGAAGTATTTCCTAACATCCCTGTGACTCATCTACAGTTGTAATTTCCAGATGTGACCTCGTGTACCTGAGATCTCTTCGCAGTGAGACTCATCTACAGTTGTAACTTCCAGATGTGACCTCGTGTACCTGAGATCTCTCCGCAGTGAATGGTGTGTAAGACACAAGTACAGAGTAAGTTCGACGGTGAGAGCGTTTAGCTCTTCATAGAGCGAAACGTTCTCACGATAAAAGCGTGTTCTCCACTTGTACCTTCTTCGGCAGTATGCTTTCGTATCCGAGTTGAATTTTAAAGAGAACGCATCAAGGCATCTGTGTGATCCAGTCACCTAATTTACGATTCATTTTGATGATTTCCCGGATATTTTGTATTCACTTTCATCGTGTGATTTAACACTCGTCAAGGTGGGGATGTCTTGAAGCTGGTAAAAGTGCTCTTGATCTAAGAAATTGGAGAAGCAGTTACTTTGTTCGGATGAATCTCGATTACTTTATATTCCCTAGACAATATATGGAACCTTACGACATTTACAGCTTAACGTAGATAGATCCACTTGGGATCTAACAGAAATGATCCCAAATGGATAAACAATAGATTAAAACATCTCACTGGTCAAAAGAGAGGCATATATAGACGTATCAATAGAAGGGATGGGCAGTTAAGAAATCAATATATTCAGTTAAAGAGAGAAATAAAAATGGGAATAAGAAAAGCAAACAGGGATTATGAGGCTAAAGTCGCAAGAGATTCGAAGGTTTCTTTCAGGTATACAGAAGTAAGATTAGGGACAAGATAGGCCCACTTAGGAGTAACTCAGGTCAGATCACTGACAGTGATAAGGAAATGTGTGAAATTTTCAACACCTACTTCCTCTCAGTTTTCCTAAGGAAGATACTAGCGAAATTCCAAAAATAATAAATTATGTAGAACAGGATGATAATAAACTATGCACGATTGGGGTAACTACTGACATGATCCTCAGACAAATAGAGAAATTAAAACCGAACGAATCCCTAGGCCCTGATGAACTGTTTTCTAGGGTTTTAAAGGAATGTAAAGAGGAACTTAGCATACCTTTGGCTAGTCTTTTCAATATATCACTACAAACTGGCATAGTGCCAGACAAGTGGAAAATGGCAAATGTAATATCTGGTTACAAAGCAGGTGACAGGTCCTTAACTTCGAACTATAGACCAATAAGCCTTATCTCCATATCTCCATAGTGTGAAAATTTATGGAATCAATAATTGCCGAGGCAATTCATAGCCATCTTGAAAAGCATAAATTGATTAATGAATCTCAACTCGATTATACAAAGGGGCGTTCCTGTCTTACGAATTTACTAACTTTTTTACTAAGGCGTTTGAGGAGGTGAATCGTGGTAGTGAATATGATATTGTGTATATTGAGTTCAGTAAGGCTTTCGATAGAGTTCCACATCAAGGCTGTTGAGAAAACTTATGGCACACGGAATAGAAAGAGAATTTTTTTCCTGGGTAGAGGCATGGTTGACAAATAAGCAGCAGAGAGTTTGCATAAATGGGGAGAAATCAGAATGGGGGCACGTCACAAGCGGTGTTCCGCAGGGGTCAGTGTTGGGCCCTTTGTTGTTCACAATTTACATAAATGACATAGATGAGGGAATAAATAGCGACATAAGCAAAATAGGCTGTCCAATTCATTCTAATGAGGACATTAGAGCACTCCAAGATGATCTGAATAGACTGATGCAATGGTTGGAGAAGTGTCAGATGCAGTTTAATATACACAAATGCAAAGTTTTAAATGTTGGACAGGAAAATAACCATGCCACATATAAGAACTAAATGATAAATAATAAACTAAATGATAGGGATCTTAATATTACTGACTGAAAAGTATTTAGGAGTTCTGGTTAACAGTAATCTGAAACCAAGACAACAGTGCATTAGTGTTTGCAATAAAGCTAACAGAATCCTTGGCTTCATAGCAAGAAGTATAAATAATTGAAGTCCTCAGGTTGTTCTTCAACTCTATATATCTTTAGTTAGGCCTCATTCAGATTATGCTGCACAGTTCTGGTCACCGTATTACAGAATGGATATAAATGCACTGGAAAACGTACAGAGGAGGATGACAAAGTTGATCCATTGTTTCAGAAATCTTTCCTATGAGGACAAGCTGAGGGCACTGAATCTGCACTCTTTAGAAAGGCGTAGAATTAGGGGAGGATATGACTGAGGTGTATAAATGGAAAACAGGAATAAATAATGGGGATGTAAATAGTGTGCTAGCAATATCTAGCCAAGACAGGACTCACAGCAATGGTATCAAGTTGGAAAAATTCAGATGCAGGAAGGATATAGGAAAGCACTGGTTTGGTAATAGAGTTGTGGATGAGTGGAAGAAACTCTCGAGTACCGCCATAGAAGCTAACACGTTGTGTAGTTTTAAAAATAGGTTAGATAAATACATGAATGGGTGTGGGTGGGTGTGAGTTGGACCTAACTAGTTTGTGCTAGTAAGGCTGATACCGTGCTCCTTCCTTAAGTGGATGTGACCTGAACTTGACTAGGTTGGGTGAGTAGCATAAGTCGGCAGGTGACTTGGACCTGCCTCTCATGGGCCAGTAGGCCTCTTGCAGTGTTCATTCTTTCCTATGTTCTTATCACTAACGCAAGAGCAAAAGGAACAGTCAGTCTGATTCGTAACTCACCCATAAATTGGAAATAAAAACTGAAAAGCGTTTCGGTCCTTCATTGACCGAAACCTCATTAAATTTTCATTTAGTATTTGTGGGGTAGTTGCGACTGGTTCCAATCACTTTACTGTTATTTAAGTAAAGAATCTGATACTCCGGTAAGTAAACTTCCTTCATTTCATGTAGTTAGGTAAGTTTTGTCAGGAAACAGAATTCACGTGTCACTTTTTCTCCCCATCTAGCTACTGCGTCGCCCAAATAATAACTGGATCCCGTGTTCTCATACACGGGGTGGAAACCAGAGCTCGGGGGACGCAGCCCCAATTTCCAGAGGCTGGTGTTGGTCTCTCACAAATAGTCCTATACTCGCATACTTTAATTAGTTTTGTGCTAACAACTTCCCCCCTCTGTCTACCTTGCCTTCAGCGGCTCCGTGCTCGCTTCTCCTTGTCTAAGACGGGACTGTTTTTTTTTTTTGGAGGGGGAATTTGTTCGTCCTCTGTTGTGTTCATTCCCTGTTTCTAACTCCTTGTCGCTGGTTTGCCGGCCCTGCCTTTGCTCTGTCATGCGTTGTCCTACCTTTCTCGACCTTACCCTGTGCTCTGCCTTGCCCTAACCTGCCATGCCATACTCTGCTGAGACTTGGCCTGCTCAATTCTACCCATCCCTGCCATACCCAGCTCTTCCCTGATACGCCTTGCCCTTTTTTCTACACTAAACTGCATTTTTCTGCACTGCCCTGCCCTACTATACTTCTCTCTCTCTTACCATCTCTCTTTCTCTATCAAAGAAGTTCTCTAATGAAGAGAAAGAAAGACTGCTTATGTCTATTCAGGTACCAAATTTTGGTGCGAGTTATGCCTATTTGTGCCTATTTCTAAAGTATAACACCCGATGCTATGATTTTAATGGTGAATAACTAAAAAATTTCTTATTGAGAAAATTTTGTGGTGTAGTTGATGCTCCAGCGACGTCGAGATGTCTTACTTTCACAACTCACTCATAATTTAGACAACAAATAACTGATAGAGTTTTGATCCGTCCTGGAATATTATGAAGCTGCAGTTGTGGCTTTATTATGATCCAGGACAGATCGAAACGTCGGTAAAAGACGAATTTTCAAACTGTGGGTTAGTTGTGAACTGTTCAAGTCACGGCATTCTAACTTTCAGTCATGTCCTTCTTCGTTCAACAAGAGAGTTTTATCTGTTCTTACTATCTTTAACTATTCTTAATGAAATACCGTGATTACCGACTTATGAAAGAAGGGAATTTAATCAGCAGCAATGTCAACGAGCATCAAACACCAGGGAAAGAATCTATTATCCCACGACATCATTCCAAGAATTCAGAACTTATATATTCTGGTACATATGAAGGAGAGCAAACATTATAAGGACGTTGTAAGAGTGTAATTTTTACTCGTCACGTGAAAGAGACGACAGACATTGTAAGCGAAACCCAGTCATAGTATGTGTGCATTATCCTGATGAGGATGACTTCACAGGGGAGGAGGAGGAGCAGGAGGCATCATTTCGGTCGACAAGAGAAACGAGGGAATTTCTTCTTAGTTGTTAGATAAGACATGTATACAACAGTTTGGTATCTTTATTTCGGAACGTTTCGCCTAAACAGTAGGTTTCTTCAGTCAAGTACAGAAAAGTTGGTAGAAGAGATGTGAAGACGATGTAATCAGTCCATCACCATTGAAGACGTAGTTTCGAGGTGGTCAGTCCTTCAGTATTGTTCCATAGTCTTAAACAATTTATCGAAAGTGTTTCGAAGTAAAGATACCTAACTGATGCATATGTGTCTTACCTAACAACCTGTCGGTAGTTTACACCATTTTAATATTCTTCTTAGACGTACGATAACTTGCTAATTGACGCTTTGGGTCACTTTTCTGAGGTCTTTTGCTGTCTTAGCAGCGCCCATATGTTGTAGCAGTTATTTGGCTGATGTGCGCCTGTACTTTTCCTTGAGTGAATTTTGCAGCCTTTGACTTCCTAGGTTGTACTTCGTCTTTGGTCTTCTGTGTCCTTCCCCAAACTCCAATGCACACAGAAAAAAAAAATTATATATTATCCACAGGGTGTGTTCTGTAAATGGCTCCTCAACATATTCTGCAGACCTTAGGCCATTTTTTTTCACCAAATGCAAGAGTTTCATGCGAATGAGCAATTCCTTGTGAAGAAAATTATCCTGCAATCACAACTTAGTCGAAGTGAATGTAGATGTAATAAATACTAATAAATGCAAAGTTTTTTGCAGGAATGGGCAGTGTGGCATGCAAAGAGTACGTACCTTTTATTCGGCGCATGTACACAACTTCATTGAAAGGCTATCTCCCCCAACCAGTGAACCAGGTGCTAAGGGTTGACGATGGGGCCCCATCGCATCGTCTTCGATATTTCATACCAGGTTTCCAGCCATTGATAAGACTGGTTTGGCAATCTCTAGGGGTTTTTGTTGAGGGGTCCCACTAAACCTCTCGTGTACCTGTGTCATTGTACCCATTCTTAGAGTGGTTAAAGCACGTTTTCTCTTAGTTTGCTCCTTTACATCAGCCTTTGATTCCTGGTGTGCACTTAATTAGATGTTGCTAAAAGCGATGATTTACATTACTGCTGTTTTCATCTTGGGAAGGACTAAATATAAAGTCATGAAGTTTTTCTACTGTATTTTGCTCCCTTTACACCCAGGATAACAGGCCTTTGGATTCCTGGGTTGTAATAGGCAGCTTGAATTAGAGATGCTGCTCAGCGATGAGATCTTTCTCAACATGATGCTGTGGGACTCGCCTGTTATGTCACTCTTCGGGAACATGACTATAGAAGTCTGAAATAAAGTGTCATGAAGCTAATTGATGAAAAGTGAGGAAAAATCATGGATAGATGAATGAAAACTTGATAAAAAGGATAAAAAGATTGCATATATATATATATATATATATATATATATATATATATATATATATATATATATATATATATATATATGCAAAACAACCACACTGAAAGAATAGAGAAATTCCAAGCGCTTTCGTGACTACTCACATTATCAAGGAACTATGATAGTTCCTTGATAATGTGAGTAGTCACGAAAGCGCTTGGAATTTCTCTATTCTTTCAGAGTGGTTGTTTTGCATATTCTGAAATCACCTGTTTACTGTGATCTTATTGCATATATATATATATATATATATATATATATATATATATATATATATATATATATATATATATATATATATATATATATATATATACACTTGAAGCTAAAAAGGAAACACAGAAGAAAATAATAACAGCAACAACGATAATAAATAATAATAATAATAATAATAATAATAATAATAATATAATAATAATAATAATAATAATTATTATTATTATTATTATTATTAATGTTACTATTATTATTGTATGATAATTATCGGAGCAGTGAAAATAATGATCATAAACAATGTCAATACATTTAATAAAGTGTTATTTTTTATGAAAAAATAAGTTCCATCGTACAAAATCTAATTAAAAGTGATAAAAAAAATATTCCAGCGTAGAGAATATTTTGTTCTGTGTAACAAATATTTGCGGAGGTAGGCAGAGCATACGCACGTTTACGCAATATTACGCAAAACCCTCACTCTTTTATATATTGGTCATCGGTATCCAGAAATTGGCAAAGTTTTGACATCAATCCATCACCCACAAAAATTGGTACTACATATATATTACATCCATTTTGGAAAATTGGCGAACAACGGGGCTACCTGTCTATCGCAACTGTTCCGGTTAAAGTAACCAACCTGATAAACGGAAGGGGGAGAAAAAAGCCTGATAAATGATTTTAATAAATACGTATGTTAATTTTTGGTTAGTGGATTCTCAAAATTCGTCAGCGATGGAATTTTTGTTAAGTGTAACGTACATCCGTACATAATTAATATGTCTGTTTAGTGTTTGGTACGTGTTATTGTAACTAGGTGCAGCTGACAGCTGAGATAACGACTAGGCGCTCTTCTTACAATAGCCAATATTATTACTTTTTAATTATTTATCATTTTCATAATATTGTATGATAATTTGGTATTAATTTGTGGCACTGAGTGAGCTGAAGTAAGGTGGTATAGCCGTAATGCATTGTACGCAAGAACAGGCGGAGTTACGAATTGGCAAAGTGCCGGGTGCAGCCTTTAACCCCTGTCATTTGGCACTTGTAACTGACAGGGAAGGATGAGAGCTAAATTGCTCTGTCTCCACTAATACAGCCCTCCTCCCCCCAACACACACACAGTCGTTTTTTTGGGGATTTAAATTTCTGAGCATTGTCTTGTGTCCATTTTAAGTTTGCAAATTTTTCATCTCTGAAAATCTTGATCTGTGAGCTTAGATTGTGTGCTGGAGGAAACTATGTGTGGGATTAACTCTGAACTGTCTGGATCGTTTCCTGTGGTGGACTTACATCTGCGCTCTCTTGTGTCTCCAGAAGATGTTTGCTTCTGCATACTAAGTAGTGAGGGGACTTAATATTTGCCCAGCGTTGTGGATTCAGCCTATGTTAGGGTACTTCACACTGATTTTCTCTTTGGACTTAGCCATTGTGATTATGTCGGAACAGTTCCCTAATGGTTCAGTTCTGTGGCACTCTGCATCTGCTTCATTTTTTGGACATAAATCCCTGACAGCTAAGTAGCATGTAGAGTTAGAAATTGCTTATTGATTGTTAACTTACTGCAATATCTGAGTTTCTTAACCATTTATCTTGTAAACTTTTGTAGTACATTATCCTGTGTACACGTTTATGAAATTTCTTTGTGTGCAAAAAAATGGCTTTGTGGTTTAAAAAAAAAAAGTATAATTTTACGGCTTCGGTTTTAGGAAGGACTGGACTATTAGGAAATTTTTTTTCTCGAAACTCAGTACCATCTGTGGACACAGCTCATGCTATTAGGGTCTACACACAGCCCCAATACTTTCATTTATATTCTACACACAGCCCTAAAACCCTCATTTAGCGTCTACAGACAGAATAATACCTCCACTTATCGTCTACACACAGCCTAATACTCTCACTTATCAACTACACACAGCCTAATACTCTCACTTATCAACTACACACAGCCTAATACTCTCACATATCTACACACAGCCTAATACTCTCATTTATCATCTACACACAGCCTAATACTCTCACTTATCATCTACACACAGCCTAATACTCTCACTTATCATCTACACACAGCCCTAATACTCTCACATATCTACACACAGCCCTAATACTCTCACATATCATCTACACACAGCCCTAATACTCTCACATATCATCTACACACAGCCCTAATACTCTCACACATCATCTACACACAGCCCTAATACTCTCACATATCTACACACAGCCCTAATACTCTCACATATCATCTACACAGCCCTAATACTCTCACATATCATCTACACACAGCCTAATACTCTCACTTATCATCTACACACAGCCTAATACTCTCACTTATCATCTACACACAGCCTAATACTCTCACATATCATCTACACACAGCCTAATACTCTCACATATCATCTACACACAGCCTAATACTCTCACATATCATCTACACACAGCCTAATACTCTCATATATCTACACACAGCCTAATACTCTCACATATCATCTACACACAGCCTAATACTCTCACTTATCAACTACACACAGCCTAATACTCTCACATATCATCTACACACAGCCTAATACTCTCACATATCATCTACACACAGCCTAATACTCTCACTTATCAACTACAGACAGCCTAATATTCTCACATATCATCTACACACAGCCTAATACTCTCACATATCATCTACACACAGCCTAATACTCTCACTTATCAACTACAGACAGCCTAATACTCTCACATATCATCTACACACAGCCTAATACTCTCACATATCATCTACACACAGCCTAATACTCTCACTTATCAACTACAGACAGCCTAATACTCTCACATATCATCTACACACAGCCCTAATACTCTCACATATCATCTACACACAGCCTAATACTCTCACTTATCAACTACAGACAGCCCTCATCAAACAACTATAATAGTCGCAGTTATCTTCTGCAGTCACAGTGCTCTCAGTTATAAAACATTACTATCTTCCAGAAAGCCTTAATGCTTTTAGTTACTCTTTGTAGGCGGCCCCAATACTTTCCGTGATCTAACATTATTCAGCGACATGAATATTGCATTCAGCAAACAAGAGTCAGTGACGGTAACCAAGGCAGCAACAAACTTAATCATCGATTCCTAGTACGACAACAAGAGAGCTGTTTATATCCACATCGATGAATATTTTCAAACTACTTCCACTAATATTTTTAAACGCCAAATAATGTAGATTCCCGCTAGCGTCATAAAGATCAGAATCCCTTATTATTCAGATTCAAGTCGAACTTCCCCATATGATACTGTTTACACGAAACGTGAGAAACTGTGAATAATGGAATATTTACCCTTATTTTCTTCAAGAGGAACGTTGATAAGGTCCTCCAGGCAGTTCCTGATGAGCCAGGCTGGGGTGCACACTTCCGAAAACCAGGCCATAAACTAGAAAGCCCGATCTCGGTCCGAGCTGTGTTGACAAGATCCCCGAACCATCTAAGGGAAGAAATAAAAAAGGATACATGTTCATACTAAGGATCGTGGAACACTTCGGCAGAAAACATCGACTGCAAACACAGTTTCAAATTTACAGTAGCTTCTGTTTTTTGAAGCTTTTAAAACATTTGTATGTGACAAGTGAGACACTTCTCGTGTTGTCGATCTCCGTAATCTTTCCTGAATGAATGACATCCGGAGCAACACACAGTGAAGTGTTTCACAAGAGGAAGTAGTGAGAGTTACAACCATCGCAAATTTTACAGGATTTCGTGATGAACAATATAGCGAAGTAGGTGCACCAGTAACACGCCTCTGCTCCTGTAGCTACAAATATGTAATTACGAATATCTGATAATAGGAAACACGCCGAGGCTCTGGATCGAGGATATCAATACTGATTCTGAATATTCACTGACTTAAACGAAGAAGATCGTCTAACTTGTTTCTTCTTAAGTGTGTTTGACAAAGATGTCTCACCAGAGGCCCTCTTCCCCCCTCATCTAAGTAAATAACAACCCAGCGCAGTTAGGAAGTTAAAAAATATAAAAACATCGTCGCTAGCCAATTTATAAAAGATATGAAACATTAACGAACCCCGGTAAAGAAAAAAATGAGAAAATATAGACCAGAGTTCGCACGCCATAAATTTGGGAACAATTTTTTTTATTGAAACCATGTGAAAATTTAATTGAATTTTAAAATATCGCTGATATCGTAAGATCATTCAACGCCTCGGATCAAACTGATGATTAACTTATTATTTATGTAGATTAAAAGACCTAAATGTAATTGTTATTTTTAATATTATTTTATAAAAATAATTTATTATTATTATTGTTGTTGTTGTTGTTGTCGTTGTTGTTGTTGTCGTTGTCGTTGTCGTTGTTGTCGTTGTTGTTGTTGTTGTTGTTGTTGTTGTTGTTGTTGTTGTCGTTGTCGTCGTTGTCGTTGTCGTTGTCGTTGTCGTTGTTGTTGTTGTTGTCGTTGTCGTTGTTGTTGTTGTTGTTGTTGTTGTTGTTGTCGTTGTCGTTGTTGTTGTTGTTGTCGTTGTTGTTGTTGTTGTTGTTGTTGTTGTTGTTGTTGTTGTTGTCGTTGTCGTTGTTGTTGTTGTCGTTGTCGTTGTCGTTGTTGTTGTTGTTGTTGTTGGAGTTTAGCAGTAAATTCGTAGAGGTGAAGCAGCTGCTGACGTATGGGAGGTATAATCAGGTTTTATCAAAAGAAATTAATGGTAGCTCCAGTTCCTTGAATCAGGAGCGGGCCCTTACAAGGGTTGTCTTGCATGACCATGTTGACTCTCTGTGATTGAGAATTGCTCTAATACTTTTGCTACCACTAGCACTATTGCTACTACTAGCACTCTTGCTGCTACTAGCACTCTTGCTGCTACTAGCACTCTTGCTTGCTACTGCTAGCACTCTTGCTACTACTAGAACTCTTGCTGCTACTAGCACTCTTGCTTGCTACTGCTAGCACTCTTGCTACTACTAGAACTCTTGCTGCTACTAGCACTCTTGCTTGCTACTGCTAGCACTCTTGCTACTACTAGCACTCTTGCTTGCTACTGCTAGCACTCTTGCTACTACTAGAACTCTTGCTGCTACTAGCACTCTTGCTTGCTACTGCTAGCACTCTTGCTACTACTAGAACTCTTGCTGCTACTAGCATTCTTGCTTGCTACTACTAGCACTCTTGCTGCTACTAGCACTCTTGCTGCTACTAGCACTCTTGCTGCTACTAGCACTCTTGCTTGCTACTGCTAGCACTCTTGCTACTACTAGAACTCTTGCTGCTACTAGCACTCTTGCTTGCTACTGCTAGCACTCTTGCTACTACTAGAACTCTTGCTGCTACTAGCACTCTTGCTTGATACTGCTAGCACTCTTGCTACTACTAGCACTCTTGCTTGCTACTGCTAGCACTCTTGCTACTACTAGCACTCTTGCTACTACTAGCACTCTTGCTACTACCATCACTCTTGCTACTACTAGCACTCTTGCTACTACTAGCACTATTGCTACTACCATCACTCTTGCTACTACTAGTACTCTTGCTACTACTAGCACTTTTGCTACTGTTAGAACTCTTGCTATTACTAGCGCTCTTGCTACTGCTAGTACTTTTGCTACTACTAGCGCTCTTGCTACTACTAGCGCTCTTGCTACTGCTAGAACCCTTGCTACTACTAGCGCTCTTGCTACTAATAGCACTCTTGCTACTACTAGCACTCTTGCTACTACTAGCGCTCTTGCTACTACTAGCGCTCTTGCTACTGCTAGAACTCTTGCTACTACTAGCACTCTTGCTACTACTAGCACTTTTGCTACTGTTAGAGCTCTTGCTACTACTAGCGCTCTTGCTACTGCTAGTACTCTTGCTACTACTAGCGCTCTTGCTACTACTAGCGCTCTTGCTACTGCTAGAACCCTTGCTACTGATAGCGCTCTTGCTACTACTAGCACTCTTGCTACTACTAGCACTCTTGCTGCTACTAGCACTCTTGCTACTACTAGCAGTCTTGCTACTACTAGCACTCTTGCTACTACTAGCACTCTTGCTACTACCATCACTCTTGCTACTACCATCACTCTTGCTACTACCATCACTCTTGCTACTACTAGCACTCTTACTACTACCATCACTCTTGCTACTACCATCACTCTTGCTACTACCATCACTCTTGCTACTACTCTCGCTCTTACTACTACCATCACTCTTGCTACTACCCTCACTCTTACTACTATCACTCTTGCTACTACCATCACTCTTGCTACTACCATCACTCTTGCTACTACCATCACTCTTGCTACTACCATCACTCTTGCTACTACCATCACTCTTGCTACTACCATCACTCTTGCTACTACCATCACTCTTGCTACTACCATCACTCTTGCTACTACCATCACTCTTGCTACTACCATCACTCTTGCTACTACCATCACTCTTGCTACTACCATCACTCTTGCTACTACCATCACTCTTGCTACTACCATCACTCTTGCTACTACCATCACTCTTGCTACTACCATCACTCTTGCTACTACCATCACTCTTGCTACTACCTTCATTCTTGCTACTACCATCACTCTTACTACTACCATCACTCTTGCTACTACCATCACTCTTGCTACTACCATCACTCTTGCTACTACCATCACTCTTGCTACTACCATCACTCTTGCTACTACCATCACTCTTGCTACTACCATCACTCTTGCTACTACCTTCACTCTTGCTACTACCATCACTCTTGCTACTACCATCACTCTTGCTACTACCATCACTCTTGCTACTACCATCACTCTTGCTACTACCATCACTCTTGCTACTACCATCACTTGCAACATTTGTATGCAAGACTGTTGCCGAGTTTTTAGCATAGTTAAAAAGTGGTCCACACAATGATCTCTTTCTAGTAAATGGCCATGGGTAGGATCTTTGAAACAGATGGCCACTGGAGCTTTGCCACAGATGGCCATGGGTAAGAATTTAGAAAAAGACTGCCATGGGTAAGACCTTTGAAACAGATGGGAGTAATATTCCCTGTCCCACAGTAACCATGATAGGGAATAATGACCCCCGACCCACAGTAACCATGGGAGAAGCCCTATCACCATGGCCTGGGCTCTCCCACAGTGTCGTACCATAACATTAACTACCATGACTGTGTTACAAGCACTTAATTAACCTCCTCCTTCTCCTCCTTCTTCTCTTCTCTTCTCCTCTCCCCTCTTCTCTTCTCCTCTCCCCTCTTCTCTTCTCCTCTCCCCTCTTCTCTTCTCCTCTCCCCTCTTTCCTTCTTCCCTCATTCCCACGACTCGGATCAATGGCTTCAAGTCGGGAAAAAAATTATTAAAAAAGGATACAGGAAAGCGCTGGTTTGGCAATAGAGTTGTGGATAAGTGGAACAAACTCCCGAGTAGCGTCACTGAAACGACAACTTCGCATAGCTTTAGAAATAGCTTAGACTAGTGATTGAGTGGGTGTGTACGAGATAGATCTGCCTAACATGGGCCAGTAGTCCTGCCGCAGTGCTCCTTATCATGTGATTTGCTGTTTTCTTCTTGTATTCTTTCATTTTCTCTCTCACCGACCTACGAACTTCCTTCCATCTGTCCCCTAACTTCTTCCTTTCTCCTTCCCCTTCCCCTTTCTCTCACTCATTTTCACTCATTTTTTTTGGCACAGGGTTTGACAAGGTTAGGTTAAGGATTCCTAACTTTATTGACAAGCTATTTACAGGTTAAGGATTCCTAACTTTATTGACAATCTATTATAAGTTAAGGATTCCTAACTTTATTGACAAGCTCTCTCTCTCTCTCTTTATCTCTCTCTCTCTCTCTCTCTCTCTCTCTCTCTCTCTCTCTCTCTCTCTCTCTCCCCACCAGACTATCACCCATCACCATAAACCCCTTCTAAAGTGAGTGCAATGTTTTATGGGTAATTCTCAATCTTTATTAATTCCCAGCACGGAAGATGATAAAATCATGCGCAGTTCTCTCTCTCTCTCTCTCAAAAAAAAAATGATATAAATGACCGTGTGGGGAGAACACAGTGCCGATGATGGTAATAGTCACGAGAGGCACTGTTGGCACTGCAACGTAAATATTACAAGGATATATAGCCAGCTGTTTACCAGGTGTTAGGAGATGGTATACATTAAGCATGTATATGGCCCCCCCCCTCTCTGAGTACACAAGTGTCAAGGAGAGAGAGAGAGAGAGAGAGAGAGAGAGAGAGAGAGAGAGAGAGAGAGAGAGAGAGAGAGAGAGAGAGGGGAGAGAGAGAGAGAGGAGAGAGAGAGAGAGAGAGAGAGAGAGAGAGAGAGAGAGAGAGAGAGAGAGAGAGAGAGAGAGAGAGAGAGAGAGAGAGAGAGAGAGGGAGAGAGAGAGAGAGACTAACTATATACAAATAACCGAGCTCATAGGATAATTAATCTTATGTCGTCAGACACACGCTTGTAATAGCCAACTGTGTCATAATACCTTGACATGCTGAAGCATTTCAGTAGGTGTGTGTCTACACCAGTAGTCCCCAACCTTTTAGTACGAAAGGGCCAACTTGAACAGCTAAATTTAAAGAAGGTTCGCAGTATCCACTTATATCCACTAGTGGATATAACTGGATGCTTCGGAAGGTGGTTGTTAGAGGCGGCGATAAGATTGTGGTGTAAAATGACTTTAAATATTTTGTAATTGCTGACACTGTACAATGTGGAACCAATATAAAAATGAATTTATAATTTCATCTAAGGGCCGCATCCATTTCCTAGAGGGGCCACATGCGGCCCGCGGACCGCAATTTGGGGGACCCCTAGACTCTACACACTACAGACCCAAGGCTGCAACAACCCGGTTCCTCATGTATATGTTCGCATACTGAAGACAGAGGAAAATATTCGTATTATCACGGGAAAGAAATTAAATATCAACGATTAAAACTGTCACTGTTGCCGGCAGTGAAGTACAGAGGTGCGTATTGTATTACAGTACTCCTCTTGTATCGTTGTGATATATACCTATTCAGGACGCTGTGGTCTATATACTTTTTCAGGAATATTCAGTGGTATAAACCTTGATAACAGATGCTGATAAATTGATTTAGAAAGACTCGTAAACAAACAGTAGAACATATTTATTGGAAAACGTTTCGGTAGAGATGGTGATCAAGGTCCCAGGACCGAAACGTTTGCTAATAAATATGTTCTAGTGTTTGTTTACGTGTCTTTCTAAACCAGGAACATTCAGTATTGAACACTGATAAATGTTCATTACACTTTTATTGGTTACGTTTCACGATTCGGGAACGATTGTCTTGTGTGCTGTAAATCCAAGGGAAAGATTGCAAGACATGAGGAGGTTAATAACATTATCAAGAGGAGCCTCACAACAGCCGGATGCCCAGCAGTAAGGGAGCCACTCCAACTATGCAGATCTGATGGCAGCCAGAAGCGTCCAGATGGTATCACACCTCAAGTCTGGACAGATGGGAAGCAGGTGGTGTGGGACTACACATGTGCATCTACCTTGGCTGATGCCTATCTCCTATACACCAGGGAGGAAGGAGGGGCAGCTGCCAGCTTCAGGGAGTCTCAAAAGTCTAGAAAATATGGCGAACTTGCCCATCATTATATGTCTGTTCCCATAGGCTCAAAGACCTTTGGCTCATGGGAAAAGAGTGCATCTAAGTTCCTTAAGGAGCTAGGCAAAAGACTCATCAGGGTAACTAGGGATCCCAGGGCAGCTAGTTTTCTGTTCCAGCGACTCAGTGCGACTGTTCAGATGGGTAATGCCTGCTGCATTTTGGGCACGCGCCCCAGCTCTGAGGAGCTGGATGAGATTTTCGCATTATAATCAGTGACAAACACGTAACAATATGTACTAGACATGTATCTCTCTCATCTCATGTACTATATATGCCATCTTTATATCAACAATATATCTCTTAAACCTTTTGTACCATATTATGTAATAAAATATACCTATTGCTAAAAAATAATGAAAAGATGGGGTGGTATGGGAAGTAGAATATTCAAACGGCTTCAGGAAAAAATCCAAATATTCTTCCTTGAAGCCTTTTTATCCACTTCTCCGAGGCTGTGGGTCCCACAATTTACACCAGAGGTGGACCTCATCCTACATTATATATATATATATATATATATATATATATATATATATATATATATATATATATATATATATATATATATATATATATATATATATATATAATGTATATATGCAATAGCTATATTACTGATCCCTGTTGAGAATTAGTAAGATTATCTGGAATATGAGTTACAGTATATTTATGAACAGAGACAGAGGCAGAAAAGGCAAGAGAGAGAGAGAGAGAGAGAGAGAGAGAGAGAGAGAGAGAGAGAGAGAGAGAGAGAGGAGAGAGAGAGAGAGAGAGAGAGAGAGAGAGAGAGAGAGAGAGGTCACGGTTGGAGACTGTTGCTTTCGAGTAGCCGTGCAAATTGCGTTTTAATTTCTGCAGGTACAACTAGACTCTTGTGGTTGGAGCGATGTTCACCTCCGCCTCGGCGAGTGGCGCTTGATTTGACTGCCTTGCTGGACACCACCAGGAGGCTCTTTTGATGATGTTTTGTGTGTCGTGGGTGGCGGCGGCGGTTGTGGTGGTGGTGGTGGTGGTGGTGGTGGTGGTGGTGGTGGTGGTGGTGGTGGTGGTGGTGGTGGTGGTGGTGGTGGTGGTAGTGGTGGTGGTAGTGGGTGGTGGTGGTGGTGGTGGTGGTGGTGGTGGGTGTGTGGTGGTGGTGGTGGGTGGTGGTGGTGGTGTGGTGGTGGTGGTGGTGGTGGTGGTGGTGGTGGTGGTGGTGTGGTGGTGGTGGTGGTGTGGTGGTGTGGTGGTGGTGGTGGTGGTGGTGGTGGTGGTGGTGGTGGTGGTGGTGGTGGTGGTGGTGGTGGGTGGTGGTGGTGGTGGTGGTGGTGGTGTGTGGTGGTGGGTGGTGGTGGTGGTGGTGGTGGTGGTGGTGGTGGTGTGGTGGTGGTGGTGGTGTGGTGGTGGTGGTGGTGGTGGTGGTGGTGGTGTGGTGGTGGTGGGTGGTGGTGGTGGTGGTGGTGGTGGTGGTTGGTGGTGGTGGTGGTGGTGGTGTGGTGGTGTGGTGGTGGTGGTGGTGGTGGTGGTGTGGTGGTGGTGGTGGTGGTGGTGGTGGTGGTGGTGTGGTGGTGGTGGTGGTGGTGGTGGTGGTTGGTGGTGGTGTGGTGGTGGTGTGGTGGTGGTGGTGTGGTGGTGGTGGTGTGGTGTGTGGTGGTGGTGGTGTGGTGGTGTGGTGGTGGTGGTGGTGGTGTTGGTGGTGTGTGGTGTGGTGTGTGGTGGTGTGGTGGTTGAGTGTGGTGGTGTGTAGGTGGTGGTGGGTGCAATGTGTGTTGCTTGTGTGTTAATCGCATGTACTCTCCTCTATTTGTTTGCAGGGGTCGAGTCACAAGTTCAAGTACTTGTGGTGTGCAGATGCTGGTGCTGCTGTCGTAAATCGCTTGCACTACTTGCATTTTCAACGACACTTCCTTTCACCCCCCTCTACACCACCTGCAAAAGATACCACACTGACACACCATTCCACACTCTTTGCTTACACAAGGTGTCCTCTCTGTTTACTTAGCCGAGTAACGTGCAAGTATGAGCAGTCAATCCTTCAGAATAATGTTTGCTGAGAGTATGATGCTCCATTACCAATGTTGGTCATTTCACGCACAGTTTCGTAAACACTCATCTCTCTTTTGTGATTATTTACAACGTTCCTGGATGATAGGATTCTCGAGAAGTGCGGTATTGGTGGTTGTTCCTTATGGTAGCGTGACAGGCAGGGTCACTTATGGTAGTTTGACAGACAGGGTCACTTATGGTAGCTTGACAGGCAGGGTCACTCATGGTAACTTGACATGCAGGGCCATGGGGGGGGGTATATCAGTGGTATTCAATACCGACAAGATAATGAATTAGACACATTTACAACATCTGGGTATCTTGCAGACGCTTCACCATACAGTGGCTTTACAACACAAAACATTGACATAACAGAAATGTATATAACAAATAGTGGAAGACGAGGTAATCAGTCCCTCAGCCTAGGAGCAGGCCATGAGCAGGTGCTCACAGCTGGACACAAAAAATACCAAACTGAACGATGTTAACTCACGATAGCTACATGGAAAGACAAACCAGCCAGTCTCTCCTTACGCTTACATTCAACTTTGCTCACTACATAGACCTTTATGGAAAGTAAAAGTGGCTCCAATTTGCCGAAGGAAGAGCTGGATAATGACCAGCAAAGGTAGACTGACATCACTGCTGGTACTCATCGGTAAACATTTTTAAACGCTCTAACCAACTGAAAAAAAATAAAAAGGCTCTCAGATCGTATAACGTGAAGGGCAATATTGTTCTTGAAAAAGATGCTCTTCACTCGACTCCACTATGTGATACCAGGGACTGGATGCATGCGAGTTATATTGTTTTTACTGTAGAAAGGTGACATTTTTGACCGGGAAAGACAACACCTCCAAATACTTTCAGCTCAAACGTTCAGGATAGCTCTTAAAATAGTCGAGTCTGAGGGTCAATTGCATGATGTCAGCGTGTCACGGGAGGGTTTTTCAATATTTTTAGTGCGCTGGCAACACAAAATCCTCCACTCTATGCAATAAAAAAAAAGGTTCATATTAGTACGCATTTCTGTGTTGACAAGACAAGCCTTGCAGAGAACCTGCAACATCCTAACTCTAGAAACTCTCAGCATCGTAGGTGTTCAAACCTGATGCATCCTGGCTTTTCAGATCTGCTGCACCCTAGCTCTTCAGACCTGCATCATCCTAGTTCTTCAGACCCACAACATCTTAGCTCTTCAAACCCACAACGTCCTAGCTCATCAGATCTGCAGCATCTTACTTCACAGAAACGACCAAAGGTCATCATCTTATCAGTGTTTATCCTAGTGCCAGCTGCAGATCTTCATGAACCTCGATGTTCAGTACATTTAAGGGTCTACACACTGAAACACTGCGAGTTTATTTATTATTTGTCAGGTCAGAAGTTCCTGACGACCCATGAGGACTGGCTGACTTAACAGATTCTAGTTTTATGTATGTGTGTGTGTGTATAACGGAAGGGTTTAAACATTTGATCTACAACGCGATCATACTTCCTCCTTCCACCTTCTAAGTAATTCTGTTACTTGCAGTCTAAGTAACATAAAAGAAAAGAGTAGCAGCCTAATGTTGATATATCCAATTCTATTTAATATTAAAAAAATTCTCTTCCTTCACCCCCACCCATTCATTTCTACATTCATTACATAAGAACACTGAAGAAAGCTTACTGGCCCATACTAGGCAAGTCTTTTTCTAAACCAACCATTCCCACCGACCCACTGATGAATAATGTTGCACAACTGTGAGGCGGGGAAAACTGCACGCGAGGATGATTCTGCATTGATACTGGCGAAGGGCTTTTAATCCAAGATACTAGAGCTACCTCTATCTTCCTTGGGTCAAATATGATTACCTCCCATTTACCCAGACCCTGCATGACCCTTGTGGGTTCAAAGCTTTTCCTTGAACATATTATTATTGAGGACACAGGATTTAAAACAGTGGCCAAATCATTATTATTGAGGACACAGGATTTAAAACAGTGGCCAAATCATTATTATTGAGGACACAGGATTTAAAACAGTGGCCAAATCATTATTATTGAGGACACAGGATTTAAAACAGTGATCAAATCATTATTATTGAAGACACAGGATTTAAAAGTGACCAAATCAGTTTTATTGAGGACACAGGATTTAAAACAGTGACCAAATCAGTATTATTGAGGACACAGGATTTAAAACAGTGATCAAATCATTATTATTGAAGACAGGATTTAAAACAGTGACCAAATCATTATTAGTGAGGACGCAGAAGCTAAAAGTGACCACAGCATTATTACACCAATGTGGAAGAAACCCCTGGGGGACATATGGCACCTGGGGTATGATCAGCAGACTGAGAGGAACAGATCCAATTCCTTTAATCAAGAATCCCTCAGCGGCATCTAAGCACCTTAAGGAGAACACTGACCAGATTTATAAAAAATAAATTTCAGCGTAAATATATATCAAGTAAACCTCTTTGGCCCAGCAAAAATGAAACATAAACCCAAAGTCCTCTCCATAAAGCGTCTCACTGAATACCTTGTCGTCGTAAGTATCTCTAGCACACTATGCTGTGTCGTCTCTAGCAATAAACGCTCTGAACGACCTTTAGCGCAGTAAACTGTGTCGCTGTGAGTAATAGTGTAGACTCTGGCGACCATCTTCTGCACACTAAACTGTCTCGCTCCCAACACTAGCCTAACACACTACTAGATTTTATAGCCATTGTTTTTTTTTTTCGTTCTAAAACGACAGCAAGAATAGTCACTCTAATTTCTCTGGACCACATGAACAATATTCATTACAGGTCTAGTGAGAGTGAGGGCATGTAAGAGTTTCTCTGATGGTAAGTACCACAATGTTTTACTAAGTTTCACCTCTTGGCCAACTTTGTTGTTGTGATCATTAGTCAAGGCACTGACTTGTTCTCTCTTGTGGTGATCAGTCAGCTACCTGACTTGTTCTCTCCTGTGGTGATCAGTCAGCTACCTGACTTGTTCTCTCCTGTGGTGATCAGTCAGCTACCTGACTTGTTCTCTCCTGTGGTGATCAGTCAGCTACCTGACTTGTTCTCTCCTGTGGTGATCAGTCAGCTACCTGACTTGTTCTGTCCTGTGGTGATCAGTCAGCTACCTGACTCGTTGTCTCCTGTGGTGATCAGTCAGCTACCTCACTCGTTGTCTGCTGTGGTGATCAGTCAGTCAGCTGACTCGTTGTCTCCTGTGGTAACCAGTCAACTACCTCACTTGTTGTCTGCTATGGTGATCAGCCAGTTAGCTGACTCGTTGTCTCCCGTGGTAATCAGTCAGTTAACTGACTCGTTGTCTCCTGTGGTAATCAGTCAGGTAGCTGACTCGTTGTCTCCCGTGGTAACCAGTCAGTTAGCTGACTCGTTGTATCCTGTGGTGATCAGTCAGTTAGCTGACTCGTTGTCTACTGTGGTAACCTGTCAGTTAGCTGACTCGTTGTCTCCCGTGGTAACCAGTCAGTTAGTTGACTCGTTGTCTCCTATGGTAACCAGTCAGTTAGCTGACTCGTTGTCTGCTGTGGTCAGCAGACAGGTCACTAGCTTTCTGCCTTGTGTTTTGATACCAGACACGTTGTCTACTGTAATAATGTTGATAAAATTACCGACAATATGTTAGGAAAAAGGACACAAGTGCAACTAATGCGACATTTTTATTGTGACAACGTTTCGCTCTTCAGGAGCTTTGTCAAGCTGTTACAAGCAACACAAGGACACAGAGGGTATATATAGGTATTAGAGTGATGTGCAACTTTGTCAAGCTGTTACAAACAATACAAGGACACAGAGGGTATATATAGGTATTAGAGTGATGTGCAACTTTGTCAAGCTGTTACAAACAATACAAGGACACAGAGGGTATATATAGGTATTAGAGTGATGTGCAACTTTGTCAAGCTGTTACAAACAATACAAGGACACAGAGGGTATATATAGGTATTAGAGTGATGTGCAACTTTGTCAAGCCGTTACAAACAA
>NC_069450.1:18081745-18136745 GCF_026875155.1 Cherax quadricarinatus
AGTATTTCTTGTTTATTATGTTACACTCACGTGTTTTATTGTGATTCCTTTCATCCACATATATGACAAGTTCTTGTACCGTCTCACTCAGAAACTTACGACACAAATGCAATTCGACATATATATATATATATATATATATAATATATATATATATATATATATATATATATATATATATATATATATGTGTTATTAACACATCGGCCGTCTCTCACCATAGTAGGGTGGCCCGAAAAAGAAAAACTTTCACCATCATTCACTCCATCACTGTCTTGCCAGAAGGGTGCTTTACACTACAGTTTTTAAACTGCAACATTAACACCCCTCCTTCAGAGTGCAGGCACTGTACTTCCCATCTCCAGGACTCAAGTCCGGCCTGCCGGTTTCCCTGAATCCCTTCATAAATGTTACTTTGCTCACACTCCAACAGCACGTCAAGTATTAAAAACCATTTGTCTCCATTCACTCCTATCAAACACGCTCACGCATGCCTGCTGGAAGTCCAAGCCCCTCGCACACAAAACCTCCTTTACCCCCTCTCTCCAACCTTTCCTAGGCCGACCCCTACCCCGCCTTCCTTCCACTACAGACTGATACACTCTTGAAGTCATTCTGTTTCGCTCCATTCTCTCTACATGTCCGAACCACCTCAACAACCCTTACTCAGCCCTCTGGACAACAGTTTTGGTAATCCCGCACCTCCTCCTAACTTCCAAACTACGAATTCTCTGCATTATATTCACACCATACATTGCCCTCAGACATGACATCTCCACTGCCTCCAGCCTTCTCCTCGCTGCAACATTCATCACCCATGCTTCACACCCATATAAGAGCGTTGGTAAAACTATACTCTCATACATTCCCCTCTTTGCCTCCAAGGACAAAGTTCTTTGTCTCCACAGACTCCTAAGTGCACCACTCACTCTTTTCCCCTCATCAATTCTATGATTCACCTCATCTTTCATAGACCCATCCGCTGACACGTCCACTCCCAAATATCTGATAACATTCACCTCCTCCATACTCTCTCCCTCCAATCTGATATTCAATCTTTCATCACCTAATCTTTTTGTTATCCTCATAACCTTACTCTTTCCTGTATTCACCTTTAATTTTCTTCTTTTGCACACCCTACCAAATTCATCCACCAATCTCTGCAACTTCTCTTCAGAATCTCCCAAGAGCACAGTGTCATCAGCAAAGAGCAGCTGTGACAACTCCCACTTTGTGTGTGATTCTTTATCTTTTAACTCCACGCCTCTTGCCAAGACCCTCGCATTTACTTCTCTTACAACCCCATCTATAAATGTATTAAACAACCACGGTGACATCACACATCCTTGTCTAAGGCCTACTTTTACTGGGAAAAAATTTCCCTCTTTCCTACATACTCTAACTTGAGCCTCACTATCCTCGTAAGAACTCTTCACTGCTTTCAGTAACCTACCTCCTACACCATACACTTGCAACATCTGCCACATTGCCCTCCTATCCACCCTGTCATACGCCTTTTCCAAATCCATAAATGCCACAAAGACCTCTTTAGCCTTATCTAAATACTGTTCACTTATATGTTTCACTGTAAACACCTGGTCCACACACCCCCTACCTTTCCTAAAGCCTCCTTGTTCATCTGCTATCCTATTCTCCGTCTTACTCTTAATTCTTTCAATAATAACTCTACCATACACTTTACCTGGTATACTCAGCAGACTTATCCCCTATAATTTTTGCACTCTCTTTTATCCCTTTGCCTTTATACAAAGGAACTATGCATGCTCTCTGCCAATCCCTTGGTACCTTACCCTCTTCCATACATTTATTAAATAATTGCACCAACCACTCCAAAAAACTATATCCCCACCTGCTTTTAACATTTCTATCTTTATCCCATCAATCCCGGCTGCCTTACCCCCTTTCATTTTACCTACTGCGTCACGAACTTCCCCCACACTCACAACTGGCTCTTCCTCACTCCTACAAGATGTTATTCCTCCTTGTCCTATACACGAAATCACAGCTTCCCTATCTTCATCAACATTTAACAATTCCTCAAAATATTCCCTCCATCTTCCCAATACCTCTAACTCTCCATTTAATAACTCTCCTCTCTATTTTTAACTGACAAATCCATTTGTTCTCTAGGCTTTTTTAACTTGTTAATCTCACTCCAAAACTTTTTCTTATTTTCAACAAAATTTGTTGATAACATCTCACCCACTCTCTCATTTGCTCTCTTTTTACATTGCTTCACCACTCTCTTAACCTCTCTCTTTTTCTCCATATACTCTTCCCTCCTTGCATCACTTCTACTTTGTAAAAACTTCTCATATGCTAACTTTTTCTCCCTTACTACTCTCTTTACATCATCATTCCACCAATCGCTCCTCTTCCCTCCCGCACCCACTTTCCTGTAACCACAAACTTCTGCTGAACACTCTAACACTACATTTTTAAACCTACCCCATACCTCTTCGACCCCATTGCCTATGCTCTCATTAGCCCATCTATCCTCCAATAGCTGTTTATATCTTACCCTAACTGCCTCCTCTTTTAGTTTATAAACCTTCACCTCTCTCTTCCCTGATACGTCTATTCTCCTTGTATCCCATCTACCTTTTACTCTCAGTGTAGCTACAACTAGAAAGTGATCTGATATATCTGTGGCCCCTCTATAAACATGTACATCCTGAAGTCTACTCAACAGTCTTTTATCTACCAATACATAATCCAACAAACTACTGTCATTTCGCCCTACATCATATCTTGTATACTTATTTATCCTCTTTTTCTTAAAATATGTATTACCTATAACTAAACCCCTTTCTATACAAAGTTCAATCAAAGGGCTCCCATTATCATTTACACCTGGCACCCCAAACTTACCTACCACACCCTCTCTAAAAGTTTCTCCTACTTTAGCATTCAGGTCCCCTACCACAATTACTCTCTCACTTGGTTCAAAGGCTCCTATACATTCACTTAACATCTCCCAAAATCTCTCTCTCTCCTCTGCATTCCTCTCTTCTCCAGGTGCATACACGCTTATTATGACCCACTTCTCGCATCCATATATATATATATATATATATATATATATATATTATATATATATATATATATATATATATATATATATATATATATATATATATATATATATATATATAATATAGGGAAGTACCACCTCTATAGCTGGAATGGGGACCCTCATCCTCAGAGAAGACAATTAACGTACCTCAGGGAAAACTCAAGGTTCTCCCCGGAGCTGTTTGAATATTTTCTTCTCCTACCACCCCCTATATATTTTATATTCTATGTGAACATTTATTAATAAACAGAATAATACATTTACAGAAAAAAACAAACATGAATACAATGGCACAATGTATCAAAGATCATGAGTTTCCTCCAGCTCCTCCGAGGCTGGATGCGAGCCAGTATGCAGCAAGCATTTCCTCTCTGGATGGCTACGCTGAGGCGCTGGAACATGAAAGCGGTTGCACTTGGGTCCCTGGTGGTGTCGATGAGTCTGGATCCCAATTCTTTAAGGAAACGTGTGACATTTTTTCCCCATGATCCCAAGGTCTCGGATCCCACTGGGACAAATTGATACTGTTGGCTTATGTCCCTGTACTTGCTGATCTTGTACTCCTCCCTGTGGTCAGCAGCTCCTCCCTGTCGCCCCACACTGTGATGGATATAGGTGTCAGCCAGTGTGGACACACAGGTATAGTCCCATGCTAAGAGCTTGCCATTCTTCCAAGGATAGATGGTGATCCCGTCAGGGTAGTTTGCTGAGTTGTGGGTATTGTTGGCTGCTAGCGATCAGGGCTCCCTCTCGGCTGGGCATCCAGCTGTAGCAAGGGTTCTCTTGATGATGTCGTTGACCTCATTGTGTCTTGCATGCCAGCCCTTGGTTTTGGAACTGTTAAGACCATGTAGACCGTATTGGTCTGCTTGGGCTTCGCCGCAAATACACGTATATTCTGTGTGAATTGGGGGCAGCAAGGCGCAGAGCCACTGTAATACGAGTCGCGTTCCCATTGCGATATGGGAACATATATTATATATATATATATATATTATATATATATATATATATATATATATATATATATATATATATATATATTATATATATATATGTATATTATATATATATATATATATATATATATATATATATATATATATATATATATATATATATATATAATTCTTTTTTAGCAATAGGTATATTTTATTACATAATATGGTACAAAAGGTTTAAGAGATACGTTGTTGATATAAAGATGGCATATATAGTACATGAGATGAGAGAGATACATGTCTAGTACATATTGTTACGTGTTTGTCACTGATTATAATGCGAAAATCTCATCCAGCTCCTCAGAGCTGGGGCGCGTGCCCAAAATGCAGCAGGCATTACCCATCTGAACAGTCGCACTGCGTCGCTGGAACAGAAAACTAGCTGCCCTGGGATCCCTAGTTACCTTGATGAGTCTTTTGCCTAGCTCCTTAAGGAACTTAGATGCACTCTTTTCCCATGAGCCAAAGGTCTTTGAGCCTATGGGAACAGACATATAATGATGGGCAAGTTCGCCATATTTTCTAGACTTTTGGGACTACCTGAAGCTGGCGGCTGTCCCCCCTTCTTCCCTGGTGTATTGGAGATAGGCATCAGCCAAGGTAGATGCACATGTGTAGTCCCACACCACCTGCTTACCGTCTGTCCAGGCTTGAGGTGTGATACCATCTGGACGCTTCTGGCTGCCATCAGATCTGCATAGTTGGGGTGGCTCCCTTACTGCTGGGCATCCGGCTGTTGTGAGGCTCCTCTTGATAATGTTATTAACCTCCTCATGTCTTGCAATTTTTCCCTCGGATTTACGGTACACAAGACCATGGTACCCGAATCGGTCTGCTGCTTCACTGCTACAAATACACCTGTATTCGGCGAGAATAGGGGCGGCAAGTCGAAGGGCAACACTAATGCGGATGGTCTGTGGGTCGAGGCGTGTGCCAAGGCTGGAGTTGGGAACTGCCAACAGAAAGTCTCCTGCATGAGGAGCTCTCACTGCCAGGATGCGGGCTCTATCCTTCCCTGACACACTATGAGGCATTGTTGAGGCTATTTTCTCACCTATTGGGCCAATCCCATATATATATATATATATATATATATATATATATATATATATATATATATATATATATATATAATATATATATAATCATATACATATATATATATATATATATATATATATATATATATATATATATATATATATATATATATATATGTAAATACATAAGCTCTCACTGCCAGGATGCGGGCTCTATCCTTCCCTGACACACTATGAGGCATTGTTGAGGCTATTTTCTCACCTATTGGGCCAATCCCATATATATATATATATATATATATATATATATATATATATATATATATATTATATATATATATTATATATGATATATATATTAATATATATATATATATATATATATATATATATATATATATATATATATAATCATATACATATATATATATATATATATATATATATATATATTATATTATATATATATATATATGTAAATACATATATATGATGCTTCAGAGTGTGTCAGGGAAGGATAGAGCCCGCCTGCTGGCAGTGAGAGCCCCTCATGCTGGGGACTTTCTGTTGGCTGTTCCCAACTCCAGCCTTGGCACACGCCTCGACCCACAGACCATCCGCATCGGTGTTGCCCTTCGACTTGCCGCCCCTATTCTCGCCGAACACAGGTGTATTTGTGGCAGTGAAGCAGCAGACCGATTCGGGTGCCTTGGTCTTGTGTGCCGTAAATCCGAGGGAAAGATTGCAAGACATGAGGAGGTTAATAACATTATCAAGAGGAGCCTCACAACAGCTGGATGCCCAGCAGTAAGGGAGCCACCCCAACTATGCAGATCTGATGGCAGCCAGAAGCGTCCAGATGGTATCACCCTTCAAGCCTGGACAGATGGGAAGCAGGTGGTGTGGGACTATACATGTGCATCTACCTTGGCTGATACCTATCTCCAATACACCAGGGAGGAAGGAGGGGCAGCTGCCAGCTTTAGGGAGTCCCAAAAGTCTAGAAAATATGGAGAACTTGCCCATCATTATATGTTTGTTCCCATAGGCTCAGAGACCCTTGGCTCATGGGGAAAGAGTGCATCTAATTTCCTTAAGGAGCTGGGAAAAAGACTCATCAGGGTAACTAGGAATCCCAGGGCAGCTAGTTTTCTGTTCCAGCGGCTCAGCGCGGCTGTTCAAAGGGGTAATGCATGCTGCATTTTGGGCACACGCCCCAGCTCTGAGGAGCTGGATGAGATTTTCGCCTTATAATCGGTGATACACACGTAACAACATGTATATATATATATATATATATATATATATATATATATATATATATATATATATATATATATATATATATATATATAATATATTATATATATATATATATATATATATATGCCACCTTTATATCAACAATGTATCTCTTAAATCTTCTGTGCCATATTATGTAATAAAATATTCCTATTGGTAAAAAAAAATAGTTTAAAAGATGGGGTGGTAGGGGAAGTGGAATATTCAAATGGCTTCAGGAAGAAATCCAAATATTCTTCCTTGAAGCCTTTTTATCCACTTCTCCGAGGCTATGGGTCCCACAATTTTACACCAGAGGTGGACCCCATCCTATATGTATATATATATATATATATATTATATATATATATATATATATATATATATATATATATATATATATATATATATATATATATATACGTATGTCGAATTGTGTTTTTGTCTAATTGCATTTATGTCATATGTTTCTGAGTGAGTCGATACAAGAATGTATCTACAGCAGGCGAGGAGACGAAGTCAGTATATCTAGGTGGGTGATCACTGTGGACGATATATCAGAGTAACAAATAACACTGGCGATATTTTAAAGCGTGTTAGATCACTCTGGGCGATATACTAACAATTTTTTTGTGTCTTTCTTCTGCATCTAATGAATATGCATATCTCTTGGATCAAGAGCTCGGGGCCTTTTTAAAGCAATTTTTAACACCCCATTTTAAAAAAAAAAAATAGCGAATACATTGGGGTTTTTATTTAAGCAAAAAAATTTTGGTAAAAAAAATAAAAAAAAGCTTTTTTTGAAAAACATAATAATTAATCTCTTTTAAAAAGCTTTATTGCTTTTATTATTTTACGTTAAACATTTCCCTAAAAAACCTCTATTTTTTATTTCGTCTGGGTTTTGGTCAGAAATCACCCCCTTGTTTTTTCCCTCAAATTTTTAAAATTTCTGTTAGAAACGCCCCTCGGGAAACCCTTTAGTATGACCTTTCCCCTTCAATAAATACCTCACTTAGAAAAATTTTTCCATACAACGTTTCGGTCGGCCCCGGATAATTTATGAAGTTAGGGAGCGAGAAAAGTAGAGAAAAACAAAAGAAAAATAAGGGGGGAGGAAAAGTCTTATAAACCTTCTCCATTTTTCCCTCCCCCCCCATTTGTGTTTTGCAATTTTTTTCCGGAAAGGCCGAAACGTTTTTTGTCATGGGGTTTTTCTCTAATTACCCAACAACATTGTGGCTTTGTATTCTTTACATCTCCCCTTTAAATTGTTTCCCCCAGTTTTAAACCACTATCCCTTCGGGTACTTCTACGATTTCTAACCGAAAACTTTTTTAATTCTATAACTGTTACGGTTTTTGGGCTGCCCCAAGATATTTCTATCAAAGAAATTTGCTGGGGCCTAATTTTCCAAAAAACCCTAAATTAAAAAAATTTCAGTTCCCTGACCCTTTCATTCTTCCCCAAAAGGATGTTGTTATGGGGGAAAATTTTTAAAGGGTTAACAATAAATGAACCCAAAAGGGACAAAAACTTTTTTTGGTGACGCCCAGTGCCCTTTTTTGTTTTTTTCCAAAAAAAAAAAAAAAAAAATTTTGGGTCACTCCCAAATCCCCGAGTACTCGGGGGAAAAGGCTAAAGTTAAAACCATTTTAAGTTGTTTAAATTGAATTTTACAATTACTGCTGCAAACCCACTAACTATACTAACCCCTAACAACAACAACAACAACAACAATACTACTACTATTTCTACAAAACAATACTCCTAAAAAAACTACTACTACAAACCCTACTACTGCAACAATTACTACGCAACAACTATTTACTGAAAACAATTACACTACTCCCAACAAATTTACTAGCTACTTTACTAGATCAAACTGCAACTAGTACAAGTATTAAAATTTTACAACTGCCAAATTGTCCCTTTTATTATTACATTATTATTGCTGATGCGGTTTTTAATTTTTCCCCCTGTTTTCTGCAGCAGCGGGAAACTTAAGAAAAAAATCATAAAATTTTTTTGGGGCGGGACCATAAACACATCATGCCCATTCATCGTCTGTCAACCTCGTCATGTTGTCATTATCATCCAAAAACTTGGGGGGGAAATTTTTTTGCCGAGAAGAGAAAAGAGAAAGAGAGAGAGAGGGAGAAAGAAGAGAGGAGAGAGAAAAGAGAAGAGAGAAAAGAAGAGAGAGAAGAGAGAGAGAGAGAAGAAAAAAAGAGGGGTTTTAAAATAAAAAAACCCTTAAAATTACCACCAGATTTTTCGTAATTTTTTCCTTTTCCAATTTTTTTTAGTGGTGTGAAAAAATGAATCAAAGGCTTCTAACTCTGTCCCCCTAAATTCCCCACAAACAGTCGCACATTTTTTTGGCTTCATACACCCAATCATACATACTCTAAAACTATGTATAAAAATTCTTTTCCCATACCTCTTACAAACCCGGCCCCACTTTCCGACCGCCATAAAGACTAAGAAAACCCTTTTCTGATGAAACCCGGAAATTCTTTTGTTTTTAAAAAATTCTACCCTTCCGTATAACCCCCTTAAATTTTTCGGTCAGCCTATCCAAGATAATCGTCCTCTGTTTTTTCGCCTTTTGACGTCCCAGGGATTTCAAGCTGTAATCGTATTTTCCCTTTGGTTTTTCCTTTCTCCCGGGTTGTTGTTAAGACATGTACAACATTTGGGTACTTTTTTGCGGGAAAATTTCGCCTCCCCGCAAAACTTCACCCAATACAGGCGAATGCAAAAGGGAAAAACAGTAAAAACAGTTTTTAAAACTTTATCAATCCGTCACCCTTGGTAGGAGGGGGTCAGTCCCCCCAACTGATGGTTTAAGTTTTGAAAGGGTTTCATTTCCCTCCTAGCCCTAGGAATCTTTCAAAGTTCAAATCACTTTTTTCTTCCCGGGGCTTAAAGCTTCGTCTATTGGCTCTTTCCCTCCGAGACGGCCCATCCCTAACATCGTATATACGTAGGGTAATGAAGAGCCCTTTGTCGAGTTATTTAAACCATTTAATGGCAAAAACGCCCTGAAAAGTAAATATACCGAATGCTGCATATTGTGTCTACCCCCCTCTTTAAATTTTCCTTTTACTCCAATTTTCCTAAGCCGGGAAATTGCGCTTTCCCTTTTGCCCCCATCTCCCCGGGCGGGTTTGGCCCTGGGGTTAACTTTAATCTCCCAAAAGGCCCTTTTTTACATTCAAGAAATAGGGCAGTACATTTTTCCGCATTTTTTTCCTTTGGGCCTTTTTTCGTTCCCTTAATAACGTGCCCAAAATTTTTTGCAAATTGTGTGTTTTATTTTTTTATGGGGGGGAAATTTTGAGGGGAAAAATCCCCTAAAACCCCAACGGTAAAGCGGGCCAGGGCAAAACCAACTGGCCCCGCCTGAAAAAACGCTAAAGCAAATTTAAACATTTCCCACTTTCCCAAAAGAATAAATCTTTTTCTTTAAACAACTCTAAAAAACGGAGCTCTTCAAAAGAACACCCCAAAGGGTTTGAAATTCTCAAAAATTTCCTGTAAAAACCTGGGGGGCGCCCAAAAATTTTTCCCCCGGCGCTCTCCGGGGCGCACAAATAACGAGAAAAAACACCGACTCATTAATATGAAAAAACAGAGACATGGTTATGGCTATTCCGGCTCGAAATCCCCAAAGCCTTATTTTTTTTTTAATTTTTAAGACCCTTAAATAGCGACCCGGGGTTTTTAGCAAAAAAGCGTGGGGGGCAAAGAGGGAGCTGGGAAAAAGGGGAAAAAATACGCACGGAATAAGGAGGGGATAAGAAGAAAAAACGAAAAAAAAGGGGGGGAAAGGGGGTTTAAAAAAAACCCGGCAAGAATAATGGGGGTGTAAAGGAGGTAAAGGGGGTTTTTCGGGAATGGGTGGAGAAGGAGGGGGGGAAAGGGGGGGAAGGGGTAGAGAGGGGGGGGGGGTCAAGGAAGGGAGGGTATCCAGCTCATACTAAAAGGGGGTTGGAAAAAAATTGGGGGGGGAAAGTGGGGGGGGGGTGTTAAAGGTTTAAAATTCTCCTACAAAAAAAAATTTTCACTGAACACCCTTTTCCGTGGGGAGGTGACAAGTAATACGAAAAAAAAAAAAAATACACTCAAAACCCCCTTTCCCCTCCATTGAAAAATTTTTTAATTAATTAAATTTTTTTAAAAGCGTAATTTTTAAAAACCGTGAAACAGAAGTTTAAACCAAAAAACGCCCCTTTCACGAGTAAAAAATTAAAAAAATTTCCAGATATTTTTTTTAAAATGCAGGGGGCCTTTTTTTTGCCCGCTGATTAAAGTCCCCCTATTTTTAACGTTGGTGCCGTTAATCTCTCTTATATACTAAGAAACTTTTCTATTTCCCAGTGGTGTTCTTTTTTTCCTGATCTTTTATTCAAATTTAAATTTCTGTTTCCCAAATTTCTGGGAAAATTTTTGGGCTCACCCTTTTTTTTCATTTTTTTTTATGGAAAAGTGAAAATTGGGTTTTGGATTACAAATCATATTTCCTTCTCCCCCTCTCTCCCTCCTTTTCTCCCCCTCCCTTCTCTCTCCCTTCCCCCCATCTCTCCCTCCTCCCCCCTCTTTTTTTTTCTCTCTCCCCCTCCCCCCCCACCCCTCCCCTCTCCCCCCCTTCTCTCTCTCCCTTTTCACTCTCTCTCCCCTCTCTCCGCCTGAACAAAAATTTTTAAATTTTTAAAGTTTTTCCCCTTCATTAGCGAATTTTTTTGTAACAAAATTTTTAGAAAATTTTTTCCCAAGATGTAAAAAACAGAAAACAAAATTCGTTTATGTTTTTCTTTAGTTTTTTTAACGGGAAAGGGAAGGGGAAAGGGCCAACGGAGGCCTCTGTTAAAAATCCCAAAGAACCCCTTTGTTAGCGGGTAAAAACCGCTATCCCCGCGTCAGGACACACTTGCCCTTTACAAACTGCCCAACCGGGACACGGGCCAGCAACATTTTTAATTGGGACTAATTTTTAACTCATTTTTCCCCCCAAAAAGGGGGTTTTTAATAAAAAGGCCAAATTAAAAAATATTGTACATATTTTGAAAGAAAAGAAATAAAACCTAAAATTACCAGCTGACATGCAGTTTCTTTACGCCGAGGTAAATAAAATTTTTCCCTCACGAAAAAAAAAATTGGTGATTTTTTTGTGTGTATATCCCGACGGGTAACATACTCCCCCTTTCCCTTTACCTACCTTGACATACATTGCTTCACTGGGCCGAAAACCTTCTCTTACCTACCTTGACACACGAATCACGGGTACCCTAAACATCCTTGTTTACCTTGACCACACTGCTTCACGGGCCCTCTGTCTATCCCTTACCTTCCCTTTGGGAAAACACTGATTTACGGGTCTCTGCCCCATCCCTTACCTTCCCTTTGGAGAAACCAAAACTTTACCCGCGGCCTTCTAAACCGGCCTTCCCTTTAAATACACTCTAAAATCGCATATCGAGACCCTTTTTAAACCAAAAACCAAACGCTTTGCCAACCCCGGACAATACAACATACGCATCGCGACCCTTTCGGGAAATTGGGCTCTCCTTAATACAGTAAAAAGCTATCAGACTGTGCCTGTCTTCAGACCCATCAAACGTAATTGGGGATCATTGTTCCCCGCCCCAAAAATAAAAACGCTTCGTGAGGTTGGGTTGTATTTTCACACTTTTTTTTTTTTTTTCAGATTTCATGAGAGTTTTTTTTTTTTAAAGGGGCGACCCTTTTTATTTAAAGGAAAGCATTTTTTAAAGGGCTCCAGAGTTATTCATAAACCCCAGTCAATCAAAAACCCCGGTAAATTGACTTAAAGGGGGGCCCTTTCCATTAAACCGGTTTTTTTTTATTCGGGCTGGTGATTTATTGGGGGTGAAGAAATTCAGGGAGTGATGTTGTTTGCTTTTTAGGGTGGGGGTGTTAGGGTTTGTGTGTGTGTGGAAACCACCTAATTGGGGGTTTGCAGGGGCCCGAAACATAGCTCCGGGGCCCCCCCCTTTTTCACGGTCGCCCGGGTTAAACTCTTTCCTTGCTCCTTTGACTTTACATGTCTTTTCCTTAAAAGCTATGTATGCAACCTGCCTTCACTCCCTTTTCCATTTTTCAGACAAATTTCCATTTCCCGTGAAAAAACTCAATACAGAAAAAATACTTCCTAACATCCCCTGTTATCAGTGAGTTTTCAACTTTCAGATGTGGTGTGCGTGTGTGTGTGTTTTGGTGGGGGTTGTGGGGGGTTTTGTGGTGTGTGGGGTTTGAGTGGGGTGTGTGTGTGTTTTGTGTGTATACTCACCAACTTACCACCAAATTGGGGTTGCGGGGCCCGAATCGTAGCTCCGGGCCCCCCCCTTTCCACTGGTAGCCACTATGCCACTCTTTCCCTGCTCAAAATGAGTTTTATCAAACTTTTTCTAAAGTAATTATGGACCTACCTTCACTCCCCCAAAATTTTCCGGGACAAATTAAATTTTCCCCTACAACCAAAGGGCCTGAAGAAATACTTCATGACACCCTTTTGTACTCAACTGAGTTTTAAAATTTCCCAATTTTTGACCCCCCTTGTTGCTGTGCCCCCACTCTGGAACATCTTGTTTTTGTCCATCTTGTGGGTTTCCTCTAAATTTTTTAATATGTCTTTATTTTTTTACCCCTGTCCCCTCCTGGCCTCCATGTCGTAAAGGTCGAGTTCCCAAAAACCTCCCCCTCGTAGAACATGTCCCTTACTCCGTGGCTATCTATTGCAAATATTTGCACCCCCCTCTATTTTTCCTGACGTGTTTGGCTGGGTTTTGGCCCCAAAAAGGGGACTGCATACTCTATTATGGGCCTGATTATACGGTATACAGGATCCCGGAACGACTCCTTATTGAGATGGGGAAATGATATTCTTGGGTTTCCCGCCGGGCCCCAAAAATAGCTGAAAGCATTTATTTGGTTGAGGGCCCCCTAAAAGAGATGTACTGGGTTTTTATAATCACCCCCAAGACCCTTTTTCCCTTGAATGAGGTTTGTAGTCTTTTGGGCCCCCTAGATTGTACCTGCCCTTGGGGTCTTCTTTGCATTTTTCCCCGATCTTCGGACTTTGCACTTGGGGGGGTTTTAAAACCCCCAGGAGCCAGTTGCTGGACCAGCTTGCAGCCTTCCAATCCCCTGTAGCCCCTCCTTATCCTCCTCCGACTGAATTCTCCTCATTAATTTCAATTGTCTCAAACAGAACAGGGTCTGAGTCAAATTCCCTTAAGCCCAAAAAGGAACGAACATGTTTTACGTGTAATAAAATACCCAGGGGAAAATTGGTAAAGAATGAATTTTTTTACTTTTCGGGGGGCCAGGAAAAAGGGGACGTAAACGTAAGGGCAAAAACACAACAGAGGTTCACAAGGATGTTGGGAAAAGAACTTTTTCCAGTCTCGATACAGTGAAGTGGAATAAACCGGAAGTGGATGGCGAACTCCATACCTATTTTCAAGAATAGATATGACAGGTTCCGAAAGGTCAAAAACCCAATAAGGGCCCCGGTCGCCCGAAGTTTAAGGGGGCTGGAACAAGGGTTTCGCCCCTTTTGCAGACGTCACACACCACACACACACACCACACACACACACACAACACACACCACACACACACCCACACACAACACAAAACCCAAAACCACACCCCAAACACCAAAACAAACACACACAGGGCACACTCGGGGAGGAGTCACGGGGGTTTGGGGCTCGTGTTTTGGTGAAAATTTTTCTGACTGTCCCAAAAGGAATAGATTGTGGGATATGGCTTTGTGCACGCATAAGAGTGAAATTTTAATCATTTAAAGGGCCCCCGAAAAAAAGGAAATATAAGTGATCACAGAAAAGAAAAAAAAGGGAAATAGTGCAGAGTGTTTATAGGGGCCTTTGGGAAAGGGTAAACTTTTTTGTGTCGGGCCAAAATTTGGTTTTTGCCAAAAATAACCCCGGGTGGGGTATTTTTGAAGAAAAAAGTGCGCCCCAAAAGCCCGGGGAGATAAGAGATAATGAAAAGATGTGTCATAAATACAGTGGGTGAGTAAAAAAAATTTGGGAAGACCCTAGAGACTAAAAGTGCATACAGGAAGTTAGGGGAAAAAATTACCGAGAAGAAATCAAACATCAACTTCTGGACAGGACAGAAACCCCCAAAGTTTCTCCACTGCCAGCCCAAGTAAAATTCACCTAGTTTTGAGTTGCCTGGGGTCAAAGTACCTGTCTTTTAGCTGAAATTGGAGGTCACTCCCTCGAGCTATCAGAAATTTGAATAACAGCATTTACTTTGGGATTTAAAAATTTAGAGGAAACGGCATATAAGGGGAAGCCTAGTGTATTTTTTTTTTAACAAAAATTTTAAACGCTAAGACCCACAGTGGGGAAACCAAGGGGATCCCGGGGGCATATACAATACAAATTAAATAAAATACGTTGGGAAAAAAAAGGGCTGTTTTCAAAAAACTTATCACACACAAATTGGTGAAACACTCTCGTTAGGGATTTAATAGCTTTTTTGCACACACACACAACACCAAAACAAACCCACACACACCCCACATAGAATGAAAGGCTGAGGGGAGCTAGATACCTCAAGGCAAAGGGGCCCCAAAAAACATCTCCCCATGGAAAATTTAGAGAGGGACCGAGGCACTATGTGAAACCCCAACAACAATAACAAAACTCTATCGAAACAGGGAGATTGGGCCCGAGGCTGGAAGACAGCCAAAAAGTAGTCCCAAAAATTTTAAAAAAAAAGGGGGACAGACATGAAGCATTAAAAATACAGACCAGTGCCCCGACATTTAAATACCCAAAAACATGGAGAAGAATTTTCAAGAAGAGTGGGGGAACCCTAAAAGGAAAAAAAACCAAACAACCCGAACCCAAAATGGTTTTTTTGGGACGGGGAAAACCTGTGGGCACAAACCCCACTGGAGTTCTATGCCCTTGGGGACCGCCCTAAGACAAAGAGAGAGGGGGGGGTGGTTTCATTTTCTTGGACTGCCAAAAAGGCGTTTGAAAACAGTTTTTCACAAGAGATTGGGGGGCAAAAACTGGAGGGGCCAAGCAGGGATAACGGGAAGGCAAAACAATGGTTTAGGGAATAATGTCAGGAAGACAGCAGCGATCATGGTACGTGGGGGAGGGGGTCAAGTGGGCACCCTTTACCACGGGGTTCCCCGCAGGGGGGCAGTCCCAGGGCCAGTGCCCGTTTTTTGGTATTTGTGAACGACATGACGGGAAGGGAAAAAGATTCTGAGGTGTCCCCCGTTTGCAGTTTACGTGAAGTTGATGAGAAGAATTTTACTTTGATCGAAACCAGGGAGAACTACAAAGGGATCTGGAAAGCTGCGACCTGGGCCCGCAATTGGCTCCCCGGAGTTTTAATCCCCCCCAAGTGCAAAGTCATGAAGATTGGGGGGAAAGGGGAAAAAAGGCCCGGGAGACGAGGAACAGCTAGGGGGGCAAGACTTAAAAAACTCACTCAAGAAAAAAGACTTGGGGGAGTATAACACCAGGCAACCCTCTCCCGAAGCGCACATCAACCAAAAAAACTGCTGCAGCATATGGGCGCCTAGCAAAAACCCCAGAACAGCATTCCACAACTTAATTTAAAGGGAAACATTCAGGACCCTGTACACCGGTATGTTTAGGCCCCCAAAATTTGGGGTATGCGGCCCCCGTTTGGAAAAACCCCCACCTACCCCAAAAACGGGAAGAAACAGAGAAAGGGAAAGGTTTTTCAAAAAGACTATCCCAGACTAAAGGTAAGTCCTACGGGAAGGTTTAAAGGGAAATCAACCTGACGACAAATGGGGGCAGGAGAGATAGGGGGGGCATTTAAAACGACATACAAAAAAACTGAAGGAATTTTACAAAGGGGGACAAAGACAGGATGTTCCAGAGAAATTGGGGCCAGTAACAAGGGGACACAGTTTTGGGAAACTGAAAACACCGAGAATCACAGGGAAGTTAGGAAGCTTTTTCCCTTTAGCCACAGAGTAGTCATTTAATGGAAAATTTTTGGGAAACCCATGTAGGGGGGCCCGGAAACCCCAAAATGCTTTAAGGGAAGGTATGATAAAGCTCACGCTCAGGGGGAGTGACCTAGTAGCGATTTAGTGACGGGGGGGGCCAGGGCTCGGACCCCGACCCCCCCCCAACCTCAACAAGGGGAGTACAACTAAGGGGGTACAAACACCCCAAAAGCACACATGCAACACACAACACACACACACACACCCCCAAAAAAAACTACACACACAAAACACACAAAACAGAACACACACACCCCCACAATATACAGGATTTCACACCTTCCTGTGAATGACCCTCTAACCCCTTTCCCCCCCCCTTTTCTCTCCCCTCTCCTCTCCCTCTGTCTTCCTTCTCTTCCTCTCTCTCTCTCCCCTCTCTCTCCTTTTCTCTCTCTCTCTTTCTCACTTCCCCCCCTTTTTCCCCAACCTCCTCCCCTTCCTCTCTCTCTTTCCTCTCTCTCTTTCCCCCTCACCTCTTTTTCCCCCCCCCTTCCTCTCTCTCTCCCCTCTCCCTCTTTTCTTCCCCCACCCTTTCTCCCTCTTCCTCTTCTTTTCTCCTCTCCCTCTCTCTCTTCACTTTTGTTTTTACTCCCCCCCCTCTCTCTTAAACCCTTTTTCCCCCTCTCTCACTCTCTCCCCCCCCCCTTTTTTTTTTTCTCTTTCCCCTCTCCTTTCCCCCTTTCAAAAAAAAAAAGGTTTTGGGGCTCGCAGGAATCAAAGGGGTCAATGGGCCAAAGGTACTGGGAGGGGGGAAAAAATGGAGGGGCCCGTGGAAAAAAGGGTAAGCAAGAATTTGGGGGAGAAAATTAGGGGAGCTTTCCCGAAAAAAAGGGGGGGGAAAAGCTCCTGTGAAATGGGAAAAAAAGGTTTTGGAAAAAGGAGAAAGGAATTTGGGAACACAAGTCGAAACTGCAGTAGCCAGGGGTAAAGGTCCTAAATTTTTAGGTAAAAAAGGCTGAAGGGAAGTCTCAGGGTAGTGACCAGGAAGACACCCCATACGAACTGAAGGCTGAACAGGGGAAAGGGAAAGGAAAAAAATTTATGCTAAGGTTTAAATCACCGAAAAAAAGGGCCCCCGGGAGTGGAAGGGAAAGCCCCGATGGGTGCAAAGGAGAAAGGGGGTTGGTCGAAAAGCTGAGGGGACAACCATGCTAACCCAAAAGCCACTGAAAAAACCCGGGGGAAAATGACCCCAAAACAGACAGGGAAACCCGAGGGCCCCAGAGGGAGAGGCAATTTTGGGGGGAGGAAAGGGCAAAATCATGATTATCCCCTGGGGTTTGGGAGAGAGAGGGAAAGGGCAAACACTGAAAAAACGGCAGGAAAAAGAAAAAAATTGAGAAAATCATCCCCCGGAAAAAGGGGAGGGAAGACATGGGTGGGGATTGTTAAAATTTTCCCGGGGAATAGGGGGGGCTTGAAGGGGAAAAAACAGATCGAACAAATTGATTCTTAGGACAGAAACGTGCGGAACAGGGCCCCAAGAGAAACCCCGGTAAAAGCTCGGGAAAAGTACAAGAAAAGGTTTTTCCTAGACCCGAGACAGAACTCAAACAGAGAGACGCAGCTGAGGGAGGGACAAAAAACGAAAGGGCTAGGAAAGGAGAAAAAGGGGTGGGAAACCCGCCGAGGTCAGTCCCAAACAGAACAGAGCAGCCAAGGGGGAAGCACAAAACACCAAATACCTCAGAACCCCCAACCAAACACACCATCCCCCAAAACACAATACAGTCCATACCCCAGCTTCCACCCAACCCCCAAAACCCTAGAATCCCACAGTAATTTCTCCCCGGGTCTCCCCCCCCCACAGGGGGCCCCCCAAAACCCCAGTGTGGAAAAGGGAAAAGAAGGTAAGGTACAACCCAAAAGCTGGGTGGAAAACAAATAAGGGGGGGAGGAGTGGCATGGGAAAATCAAAGAAGCATCACAGGGGAATCATAGCTCTCACAGAAAACCCAAACTTTTCAGGGAAAGATAAAAAGATGCCATCTTCCCAACGGGGTACCAAAAAACCCTGAGGAAAGCAAGGGAAACAGGGGGGTGGAGGGGTGGGCGTTGCTGTAAACAAAAAACACTGGAATTTTTTTATGAGGGGGTTTAGAGGGGGAGACAGCGGAGAAAAAGGAAAACATAGCGGGAAAGCTTCACCTGGGGGGTCCCCAAGGGGGTAAAAGCAGTGAGGGAAAACCCCCCCACAGAACAGCAGGAGGGCCCAAAGGGAAGAGTACGACGAACAAATAAAGGGGATGGGTTTACAAAAACTGGCTAGAGTGGCCAGAAGAGCTCATACATCAGGGGAAAGCCCCCTGATCAAAGGGGGGACTTTAACCACAAGGGGATCGATTGGGGGAACTTGGGCCCACAAGGGGGGCCCAAAATACCGGAGGGCTTTAAAATGAGGAGGTGGTACTGGAAAACTTTCCCTGTGCCAAAACGTAAAGGGGCACTACAAAAGAAGGAGAGGATGAAACCGCAAGGGTGGACCTTTGTAATTTTTTCCTTTAGTATTTCAGATATCGAGGACATCACATATGAAAAAACCCCTTGGGGGCCCTGACCAAGTGGGTTTTTAAACTTCGAATACACAGTTGAGCTACAAATGGGAAAGGGGGAAAACAGGGAAGGGGGCCCGGGACGAAAAGAAGCCAAACTAAAAAAGAAAGGGGGCTACACAGGGAAAGAGGAACTACCTGAAAAGGGGTTCAGTGGGAAAAAGAGAACTGGCAGGAAGCCAGTTAATGAGTGAAAGGGAAAAGGTACAACCCAAAAAGGGAAGGAGGGGGAGGGGAAGTTTGTACCCCAAGGGGAAAAAGGAAAAAATGAAAAAGCCAGGAAGACCCAATTTTTTACACCCAAAGGTGCAGGGAGGAAAAAACCCAAATGGGCAAAGGGGAAAGGAAGAAATATAGAAGGGGAAAGGACCCCCGGGGAATAAGGGGAACCCGTCCAAAGCCAGAAACGAATAGCCCAATAAAAAAGGGAGGCCCAAAGACAATATGAAAAAGACATAGCAGGGGAAAGCCAAAAATGACCCGGGGGGAAAATTTGTACACCACCCCAGGAGGAAAACAACGTTCCCAAAGGGCCAGGGGAATCAGCTAAGGAAGGAAGGAGGGGGGAAACAACAAGAAATTTACCGTGAAGTATGTGAAGAACTCAACCCCCAGATTCAAAGAAGTGGGGTTTACCGAGGAGACAGAAGGGACCCAGAAAGACGGAGAGGTGGGGCAAAACCACCAAGTGCTGGACACAGTGGGACCAACCGAGGGAAAAAGGAAGAGGCTTCTGAATGAGCAGAAAACCTCAAAGGCAATTGGGGGCCCGATTAAAATCCCCCATGGGGATTTAGAGAGGGGAGAGGCGCTATTTGGGACCCCTAACAACAAAATTAAAAACCTCTAACCCAAAAAGGGAGATTGCCTGAGGCATGGAAACAACAAAATTTTAGTCCCCAAACTTTAAAAAAGGAGACGACATAAGCATTAAACTAAGACCCGTGTCACTGACATGTATAGATGCAAAAACCTGGAGATTTTTCAGGAAAGAGTGGTGGAACACCAAAAAAAAACGATCTCATCAACACAAACCAACAAGGTTTTAGGGGCCGGGGGGGAAAACCCGTGTCACAAACCTAAATGGGTTCTAAAACATGGGGACAGCAGTAAGACAAGAGAGAGAGGGGGGGGGTGGATTGCATTTTCTTGGGCGCAAGAAGGCCTTTACACAGTTCCCACAAGAGATTGGTGCAAAAACTGGAGGGCCAAAACAGGGATAAAAGGGAAGGCACTACAATGGATCAGGGAAAAACTTGTCAGGAAAACAGCACGAAATCAAGGTACTTGGGGGAGGTGTCAGAGTGGGCCCCTAGGACCAGCGGGGGCCCGCCCGGGGCAGGGCCTAGGACCCGTGCTGTTTCTGGAAATTTTTGAACCCAAAAATGAAAAGAAGAGTAGACTCTGAGGTGTCCCTGTTTTCAGATGACGTGGGAAATTATAGGAAAAAATTCCCTCGATCGAAGACCAAAGGGAGAGCTACAAAGGGAACTGGACAGGCTGGGAGACCTGGGCCCGCAATTTGGTCCTGGAGTTTTAATCCCACCAAGTGCAAAGTCCCTGAAATTGGGGAAAAGGGGAAAGAAGGCCGCAACGGAGTAAAAGGCCCAGGGGTTTCCCCGAGACTACAAACCCCTCCTCAAGGGAAAAAAATCCTTTGGGGGAAGGTTTTAACACCAGGGACATCCCTGAAGCGCAAAATCAACCAAATAACTGCTCCCCATATGGGCGCCTAGCAAACCTCAGAAAAAAGCAATTTTCCACATCTTAATAAGAAAAAAAATTTTAGGACCCTGTACCGGTACGTTAGGGCCCCTATTTGGGGTATGCGGCAAAACCCTTTGGGAAACCCCCAAACCAGCCAAAACAAAGTGAAGGGAAAATAGAGAAAATGCCCAAAGGGTTTTTAACAAAACTAGTCCCAAAACAAAAAGGGATTCCTACAGGGGGAGGTTAAGGGAAATTTAACCGGGCGACAAATTTGGGGGACGGGAGATAGAGGGGGCTAAAAACGACCCTAAAAAAAACGGGAAAGGGAAATTGGGCAAGGTGGACAAAGACAGGGTGTTCCAGAGAAAAGGCCCCAGTAACAAGGGAAAACAGTTTTGGGAAACTGAAACACAGTAATCCAGGGTGTTTTGGGAATAAATTTTTTCCCGCCACAGAGTAGTCAGTAATGGAATAGTTTGGGAAACGATTTTATTTGGGGGCAGGAAACCATAAATAGCTTTAAGAAGGTATGATAAAGCTCCCCGGCTTTAGGGGGATGACCTAGCAGCGTCAGTGAAGAGGCGGGGGCCCGGGGCCCGGAAATCGACCCCCCCCCAACCTCAACTAGGTGAGTCAACTAGGGGAGTACAAAACAAAACACACACACACAAACACCACAGGGGGGTACACAGAGCCTCGGTTCGAGCCCAACAAGGGGACGCTCGGGTCGTACATCCACCGCCCAAAAACCCTTCACCCATCGCCAGCAAAACGCCAAAACTTCTACCATCTCTCATCTCCTCTCATAACCCAAACTCTCACTACTTCCCCTAAATGTCTCTCAAATACCCACATACGTCTCTCACTCCCCCATTTGCTCTATTCAAAATCTTTACAAACCTTAAAATCTCTCCTATAAAAACAGAAAATTGTCCCCTTTTCCCCACCCCCTGGCGGGTTTATGCGGGCCTTTCCCTTTTGGGGTCCCTTTTTTTCGTCATGTCCCCGTCATGTCCCTATGTCTCGTTTTATCTCCTAAAATTTTAAGTGTTTAAGATTACAAGGGTAAAAAAACTGTTTTATGCGCTGTGTGTTTGTAGGAAAAAGTGTGTTTGTAGTAACCGGGTTTTGGTTTTTTTGGGGGGGCGGACTACTGGCAACCCCCCCTTAAACCTTTATTGGCAGAGATTAATTTGTTCGTATCCCCCTTTGAATAATTTCCCAAAATTAAACTGGAAAATTTGGGGTTTTTACTTTCCCTCCTCCTCACACAGAAAAATTTTTTATTTTTACAATTTTAAGACTTAAGTACTTTTTTTATTGGCCCCCTGAATATTCTTTTTTTTTTTTGCTTCCCCTCTGTACTTTTTACCCTGTACCCCTCTAATTTCCCAACCCTTTCCTGGTAGCTGTGCCGCAAAAATTCAGTAAAAATTTTACGTTGTTAACATGTCTTCCCCCCCCGGCTCTTTTTTCCTTCAAGGGTTTTTTAAAATTTTTTGCCTGTTCCCTTTTAAATAATTGGTTTTTTCAGATTAATTTTATTTGAAGGGAAATTTGCAGACTGTGTGGCAATAAGTGTTTTTATGTCTGCACACACAAATCAAAAACACACCCACACCCCCACCACAACACACACACAAAACACACACACACACACACACCCACACACACACACCACTCACAAAACACACACCCACACACACCCCCCCACACACAACAACCACACACACACACCACACACACACCCCACCCACACAACACATACACCAACCCCCCACCACACATACACACCACACACAAAACACACACACACACACACACACACACACACACCCCAAAACACCACATAAAAACACACACCCCCAAAAGGGGTATTCAGTGGGAAAAATGAAAGGGGGGAGGTTCCCGTCTTTGTGAAAGGGCTTTCCCGGGAAATTTAAGGGGGAAAAATATAACAAGAAAACAAGGGGAAAAAAACAAATTTAAAGCATCATAAAGCAATAAGAAAAACGAAAATGAAACCCCCTGGAAAAATTTTTGGAGAAATAGGGGGTTTTTTAAAAAAAAGAACCCGGGCCCTGAAAGTGACCTTCAAGGCCGAAAACGACTCGGGCCAGGGTCCTGCAGGAGGGAAAACACGATTAAAGGGGCATGCCGGCATACAGGGAAGGGGTATCTCGACCGCGACAGGGAAAAACAAAAAAAAGGCGGAACGAGAGAGAAAGGTACAAAGGCGAAAGGGGGGAAAGAGAGGGGGGTGGAGAAGACAGACAGGAGATCCCCGACCCCCGGGAAAAAGATCAAATACACCCCCTCACAACTTCCTATAGAAGCCTCCCCCCCAGGTCAACCCCCCTTTCCCAAATAAAACAAATCTAAAACAAAACACCCCATGCCACATCCAAAAGCCCCCAACCCCCTACATTACAAACTCCCACCCCCACAGCAAAAACCCATATTTCCTTTCCCCGGGTTCCCCCCTTCCCCAAACCCCCAATATACCCCCCCAGACCACAAATTTAGAAAAGAAGTTGAAGGTGTGGGGATACAAATGCAGATGGAATAAAAAAAACAAGTATGAGGAGTGGGGCCCAAAGAATTTAAAGGGGAAACATCCCCAGACATAATAGCACCACCCGAAACAAAACCACCCGAATAATAAAAGATTCAAAACTTTTTCCCCCGGGTAAACAAATCCTCAGGAAAAACAGAGGGAGGAGAGGGGGGAGGAAGTTTTCCTGCTCATTAAAAACCCGTGGGGTTTTGAGAACAGGAAGGAATGGGTGGCAAAGGGCGAAAGGGACTACTTATAAAGGGAAAAATCCAGTCTTAAAGGGGCTAAGGTGAAAATTTCAGTAATTACAACCCCCCCACAGAACTGCAGGAGGCCAAAAGAAGAATACGATGAAGCAACAGAGCAAAGAACGACACACTAGCCGAGGTTTCCCCGGAGAGCAACACATGGAGGGAGCAAAATTACATTAAGGTGATTTTAATCACAAGGAGATTGACTGGGAAAACCTGGGGCCCCCAAAGGGGGTCCCGAAAAAAGGAGAGCCAGATATGGTGTTTACTGGAAAACCTCATGCATCAACAAAATTTTAAAACCTACCAGAGAAGAGGGGAGGAAGAACCAGCAAGGCGGACCTTGTATTCACCCCTTTAGTATTTTGGGCATCGAGGGTATCATGGAAAGAAAGACCCCGGGGGGTAGTGGGTCATGTGGTTTTGGGGCTTTGAAATACATAGTTTAGCCCAAGTGGGGGGAAATTGGGAGGAAAAAGGCTGGGAAAAAAACCAAAATACAAAAGGGGGAACACTCAGGCATAGGGAAATTCCTTTAAGACATTCAGTGGGAGAGGGGAAATACCCGGAAAATCATACAAGAATGATGGACTATGTGGGAAAAAAATCAAGGAGGCAGAGGAGAGGTTTGTTTTCCCAAGGGGAAAAAGAAATAATGAGGGAAAACAGAACGAGGGCCCCTTTGGGTTTACCCCAAAATGTAGGGAGGCAAAAAAATAGGTGTATAGAGAACGGAAAAATGTACAAAAAGAGAACTCAGGAAAAAAAAAGAAATCAAACCGAAGAGCCAAAAAAGAATATGCACAGATAAGGGGACTCAGAGTTAGTTAGTTTTAAAAAAAAATTTTATTATGCACCCCTTTCCCATCCAGTTTGGGGGGTGTCAAAAAAAATTTCAAGATACATTTAATTGGGGCCCGGGGCTGGGCCTCAAAAAATTGGGTAGCTGGCAAAAAAAATTTTTTTCAGAGGTAATGAAATTTACAATTTACAAAGGTAATGAACTCACAAATTTTCAAAGGTTTTAAGAACTCCAGGTAGGTCCCAGGGCACAATCATGACAAAAATTACAAAGGTATTTACAGATTACAGAGGGACACAATGGGTCCAGGGGCCCGGGGTCCAAAGTTTTGATGGCTGAACTAGGTACAAGGTAATGAACTCACAAAATTCAAAGGTAATAACCACAAGTTCCCAAAAGGGAATGGGAAAAAGTAAAATGGGTTTCTTACTTTTTTACATGGCCCGCAACATGAACAAATTTTAGAGTAAAAGAGACAAACCACACTTCCAAAACCCGGTCACAACAGTAAATTTAATTTGGGGCAAATGTTGGTTTTCTGAGCTCCTCTCTCACACACACAACACAAATAAAAAAATTCATACACACACCAACATTTAAACCCCAAAACACACACACAACACAAAACCCCCACACACACAAACACACACACACACACCACACACACACACACAAAACACACAACACAAATCAAAATAAAACACACACGCCCACACACCCCAAACACACACACCCCACACTCATAAAACACACACAACCACACTCCTTTCCACAAACACCCCACACACACACACCCCACACACACAAAACACACACACACAAAACACACTCACCCCACTCATAAAACATACACACAAACACACACACACACACACACACCCACACACACACACATACACAAAACACACAACACACTCACACATGCACATATGTGGTAATGCTTATTTACAGCTACAAAGTCAGTATTTCTACCAGAATGGGTCTGTAATATACCACAGTGGATAAAATACTTAGCCCATTCTTGAACACTTCTGAGTGAAGTTGTTTTCTAAATTCATTAATTTTTTCGCACTCCAGTACATAATGACGCAAGGCGTGACAATAATTCCATCTGGCATAAGTTTGCATTTCGGTTTGGTCTACATCATGTGTGGTATTTAACCTGCCAAAGATACTTGAACCCAGCCGGAGCCGGGCGTTAGTGACATCCAAGAGTCTGCTTATTTTGTTGGATGCACCATAGACATTTGGCCCTCCATGCATGATCAATGATGATAGATGGGACCTCACTGGTGTCAATCTCCCAGAGCCTTAAGTCCATAAAATTTCAGCTGAAGTTCTTTTCTGTATTATGGTTCTCAAACTACTACTGACAAGCAAGATTGTAACTATAACCCCCTCTTTGAAAGCAATACATGCTTAGTCCAATTATATCAGTTCTATCATGCATCTGAAGACTCAATGTGAGATGGAATCCACAGCATTTGCACTCTGACTCCACTGTCCACAATCCTACCATAACTGTGTCTGGCTTCTGACACAAAGCATGCCACATTTAATCTTAATGATTTGAGAGCATTTATGGATCACAGAGAAATCATTACAATTAAACTGTCAATCTTTGAATACATAGATGCATTTTCATTGGCAAGAGTAATGGGAATAAACAGTTCTGTCTGAAGGTAGAGGCCCAATCATTGATGCGTGCTCCAAAGTTCTTTAAGAGAGCCCAACACTCTGTACGGACAACACAGCACACCAGAGCTCAGAGACAAAATGAAAATGACTAGCAACAAAAGTAAGACTGACCCGAAGCTGTTTTACAGCCCCATCAGGAGGAAAACAAACAGTAAGGACCAGGTTAATAGACGGAGGAAGGGTGGAAGGGGAATTCACAAAGAAACGACCAAGGAGGTATATGTCAGGAGCTTCAAACACAAGATTTGAAGGGTATTTACAGTGAAACCAGTAGACCCAGGAAATCAGAACAGGGCACACCACAAGTGCTGGATGAGTACATATAACCAAGAGGAGGGTGCAGAAGATGCTATGAATGCGAACTTGACACCTCAAAGCGTGGGATCCAACAACATCTCTCCATGGGTCCTAAAAGAGGGAGCAGAATATATTGTGTGAGCCATTAACAAAGACCATCAACACATCATTGAAACTGGGCAACTCCCTGAGGTATTGAAAATGGCAAATGAAGTCCAATTCAAAAAAGGGAGACAGACAGTGAGGCGCACTAAACTACAGACCTGTATCAACTAACGTGTATTGTATGCAAGTCATGGAGAAGATCAATCAGGAGGAGAGTGGTGGTGCACCTGGAAAGAAACAAGTGTATAATTGACAACCAGCACGGTTTCAGGGAGGAAATCCTGTGTCACACCTACTAGAGTTTATATGACAAGTGACAGAAAGTAAGACAAGAGAGAGAGGTGTGTGATCGACGCATATTTTTGGACTGCAAGAAGGCCTTCGACACAGTTCCTACACAAGAGGATTCCTGCAAAATCTATAGATCAGGCACACAACAGGAAAGTGCAACTGCAATGATCAGAGAATAACTGACAGGGAGGCAACAACGAGTCATTGTACGCGACGAGGTGTCAGAGTGGGCGCCTGTGACAAAGCGGGGATCCACAGGGGTCAGTCCCTAGGACCTGGCTGTTCTTGTATATGTGAACGACATAAACGAAGGGATAGACTCAGAAGTGTCCTTGTTTGCAGATGATGCGAAGTTTAATGAGAAGAATCAAATCGATAGGATCCGGCAGGACTACTAAAGAGACTGGACAGGCACAAGCCTGGTTCCCAGCAACTTAGGCTCCTTGAATTTAACCCTGCCAAATCAAAGTCCTGAAGATTGGGGGAAGGGCAAAGAAGACCGCAGACACAATATAGTTTTAGATGGCAAAGACGCACACCTCACTCAAGGAAAATGATCTGGGGTGAGATATAACACCGAGCATATCTCCTGATTCTGCACCACAATCAGATTAACAGCTGCAGCATACGGGCGCCTGGAAACCTACGGATAGCGTTCCGATACCTCAGTAAGGATTACGTTTAAGACTTCTGTATACCATTTACGTCCTCAGACCACAAACTGAGTATGCCAACACCAGTTTGGAATCCACACCTAGTCAGCACGTCAAGAAATTAAGAAAGTGCAAAGGTTTGCAGACAGACTAGTTCCCCAGAGCAACGGGGATTGTCCTCACGAAGAAAGTTGACTCGGACACCGGCCTGACGACACTGGAGGCCAGGAGGGTCAGGGAGACATGAATAACGACATAAAAAATACTGCCGGAAAGACAAGGGGACAAAGACGGGATGTTCCAGAAAGGACACAGACACAAGAGGTCGGTCGCAATTGGAAGTGAAACTCAAGATGAATCAAAGGGATGTTAGAAGTAATTTCATCAGTCATAGCGTAGTCAAGCGTGGAATAGCCCTAGAAAGTGAAGATGTGGAGGCGGGAACCATACATAGTTTTAAAAGGCGATGTATGAGAAAGCTCATGGAGCAGGTAGAGAGGACATAGTAGCAATCATTGAAGAGGCGGGCCATGAGCTATGACTCGAACCCCTGCAACCACAAATAGGTGAGTACAAATAGGTGAGTACACAACACACACACACACACCCCACACACATCACACTCACACACACACACACACACACACACACACACCACACACACACACACACACACCACACCCACCCCCCACACAACACACATCCACACACACACCACACACACACAAACACACACCACCCCACACACACAACACACCCACACACCACACACACACACACAACACACACACACGCACACACACACACACCACACACACAACACACACGCACACACACACACACACACACACACACACACACACCCCCCACACACCCAGCACACACACACACCCACACACACACACACACCACCCACACACACACACAGGCTGCAGACCTGGTCCCCAGCATTTGGCCCTGAGTTCAATCCCACCAAGTGCAAGTCATGAAGATGGAAGGGCATAGAAGGCCGCAACGAGTACAGTCTAGGGGTCAGAGACTAACACCTCACCAAGGAAAAAGATCTTGGTGAGTATAACACCATGGCACATCTCCTGAAGCGCACAATCAACCAAATAACTGCTGCAAGCAATATGGGCGCCTATCAAAATCCACAGAACAGCAACCGACATCATAATAAGGAATCTTTCAGGACCCTGTATCACCGTATACGTTAGGCCCCTATTGGAGTAATGCGGCACAGTTTGGAACTTACACGATAGCCAAGCACGTACAGAAACTAAGGAAAGTGCAGAAGTAGCAACAAGACTAGTCCCAGAGCTAAGAAGGTAATGTCCTAAGAGGAATAGGATAAGGGAAATCAACCTGAGGACACTGGAGACAGGAGAGATAGGGGGACATGATAACGACATCAAAAAATCTGAGAGGAAATTTGCAAGGTGGACAAAGTGACAGGAGTTCCATAATAGGACACAGTACACAAGGGAACACAGTGGAATCTGAAGACACAGATGAATCACAGGGATGTTTAGGAATATTTCTTCAGCCACAGAGTAGTCAGTAAGTGAATAGTTTGGGAAGCGATGTAGTGGAGCAGGATCCATACATAGCTTAAAGCAGAGGTATTATAAAGCTCACGGCGCAGGAGAGTGGACCTGTTGCGATCAGTGGAAGATGCGGGGCCAGGAGCTCGGACACGACCCCCCCGCAAACCACAACTAGGTTGAGTAACAACTAAGGTGAGTACACCACACACACACACACAATCCCACAACACACACAACACCACACACACACACCCACACACACACACAACACACACACACACCACACACCCACGACACACACACACACACACACAACTCACACACAACACACACACACACACACACACACACCACACACCACACACACACACACACACACACACACACACACACACACACACACACACACACAACCCCAACACAACACCACACACCACAACACCCACACAACACACACACACACACACACCCCACACACATACAAACACCACACACACACACACACACACACACACACACACACACAACACACACACACAGCAAAGAAAGCTGCGAGGCATGAGACAGAAGGAAGGGAATTAAGAATTTGCTAACGTCCATCAATCTGCCAAGAGGACCAAGGAGTGAAAAGGGAAGATCCGCAGGGTGCAGATGGAGAAGGTTGATGGTCGAATGCTGAGGCCACACAAGGCTATCAAGAGCCACTGGAAAAATCAAGGGAGAAAACTGACCACATACAGGCAGGAACCAAGTCACAGAGGGTTGAGGCAATGGGAGGAAGAAAGGGGCAAAATCAGTGTTTAACCATGGGCATTCAGGAGAGAGAGGAAGGACACACAACTGAAAGGAAAGCAGGAAAGACAGAAAGGAGATTGAGAAAATCATCACGGAAATAGGTGAAGAGATGGGAACGCGATTGTCAAATTTTCAGAGAATAGGGGGGTAATCGAAGGGGAGAAACCGACCTATCACAAGCTAATCCAGGACGGAAACAGTGCGGAACAGATCCTCCAAGAGAAACCACGATTGAAATACTCGGAAGAGTACAAGAGATGTGTTCCTAACAGAGACAGAACAAAACAGAACGCAGCAGCTGAGGGAGAGGACAAAAAAGCGAAAGGAGCTAGAAAGACAAGGCGGTAACCAGCAAGGTCAAGTCAAAGCAGGAACAGAACAGCAGGGCAAGCACACACACAACGACTCTCGAACCATACAACCTATCACCCCATCCCAACACACCCTACAATATCCATACCCCCAGCCCCACCCAACACCGAGCTATAGAATCCCACAGTAACCACCAGGTCTCCCACCCTCACAGGCCCCCCCCAAACCACAGTGTTGGAAAGAAACATAAGGTATGGTACACAAACGCTGATTGGAAGTAACAAAATAAGTGGGAGGAGTGCACGAAAAGAGTCAAAGAAAGCATCCACCGTACATCATAGCTTTCTCACAGAAACCAAGCTTACAGTATGAAAACAGATGCCATCTTTCCACCACGGAAACCAAATCCTGAGGAAATACAGAGGGAACATGGGGGGTGGAGGAGTGGCGTTGCTGAACAAAAATCGCTGGAATTTTGATGAGCTGGAGAGAGTGAGATACCGGAGAAGAACGTATTACATAGTGGAACACTTCACACTGGAGGTCCCAAGGTGTAAAGCATTGAATGTTAAAAACCCACCACAGAACAGCAGGAGGCCAAGGCAAGAGTACGACGCGACATAGAGCATGGTTGACACACGCTAGAGTGTGGCCATAAGAGCTCATGCAGCAGGGCAAAGCTCCTATCATGGTGACTTTAACCACCAAGGAGATCGATAGGGAGAACTTGGACCCACATGGGGGCCAAGAAACCTGGAGGGCTAAGATGATGGAGGTGGTAACTGGAGAACTTCATGTACAACACGTAAGGTGACACTACAAGATAGAGAGGAGAGGATGACCACAAGGCTGGACATAGTATACACCATCAGTAGTGCAGATATCGAGGACATCAAAATGAAAGACCCCTTGGGCCAGTGGACCATTGGATAAAAGCTTCGAATACACAAAGAGCTACAAGTGAGGGCGAAGCAGGAAGGCCAAGGACGAATGAAGCCAAACTACAAGAAAGGGGACTACACAGACAGAGGAACTACCTGAACGGGGTTCATTGGGACAGAGAACTGGCAGGGAAGCCAGTTAATGAGAAGAAGGAATATGTACAACAAAAATGCAAGGAGGCTGAGGAGAGGTTTGACCCAGGTACATGAGTAATGAAAAAGCCAGGATGAGCCCATGTTTACCCCAAAGGTGCAGGAGGAAAACACCAATGTGCAAGGGAATGGAAGAAATATAGAAGCAAAGGACCCAGTGAATAAGGAGAACAGCGTAGAGCCAGAAACGAAATATGCACAGATAAGAAGGGAGGCCCAAAGACAATATGAAAAATGACATAGCAGTCGAAAGCCAAATCTGACCCTAAACTGTTGTACAGCCACATCAGGAGGAAAAACAACAGTCAAGGACCAGGTAATCAGGCTAGAAAGGAATGAGGAGAGATAACAGAAATGACCGTGAAGTATGTGAAGAACCAACAAGAGATTCAAAGAAGTACACAGAGGAGACAGAAGGGACTCCAGACAGACGGAGAGGTGGGCACACCACCAAGTGTCTGGACACAGTGCACCACCACCGAGGAAGAATGTGAAGGAGGCTTCTGAGTGAGCTAGATACCTCAAACTCAATGTGGCTCCAGATAACATCACCCCATGGGTATTGAAGAGGGGAGCGTAGGACTACTGAGTACCCTAACAACATATACAATTCATCTAACGAAACAGGGAGATGTGCCCTGATGCATGGAAGACAGCAAATGTAGCTCAATCTTTAAAAAAAGGAACAGACAAGAAGCATTAAAACTACAGACCAGTGTCACTGACATGTATAGTATGCAAAATCATGGAGAAGATTATCAGAGAAGAGTGGTGTGAACACCTAGAAGGAATGATCACATCCAACAGCACCACATGGTTTTCAGGGACGGGAAACCTGTGTCCCACAAACCAACTGGAGTACTATGACATGGTGACAGCAGTAAGACAAGAGAAGAGAGGGGTGGGTGGTAATTGAATTTTCATGTAACTGCAAGAAGCGTTTGACACAGTTTCCACACAAGAGATTGGGTGCAAAAACTGGAAAGGACCAAGCAGGGATAACATGGAAGGCACTACCAAAGGATCAGGGAATACTGTTCAGGAAGACAGCAGCGAGTCAAGTACGTGCGAGGTGTCCAGAGTGGGCACCTGGTGGACCAGCGGGGTCCCGCAGGGGACAGTCCTAGGAACCAGTGCTGTATCTGGTATTATGTGGGAACGACAATGACCGGAAGAATAGACTCTGAGGTGGTCCCCCTGTTTGCAGATGACGTGAAGTTTGATTGAGAAGAAAACACTCGATCGAAGACCAAGGCAGAACTACAAAGGGATCTGGACAGGCCCAGCAGGACCTGGTCCACAATTGGCTCCTGGAGTTCAATCCCACCAAGTAGCAAAGTATCATGAAGATTGGGGAAGGGCAAAAAGGCCGCAGACGGAGTCCAGTCAAGGGGGTCAGAGACTACAAACCTCACCTCACGAAAAAGATCTTGGTGGAGTATAAACACCAGGCACAACCCAGAAGCGCACATCAACCAAATAACTGCTGCAGCATATGGCGCCTAGCAAACCTCAGAACATCAATTCCGACATCTTCATAAGGAATCGTTCAGGCCCTGTACACCGTATACTTAGGCCCATATTGGAGTATGGGGCACCATTTGGAACCCACACCTACCAAAGCACGTAAAGAAACTAGAGAAATGCAAAGTTTCAACAAGACAGCCCGAGCTAAGAGGTATGTCCACGAGGAGAGGTAAGGGGAAATCAACCTACGACACTGGGGGACAGGAAAATTGGGGGGGCTTGATAACGACATACAAAATACGAGGGGAAATTTGAAAGGGGACAAAGACAGGTGTTCCGAGTTTGGGAACCAGTAAAAAGGGGCCCCTTTGGGAAAAGCTGAAGACAAGATAAATCACGGGAGTTAGGAAGTATTTCTCACCCACAGAGTAGTCAGTAAGGGGAAAGTTTGGAAGCATGTAGTGAGGCGGGATCCATACAATTTTTAAAGCAGAGGATGATAAAGCTCACGGCTCAGGGAGAGTGACCTAGTACGATCAGGAAAGGCGGGGCCAGGACTCGGGCCGACCCCCCCCAAACCTCAACAGGTAGTACAATAGGTGAGTAACACAAACACACCCCAAACCCCCAAACCCCACACACACACCCACACCACACCCCCAAAACCACACCACAACACACACACAACACCACACAACACACACAAACCCCACCCACACACACCACCACACACACCACACACACAACACACCCCCCCCACCACACCACACACTCACACACCACACACACACAACCACACCCACACACCCCACACACACACACACACACACCACACACAACAACACCCCACACAACACACACACACACACCACACACACACACACACACACACACACCCACACACCACACACACACACACACCACACACACACACACACACACGTCACACAAGTCATATAATAAAGTAATTATCTGTCATAACTTTACACGTGCATTAATATAATCCAGAGATAAATAACAAACATATATACCACACTGGCAATGTCAGTACTGACTTATTTATATCAGTAGTCTCGTTATAGCGACCACCCTTGCTATCCACCACTCGTGTTATCGACCACTCTGTCTAGTGACCACCATCACTAGTTACTACAGTTACCAGTTACCACCCTCACCAGTTACCTCCCTTATCAGTTACCACCGTTTTCAATTACCTCCCTCACCAGTTACCACCCTTATCAGTTACAACCATTTTCCGTTACACCCTCCCCAGTACCATCACATTTCCACCCTTATCAGTTACCACCCTCACCAGTTACCACCCTCACCAGTTACCATCCTCACCAGTTACCACCCTCACCAGATACCACCCTCACCAGTTACAACCCTCACCAGATACCACCCTCACCACTTACCACCCTCACTAGTTACCACCCTCACCAGTTACAACCCTCACCAGTTACCACCCTCATCAGTTACCACCCTCACCAGTTACCACCCTCACCAGTTACAACCCTTATCAGTTACATCCCTCACCAGTTACCACCCTCACCAGTTACCTCCCTTACTAGTTACCACCCTCACCAGTTACAACCCTCACCAGTTACCACCCTCACCAGTTACCACCCTCACCACTTACCACCCTCACTAGTTACCACCCTCACCAGTTACAACCCTCACCATTTAAACCCCCCCCTCACCATTTTACCACCCTACCAGTTACCACCCTCCCCAGTTACCATCCTCACCAGTTACTACCTTCTCCAGTTACCACCCTCACCAGTTACTACCATCCCTAGTTACCACCCCTCACCAGTTACCATCCTCACCATTACCACCCTCACCAATTACCACCCTCCCCAGTTGCCACTCTCACTAGATACTACCTTCCCTAATTACCACCCCCCACTAGTCACCCCCTCACCAGTTACCACCGTCACCAGTTGCCACCTTCCCCAGTTACCACTGTCCCTAGTTACCACCCTTCCTAGTTACCACCCTCCCTAGTTACCACCCTCACCATTTATTTCCATCCCAGTTACCACCCTCACCAGCTACCACCTTCACCAGTTAACCACCTTCACTAGTTATCGCCCTCACCAGTTACCACCCTCACAAGTTCCACTCTCACCAGTTACCACCCTCACCAGTTACCACCCTCAAAAGTTACCATTCTCACCAGTTACCACCCTCACCAGTTACCATTCTCACCAGTTACCACCCTCACCAGATACCACCCTCACCAGTTACAACCCTCACCAGATCCCACCCTCACCATTTACCCCCCTCACTAGTTACCACCCTCACCAGTTAAAACCCCTCACCAGTTACCACCCTCATCATTTAAACCACCCTCACCAGTTACAACCCTTATCAGTTACATCCCTCACCAGTTACCACTCTCACCAGTTACCTCCCTTACCAGTTACCACCCTCACCAGTTACCACCCTCACCAGTTAAAACCCCTCACCAGTTACCACCCTCACCAGTTCCCACCCTCCCAGTTACCATCCTCACCAGTTACTACCTTCTCCAGTTACCACCCTCACCAGTTACTACAATCCCTAGTTACCACCCCTCACCAGTTACCACCCTCACCATTACCACGCTCACCAATTACCACCCTCCCCAGTTACCACTCTCACTAGATACTACCATCCCTAATTACCACCCCTCACCAGTCACCCCCTCACCAGATACCACCCTCACCACTTACCACCCTCACTTGTTACCACCCTCACCAGTTACAACCCTCACCAGTTACCACCCTCATCAGTTACCACCCTCACCAGTTACCCCCCTCACCATTAAAACCCCTTATCAGTTACATCCCTCCCAGTTACCACCTCACCAGTTCCCTCCTTACTAGTTACACCCTCACCAGTTACAACCCTCACCGTTACCACCCTCACCAGTTACACCCTCACCCCCTTACCACCCTCACTTTACCACCCTCCCCAGTTACAACCCTCACCAGTTACCACCCTCACAGTTACCACCCTCACCAGTTACCACCCCCCCCATTTTACCATCCTCACCATTACTACCTTCTCCAGTTACCACCCTCACCAGTTACTACCATCCCTAGTTACCACCCTCACCAGTTACCATCCTCACCATTACCACCCTCACCAATTACCACCCCCCCATTTGCCACTCTCACTAGACACTACCATCCTAATTACCACCCCCCACCAGTCCCCCCCTCACCAGTTACCACCGTCACCATTTTCCCCACCTTCCCCCAGTTACCACTGTCCCTAGTTACCACCCTTCCTAGTTACCACCCTCCCTAGTTACCACCCTCACCATTTACTACCATCCCCAGTTACCACCCTCACCAGCTACCACCTTCACCAGTTACCACCTTCACTAGTTATCGCCCTCACCAGTTACCACCCTCACAAGTTACCACTCTCACCAGTTACCACCCTCACCAGTTACCACCCTCACAAGTTACCATTCTCACCAGTTACCACCCTCACCAGTTACCATCCTCACCAGTTACCACCCTCACCAGATACCACCCTCACCAGTTACAACCCTCACCAGATACCACCCTCACCATTTACCACCCTCACTAGTTACCACCCTCACCAGTTACAACCCTCACCAGTTACCACCCTCATCAGTTACCACCCTCACCAGTTACAACCCTTATCAGTTACATCCCTCACCAGTTACCACTCTCACCAGTTACCTCCCTTACCAGTTACCACCCTCACCAGTTACCACCCTCACCAGTTACAACCCTCACCAGTTACCACCCTCACCAGTTACCACCCTCCCCAGTTACCATCCTCACCAGTTACTACCTTCTCCAGTTACCACCCTCACCAGTTACTACCATCCCTAGTTACCACCCCTCACCAGTTACCACCCTCACCATTACCACGCTCACCAATTACCACCCTCCCCAGTTACCACTCTCACTAGATACTACCATCCCTAATTACCACCCCTCACCAGTCACCCCCTCACCAGTTACCACCGTCACCAGTTGCCACCTTCCCCAGTTACTACTGTCCCTAGTTACCACCCTTCCTAGTTACCACCCTCCCTAGTTACCACCCTCACCATTTACTACCGTCCCCAGTTACCACTCTCACCAGTTACCAACTTCACCAGTTACCACCTTCACTAGTTATCGCCCTCACCAGTTACCACCCTCACAAGTTACCACTCTCACCAGTTACCACCCTCACCAGTTACCGCTCTCACCAGTTACCACTCTCACCAGTTACCACCCTCACCAGTTACCACCCTCACCAGTTACCGCTCTCACCAGTTACCACCCTCGCCAGTTACCACTCTCAGCAGTTACCACCCTCACCAGTTACCACTCTCAGCAGTTACCACCCTCACCAGTTACCACCCTCACCAGTTACCACCCTCACCAGTTACCACCCTCACCAGTTACCACAGTCTCTCCCTGTTCACATCACCTGGAAACTGCTTGAAAAGTAATGTACAAATAATATTTTTAGCCAAATTCTAGCGTAAACTAATCTAAAAGTGAACGCCCTGAAATTATTTTGTACGTGGTAATGCAGCTGCAACAACATTCATTACCTCTGATAATGTTGCAGAGGAAGTGCTTGAACGTGACCTAGTCCCCGTCAAGGTTCCTTGATGCAGGTGACTTGGCTCTTGATTCTATTGTATTTGTTTTCCACTTAATTAATATTATCCCTTCGAGTATATCTTTTCTCCTAATTATAATATTATTAAATAATAATAATAAAAGCCGGTGGGAGGAATAAAAATAGAACGAGACAATAACAACAGTAAGATGATCACATTAAAATAACATTAAAAATAACGGCAGTAACATGAGCACAAAAGGAACACTGAAAGTTACAGCAGTAACACTAACACCGAAAGTAACAGCAATAACACAAGTACTGAAAGTAACAGCAGCAATAGTAACACTGCAACACACGTAGAGTACTGTACCGTGCTAGGTAGTCCTAAAATCTTGAACACAGCCTACCGAAATCTACTCTCAATATGTTAAATTTGAATTCAGTCAGCAGAACGTGTGAGCAAAGCCTAGAAATAACGAGAGAAACTGAATGTGCTTTGGCAATAGAGTTGTAGATAAGTGGAGCAAACTCCCCGGTTGCGTCATGGAGACGAGAACTGTGCGTAGCTTCATGTATGGGTTTCACAGTAATGTGAGTGGGTGTGGTTGGGTGAGAGTCGAACCTGTATAGCATGGTCTAATGGACCTATTGCTGTGTTCCTTCGTTTTTATGACCTTATGTGCACACAGTGGCCACTTTATTGGGTATAGATGTGCACCGTTACTGCAGATATCTAATAATCCAATCACGTGCCTAAAAGCATGCAGTCTTGGTCAAGAGGTTCAGCGGTTGCTCAGACCGAACATCAGAATGGGGAAGATCTAAGTGACTTTGACTGTGGAGTGATTGTTGGTGCTTAATAGGATGGTTTGAGTATCTCAGAAAGTGATGCTCTCCTGAGATTTTCTCACATAACAGTGTCTGGAGTTTACAGAGAATGTTATGAAAAACACAAAACATCCAGAGAGCGACGGTTCCGTGGGCGTAAACGCCTTGTTAATGAGAAAGATCAGAGGAGAATGACCAGACTGGCTCAGACTGACAGGAAGGTGACAGTAACTCAAATAACGGCGCGTTACAACGGTGGCATGCAGAAGAACCTTGAAGTGGATGGGCTACAATAGCAGAAGACCACACTGGGCTCCACTCCTGTCAACTAAGAAGAGAAAACTGAGGCTGCAGTGGGCACAGGCTCACCAAAACTGGACAGCTGAAGACTGGAAAAACGTCCCCTGGTCTGACTAATCGCGATTTCTGCTGCTATTTCTAGATGATAGAGTCGGAAATTGGTGTAAGCTTTTGGGATGTGGTAGAACGAGAGATTCGCAGAAAGAATGTACCAACAAATCTGCAGCAACTGCGTGATCCTTTCATATCAACATGTACCAGAATCTCTAAGGAATGTTTCCAGCACCTTGTTGAATCCATGCCACGAAGAATTCAGGCTGTTCTGGTGATAACGGGCGGGGGGCCCTACCCAGTCCTAGAAGGGTGTACGTAATAGAGTAGCCACTGTGTGTATACCAGTGTGAATATCGCACTGCAGCAGCAACGCCCAGTAGCAAAGCGGATCCGGTGACACGATGCAGCTATGTTCAACTCAATCAAATTAGCGAGAACACGAGAGATGATAACAATGAACACGCAGAACACAAACTGTTAAGTTGCATTACCCAACGACGATGTTATAAAAAAATTGCATTTGCAAATATTTTCATAGGTAGTGCGAGTGGTGATATGCCGACATTATACCCATCCGTGTATGTTATGATGATCATACCATCATTATATCACTCAAAAATATGACAGCGGACCAGAGGCGAGAGTGCCATATTAACAAGCGGACGCTCGGGTTTCAATATATTAGAGAGATTAAACCGGTAGTGTGATTATTTTTATGAAGGCAATTGCAAGCAAGGAATGGCCATAGAGATTTTTGGATGCGTGCGTATATTTTTAAAAAGCATCAGGAAATTATTATTTATTTATCTAGAAGCCCCCAAAAAATTATTTTGACATAATTATATATATATATCTGACATGAAATGATAAGCAGGATATTTATTCTATAATAAGGTATAATATAACCGAGTTTTTTGAAACTTTATTTCTAAAAATTATTTTGTATAGATGATTATATAATTTGGATGTATATTTATTTATTGGTAAATGATTATTTTTATTATTGTTTCAGACGCTGACTTAAAATAAATAATTTTGAGAGATAATTTATGCATTATGTAATGAAGTGCGACAGTTTTCGATCCTAGCTAAAAATTTGCTTAATCACAATATGAGGCGGTTTATCTCGGCCCAGATTAGACTACCTGACCTCATCTCGGTTGTCAGGTAGACAGACAACTGTCTACCTGACCTCACCTCAGACGTCATTTTTCAGGTCACTGTGAGCCACTCACATGCCACTCTCCGCCTACATATATTCTATTATTTTTAAACTCTGTATGTTAGAATTCGTCAAGGTTCCAGGACCGGAACATTTTCTAGTATATATGACCTAGTGTTTACTCACGTATCTTATTCAGCGAATTTGTAGGTATCAGTTACTAAGGTTTATACCAGCCTACTTACTACTACCACTACTGAGAGGGGAGAGTGAGGATAGTGGAAGAGAAGCGAGGGAAAGAGGAGTGCGAGAATGAGGAATGGAATGAGTGCGAGAAAGTGCCGGAGCTAGACCCAGCCGCATGGCGTTAGTTGGCCTGAGTTGAAAAAGATGTGCTTCTTGTGCTGCTGCTTGCTGAGCTGACTGTATGCTACATTTTTTAACGTGGCGGGGCTGGGCAGTAGGCAGCGCCAGGGCGTCATGCGCAGGTTTGCATTTTTCGAATGCTGTGGTAGGTAGACGGAAAGGGATTTGGTACTGACGGCTCGTAAAGGGCGTCATTTAAGATTCATCCCTGAAGAGGGCAGGGCAGAAGATTTAGTCAGAGACTAAGTATAGAAACGAGGAGGAGCAGGGTTGTGAAGAAATTAAAGTAGGTTAGAGAGTTGTGTGGCCGTCTTATGGTTTCGTCTAAGTATGTTGTTCTTGAGTTTGAATTGTTTCCAGTCAGTCGACTTGCTTGTTACTGAACTCTTTCCAGAAGACGTTTAGCATATTAGATCCAATGAACTAGTGAAGCACATTCTACTAGAACGAACTAGCAGCTTAACGGTGGGAGAATGTGCACCATGTGCAGTACTCTGTCGGTCAAGCCTAGAAGACTAGATGGAACTTCGGCTTAGCCTAGAAGACCGGCTGGAACTTCGGCTTAGCCTAGAAGACCAGCTGGAACTTCGGCTTAGCCTAGAAGAAAAGCTGGAAATTCGGCTTAGCCTAAAAGACCAGCTGGAACTTCGGCCTAGCCTAGAAGACCAACTTGAACTTCGGTCTCAAACAATCTAGCTGGGAAAGGCCCATCGTTGAAAACACTGCTGTAGCTATACTAGAGGGTACAGGCTCTGAAAGGGAGAGAACTCTCTTCTTATGTGTGAGTTTCCATCTTTCTGGTGACTCTCTTAACTACTGTAGTTTTCGCGACTAGCACGAGTCTTTACCCTTAGCGAGTACGCCTAGCAGCTCCTGTTCACACAGTGTATCTGTAGCAACGTGGTAGCCGACCAATGTGGGCTGTATGTTCTGAACTGTTTATGTTTCAAAGAAGGGTATGTTAGCCACAGAGAAGTCAGAGAGATCATATGGAGAAACCTTGCTACAGCCTAGAGGAACCTCGATCTTTATTTTTATCGTCCAGCAACCCCGGAATGCTTGTTAGCCGCCCTGATGGGATCACATTATGTCCCTTAAAGGATGGCAGAACTGGTGTTAGGCTATACATGTTTATCTGCCCTAGCCGACACCTACATTCCATGTGGCTCTTCTCAATAGGGTGGTGCTGCTGATCACAGGGAAGAGCACAGGTTCAGTAAGTGTAAGGCTCTGGCCCACTATTATCTCATTGTCATATTAGTTTAGTGACCCTTGGCCCCTGGAGTAAGGCTGCCACGGGCTTTCTGGATGAGTGGATTTCAAGCTCATCGTCCTGGATCTCTACAGTTTCAAGTTTAAAATTCCCTTGTCTCTCAAGTAACTGATACTGAAAAGGAGTTACTAGCCCCATGCTTCTAACATTGACACATATTGCAAATGGAGGAAAAATTGCAGTCAGTTTTCCCACAGAACTGAAAGAAAACAATAAGAAAGAAATAGAATAGCAGGGGAACGAACTTATATCTTGATTTTTTTCTAACAATCCAAACAGAGAGAGAAATTTACTGATAAACTGTGCTTAATAGCCTGGCAGGTAAAGATACATGGAATTCCTAATATTCCAATGATTGCGAATTGGAGGAGAACCAAAAAAAAATATTTTTTTCCCCCTGGCTCAATGATTGTAGTAATATTCACTGATAACTTTTATGAAGCTGACCAGCAGAGAGGAGAAAAAGTGTCTCTTCATACTGCAGCTGCTTCAGCGAGTTAGTTCTTGTTAATCGAACTCACTCGCGAACTCAGGAGTGCAACTCTCACTTCTGTGGACTCTGGAGTTCAATATCATGTACTCCGCCTCAGAGTACACCTCACCAGCACAAGACGCACTACCACCACCATACTATGCAGCCACAATTTGCAATCTTGTTTTGCAAGCTGCATTTCAGCGACAACATTTTCAATAGTATTGTGAAGTAATATTGATTTTTAAAATTGCCTAACATGATTTAATTAGTAATATATCACAATACATACGACAATCATGCAATATGCAATACCTGAAGATGCTTTGAATGTAATAATGTAACTTGTACACTTGTCATGTGATATTTCATCATGACACGAAGCCTCAGGGTTCTGGTGTTGCAACCACAATAATGTTTATAGTATTACAGCCACAACAATGTTCACAGTGTGCTGCAGGTAGTAGTGAGAGACAGTGGATGAATCTCCAGTAAAGTAATATTCTTTTATTATTTACTGACAACAGCCCTTCAGTTTGTGTGTCCTTTCTGCTATTTGTTCCCAGTTATCAATATATATATAAGGAATTCGCAAGAGCAGGCGAAATATACACAAACACTGATCTCTGGCCGAAGGAGACTCGAAGCTACGAACCTTGGAACAAGGTACGCAGTGCCTTACCATTCTCACCACACTGGACCAAGTGTGGTGAGAACGGCAAGGCACTGCGTACCTTGTTCCAAGGTTCGTAGCTTCGAGTCTCCTTCGGCCAGAGATCAGTGTTTATGTATATATATATTCAGTTCATTTTTTCACCGTATTCTAGCATTTGTTATTGTATACGTCTAGGAAGACTCGAGAGCTTGCCAGCGCCTCTACCACAGTACCATGAGACTCACCAGAAATGAGATCATCTAGCTCACTCTAGCCTTTGTACTGTCAGCTGAGGAAGCTGTGTATCTCCTCAGCATCCTCTCTAGCTGGTGTCTTGAGTACTTCCTGAGGGAGGTAGTGCGTGCCCGCGCTGAAGCAAGAACGATATCTGTGTGTATATTACGGACAGTATTTGTTTAATAAAAACTGACATTGCATAGTTCATCCTCCAGTTTAAACAGTGTATGGGGAGTTATCATCACTCAAATATATTTATTTATAAATTAACATGTACTAAACCCAGGAGGGCCATACATCCATATGAATCAGGGAGGAACAAATAACGGAGGTGAAAAAAGACATAGGGGAAGGAAGGAGAATGGGGATAACATGACAATAGAGACGTAAGTCGCCCAATCATAGTTATATCATTATTGTTAGTTAAGGGATCGTAAGTGTAAATGAATGGAGTGCATGTGGAAGACTGAATAGGAAATTAAAAAAAAATAATAAAGGATTATATTAGCAGAGTTAGTGTACCGTCGTATATTTGTAAATTTAAGAGTCACACTGATAGTCAGATTCACAGTAAAACAAAAAAAAATGCTGTGAGAGGGGAGACTAAGGTTTACCATGGCTCAAGACTCTAAGACTTACCGTGGCTCTAAAGTTTACCATGTCTGAAAACCCTACTAAGGCTTACCGTAGTTTTAAGACTTCTCGTGGTTCTAAGACTTTCCGTGGTTCTAAGACTTTCCGTGGTTCTAAGATTTACCTTGGTTCGAAGACTTACCGTGGCTCGAAGACTTTCCGTGGTTCTAAGACTTACCGTGGTTCGAAGACTTACCGTGGCTCGAAGACTTACCGTGGTTCTAAGACTTACCATGGTTCTAAGGCTTGCCGTGGCTCTGTGTTCACTGTGTTCACTACAAACTATGATCACCAGCACCACAGTCTTGCATCACCAGGGAAAACTCACCAACCTGTTGAGACAACGAGCACTTGGTTATATTCTTGGGTCAACAGGAAGTCCGAATGGCGTCTGTAACGAAAGTTATATTTGCGTTGTGAATGAGAGAGTAAAAGAAAGAGCCCGACTCTGGACTCTCTGGTAATCTAGTTTCTAAGAGATGGTGGAAAAAGAGCGTTTTGGTTTCTAGATGGTTGATAATGAGAGATGAATTTTTCTTTGATGGTGAAGGTGTTTAAGTTTTATGTAGACGGGAGAGAGAGAGAGAGAGAGAGAGAGAGAGAGAGAGAGAGAGAGAGAGAGAGAGAGAGAGAGAGAGAGAGAGAGAGAGAGAGAGAGAGAGAGAGAGAGCGAGAGGGAGAGAGAGAGAGAGCGAGAGGGAGAGAGAGAGCGAGAGAGAGAGAGAGAGAGAGAGAGAGAGAGAAGAGAGAGAGAGAGAGAGAGAGAGAGAGAGAGAGAGAGCGAGAGGGAGAGAGAGAGAGAGAGATGGAGATATTCCTGTCAGTTTCTTATCTTCTTGACATTATCTTTATTTCTGGCAGTTATTCTGTTTCTCTCTTTCTACCCGTATGTGTATATATATCCGCCTGTTTACTTTGTTTGACTCTCTGTCTCTGTCTGTCTGTCTGTCTCTCTCTCTCACTGAATACAATTGGTTGTACTCAACAAACACACACACACATACACACGCAGTCGTAGAGCCAATATGCACAGATAAGAAGGGAGGCCCAAAGACAATATGAAAACGACATAGCAGCGAAAGCCAAATCTGACCCGAAACTGTTGTACAGCCACATCAGGAGGAAAACAACAGTCAAGGACCAGGTAATCAGGCTAAGGAAGGAAGGAGGAGAGACAACAAGAAATGACCGTGAAGTATGTGAGGAACTCAACAAGAGATTCAAAGAAGTGTTCACAGAGGAGACAGAAGGGGCTCCAGAAAGACGGAGAGGTGGGGCACACCACCAAGTGCTGGACACAGTGCACACAACCGAGGAAGAAGTGAAGAGGCTTCTGAGTGAGCTAGATACCTCAAAGGCAATGGGGCCAGATAACATCTCCCCATGGGTATTGAGAGAGGGAGCAGAGGCGTTATGTGTACCCCTAACAACAATATTCAATACATCTATCGAAACAGGGAGATTGCCGGAGGCATGGAAGACAGCAAATGTAGTCCCAATCTTTAAAAAAGGAGACAGACATGAAGCATTAAACTACAGACCAGTGTCACTGACATGTATAGTATGCAAAATCATGGAGAAGATTATCAGGAGAAGAGTGGTGGAACACCTAGAAAGCAACAATCTCATCAACAGCAGCCAACATGGTTTCAGGGACTGGAAATCCTGTGTCACAAACCTACTGGAGTTCTATGACATGGTGACAGCAGTAAGACAAGAGAGAGAGGGGTGGGTGGATTGCATTTTCTTGGACTGCAAGAAGGCATTTGACACAGTTCCACACAAGAGATTGGTGCAAAAACTGGAGGACCAAGCAGGGATAACAGGGAAGGCACTACAATGGATCAGGGAATACTTGTCAGGAAGACCAGCGGGGTCCCACAGGGGTCAGTCCTAGGACCAGTGCTGTTTCTGGTATTTGTGAACGACATGACGGAAGGAATACTCTGAGGTGTCCCTGTTTGCAGATGACGTGAAGTTGATGAGAAGAATTCACTCGATCGAAGACCAGGCAGAACTACAAAGGGATCTGGACAGGCTGCAGACCTGGTCCAGCAATTGGCTCCTGGAGTTCAATCCCACCAAGTGCAAAGTCATGAAGATTGGGGAAGGGCAAAGAAGACCGCAGACGGAGTACAGTCTAGGGGACCAGAGACTACAAACCTCACTCAAGGAAAAAGATCTTGGGGTGAGTATAACACCAGGCACATCTCCTGAAGCGCACATCAACCAAAAAACTGCTGCAGCATATGGGCGCCTAGCAAACCTCAGAACAGCATTCCGACATCTTAATAAGGAATCATTCAGGACCCTGTACACCGTGTACGTTAGGCCCATATTGGAGTATGCGGCACCAGTTTGGAACCCACACCCAGCCAAGCACGTAAAGAAACTAGAGAAAGTGCAAAGGTTTGCAACAAGACTAGTCCCAGAGCTAAGTGGTATGTCCTACGAGGAGAGGTTAAGGGAAATCAACCTGACGACACTGGAGGACAGGAGAGATAGGGGGGACATGATAACGACATACAAAATACTGAGAGGAATTGACAAGATGGACAAAGACAGGATGTTCCAGAGATTGGACACAGTAACAAGGGGACACAGTTGGAAGCTGAAGACACAGATGAATCACAGGGATGTTAGGAAGTATTTCTTCAGCCACAGAGTAGTCAGTAAGTGGAATAGTTTGGGAAGCGATGTAGTGGAGGCAGGATCCATACATAGCTTTAAGCAGAGGTATGATAAAGCTCACGGCTCAGGGAGAGTGACCTAGTAGCGATCAGTGAAGAGGCGGGGCCAGGAGCTCGGACTCGACCCCCGCAACCTCAACTAGGTGAGTACACACACACACACAGATACACACACACACACACACACACACACACACACACACAGATACACACACACACACACACACACACACACACACACACACACACACACACACACACACACACACACACACACACACACACACACACATATACCACGTAAATATTCACAAAAAGGTGAGTACACACAGGCTAGTATAAACAAACCATACCCCGGCCGGGATTGAACCCGCGGTCAGAGAGTCTCAAAACTCCAGCCCGTCGCATTAGCCACTAGACCAGCTAGCCACAATAAGAGTTCGTCACGGCCACGCTAGGTGGAGATTCGTCTGTAAAAACTTGCATTTGTGGTCACAGTGGTGCCTGTGCTAACCTTCCTATGGTGTAGAAATATACCTAGTTGGACGAATCTTATTGTGGCTAGCTGGTCTAGTGGCTAACGCGACGGGCTGGAGTTTTGAGACTCTCTGACCGCGGGTTCAATCCCGGCCGGGGTATGGTTTGGTTGCAATCGTGTCATTACGATTTCGCGAGTCGTTTAGTATAAACAAAGGAGTACCAAAAAACGAGTACCAACAAACGAGTATCAACAAACAAGTACCAGTAGTCTCAACCCCTCAACCTTATCACGCAAAACCTGGTAAAGCCGCATTATAATTGAAATATAAATACAAATCAAATTTTAGCCAGACTCAGTAATAAAACATCTTATGAAACCGACCACAACAAATCATCTACGATTAATGAGCAAGTTATACCTGCATTTGCATTAAACAAATTATCTGTATTTATTTCCAATTTAAATTACACTCACTATCCCCCGCGCGCGATTACATTGCAATGTTTCGCTAATTATATAGGATTATATACCAAATGCAATTATATATAAAGGATTTTTTTTGTATGGGTGTAGTTAATTGAGGAAGATATATTTTGGTGTTTGTTCCGGACAGGTGAGTATTTTTATATATAACACAGTGGTTTGTTGAGGCGAGAGATGATGAGTTGAGTTGTGTGTGTGTACTCACCTATATGTGCTCATCTATGTAGGGTTGCTGGGGTCGAGGCTTAGCTCCTGGCCCCGCCTCTTCGCTGGTCGGTCCAGGGTTTAATCTTTCCTGGTTTCGAAAGTCTTATAGAACCTCTTCTTAAAGCTATGTATGGATCCCGCTTTTACCACTTCGTTCTCCAGGTTCTTTCGCTTCTTCACCACTCTAAGGCTGAAGAAATACTTCCTGGAATCACACATGCATCGATTCCGACACCTCGTCTCGGACAATCACTCGATGTTTCCTACCTGTCAGGTATGACTTGATTATTGTGATGCTTTCTCTGTTATTCCTAACTGATTCTCTAGTTTGTGCGCCGGTCTCTCGTGCAGTACTGTGTCTAAGACCATCTGACAATCCAGGAAGATGCAATCAACCCATTCCTCTCACTCCTGCCTTACGTTTGTTACCTTGTCCTTGAATTCCAATTGGTCTGTGAGAGAGGATTTACCATCTCTAAAACCATGCTGTCACACTCCCCACCCATGCTGCAGGGGTACATCACTGCAGTCATACTCCCACCCATGCTGCAGGTGTACAACACTGCTGTCAGACACCCCACCCATGCTGCAGGGGTACAACACTGCTGTCACACACCCCACCCATGCTGCAGGAGTACAACACTGCTGTCACACACCCCACCCATGCTGCAGGGGTACAACACTGCTGTCACACTCCCCACCCATGCTGCAGGGGTACAACACTGCTGTCACACTCCCCACCCATGCTACAAGGGTACAACACTGCTGTCACACACCCCACCCATGCTGCAGGGGTACAACACTGCTGTCACAATCCCCACCCATGCTACAAGGGTACAACACTGCTGTCACACTCCTCACCCATGCTGCAGGGGTACAACACTGCTGTCACACACCCCACCCATGCTGCTGGAGAACAACACTGCTGTCACACTCCCCACCCATGCTGCAAGGGTACAACACTGCTGTCACACTCCTCACCCATGCTGCAGGGGTACAACACTGCTGTCACACTCCCCACCCATGCTACAAGGGTACAACACTGCTGTCTCACTCCTCACCCATGCTGCAGGGGTACAACACTGCTGTCACACACCCCACCCATGCTGCAGGGGTACAACACTGCTGTCACACACCCCACCCATGCTGCAGGAGTACAACACTGCTGTCACACACCCCACCCATGCTGCAGGGGTACAACACTGCTGTCACACACCCCACCCATGCTGCAGGGGTACAACACTGCTGTCACCCCCTCCCTCACCCATGCAGCAGAGGTCAACGCTGCCGTCACTACAGCTACACAGGTGTTAATATCACAACGACAAGCTGACAGCTATAGATTCATGACAACAATGACAGGTATTCTCTGGCGCAGCCAACATTAAATGTAATGTGTCGTTGTATTCTCTAATATTTATCGTTTTTTCAGTATTATGCAGTATTTATCAAGTTGCATTACTTATTACCAGACTGAATCAAACGAAAAGTATTTTCATTACGTTGACGTTGCTTGATTAAATTTTGTTTTGACAAAAAAAAAAAAAAAAGATTACATACTATGTTTTGCAATTAGCGAAAAACAACCGGCTGTTGTTCAAGGAAAAAAAAAGGGGGTTGAATACTTTTCGGGGATTGGTGGAGAATGTCCAATAAGGGAGAGGGGAAAAAAAGATTTAGTACTTGTCTGTGATTGGAGGGAATCAAGCTGACTACAGCCAATTAAAATCAAAGTTGCAGTGAGTTTCAATCAGTATTTATCAAATTTTTTTTTCAGTAATCGTAAGTCAGAGAGTATAGATTTTTTTTTACCCCAATGCTGTGTTCGTCTCGTGTTCATATCCGTGTGTTATTATAATCCTAACTAAGCGCTAAAGCCACAAGGGTCATACAGCTCATATTTGTGTATTCTTGGTATCAGTTGTATTATCTAAATAATTATCTCTCATTCACCAGTAGAATTTTAAGTAATAATACAATAAACTATTATTTAGTGTTTAATTTCCCTTAGGAACATTAACAAAAGTTTGAAAATAAATAAATATAAGGTATTATTTAGTGTCTCATTTCTCTTAGAAAAATAAAACAAAAGTTTGTAAAATATCTCTAAGGTATTATTCTATTATTTAGTGTCTCATTTCTCTTAGAAATATAAAACAAAAGTTTGAAAAATATCTCTAAGGTGTTATTCTATTATTTAGTCTCTTATTTCTCTCTGAAATACAAAACAAAAGTTTGAAAAATATCTCTAAGGTATTATTCTATTATTTAGTCTCTCATTTCTCTCAGAAATATAAAACAAAAGTTTGAAAAATATCTCTAAGGTATTATTCTATTATTTAGTGTCTCATTTCTCTCAGAAATATAAAACAAAAGTCTGAAAAATATCTCTAAGGTATTATTCTATTATTTTGTCTCTCATTTCTCTTTCAAACATAAAACAAAAGTTTGAAGAAATGTTTGGCATGATTTTGTAAACGAGTAAAAAATATATCTTACTAATGATCTACATTGAGGGGAGGGGGAGGGTGCCCTGATACTGGCGAAGGGGCTCTTGATCCAAAGACTCTGAGCTACCCTTCCCTTCCACGGATCAAACCTGAGTGCCTCCCATTCCTCCAGGCTTTGCATCACCTCTGCCATGAGGAAAAAATGCGGTAAAGCATGATTTTGTTGCATACTTCGATGTTTCAGAGTTATCTGATGTAATCATATGACTGAAAGTACTCTGAAACATCATGATCAGTGTGTTAGCTGCATTATCAACACTTCAGGTCAGTGTGTTAGCTGCATTATCAACACTTCAGGTCAGTGTGTTAGCTGCATTATCAACACTTCAGGTCAGTGTGTTAGCTGCATTATCAACACTTCAGGTCAGTGTGTTAGCTGCATTATCAACACTTCAGAAGGTCAGTGTGTTAGCTGCATTATCAACACTTCAGAAGGTCAGTGTGTTAGCTGCATTATCAACACTTCAGGTCAGTGTGTTAGCTGCATTATCAACACTTCAGGTCAGTGTGTTAGCTGCATTATCAACACTTCAGAAGGTCAATGTGTTAGCTGCATTATCAACACTTCAGGTCAGTGTGTTAGCTGCATTATCAACACTTCAGAAGGTCAGTGTGTTAGCTGCATTATCAACACTTCAGTTCAGTGTGTTAGCTGCATTATCAACACTTCAGAAGGTCAATGTGTTTACTGCATTATCAACACTTCAGAAGGTCAGTGTGATCACTGCGATGGATCTTTCGTTCTGGTATCTTCATGGGAATCCCCGAGCTTCCGAGGAGACACTCACAAGGTCGCGAGGAACTAAACTGTTCACACACATTCACTACCCGAAATAAATATAATAATCTCTTCTCTTTTCATCCCGGTAAGTAATTTTGCCAGAACTGTGAGAGCGTCAGGAAAAAAAAAAAAACGCCAGCCTCCTGGACTGATATTAAAACATACTTTGTAAACCTTTCAGCTGGAAATTTTGGAGATACATTTGCCTACGAGGGATTTTTTTTGTAACAAGTTTTGTCATATCCATGGCAAAGTGTGTCCCTGAAGGGAAGGAGGGACTGAGGTAGTGGAGGAATAGGTGGAGAGGGAACGAAGACACCTGTTGTCCCTGTTCACTTAGCAGTAAATAGGTACCTGGATGTTAGCTGACTGGTGTGGGTCGCATCCTTGGGACAAAATTAACCTAATTTTCCCGAAATGTTCTGAATAACAAGGGGCTTTATATATAGTAGTATGTCATTGATGTCAGCTATGGTCTGTTTAATTTGTATCATGTACTTGTACAAATAACGATTATTGTTATTATTATTATTATTATTATTATTATTATTATTATTATTATTATTATTATTATTATTATTTTGAAACATAGCGGGGCACAAATGATTTTAGAAGAGAAAAATGAAAAGTTTCCCAATATCTTAATTACTCAAGTTTATACTGTAGGCAGCAATAAAGGTGACAGACGTAATGCCATTAAAAAATTACCACATTGAAAAAAAATGCTGAGAATCTCCTAAGCGGTCTCGTGCTTTTACACGCACATCTTCCGAGAAACCAAGAGCTACATAGCTGCTCCGAAGACTGTGGGAGAGCATGAAGCGCTCTGATATTTCCTTTTATTTTAATTATTCTAATTTTGTTACAGGATTTCGATCTAAGAGCTTTTTCAGGTAATGACTACACGAAACTCTACCTCGAGGGAATAGTTGTCAGAACAGATTAAATAGAATCTCACTGTGTGACATGTACCAGCTTTCATTTGTAGATGAATGGTTCAGAGAACCGACATGTTGATAAATTAGACACATGTGCAACTCTTGGGTATCTTTATTGAGGAATAAAGATACCCAAGAGTTGCACATGTGTCTAATTTATCACCATCTTTCATACCTGCTAATTATTACGAACACAGGTGGTACTCTAAAGGCTTGTATAACCCGGTCATAATTAAGTCAGTAAGACAAGGCGCTCAGCAAGGCGAAGCATGGATAAGGCAAACACAGCAATGGGTATACTTCACGTATTCCTTTATTATTTACAATATTTACAATGTTAATGAACAGAAATGTCAGATTAAAAATGGTTCAATCAAGAGTTGTTCAAAGCATGAGTGATCACTACCTGTGTGTGTGGAAGTCTGCCACTCAGCCAAATAAGCTGAAGTGATGTCACCTTGGCTGAAGGAGCCGGCTTTCGCGAGGCAGCAGCAGGGTCCCCTGAACTGCTACGCTCTGAATTGCCAGTTTGCTGGTCGAGAGGGCATGCCAGATGGCTGTGTGACAAACATCGAATAGACTGTAAACATACGCGGCGCACGCCACACTAATAAATTAAGTGATTCAGCAAGAGGATACACGTAAGTATGTATGATTTAAGAATACATACTTGGTAACGCCAGTACTTGTTCCGACTAATTTTACTACTATAACTACTGATAAATTAGACATATGTGCAACACTTGGGTATCTTTATTGAGGAAACGTTTCGCCACACAGTGACTTCATCGGTCCATACAAAGGAAAACATTGAAGAACAAGAGGAGTTTGAGGTAATCAGTCCCTCAGCCTTGAGTCAATGTGGTCAGTCCATCAATCTTGAAAAGAATACAGCATATGTGCGGAGAAGTAGCTTATATACTGTAGGCAGGAGAGGTGCAGCAGTCGTAGGTGGTGTCACATTTGTCCAATGTGGAAGTAGGTCGTGCCCAAGGGTTAGCCAAGTGAAAAATTCCCTGTATTAATATCCGAAGATGTTGCTGTGTCAGACAGGAATGTAGATGAATGGTTCAGAAAACCGACAAATTGATTAATTAGACACATGTGCAACACTTGGGTGTCTTTATTGAGGAAACGTTGTTGCACACGTGTCTAATTATCAACTTGTCCGTTCTCTGAACCATTCATCTACACTATAACTAATACCACTACAACTACTGTCACCGACTATCACTTTTTAAATCTTTTACACAGGATTAAAATGATGACTTATACTTGTGTCAACGTTGAGTTCAAGTCTAATCTGAAACTTCAGAGTATTAACGAAACGCTAAGATCTCGTCAGACAGATTCACCACTCATTATACCTTTTTCAGAGATCATATTTATGCAGATATGGCCTAGATAAAACCTACAAGACATTTGCCTGTTCCGCCAAACAGCTTTATCATGTAGCTACAGCTCCTGGGAAAGCATTAAACCCGGGAGAGCCATGCAGTGGCTTGATAAATAGGAGGTAATAAGAGCTGATCAAAGAGGAACGTCGTCAACGTTTAGAAAAGCCAACACTTAAGATGCTTCAGCGTTTCGCCCTTGCTGGAAGCAAACGTCTCTAATGCTGAATCCGTTCAGGGGGTTTTTGATGCAGGGACCTCGCATAATATTTACTATAAAATTACCTTACGTTAAGCCCTGTTACTTTAGTTACATCTTGCACTGCTCTCACGAGAATGGTCGTAACTGCACCTGTAACGCATATCCTGTATATCATGCTCTTCTGGCCACCTCGCATGTCTTTGGTCTGATGAATGACTTACGGTGCCGCTAGCAGATGTCCTAAGCTTAAATCCCTCCCATGATGTACATAGACTCGCTTCATTAATCTCAGTTAATGTCCCGTTTCCTCTTCGGGGCAGTTGCAGATCGTGTTACATGTAGGATTTCTGCTACTTGCTGTTGTCGACTCCTTCATCACCGCACTCGACGTCTTTGTCCATCAATCAGTCTACTTCCGTCAATCTTTTTTTCCCCTACACACCGTCTATTTCTCTCTCTCTATTTGCTATCCCTGTTGCGCAACCCTAGAGAGAGAGAGAGAGACAGATAGATAGATAGATAGATAGATAGACGGATAAATAGATAGATAGATAGATAGATAGATAGATAGAGAGAGAGAGAGAGAGAGAGAGAGAGGAGAGAGAGAGAGAGAGAGAGAGAGAGAGAGAGAGAGAGAGAGAGAGAGATTAAAACAATTAGATTTCTACACTAACCATTTAGAAACCAAAACGCTCTTTTTCCATCAACTCTTAGAAAAGCTAGATTACCAAAGTCAAGAGCCGGGCTGTTTCTTGGGTCTTCTCATTGCCGTTGACTCAAGAATATAACGAAGATCTCGTCGTCTCAACAAGCTGGTAAGTTCACCGTGAGGGTGCAAGACTGTGGTGCTGGCGATCATATTATATAGTGAACGTAGTGACCATAAATCCACTGTAAACCACAGAGTCAAGGCAACTCTTAGAACTAAGGTGAGTCTTGGAGCTTAGAGCCAGAGTAAACTTTAGTACAAGGATTGTGTAATATTTCTTGCAACATAAGATATTCGTTTGTAAATAATGTATACTCAAAATATACCCCTGTTAACCTTTTTGTCAGGGCCTAGTTAGTAGGACTTTTGTGTATCCACAGGCTCTTGTACTATCGTGCACAAATTAACCGCAACTGTCCATAGAATGAATAGAGGTCGCACAATAAACTAGCCGCTACCGTCCACTAGATATGAGGTGCACAGGACACTAGCCTCTACTGTTCATTGAACAGACATAGGTACACAACAAACTACCTTCTACCATCTACAAGAAGGATCTAGTGTGCACAATAAACCAGGCGCTTCGTATGCAAAATCTGACAAACCTAATCATTCTCAGAAAGAATAGAGACTTTATCCACGTGAAGACAAAAATTTTGCGAGTGGCTGGCTGAGTGATCTCAGCGTGCCAAGATATCTAACAATTCTTGAATTTGAAAAGATATCTTCCCTTGTAGATATTTGACAAGATAACTCATCTTGTAGATAATTGCCATTATATCTCGTAACAATTTGTGAGCCTTTGAAGTAGGTATTATCTCCATATGATTTGTGAGACGGACGATTGGGTCAGGAGCGCTGCGCTGTATTACCCACATGGGTATCTTACTCTTTTTAAGAATCTAAATTGACTAAATTCTTGTACTGAACAAGTTAGTCAATTAATATAGTAGCGGATAAAGATGGACAAAAGTATATTGTGTTTTTGAAAGTTATAATTAATAATATGAAAGAAAACACAGTGGTACAGAAAGTGACAATGATAAAAGACAATGAGGACTCACTGCAAAATATTTCTGTAACAATGTATAAAACATTGGTTTTGGGATGGATTTGCCTAGCATAGGCCAGTAGGCCTAAAGCAGTGTCCCCTCTATTTTTGTTTTCGTATCCCTCACTCCTCCACTCTGAAGGAGGGGCGGGGGATGCTGCAGGTGAGTGTGTCATCTGTACAGTGATGTCGGCAAGCTTTCTGGCAAGGAAGTGAGTGTATGAATGACGGTGAAAGTGTTTCTTCTTCTTCTTCTTCTTCTTCGGGTCACCCTCCCTCAGTGGAAGGCCGCCCTTACATTAAAAAATAAAACATTATAAAATCACTTTGAAAAACTGGAGAATGGAGTCCAGTAATATTTTTCAATACAG
>NC_069450.1:18141745-18154245 GCF_026875155.1 Cherax quadricarinatus
TAATACGAATTGTCGTATATTGAATTTCAAAAAAATTTTAAGATTTTGCTAAAATTTTTCGTTTAAAATAAATTTTTAACATTTTATTTTTATTAAAATTGTAAAATTTTTTTCACATTTCCAGTTTTGTTAAAAAAAATGATACCTGTGTACCACCAATACTTTTTAAGGCGACGTTTCGCTCAATGTAGATTTTTTTTAAAGTCACTGACGAAAAGTTGTAGGTGAAAAAAATAAACACAATATGCGATTTTGCAATTATGTTGAAAAAACATTTGCCCCAGAGATTTTATCAGTTGGAAAAAGTTTCTGAGTAAAATAGAATAAAACGTATACTGTGTCATAGTAACATACTTGTCAGTATATTGTACCACTGATACACACTGTATTTTTTTTTTTTCAAAATTCGTGTGCACGTTTCGTTTGTAGGAACCGAAGCGTGACCATTTGTCCGGATGATAATTATCACAGAGATTTATTTGGATAATTTCTTTAATTAATCTGGAAGAAAAATGCCCTAATTTATCTCATTTTCTCAAGATAATCCGAATGATGAAGTTCCCGGTGAGCGATCAACCCGCACGCGAGGCCTCCAGTGGTCGCCTCCGGAACTGTCACCTCCAGTGGTCGCCTCCGGAACTGTCACCTCCAGTGGTCGCCTCCTTAACTGTCACCTCCAGTGGTCACCTCCGGAACTGTCGCCTCCGGAACTGTCGCCTCCGGAACTGTCACCTCCGGAACTGTCGCCTCCGGAACTGTCACCTCCGGAACTGTCGCCTCCAGTGGTCACCTCCGGAACTGTCGCCTCCAGTGGTCACCTCCGGAACTGTCACCTCCAGTGGTCGCCTCCGGAACTGTCGCCTCCGGAACTGTCGCCTCCGGAACTGTCACCTCCGGAACTGTCGCCTCCAGTGGTCACCTCCGGAACTGTCGCCTCCGGAACTGTTGCCTCCAGTGGTCACCTCCGGAACTGTCACCTCCGGAACTGTTGCCTCCAGTGGTCACCTCCGGAACTGTCGCCTCCGGAACTGTCGCCTCCGGAACTGTCACCTCCGGAACTGTCGCCTCCAGTGGTCACCTCCGGAACTGTCGCCTCCAGTGGTCACCTCCGGAACTGTCGCCTCCAGTGGTCACCTCCGGAACTGTCGCCTCCGGAACTGTCGCCTCCGGAACTGTCACCTCCGGAACTGTCGCCTCCAGTGGTCACCTCCGGAACTGTCACCTCCAGTGGTCACCTCCGGAACTGTCGCCTCCAGTGGTCGCCCCGGAACTGTCACCTCCCAGTGGTCACCCCGGAACTGTCACCTCCAGTGGTCACCTCCGGAACTGTCGCCTCCAGTGGTCACCTCCGGAACTGTCACCTCCAGTGGTCGCCTCCGGAACTGTCGCCTCCAGTGGTCCCCTCCGGAACTGTCACCTCCAGTGGTCGCTTCCGGAACTGTCACCTCCAGTGGTCGCCTCCGGAACTGTCGCCTCCAGTGGTCGCCTCCGGAACTGTCACCTCCAGTGGTCACCTCCGGAACTGTCACCTCCAGTGGTCGCCTCCGGAACTGTCGCCTCCAGTGGTCGCCTCCGGAACTGTCACCTCCAGTGGTCGCCTCCGGAACTGTCCCTCAGGGGTCCCTCGGAACTGTCCTCAGTGGTCGCCTCCGGAACTGTCCTCCAGTGGTCGCCTCCGGAACTGTCCTCCGTGGTCGCCTCCGGAACTGTCTCCAGTGGTCGCCTCCGGAACTGTCCTCCATCGGAACTGTCCGCCTCCGGAACTGTCACCTCCATGTGCCCGGAACTGTTGCTCCGACTGTCCTCCGGAACTGTCGCCTCCGGAACTGTTGCCTCCGGAACTGTCGCCTCCGGAACTGTCGCCTCCGGAACTGTCGCCTCCGGAACTGTAGCCTCCGGAACTGTCGCCTCCGGAACTGTCGTCTCCGGAACTGTCGCCTCCGGAACTGTCGCCTCCGGAACTGTCGCCTCCGGAACTGTCGCCTCCGGAACTGTCGCCTCCGGAACTGTAGCCTCCGGAACTGTCGCCTCTGGAATTGTTGCCTCCGGAACTGTCGCCTCCGGAACTGTCGCCTCCGGAACTGTCGCCTCCGGAACTGTCGCCTCCGGAACTGTTGCCTCCGGAACTGTTGCCTCCGGAACTGTCGCCTCCGGAACTGTTGCCTCCGGAACTGTCGCCTCCGGAACTGTCGCCTCCGGAACTGTCGCCTCCGGAACTGTAGCCTCTGGAACTGTCGCCTCCGGAACTGTCGCCTCCGGAACTGTCGCCTCCGGAACTGTCGCCTCCGGAACTGTCGCCTCCGGAACTGTCGCCTCCGGAACTATAGCCTCCGGAACTGTCGCTTCCGGAACTGTCGCCTCCGGAACTGTCGCCTCCGGAACTGTCGCCTCCGGAACTGTCGCCTCCGGAACTGTCGCCTCCGGAACTGTCGCCTCCGGAACTGTCGCCTCCGGAACTGTCGCCTCTGGAATTGTTGCCTCCGGAACTGTAGCCTCCGGAACTATAGCCTCCGGAACTGTCACCTCCGGAACTGTCACCTCCGGAACTGTCGCCTCCGGAACTGTCGCCTCCGGAACTGTCGCCTCCGGAACTGTCGCCTCCGGAACTGTCGCCTCCGGAACTGTCGCCTCCGGAACTGTCGCCTCCGGAACTGTCGCCTCCGGAACTGTCACCTCCGGAACTGTCACCTCCGGAACTGTCACCTCCGGAACTGTCGCCTCCGGAACTGTCGCCTCCGGAACTGTCGCTTCCGGAACTGTCGCCTCCGGAACTGTCGCCTCCGGAACTGTCGCCTCCGGAACTGTCGCCTCCGGAACTGTCACCTCCGGAACTGTCGCCTCCGGAACTGTCGCCTCCAGAACTGTCGCCTCCGGAACTGTCGCCTCCGGAACTGTCGCCTCCGCCCGGATCACATTAAATTCTATCAGTTTATCCACTTGTACTCCAAATTAATGCTTGACCAAAAATGTTAGTGGGGAAAAATGGAATTTCATAGATGTGTTTACTTAAAAGAGGTAAAGCCATGCGTTAAAAAATATTGTAAAACGGTAAGGCTTTACAATTCGGAGAGAGAGAATTGTTACGTTTTCATGAAGCGTTAAATTCGTTTGGGTTATTTAGGGTAAAGAGTGTGGAGGTTCGATCCTTCGTTTGTCAACAGCCACGTCAAAACTCTTCTCTTGGAGCTAGGAGAGGAGATTATACATACATACAGACATGTATGTATATATATATATATATATATATATATATATATATATATATATATATATATATATATATATATATATATATTTACTTTGAAAGAGGAAAATAGATCGATTATCTACCAGCGAAGGCATATACAGAGTGTGTTGCTAAGCTCCCCACGTGACGCCTTAGACTACTCAGCTACAGATGCCTCGAAATGCTAGGTAGCTGTGGTAGACTCCCATAAAGGCTGCGGTACACAGCTAAAAATCTGAGATTATATTAACAAGTGCCATTTAATGTTATAAAACAATGTTAGTTTCCCCATGATAAGAAAGACTTTTTTTTTTTTTGGTAAACTGATGCATTATACTCCTCACGTTCTAATGTTGTCGTATATCACCTTGGCCAAAATGTTCCTTGCCGAATAAGCCAAGTCAGCTTCTGAATAATGGCCAACTCGACTAGAACGTAGTTTTACCCTCAAAAATTAGTTCTGAATATCCTTGATAACGAGTGATGACCGGGTCATTACTGAGTCATTACTAATGTTTAGATGATCACAGAGTACTGATGTTTGAATATCTGAGTAATCACAGTGTGCTCATGTTCGAGGATGACAGAGTACTCCAACGGCGGGTCATTATCTAAGACCCCCGTCAGGAAACACTTGTCCTGTTTCCTGACGAACCTTACCTAACTTAACCTACAAACACTGATTTCTTGGCTCTCAGTGCAGAAACAGTCCTCAAGAACATTCATACCCGCGGTGATGATCTTGTCGGCTTTGTCATCTCTAAAACAGACGGAGGTAAAAGAATCCTACAGGGTGGTCGTCAGAAGTGTTGCCAGACTCTCCGTCCTGCCCGAAGTGGCCCCACGAAGTAAAACCATCTTGGCCACAACTGCGTCATGTCGCACCTTGTGTGGCATGACGCAGTTATTGTTAAACGTCTATGATAATGTTGCTGACGACTTAGGAGAGAGACAGCAAGCTTACTAGTGACTCGTGTGTTGCGCCACGTAATACCTCGCTTTGGCTCTGATTCCTTTAATGATGATGAGAAAGAAAGGGATGATTAAGGAAAATGAGAACAGGAAGGTCGCATACACATAAAAGGAACAATAAAGAAATGAAAAAAGTCGGGATACCATGGGAAACTGAATTCACTGGCGTGACCATGAAAACTATGATGGACTTCCTGACTCAAAATTCTTGTGAAATAACACATTACTCCACATGCAATGAGTAAATAAAACGGAGAGAGAGAGAGAGAGAGAGAGAGAGAGAGAGAGAGAGAGAGAGAGAGAGAGTCGGTGACTTAACCAAGAGTGAAGCAAAGCGAAACTAATTAAAAGGATTGATGTAAAAGTGTGTCTCATCCTTCTCTGCCAGGCTACATTTTTTAGGATTGAGAAAAGAAAAGTGAATACATTTAGAGCATCTTTGTTGAATACCGTTCGGTCTTGGTCTCTCCAAATGAAGGTCTCAGGACCGAAACGTATCCAATAAAGACGTTGTGCCATCCTTTCATCCATACTGACGGTATTGTTACGCTTTATACCTTCTACATTTTGATAGCCAGAACCTATTTGATACCGGATTAGCCTAGTGAACGTCGGTATTTCACTGTTTCTAAGACAGGAGGATGAGTGATTTATACGAGTCTTCAACAGTGAATATTTGACTTTGTATTTCAAAGACCGCTTCCTCGGGTCACGTATTTTTTCCTTTCGTACTTCAAAGGGAAACCTGATGACCGGTCTTAACGAACCTCACCAGTTATTCTGCCATGCCAGAATAACTGGTAACAGTAGGTATCCCTCTTTCAGGGTATACCAAATTAAAAATCACATCACAAGAAGTGGAGATTGAAAAGGAAAACACTTTTTTTTTAGACTGAAATAAATACATTACTTTTAAATCTTCGTATTGTGAAACTGAATCAATGACGCCAGGTGGCACTACCTCCTAGACCTACAATGACAACCTCCTAGTGGCACTTCAACCCCCGCAAAAATGGCACCAAAAATAACCCCAAGGTGCCGATACAACCTCTGTAGAGTAACCCAGCAAACCTCTACAGTTGGCACCACAACTATCAACGCTCTAGAACCTCTAAAGTAACTCTACAGTAACTCTACAGTCCCTAGTGTGGCATTACAACGCCCTAGAATAGAACTACTATGTCCTAGAGTGACATTTCACTCCTTCTTAGGGCGTAGTGCTTTATGGGAAGCACAAAAGATTTCTAAGGTGATTTATAATTATACTCAAATAAATCTAAATTTAAGAAATTAAAACTAAATTTAAGAAACAGATGCCAGAAACATCAAAACTTGGTGGAAAAAAATGAATGATACTACATCAAATAATACATATAATTTTTTGTCAGAAAAACGACTAAAAATGGCTGGAGTTCAGGAGGTCGAGTGAAGGCTTCACACTGTCCGCGTCGAGTGATTGAAAGCATGAGGTCACACTTGTCTGTGTTTTGACGACAGTACTCGCAGAGTGGTGTGAGCGAGCACTGGTCACGCTGACAGCGGTAGTCAGCTGACAGCGGCGGCGACGGCTTATTGACAGGGAAATTAGTGTGGCAAGACAGTCCGCTGTGTACTTGATGGCTGATTGGGTGCTCAGAGCTCCCTGCTAGACTCTAGCAGCGAAGTTAAAAGATAGTTTGCTAGCTAATTAGAGCTCTCTGTCTCTGTCTCTCTGTCTCTGTCTCTCCCTCTCTCTCTCTCTCTCTCTCTCTCTCTCTCTCTCTCTTCTCTCTCTCTCTCTCTCTCTCGTGAAAGATTCTTTACTGAAACAGATATTACACTACTGGAACGCAAACTTCAGAATATTTTCAACCTTTTTTATCAGGACTTCTACAACTTCAGCTTAATAAACGATGGGTGGGGGGGGTGAGCCCAGCCTGTTGTATTTGTTTACATTGCTTGGCTTGCAAAAACACTAAGTCCCCACGGTTATTTAACTTTCAAAAATTGATGACGTGGTTAATAGTTTACCGTCGTTACTTACTTGGTCTTATCGGAGCACCTTGACGCCGGTGAAGGTTTGTGTTGATCCAAGGAATTGAAACTACCCTTCACTTCCTAGGATCAAACCTGACTACCTAAAATTCACCAAGTCGATTAGGACCTTTATGGGTAGGGTGATTAACCATGAATAATAATAAAAATGATAATAATAAAGACAATAATGATAATAATAATAACGATAATGATAATAAATAGTAGTAATAAAAATAATAAAATAATAATAATAGTGTATTAATAATAATAATAATAATAATAATAATAATAATAATAATAATAATAATAATAATAATAATAATAATAATAATAATAATAATAATAACAATAAATTAATACTACTACTAATAATAATACCAGTAATAATTATTAAATTTATGAGGAAACACTAAACTCGTATGTGTTATACAATTCCTGGTGAAAGGAAAGCAATCAGGATGATCAATGAAAATGAAAGGCAGCTCCAGCTCCTTGAATCAAGAGTCCTTCACCAGCATCAAGGCACTTAATGTCCCTGAGGAAAGAACCAGTAATGAAAGCATCCAGTAGCGCCCGTTTGGAATTCTCTCAGTATGTTATTGATTTTAGACAAGGGGTAAGAGATTATGTTTTGAGAACCAAAGGTGCACGGCCTTTAGAATAATTAAGAACAATGGTAGATGCGTAGAAACCCCTTGAAAACTTTCACTAGAATATATAAGTAAAACCCGGACTGACAGAGGTAGACATCAAGTATTACCAAAAGGTCTTCACGAGGGTCACATTTCGCATTTTTTATTTTGCTTTCAGCTTGGTATATGCTTCATGAATTAAAAGTGTACAGTGAAGTCTTGAAATTATTGCTAACTTTACGCTGCCTTCTCTGCAACATTATGAAGACGAGCTCCTACCCTGCCTGGCTGCACACCAACAAAGAGGATATCCTGGTTGTCTTGTCCCAGCGACTTCCCGGTGCGTACCAGTGGCTCAGGCCATCAAGGTAACGAGGAGATCGATATTCCTGCACCGTGGTCATATCTCTGTGTTTACTTAGAGTGAACGACGCCTGTTTTGTTTACTTCAAGAAACATAACCGGGGCTCAACACGGGTCCACTCTGCCATCCGGATCACCTGATATGAATCCTCAAGAAACATTCTGGTTAGTGGAAAACGTTAGCCGAATCATTAAGGAGCATTCTGCTCAGTGAAAACTCTAGCTGAAAGAATTATTCTTGAAAGTCAAGAGAAACCACGCTGCTACTTGAATCAGTTTAGGAATCATTTTGAGGGAAATGAAGAAGCACTCTGAAAAGCAGAATTCTCCGGGAGAGCTTAAAAAATAGAGCCTCAACAGAATGAATAGTAAAGGCTATCTGAAACAAGAGGAAATTAATTAACAAAATATATTAGAATGTGACTATTTGCAACTTTTTCCACACGAAAAGCGGCAAAATATCTTTCAAGTAATATTTTTGGATCTCAAAGGGTGAATTTCGGCCGCTCTTCTACTTACAACACCTACTAACATCTCTAAAAAAATAAGTCTTATGATTAGCATATATTATCAGTCTGTGTGCTTCCAGCGCGTTTAGCCCTTGTCATTTTGTTGAAATACTACTACTACTACTACTACTACTACTACTACTACTACTAATAATAATAATAATAATAATAATAATAATAATAATAATAATAATAACAATAATAATAATAATAAATGTTCTTTTTAATTACAGTTCCTCTACTCTGAAGGATGGGCGGGGATGTTTCAATTTGGAGGAGCATCTGAGCTGTGGTATCGGCGCGTCTCTGGCAAGACAGTGATATGGTGAGTGATGGTGAGGGTGTTTCTTCTTTTTCGGATCACCCTGTCTCGATGTTAAAAATGAGTGTATTAATAATAAGAAGGAGAAAATGAAGAATTAGATGAAGAAGAAGGCGAAGAAGAAGAAGAAGAAGGCGAAGAAGAAGAAGAAGAAGAAGAAGAAGAAGAAGAAGAAGAAGAAGAAGAAGAAGAAGAAGAAGAAGAAGAAGAAGAAGAAGAAGAAGAAGAAGAAGAAAATTCTGTGCTCCCAGAAAGTCTCTCATATGTTTCAGGAAGATCACGGAAAACAAGAGGATGAGGACCTTCAGCCCAGGAGAATCAACTGGAGGTAAGATATATAGCCGAGGAGCTCGGCGTGGTCACCGTTCATCCATCAAGGTGCTGCTGCTGCTGTTGCTATTGCTGCTACTGCTGCTGCTGCTGCTGCTGCTGCTGCTGCTGCTGCTGCTGCTGCTGCTGCTACTGCTGATGCTGATGCTGCTGCTGCTGCTGCTGCTGCTGCTGATGCTGATGCTGCTGCTACTGCTGCTCGTTCAGAAGACTCCAAGCTTGTTTTAACCACCCTCCTATCCCATGCTCCGACAACTTCCTACACACGTCAGAAACACAGGGCTGTTAACTTTATGGGACGCTCTGTGTATATCTTCCACGGTATCCCTTAGAGTTCATTTATTTAGGCTAATCACTTAATAACATTTTAATTGTTTCTGGATGGATGCATCCCGCCCCAGTCCCTCGGGAGTTGGGCACTGTGTGCACACGATGATAATTATATAATCCACGAGGTTTACAGAAATTTGTTTGCCTGCTGCTTTACCAAGCATTGCTAGTGCATTTTCTCCCCATCTGGCACAGAAACTGAATCCCTTGTGGTGTTCAAAAGATTCTGTCAGCCATTTTGCCGGACGGTGTTGCGATGCCTAATTTTCCACCGAAGTAGGGTGACCCCAAAAAAGAAAATACTTTATCACCATCATTCACCCCGTCACAGACTTGCCAAAGGCGTGCCGATGGAGGGGGAAGAAACAGCAAGAAAGACGGAGGTTCGAGAGGTAGCAAGCTTGGACGTATGAGAGTCACGCTCAAGGCGTAGCTTGCGGGGCCTCCAGCCTTTCCTCCCTGGAGGGCCACGCCAGGTCCTACTCCAATAATATACTCAAGAGTGATACACTTCCCCTTGGTGCTATTCTCTGTGATATGGCTATGCTACTTTCGGGTTATTCTCTCTCTCTTTCTCTCTCTCTCTCAGTACTGGCAAAAAATTATATATATAGTAAGTCCTCACTTAACGTCGTCGATAGGTTCTTGGAAATTGCGACTTTAATCGAAACGACATATAATGAAACTAATTTTACCATAAGTTAACTGATATAAACAAGAGTTAAGTTGTAATAAAGCTGGTAGAATTACCGACAATATGTAAAGTAAAAGGACACAAGTGCAACTAATGTGACATTTTATTGTGGCAACGTTTCGCTCTCGCTCTCCAGGAGCTTTATCAAGCCATTACAAACAATACATGGACACAGAGGGTAATAAAGGCTCAGAGTGAGGTGCAAATAGTACCTCACTAGTATTGCACCTCACTCTGAGCCTTTATATACCCTCTGTGTCCATGTATTGTTTGTAATGGCTTGATAAAGCTCCTGGAGAGCGAAACGTTGCCACAATAAAAAGTCACGTTAGTTGCACTTGTGTCCTTTTACTTTACAAGAGTTAAGTTGCTACAGCAAGGAAGAACTGAGAGGGAGAGCAGTAGTGCTGCAGACGCCGTGACTGTGGAATATGTCGCTCTGGGGAGATATAAAGTCGGATATTTACTCTATTATTGACATTTTTATTAGTTTAGGTATTCACACGTTTTTCAGAATTATATAACAGACACGTTACATATAATAAAAACCGAATACAAACAGCTGTAAGAGAGGAAATTGACGTATTAGTAAAACTGGGTAAACAGCTGTGGTTTTCGTGTCGGCATTGCAGATTCACCTGTTATTTGTACGTCATGTAGTTTTAAACGTTTTTTAAAACCCTGAAATCAACCACGACTTGCCACGAAGGTTTCACTTTCAAAACTAGAACTCTGTTTTTTTTTTTTTTAAGATCCTCCATCCAGATATTTAGAAGTCTTTCTACATTTTCCATTCCTGGCCGGGAATTGATTTCTTTTTCTCATCAACGTTATAACAAAGCGACGTTGAACGAAACGACGCTAAATGATTACTTCCTGTATATACTGCCTATTATGTTTAGTTATAAGTATACAAATTTGAATGCTAATGATGTTTTTTTATGAGTTATTCTCTGTTATTATTATGTGTTAATAGTGCTATTGAATATTAATGGTGCTTTTGTATGTTAATGGTGTTACTGTATGTTAATGGTGCTACTGTGTGTTAATGGTGCTATTGTATGTTAATGATGCTATTGAATGTTAATGGTGTTACTCTATGTTAATGGTTACATTGTATGTTAATGGTGTTACTGTGTGTTAATGGTGCTATTGAATGTTAATGGTGTTACTCTATGTTAATGGTTATATTGTATGTTAATGGTGTTACTGTGTGTTAATGGTGCTATTGAATGTTAATGGTGCTACTGTGTGTTAATGGTGCTATTGTATGTTAATGATGCTATTGAATGTTAATGGTGTTACTCTATGTTAATGGTTATATTGTATGTTAATGGTGTTACTGTGTGTTAATGGTGCTATTGAATGTTAATGGTGTTACTCTATGTTAATGGTTATATTGTATGTTAATGGTGTTACTGTGTGTTAATGGTGCTATTGAATGTTAATGGTGTTACTCTATGTTAATGGTTATATTGTATGTTAATGGTGTTACTGTGTGTTAATGATGCTATTGAATGTTAATGGTGCTACTGAATGATGCTATTGAATGTTAATGATGCTATTGAATGTTAATGATGCTATTGAATGTTAATGATGCTATTGAATGTTAATGGTGCTATTGTTTGTTAATGGTGTTACTGTAATAACTCTTGCATTTTAAAAGAATACTTTCATTTCGTTAAATCTTTTTCTCTACAGAGTAACGCAAAATATTTACTGAAATCTTTAGATACAAAAAAAAAGTCAACCAGTAAAAAAAGTAAAAAAATATTATTATCAGGTTTGAAAATAAAGCTCAATAAGGAGGCCAGTGTGAGTAGAGCTCAATAAGGAGGCCAGTGTGAGTAGAGCTCATTAAGGAGGCCAGTGTGAGTAGAGCTCAAGAAAGGAGGCTTTCTTACGAAAGCTCAACGAGACGAGAGAAGGGAAAGAAATGAAGGGGGAGAGGGGGAGTTGCTTTAATGGCGGTGAAGGGCTATTGCTTTGGAAAGTTGAAGTTGCTGCCCTGACCTTCCTAGAATCAAACCCAAATGCTTCTCTTTCCTCAGGCGCGATGCGATCCCCAGGCATCTGTCACTTCCGTATCATGATAACGATGATGATGATAATAGTAATAATAATAGCGGTAATAATAATAACGATTAAAACTTATAATAAAAATAATAACCATAATAATAGTAATAATGAAAATGATAGAGATTAATAATAATAATAATAATAATAATAATAATAATAATAATAATAATGATAATAATAATTAAAATTTATATTATTATAAAAATAAGAGCCATAATAACATTAGTTTAATAAAATAATTGCATTTATAATAATAATAATAATAATAATAATGATAATAATAATACTAATAATAATAATATAAATATTAACCATAATAATAATTATTAAACAACAATAAACTAATAAAAATAGCATTTAGTAATAATAATAATATAATAATAATAATAATAATAATAATAATAATAATAATAATAATAAAGAGAACTTAAAGAACTCCGAGCTAAAGTAACACAAGTATTATCGTTATCAACTTACCTTTCTGCCATTTATTATTATTTCCTAATCATCTCCCCTTGTTCCGTCCCCTCTTCCAGTTACTTACCCTCGCCTTAATTACCTTACCTGCCCTCACTTTACCTGTCCTAATTACCTTACCTGTTGTCGCAATTAGTGCTTAGTGATAGGGTCCTTTACTGTATAAAAGAGTTTTGCTTCTCCTGCTGACTGAAATATTAGGTGTTGAAGCGAGTTAGTTAAGTTGTAGTTACGAGTTTGTTAAGTTGTAGTTACGAGCTTGTTAAGTTGTAGTTATGAGTATGTTAAGTTGTAGTTACGAGTTTGTTAAGTTGTAGTTACGAGCTTGTTAAGTTGTAGTTATGAGTTTGTTAAGTTGTAGTTACGAGTTTGTTAACTTGTAGTTATGAGTTTGTTAAGTTGTAGTTACGAGTTTGTTAAGTTGTAGTTACGAGTTTGTTAAGTTGTAGTTACGAGTTTGTTAAGTTGTAGTTATGAGTTTGTTAAGTTGTAGTTACGAGTTTAAGTTGTAGTTATGAGTTTGTTAAGTTGTAGTTACAAGTTTGTTAAG
>NC_069450.1:18161745-18171745 GCF_026875155.1 Cherax quadricarinatus
GTTATATGGTGTAACTTCTCTATGAACATCGAAGGGGTGCTGCTATAGATGCACATTGAACACTGATGCAATTGCTCTCTTTAATGAAGTCTCATGTGTTTTTTTAAGACTTGCCTTGAATTTTAAGTCTTTCAGACAAACTGAACAGTTTTATATGGCTTCTCTCTTGTATGAATTCTCCGGTGTTTTCTAGCTGTATTTTTTGTATAAATTGCTTTGAACACAAAGAACACTCATATGGTTTCTCTCCTGTGTGAACTTTTTTTATGTCTCGTTAGACTCGAATTATTTGTAAAACCCTTTTTACACAATGAACAGTTATATAATTTTTCTCCTAAATGAACTCTTAAATACTGTTCTAATTGTTCTAGAGGAATTTTTTTGGAGCACACTAAACATTTGTGTGATTCTTCTATGTTCTCTCTTGGATGAACTCTCATGTGGCTCTTCAGTTGTGACTTTTGTGTATGACCTTTTAAACACACGGAACACTGAAATAGTTTTTCTCCTGTATGAATTCCTCATATGTCGTATTAGAGACGCTTTACTTAAGAAGCCTTCTGAACACACTGTACATCTATGTGGTCCCTCATCTTCGTGAATTTTCTTTTGCTTTTCTAAAATTGCTTCATCAATTAATGACTCTTCTGTAGGAACTTTCAGATGTTCTTCTCTACCTTTAAAATTTTCTTCCCTCAATGAATTCTCAGATTTCTCTACTACATTAACTGCAATATCTTCCTCTTTAACTACAAAATCTACCCACAATGAACTCTCCTCAGATTTCTCTTCCTTATAAGCTGTACCATCTTCCTCTTTACCTATAAAATCTCTTACGCTCAATGAACTCTCCTCGGGATTATCAACACGGTTTTACAAAGGGGCGTTCCTGTTTTACGAATTTACTAACTTTTTTCACTAAGGTGTTTGAGGAGGTAGATCATGGTAATGAATATGATATTGTGTATATGGACTTCAGTAAGGCTCTCGTTAGAGTTCCACACCAGAGGCTGAGGAAACTTAAGGCACACGGAATAGGAGGAGAAATTTTTTTTCCTGGGTAGAGGCATGGCTGACAAATAGGCAGCAGAGAGTTTGCATAAATGGGGAGAAATCAGAATGGGGGCACGTCACAAGCGGTGTTCTGCAGGGGTCAGTGTTAGGCTCGTTGTTGTTCACAATTTACATAAACGACATAGATGATTGAATAAATAGCGACATAAGCAAATTTACTGATGACACCAAAATAGGCAGTCCAATTCATTCTAATGAGGACACTAGAGCACTCTAGGATGATTTGAATAGACTGATGCAATGGTCGGAGAAGTGGCAGATGCAGTTTAATATTGACAAATGCAAAGTTCTAAATGTTGGACAGTTAAATAACTATGCCACATATAAAGTAAATGATGTCGATCTTAATACTACTGATTGCGAAAAGGATTTAGGAGTTCTGGTTAGCAGTAATCTAAAACCAAGACAACAGTGCATTAGTGTTCGCAATAAAGCTAACAGAATTCTTGGCTTAATATCTAAAAGTATAAATAATAGAAGTCCTCAGCTTGTTCTTTAACTCTATATATCCTTGGTTAGGCTTCATTTAGACTATGCTGCTCAGTTCTGGTCACCGTATTACAGAATAGATATAAATTCTCTAGAAAACGTACAGAGGAGGATGACAAAGGTCATCCCATGTATCAGAAATCTTCCCTATGAGGATAGACTGAGGGTCCTGAATCTGCACACTCTCGAAGGCGTAGAATTAGGGGGGATATGATCGAGGTATATAAATGGAAAACAGGAATAAATAAAGGGGATTTAAAAAAGCGTGCTGAAAATTTCCAGCCAAGACAGGACTCGCAGCAATGGTTTCAAGTTGAAAAAATTCAGATTCAGGAAGGATACAGGAAAGCACTGGTTTGGTAATAGAGTTGTGGATGAGTGGAACAAACTCCCGAGTACAGTTATTGAGACTAAAACGTTGTGTAGTTTTAAAAATAGGTTAGATAAATACATGAGTGGGTGAGGGTGGGTGTGAGTTGGACCTGACTAGCTTGTGCTGCTGGGTCTGGTGCCGTGTTCCTTCCTTGAGTGGAGGTGACCAGACTGGGTGGGTCATTTGGCTAATCCGGGGGGGGGGGACATGGACTTGCTCCGCATGGGTCAGTAGGCCTGTTGCAGTGTTCCTTCTTTCTTATGTTCTTATGTTCTTATGTTCTTATGTTCTGTATGAGCTGTACCATGTAAATCTATACGTGCACTTGTAAAATCTCCTACACAAATTGAACTACCCTCGGATTTCTCTTCTGTATGAACTGTGATGTAATGTTTTACAGCCAATTCAATTTTTTAAAATCTTCTAGACACACTGATCACTTAAATGATTTACATTCTGTATGGAGTTTCATGTGTTGGTTTAGACTTGCTCTGCCTGAAAAATCTCTTAGGCACACTGAACAGTTATATAGTGTAACTTTTTTATGCATGCCTAAGTGTCTTTTTAGATGTGATTTTTGTAAAAATTTCTTTGAGCACACTGAACACTGAAATAAATCCTCTCCTGTATGAACTCTCATATGTAGTTTTAAGCATGACTTAAATCTAAAGTGTTTCATACAGACTGAACAGTTGTATATATTCTCTCCTGTATGAACCCTCCAGTGTTTTTCTAGCTGCACTTTTTGGATAAATTATGTTGAACATATAGAACACTGATATGGTTTCTCTCCTGTATGAATTTTATAGTGTCGATTTAAGTGCGATTTTTTTTGAAAAGTTTTTGGAACATACTGAGCATTGGTGTGTTTTCCCTCCAGTGTGAATTTTGATGTGTTGGTTTAAACTTGCTATACTTGCATAGCCTTTTGGACACAGTGAACAGTTAAATAATTTATCTCCTAAATGAATTTTCAAGTGCTGTTTTAAATGTTTTACAGAAATTCTTTTAGAACACACTAAACATTTGTGTGATTTCTGTGTGTTCTCTCCTGTGTGACATTTCAATGATTTTTAAATATGATTTTCAGCCAAGTCTTTCAAACAAAATGAATACTTGTATGGTTTTTCTCCAGTGTGAATTCTCGTGTGTCACACTAATACTGCTTTATCTGCAAAGCGTTTTAGACACACTGTACACTGAAATGGCTTTTCTCCTGTATGGATTCTCATGTGTCGTATGACACATGCTTCAGTTAAGAAGCCTTTTAAACACACTGGACAACTATATGGTCTTCCACCTTCATGGCTTTTCAAGTGCTTTTCTAAAATAGCCTTTTCAGTAAATACTCTTTGGCAAAATGAGCACTGATTTACATCTTCTGTATGACTAGCCATGTGTTCCTGTTTATTTGTAAAATCTGCACACATTAAACTCTCCTCAGGTTTCTCTTCTGTATGATAAGATAAGATAAGATAAGATTTCGTTCGGATTTTTAACACCGGAGGGTTAGCCACCCAGGATAACCCAAGAAAGTCAGTTCGTCATCGAGGACTGTCTAACTTATTTCCATTGGGGTCCTTAATCTTGTCCCCCAGGATGCGACCCACACCAGTCGACTAACACCCAGGTACCTATTTGCTGCTAGGTGAACAGGACAACAGGTGTAAGGAAACGTGTCGGAATTTCCACCCGCCGGGAATCGAACCCGGGCCCTCCGTGCGTGAAGCGGAGCTTTAGCCACAACTTACTGTCCACTATGACCTTTTCTATGTGTTCTACTTTCACAGTTAATCCTCTACACACATCTTCTTCTCCATAACCTTTAGCAATTGTGCAATTTTTTTTATTGTAAATTCTTTCTTCTGACCACTGACCCTCAACAATCTTTTTTTAATAACTCTTAAATAACTCTTTAACTAACTCTTTAACTAACTCTTTAACTAACATCTTTAACTAACTCTTTAATAACTCTTTAACTAACTCTTTAACTAACTCTTTAACTAACTCTTTAACTAACTCTTTAACTAACTCTTTAACTAACTCTTTAACTAACTCTTTAACTTAACTCTTTAACTAACTCTTTAACTAACTCTTTAACTAACTCTTTAACTAACTCTTTAACTAACTCTTTAACTAACTCTTTAACTAACTCTTTAACTAACTCTTTAATTAACTCTTTAACTAACTCTTTAACTAACTCTTTAACTAACTCTTTAACTAACTCTTTAACTAACTCTTTAACTAACTCTTTAATTAACTCTTTAACTAACTCTTTAACTAACTCTTTAACTAACTCTTTAACTAACTCTTTAACTAACTCTTTAACTAACTTTAACTTGTTTTGCACATTGCCTTTGCTGCCCACTTTTGCAAGATGCTAAGCTGGAGGAGGGACAACTGAGTCTGACCAAAAAAAATACTATATAAATAACCCAACGTTTCGCTCCAAATAGGAGCGAAACGTCGTCATAAGCTTCTCTGGTTATTTGTGTATTGTTCCAGCCACGGTATTGTGCCTTTTTGATCTCTGATAAACATCTAATTTATTTCGCTGTGTTTTTCTTAAGACGATTTACTCATAATATAAAAAAAATTACCTATTTTTTTCTTCTTTTGTTGTGGTCTTATTAAAATAATTTCACGTTATATTTTCGTTATCGAGAGATATATCTTTCCTGTTATGTAGTGTATTCTGGCAACGTATTTTAGGTCGCCCCGTTGATGGTAATCAAGGGGTTTTGATCCAAGGAATTAAAACGATAACTGCCTCTATTCTACTTATTTAGCCCCTACGGACTTACCGCTTTTCCGTGAATAGAATATTTATCTTGCCAAATAGTGAAGGTTATCCTAAGATTCTGAGGATTATCCTACCAGATACAGAAACATATCCTACCTGATACTGAAATATATCCTACCAGACACTGAAACATATCCTACCTGATACTGAAACATCCCACCTGATCCTACAACATATCCCACCTGATCCTACAACATATCCCACCTGATCCTACAACATATCCCACCTGATCCTACAACATATCCAACCTGATACTACAACATATTCTTAAGTGACATTACTGGTTAAGTCTAAGATCCCATAATAACTTTGCTAATGATTTCTGGGGTATGTATATCTGCACGCGGGGGTATAATCTGCATTGCAAACTATTTAATCGCTCTGTCTAGATGCATATTGCTGGAATGTTTGCATTGGGTTTGTCTCCCAACCCCCCAACCCCCCAACCCCCCCCATCTCCTTCCTGTGAGTGTGTCTGTGTGTGTCTGAGAGTCTGTCTGGCTGTCTGTCAGTGAGTCTCTTCCTGTCTGAGTGATTGCATTTCTGTCAATCATTGTGTCTGAGATCGCGCTGCTTGCTGCCGTTCTCTCTCTCTCTCTCTCTCTCTCTCTCTCTCTCTCCTCTCTCTCTCTCTCTCTCTCTCTCTCTCTCTCTCATTTTTCATAACATGCCTTATTTTGTAAATATACAAACTATGCATAAGGTAATTGGATAAAAAAGGGAAGAAGATAGAGGAGATGGATAACGAGGGGAAGGAGATACAGGATGAGATGGAAAGGGAGGAGGAAGAAGAAGAAGAAGGAGAAGGAAAGGAAGATGAACGAGACAGAAAATGAAATGTATAATGAATAGCGGAAGGAGGAAGACATGAAAAAGATATAGAGGTGGGTGAAAAAAATAGTATTTAGTAAAAGAGAAATAAAGAATTTGCAGATAGTGACGTAAATAAAGAAGAAAGTTGAAAGATGCAGGAGAAGGAGGAAGAGGGGGAGGAGGATAAAGAAGAAGAGATGGAGAAGAGACAGAAAACAATAATTAACGTCGACCGCAACAATTCCTTTGATCCTTGCGAGATACAGAAATATTTACTTAGTCAGATGAGGATAGAAGGGAGGGGTGGGGGGGGGTGGTCGAGAGAGAGTCAGGGGGAAAGGGGTAGGGGGTTCCAACAGTACTTTAATTACTGTTATGTGAGAATGCAACAGTACTTTAATTACTGTTATGTGAGAATCCAACAGTAGTGTAGTTACTGTTACGTGGGAATCCAACAGTAGTGTAGTTACTGTTACGTGGGAATCCAACAGTAGTGTAGTTACTGTTACGTGGGAATCAAACAGTAGTGTAGTTACTGTTACGTGGGAATCAAACAGTAGTGTAGTTACTGTTACGTGGGAATCAAACAGTAGTGTAGTTACTGTTACGTGGGAATCAAACAGTAGTGTAGTTACTGTTACGTGGGAATCAAACAGTAGTGTAGTTACTGTTACGTGTGAATCCAACAGTAGTGTAGTTACTGTTGCGTGGGAATCCAACTGTACTGTAGTTACTGTTACGTGGGAATCCAACAGTATTGTACTGTTACGTGGGAATCCAACAGTACTGCAGTTACTGTTACTGGGGAATCCAGCAATACTGTAGTAACTGTTACGTGGGAATCCAACAGTAGTGTAGTTACTGTTACATGAGAATCCAACATGCTTGATTAGATAATATGGATGGAAAGAAATCCTCGAAACAGGTCAGAGGTGTGTACTTGACACGTGTGTACACCTGTGACCTGGGGAGGCTGATGAGGCTGCATCTGCATCTCGTTATCTCCCCACATTGACCTCAGAGCTCATCCCTTTATCCCTACTCTATTTTTTTTTCAAATTCATGAAAATTGCTCCCTCTTCCCTGTCCCTAACCCCCCTAAATCCCTAAAAAAGAGAAAGGTGATGATTATGCTAATCTGGGATCCAGAAAATCCCTGCATGTAAGTATATTTGGCTACTGTGGGTTTGGTTTGCATAATGACTGGTCTTCAAGGGCTGCACAGATGGGCGGTGGTGGGTGGGAGGTGAGGTGCAGTACGGTTTGCGGTGGGCGGTAAGGAGTGGGTGGTCTGTGATGGGTGGTGAGTGGATGGTTGGGTGGGTGGAGGGTTGGGATGGCAGCTTGCTCAAAAACGGTGGATTTTAAGAACTACAGTCAAGGAGGAGAGGACTTCAGCTCTTCACCTGAAGAAGTTTTCAACACATTAATTGAAAAAACTTTTATATATATATATATATATATATATATATATATATATATATATATATATATATATAGTATATATATATATATATATAATATATATATGGTAGTAGGTTGGTAGACAGCAACCACCCAGGGAAGTACTACCGTCCTGCCAGATGACTGTGAAACAGAAACCTGTAACTGTTTTGCATGATGGTAGGATTGCTGGTTTCTTTTTCTGTCTCATAAACACGCTAGATAACAGGATATCTTGCTACTCCTACTTACACTTTGGTCACACTTCACAGACACGCACATGCATATATATATACATACATCTAAGTTTTTCTCCTTTTTCTAAATAGCTCTTGTTCTTCTTTATTTCTTCTATTGTCCATGGGGAAGTGGAAAAGAATCTTCCTCCGTAACCCATGCGTGTCGTATGAGGCGACTAAAATGCCGGGAGCAATGGGCTAGTAACCCCTTCTCCTGTAGACCATTTACTAAAAAAGAGAAGAAGAAAAACTTTATAAAACTGGATGCTTAAATGTGCGTGGATGTAGTGCGGATGACAAGAAACAGATGATTGCTGATGTTATGATGAAAAGAAGTTGGATGTCCTGGCCCTAAGTGAAACAAAGCTGAAAGGCTAGGGAGTTTTCGTGGGGGGAAATAAATGGGATTAACTCTGGAGTATCTGAGAGAGTTAGAGCAAAGGAAGGGTAGCAGTAATGTTAAATGATCAGTTATGGAAGGAGAAAAGAGATATTGAATGTGTAAATTTCAAGAATTATGTGGATTAAAGTAAAGTTGGATGCGAGAAGTGGGTCTTAATATGCGTGTATGCCCTGGAGAAGAGAGGAATGCAGAGGAGAGAGAGAGATTTTGGGAGATGTTAATAATGTATAGGAGCCTTTGAACCAAGTGAGAGAGTAATTGTGGTAGGGGACCTGAATGCTAAAGTAGGAGAAACTTTTAGAGAGGGTGTGGTAGGTAAGTTTGGGGTGCCAGGTGTAAATGATAATGGGAGCCCTTGATTGAACTTTGTATAGAAAGGGTTTAGTTATAGGTAATACATATTTTAAGAAAAAGAGGATAATAAGTATACAAGATATGATGTAGGGCGAAATGACAGTAGTTTGTTTGATTATGTATTGGTAGATAAAAGACTGTTGAGTAGACTTCAGGATGTACATGTTTATAGAGGGGCCACAGATATATCAGATCACTTTCTAGTTGTAGCTACACTGAGAGTAAAAGGTAGATGGGATACAAGGAGAATAGAAGTATCAGGAAGAGAGAGGTGAAGGTTTATAAACTAAAAGAGGAGGCAGTAAGGGTAAGATATAAACAGCTATTGGAGGATAGATGGGCTAATGAGAGCATAGGCAATGGGGTCGAAGAGGTATGGGGTAGGTTTAAAAATGTAGTGTTAGAGTGTTCAGCAGAATTTGTGGTTACAGGAAAGTGGGTGCGGGAGGAAGAGGAGCGATTGGTGGAATGATGATGTAAAGAGAGTAGTAAGGGAGAAAAAGTTAGCATATGAGAAGTTTTTACAAAGTAGAAGTGATGCAAGGAGGGAAGAGTATATGGAGAAAAAGAGAGAGGTTAAGAGAGTGGTGAAGCAATGTAAAAAGAGAGCAAATGAGAGAGTGGGTGAGATGTTATCAACAAATTTTGTTGAAAATAAGAAAAAGTTTTGGAGTGAGATTAACAAGTTAAGAAAGCCTAGAGAACAAATGGATTTGTCAGTTAAAAATAGGAAGAGGAGAGTTATTAAATGGAGAGTTAGAGGTATTGGGAAGATGGAGGGAATATTTTGAGGAATTGTAAATGTTGATGAAGATAGGGAAGCTGTGATTTCGTGTATAGGGCAAGGAGGAATAACATCTTGTAGGAGTGAGGAAGAGCCAGTTGTGAGTGTGGGGAAGTTCGTGAGGCAGTAGGTAAAATGAAAGGGGGTAAGGCAGCCGGGATTGATGGGATAAAGATAAAAATGTTAAAAGCAGGTGGGGATATAGTTTGGAGTGGTTGGTGCAATTATTTAATAAATGTATGGAAGAGGGTAAGGTACCTAGGGATTGGCAGAGAGCATGCATAGTTCCCTTTGTATAAAGGCAAGGGGATAAAAGAGAGTGCAAAAATTATAGGGGGATAAGTCTGCTGAGTATACCTGGTAAAGTGTATGGTAGAGTTATTATTGAAAGAATTAAGAGTAAGACGGAGAATAGGATAGCAGATGAACAAGGAGGCTTTAGGAAAGGTTAGGGGGTGTGTGGACCAGGTGTTTACAGTGAAACATATAAGTGAACAGTAATTTAGATAAGGCTAAAGAGGTCTTGTGGCATTTATGGATTTGGAAAAGGCGTATGACAGGGTGGATAGGGGGGCAATGTGGCAGATGTTGCAAGTGTATGGTGTAGAGGTAGGTTACTGAAAGCAGTGAAGAGTTTTTACGAGGATAGTGAGGCTCAAGTTAGAGTATGTAGGAAAGAGGGAAATTATTTCCCAGTAAAAGTAGGCTTAGACAAGGATGTGTGATGTCACCGTGGTTGTTTAATATATTTATAGATGGGTTGTAAGAGAAGTAAATGCGAGGGTCTTGACAAGAGGCGTGGAGTTAAAAGATAAAGAATCACACACAAAGTGGGAGTTGTCACAGCTGCTCTTTGCTGATGACACTGTGCTCTTCAGAGATTCTGAAGAGAAGTTGCAGAGATTGGTGGATGAATTTGGTAGGGTGTGCAAAAGAAGAAAATTAAAGGTGAATACAGGAAAGAGTAAGGTTATGAGGATAACAAAAAGATTAGGTGATGAAAGATTGAATATCATATTGGAGGGAGAGAGTATGAGGAGGTGAATGTATTCAGATATTTGGGAGTGGACGTGTCAGCGGATGGGTCTATGAAAGATGAGGTGAATCATAGAATTGATGAGGGAAAAAGAGTGAGTGGTGCACTTAGGAGTCTGTGGAGACAAAGAACTTTGTCCTTTGAGGCAAAGAGGGGAATGTATGAGAGTATAGTTTTACCAACGCTCTT
>NC_069450.1:18176745-18204245 GCF_026875155.1 Cherax quadricarinatus
TTCACCCTCCCAACCTGAAAGAAAATATACGAAAAAAAAAAAAAAAAAACCACAGCAACATTAAGATCAACATTTTTCTAAAATTAAACTTTCAGAATCCTGACTTACAGACGAACGGATCTCAGCCTCACTGCATCATCAGCAAACACACAAACCCTCTATAATTAATGGTTTTCTGATGCGTCCGGAACCATAATTAAGAAATTAAAAATAAAAAAAAATAGCTTTCTCGAGAGAGTCTGAGAGAGCCTTTGTACTGGCTATGTGAACGATGGCTGAGCCCTTCAAAGGCTCCAGTCTAAGCCGAGAGTAATAAAAGATATTTTTTGAAGTTGAACAAGAAAAAGAAAAGCTTAACCAAAAATAGAGTATATGCTAATGGGTTTTTATTTTTCGATTGATGTGTGGAGGCAGCGGCTATATGTCTCCCACATGAGAGTAATTTCAGTGTTTTTTTTTATGTAACAAGTTATTCTATATGGAATTCCTTATTGAGGTTGTACCTGTAAAGTGGGGTGGAGGAACCTTGTCCAGGAGGGTAACATTGACGGGGGTCCCCCAGGGGGTGAGATTGTGACGAGGGTCTCTCATGGGGTGAGATAGTGACGGGGCTCTCCCAGGGTGAGATAGTGACGGGGGTCTCCCAGGGTGTGAGAGAGTGACGGGGGTCTCCCAGGGTGTGAGACAGTGGCGGGGGTCTCCCTGGGGGCGGGAGAGGGAGTTGGGGTTTGACCTAGAGGAGAGGAAGGAATGTGACATGTGACATGCTTGCACATGTGACACATGTGCAAGCATCGGGGTATCTTAACTTGTAGACGTTTTGCCAGTCAATGGCTTTATCAATACAAATTCAAGGACATAATGAGAGGACTGTAGAAATATATACAGAAGACAGTGGAAGACAGGGTAACAAGTCCCTCAGCCTAGGAGCAGGTGATGAGCACAGTAGTCTTGAAGAGGCACAGGCAAGAAGATTGGCGTTTATGTACTGACGTCAGTTGAGGGGCAACAGACGAAGTCATTGTCACTAGTAGGCGGGATTCCTCAGTGGCAGTAGGTCAAGAACAAGAGTTGGGCCAGGAGTTAGCAAGTAGGTTGTGGTGATGTCCTCTGTCCCAAGATTCCATAAAGTTGCAGTGTCTGACAAGATGTATATCATAATGTACAATACCGACAAGATAAAAAGTAGACAGGTGAGAAATGATGGTGATAAATCCAGAAAATAATAAAGTCCATGAAGTTGAGAGATATTGCCTAAGACAAGAGATAGAAATACCAGAGATGATAAAAATACCAGACAAAGTATATAGAAGTAAGAAAAAGTTTTATATACCAGACAAGAGCAGAATTTTTTTATATAGAGTCCATGGTTCAGCCAGGCATGTACGGTAGGGAGGTCAAAGGAAAAACCAGAAGAAAGTGGAAGAAATATTGAGCAAAGAGGAAGGAAGAAAAAGAAAAGCTTGCATATAAGCCAGAAACGACTGTACATGGGCAGGAACTGAAGCTCAGAGACAGTTTCCAAAAATGACATAGCAGATAAGGCTAAAGTATAGCCAAAACTGATGAGTTGGTACATCTTTACTGTAGTGAGACACTTGTACAACAGTTGGTATCTTTACTGTAGTGAGACACTTGTACAACAGTTGGTATCTTTACTGTAGTAAGACACGTGTACAACAGTTGGTATCTTTACTGTAGTGAGACACTTGTACAACAGTTGGTATCTTTACTGTAGTAAGACACGTGTTACAAACAGTTGGTATCTTTACTGTAGTAAGACACTTGTACAACAGTTGGTATCTTTACTGTAGTAAGACACTTGTACAACAGTTGGTATCTTTACTGTAGTAAGACACTTGTACAACAGTTGGTATCTTTACTGTAGTAAGACACTTGTACAAAACAGTTGGGTATCTTTACTGTAGTAAGACACTTGTACAACAGTTGGTATCTTTACTGTAGTAAGACACGTGTACAACAGTTGGTATCTTTACTGTAGTAAGACACTTGTACAAACAGTTGGTATCTTTACTGTAGTAAGACACGTGTACAACAGTTGGGTATCTTTACTGTAGTAAGACACTTGTACAACAGTTGGTATCTTTACTGTAGTAAGACACTTGTACAACAGTTGGTATCTTTACTGTAGTAAGACACGTGTACAACAGTTGGTATCTTTACTGTAGTAAGACACTTGTACAACAGTTGGTATCTTTACTGTAGTAAGACACTTGTACAACAGTTGGTATCTTTACTGTAGTAAGACACTTGTACAACAGTTGGTATCTTTACTGTAGTAAGACACGTGTACAACGTTGGGTATCTTTACTGTAGTAAGACACTTGTACAACAGTTGGTATCTTTACTGTAGTAAGACACTTGTACAACAGTTGGTATCTTTACTGTAGTAAGACACTTGTACAACAGTTGGTATCTTTACTGTAGTAAGACACTTGTACAACAGATGGTATCTTTACTGTAGTAAGACACTTGTACAACAGTTGGTATCTTTACTGTAGTAAGACACGTGTACAACAGTTGGTATCTTTACTGTAGTAAGACACTTGTACAACAGTTGGGTATCTTTACTGTAGTAAGACACTTGTACAACAGTTGGTATCTTTACTGTAGTAAGACACGTGTACAACAGTTGGTATCTTTACTGTAGTAAGACACTTGTACAACAGTTGGTATCTTTACTGTAGTAAGACACGTGTACAACAGTTGGGTATCTTTACTGTAGTAAGACACTTGTACAACAGTTGGTATCTTTACTGTAGTAAGACACTTGTACAACAGATGGTATCTTTACTGTAGTAAGACACTTGTACAACAGTTGGTATCTTTACTGTAGTAAGACACGTGTACAAACAGTTGGTATCTTTACTGTAGTAAGACACTTGTACAACAGTTGGTATCTTTACTGTAGTAAGACACTTGTACAACAGTTGGTATCTTTACTGTAGTAAGACACTTGTACAACAGTTGGTATCTTTACTGTAGTAAGACACGTGTACAACAGTTGGGTATCTTTACTGTAGTAAGACACTTGTACAACAGTTGGGTATCTTTACTGTAGTAAGACACTTGTACAACAGTTGGGTATCTTTACTGTAGTAAGACACTTGTACAACAGTTGGTATCTTTACTGTAGTAAGACACGTGTACAACAGTTGGGTATCTTTACTGTAGTAAGACACTTGTACAACAGTTGGTATCTTTACTGTAGTAAGACACTTGTACAACAGATGGTATCTTTACTGTAGTAAGACACTTGTACAAACAGTTGGTATCTTTACTGTAGTAAGACACGTGTACAACAGTTGGTATCTTTACTGTAGTAAGACACTTGTACAACAGTTGGTATCTTTACTGTAGTAAGACACTTGTACAACAGTTGGTATCTTTACTGTAGTAAGACACTTGTACAACAGTTGGTATCTTTACTGTAGTAAGACACGTGTACAACAGTTGGGTATCTTTACTGTAGTAAGACACTTGTACAACAGTTGGTATCTTTACTGTAGTAAGACACTTGTACAACAGTTGGTATCTTTACTGTAGTAAGACACTTGTACAACAGTTGGTATCTTTACTGTAGTAAGACACTTGTACAACAGTTGGTATCTTTACTGTAGTAAGACACTTGTACAACAGTTGGTATCTTTACTGTAGTAAGACACTTGTACAACAGTTGGGTATCTTTACTGTAGTAAGACACTTGTACAACAGTTAGTATCTTTACTGTAGTAAGACACTTGTACAACAGTTGGTATCTTTACTGTAGTAAGACACTTGTACAACAGTTGGTATCTTTACTGTAGTAAGACACTTGTACAACAGTTGGGTATCTTTACTGTAGTAAGACACGTGTACAACAGTTGGTATCTTTACTGTAGTAAGACACTTGTACAACAGTTGGTATCTTTACTGTAGTAAGACGCTTGTACAACAGTTGGTATCTTTACTGTAGTAAGACACTTGTACAACAGTTGGTATCTTTACTGTAGTAAGACACTTGTACAACAGTTGGTATCTTTACTGTAGTAAGACACTTGTACAACAGTTGGTATCTTTACTGTAGTAAGACACTTGTACAACAGTTGGTATCTTTACTGTAGTAAGACACTTGTACAACAGTTGGTATCTTTACTGTAGTAAGACACTTGTACAACAGTTGGGTATCTTTACTGTAGTAAGACACTTGTATAACTTGTCGTTATTTATACATTTTCCAGAACCAAAGATGCTTCCTAGCACCACAAGAAGAAAAACAACAGTAAGTGATAAGACTGAGGAAGGAAGCACTAATCGCAATAAACGAGAGAGAGAGAGAGAGAGAGAGAGAGAGAGAGAGAGAGAGAGAGAGAGAGAGAGAGAGAGAGAGAGAGAGAGAGAGAGAGAGAGAGAGAGAGAGAGAGAGAGAGAGAGGTATGTTAGAAAATAAACAAAGGTTCAGAGAGGCAATGACAGAGGAATAAGAAATAATGCAAGTAACCTAAGACATGAGACACACCAACTAACATCAAAAAATATACGTACAGCGAAGGAAGACATGGAAAAAGACCAGCTGGAAATAGCAAAAGCAAAAAGAACTGACAACATATCCCCCATGACATCAAGAGAAGAACCATTGTTGGTAGGTAAACAATGGAGGTTGTACTGAGGAGCTCCATCAGAGAACACCATCTTAGATTCACAGATACCAGAAACCGTCTAAGCATCCCTGCTAGAGTTCCATCACAGTTATTGAAGCTATAACCTTAAGTAGCTTCAAATATAGGTTAGATAAACGGTGTCCTGGAAAAAAAGCCACAGGGGAAAAAAATCAGAAAATAAATCACAATTTTGGCTAGGAAAAAAAGTTACTGGTAAAAAGGTCACTTTTTTTTAAATACCATAAACAATTAAAGAAACAAAACAAAAAATATTTTAAATAAGTTATTAACATGACTTAGGTTAAGTTAGGTTAAGTTTGAATTGTTACTTTTTTCCCTGTGATCCAGATAAATATACGAGTCAGAGAGGGTTGGATTTGAGTGGGACTTATCAATGTTTATTTCTAAGGTAATAATAATGGGTTGGACGAATATTTTCTAGCGGGTTTGTGACAATGACCTAAGTATAGGCCGGTTCTTATCTAACGTAGGAAAGACAAGGTTGGGCAGACTGCATCTTCCTGAACTGGAAGAAAGCACTGGACACGGTTTCTTACCTAATTCATATTACCTAATTCATATTACCTAATTCATATTACCTAATTCATATTTCTTACCTAATTCATATTTTTTTCAGCAAATTCCTATTTTTTCTAATACATGGAATCAAATTAGTACCCTTCTCCGCATATTTATGTACATTCTGTAATATGAAGAACGGATCAATCTAACCAAAGACTCTCCCCCTCGAGAACCGTAGTCCGGCTAACCGGTTTCCCTATTTTCATCACTGTTACCTTGCTCACACTCCAACAGCACCTCCAATCATAAAAGCCATCTACCTCCACTCCATGCTGCAATACGACAAATTAAAAGTTCAGTCTTTTATTGCCTTATCGTGACCCTTACAAATTAACAGGAGTATATAATTAGTCAACACTGATCCTCTATGCTTACCCGGCCGCTGTTACATCGAGAGAACACACTCCCTGGTCAAAAATATTTATATATTTTTTGGTTATGAGCTGCCAGAATGTGTTAATTTTGACGTGACACAATAATACTAGTACAGTGTTTTAATAGCATCTTTCCTCATTAATTCTGGCTAATGTGCGTTAATTACAATCTAAAATAGCATGCACAGGGAAGCTGCCTACAATGTACAACACTTTGGTGTGTATGAGCGTTCCGCGTTCTGTTTGGTACGTTTTCACGAACGTTGAGAAACTAACGTTTTTTGTAATGACAGATGTGTTCATCACGTACACGTGACGGCTCAGCTGTTATGGTAACACCGGGTAACGAAATATGAATGGAAAAGAAAGCGACAAATATATAAAAAAAAGATACCATTTATTTAATTTTTGTTGGTCTTACATCCGTGACATTCCTGTGAGGTGTTTTAAGAGTTCTTCTCTTGGGATTTAGCTTGAGACGCGATTTTCATATCGAGTGCCTAATCAATCACGCTGTTGCTGTTAGCTGGTTGAAGCCATTGCACTTGTTGTAGGCTGTGATTTAGTTTCGCATTGCGAACTTTTGGCAAGATTTCTCGTATCTCGAGGTAGTACGTTCAAGAGTCTTGGGACTCCTGAAACCAACATAATGTTCTCTAATTCGCCCTGTAACAAAGCTGCTTTTCCTAAGAATTACCGTTCATGTCCATCTATATATTTCACCGAGACGCAGCTCCGGTAAATACTGAAGCTTGGTTTTAAAAGTTTAGTAAACTGACATAGTTGTATAAAAGTAATCACAGTGAGATGTTGGGGCATCCTCACAGCTTCTTCATAAAGGACTGCTGGTACCGTGTGTGTGTGTGTGTGTGTGTGTGTGTGTGTGTGTGTGTGTGTGTGTGTGTGTGTGTGTGTGTGTGTGTGTGTGTGTGTGTGTGTATGTGTGTGTGTGGGGGTATGTGTGTGTGTATTTGTGCGTGTGTGAGAGCGTGTGCATTCGGGATCCCGGAGTCAACAACACGCCTTTAGGTCTATTCCCAGCACGGTGTGTGTACACCTGCTGCTCCTTGTTCTGTGTCCCCCACCCCGTGTGTAGTGAATCCTGCCCCCATCTCCAGGCACGGGGTTCCATGCCCTCACCCCCACATGTGGTGACCACTGCCCCCACCCCAACATTTGGCAAGCCCTCCCTCAACCCACAAGTCAGGTGAGCCCCGCCCCCACAATCAACACCCCCACTTGACATCAAAGAAGCCATTGATAGCGTGACCATGCACTCTGCCCCAGGCCCAGATTCCTGGAACTCCATATTCTTCAGGAATTGCAAAAAACCACTATCTCGTGCCCGAAATCTTCTAAAGAGAATGAACCAGGACTCAAGCATCATCCCACAAACACTAAAAATCACTCACATAGCTCCAATGCACTAATGAGACCGTAAACCAACTTCAAAAAAATTTATAGACCGATAGCAATAACGAAGCACATCAAAATCTTTGAAAGTGTTTAATGCAAGACCGCCAATCACGCAATAATAACAATTACACAACATAGGGCGGCATACTTTTAGAGCAGGTCGCTACTGTCTCTTCCAGTTACTGGACCATAACAACGTGGTCTTTGATGCACTGGAAAACAAAGTAAAAGCCTTTGACAATTGCGACCATCGCCTAATAGCACGCAAAAAAAAAACGTGCAAAATGAATAACTTGGAAAGTGGCCAGAAGGATGTTTAACTTCTTATCAAATAGAATCCAAAGAGTAGTAGTAAACAGAATGAAATTGGGGGCTTCCACGGTGAAAAGTTCTATTCCTCAGAGCATAAAATTCGACCCATTTCTTTGACCCATTCCTATATTCAATACAGACATAAATAATAACATGTTGCAAGATACCAGAATTTGTATGAGAGTGGCTTAGATCGAGGACACAGCGAACCTCAAGTTGATGTAAACCAAGTCTTCCAGTGCTTTGTTGATAACGGTATATTCAGTAAAGAGAAATTTCAGGAAATCAGCTTTGGAAAAATAGAAGAATTAAAGACTGAAACTGAGTACAAAAAAGTTCAAATCATTCCATAGAGTGTAAGTTCAGCGTGAGGGACTTGGAAGTGACAGTGTCTGAGGATCTAACGTTGAGGGATCACAGTGTTATCAAACATGCAAGGAAAACGACATATGGATAACTAGAATATTCAAAACAAGAGATACCAAGTCAGTGATGATTCTCATCATAGTCACTGGTTCTCTCTAGGCAGGAATATTACTTTGTACTAACGCCTCCCATCAAGGCTGGAGAAACTGCACAACTAGAAAACGTACAGAAACTGTACAACTAGAAAACGTACAGAAACTGCACATCTAGAAAACGTACAGAAAACTTAATCTATTCATATACATTCAGTCAAGCCTTTAAATTACTGGGAATACTCAAGCTCCCTGAACTGTAGTCATTGGTATGCAGGCGAGAAAGGTACTTATGTATCATAATCTGCACCTGAAAATTTTGGAGAGATTGGTCCCAAATCTGCACACTGAGATCATTCCATATGAGAGCAAGAACAAGAGGCTTAGGAATCAATAAAAAATACTTACAATGAAAAGTGGGGGCGTGATGCGCTCACTAACAGAGAATTTAATAAGTGTAAGGGTACCAAGACTCTTCAACACGCTTCCTCCGATAACAATCTGGTCCTCTTTACAAGGGGAAACTGTTAAGCTATTAAAGCCATTTTCTGATCAATCGGGCTGTGGTACATACGTTGAACTACGTGCTGCTTGCACCAGCAACCTGGTCGATCAGGACAGGAAACGGAAAAATCCTGTCTGGGACAGGTTTCGCAAAGAACAGTGACCCCCCCCCCACGAAATCTACTCCAGGTAGTTACAAAATATATAACACCACACACCCTTGAGCGGTGCCTCTCTGACATTATCCTAACTCGATTCCTCACTTGGAATAGTAGGATGAGATGAAGGTTATTAGCCTTTTATTTCCGGCCTTTTAATCGCCTTCTACCACACTAATAACATGGGGAAAATTTTAATTAATTTCTTTAAGTAATTAAAAAATCAGTAAAAGGGCAAACCCTATTATACAAAATTCGAAATTATTATTATAATAAAAGCGCCAGATAAATGCGCGTACACACACACACGTACACACGCACGTACATACACATACGTACACACGTACGTATACACATTCACGAGGATGTTGTGTATTCTGGATGAAAGTCGTCGTTGTAGGATTTACCTGCCATCTTACGTGTTTACGATGGCAAGAACACACCAGTAATCTCGTCAGTGTGAGGAATATTTCTGTTTTACGTTCATTTGGCAGGATGGTAGTAACATCAGTAAAATAATAATGATGATGATAATAATAATAATAATAATAATAATAATAATAATAATAATAATAATAATAATAATAATAATAATAATAATAATAATAATAATAGATACGAGAGCAGGAAATCTAATAATCATGAGGGCAGACACGTGCGTGTCTGATCACGTGCGTGTCTGACCACGTGCTCACAACAACAGGAATGTTGAAAGAAAAACTGAAGGGGAATCAAACCTCGCTCATTAAAAGTCGCTAACATCAAACACCTGGGAACATTTTTCTGTTCAGTGAATAAGTCAATATTTGTAAAAAAATAATTTTTCCATTATCACGATATATATATATATATATATATATATATATATATATATATATATATATATATATATATATATATATATATATATATATATATATATATATATATATATATATGGAAGGCAGAACAAGAGTATATGGATACACAAAAGGGCTAAAGAACTAGGCCCAAAAGGGTTAACAAGAAAGGAAAAGGTCGCAAAATGAATATAAAAATTTTCAAAGGATGTGAGAGGTCTAAGATAGTAAAGGGCGATTGGGCTGTATTATATCAAAGGCAGATTTGGTTGTATGATAGCAGAGGATAGATCGCTGAGACAGAGCCGAAGATGACAGACGTGGTAAGTTGAGAAGGTGGATGCTAAGACGGTGATGATGTGATGAACAGGGAGAAGAAGAAGAAGAAGAAGAAGAAGAAGAGAGAGAGAGAGAGAGAGAGAGAGAGAGAGAGAGACTGTATTGATAGGGTAGACATGGAAACGTGAAGGAAAGTTAGGAGAGGGGGAAAAAAGGGATGAACCTGGAACAAGACGAACGTTCCTAAGAAGAGAAAAAAGTGAGAGCACGAGAAAGACTGACGGGTGATAATGGGGAGTGATGGGTAATGAGGGATAGAAAACAGGAGACAAGTGATGTGAACTGAGGGAAGGAAGAAATCGATGAAGTGAGGAGAGAAAATAAACGACAGAATTACTGCAGCATAAATGCCAATATGATTAATGAGTTGACTGCCTCCAAAATCTCATACAGAGGGATTGATGGACTCATCGTAATATTCAATATGGAAAACACCATAAACATTCTCGCCCACATCACTGGCTCCTCCCACGACACAGTCGAGAATAATCCTGCTGAATACTCGGCTTCTTCCAGACCACTGTCAAACGTCGGTACCAGTGATCACAAATCTGTTTCTCTTCCACTGAGCACACCAACAGTAGTGACGAATTATCTCGCAAGTGGGAGATGAGACACGCTAAAATCGTTCATTCGAGGTCTCGCCACACACAAATGAAGGTTTGACGAATCCCAGGTTGAGGTTTCAACAAGAGTGGGTCTTGAGCAGTGTGTAAATAATATTTCCTCTTATTGTGGACTACACACACAGAAAACAGTAAAATCGGGATGATTTTCTTTAAATTAAAGTCAACATCAACAAGTAAATTCCTACAAATCCTCGATGTACTGAGTAAAGTAGCAATTTTACTGAGACAGGTTTGATCCATTTTCTGGGATAAAATCTGATTACTTTCCATTTCCCAGATTCTGCATGACTTACATGTTAACACTTTCCTCTGAATATAATAATATTAATAAAATTAGTCTTACAAGAATGTTCAAATTAACACATTACGACGACATACACAACAGCCAAAATCTATCACAACTTCTGCAGACATGAGTCCGGTATTTCCCTTCCCTGGTTAATTACACTAACGATCTCAGCTACACCGGATTGTACAAGCTTTGGCAACTCGAGACACCTGCTCAGAATCTGTACATAGCTTTGGCAACTCGATACACCTGTTTAGAATCTGTACATAGCTTTGGCAACTCGATACACCTGGTCAGAATCTGTACATAGCTTTGGCAACTCGATACACCTGTTCAGAATCTGTACATAGCATTGGTAACTCGATACACCTGTTTAGCAACTCAATACACCTGTCTAGAAACGTTACACAGCTTTGGTAACTAAATTTAACAGTTTAAGTAACTATGAAATATGAAAAAAATTTGTACTGTCTTTGCTAATGTTGAGACATAAACAAAAATAAACACTTTTGGTATAAGTCAGTGGGAAAGGCGCGGAGACTCGAGGATTTGTATGTAATTATGTGTGTGTAGGTAGTCAAGAGGAGTTATGCTCGTGTGACGCCTCTTAAATGTTTACTGTATCACATAATGTTTTATATATTCCAATAATTGAAGCTCTTAATGTTTGTTCCAGCATCATATCTGATGCTGGATCACATCTGATTATTACCTTTCAATTCCCAGGACCTTTAAGACCCCCTACATTTGCCGATGAATATAATAATAATAATAATAATAATAATAATAATAATAATAATAATAATAATAATAATGATAATAATAATAATAATAATAATAATAATAATAATAATAATAATAATAATAATAATAATAATAATAATAATAATAATATCTCTTGTGTAATATTGAAATGTTTGATATACTGCGAAAAAAATTATGTCCTTTCGGCTCAGTATATTTTCAATTAACAACTGAGGCTTCTTGTTCATCCTGTTGGTATTTTCAACCATTTAAAGGGGTGGACTGGTAAGCCAGTCGAAGGCCTCGGTCAGATGACCAAAAGCTCCAGCGACTGGTCATCATATGACCTGTTGGTGGTTGAAGTTTTTGTTTTTAATCTATTCTTTTGCGTTCTCTTAAAATGGTGAATGTGGTTATCTTATTTCCCCTTGTATTTCTAACAACGAGCAAGTTTTTTTTTTTAATGCTTACTTTCGTAACTCACTGTTTGTAACTCTGTGAACAATTACGTAGCTCATCCTTAAGGTATTTCTAACTAAATCACAGGTGCTGACACTTGCCTCCGCTGCATATTCCCACCTGCCTGGAGTCTACCTGAGTCTACCTGGAGGGTGTTCTGGGGGTTAACGCCCCCAGGGCCCAGCCCTTAACCAGGCCTCCCGGCGGATCAGAGCCTGATCAACCAGGCTGTTACTGATCTAAAACACGTTTTGATCAACTATTTTTTAAACATTTCCCAGTCCATATAGCCCCGGTATATGCCATAGTAATAATTTCTGTGTAACACAGAAATTTCCTCAGGAAGCCCAAAGATGATCTTCCGGCCAGAATCACGAAAATCATCACCTTGTCGGTACTGTATACCATTCAATAGGATTAATAATGAATAGTGTCTTGTCTCTATGTCTGATGCTTGAAACACTATCACACAATCTATGTTCATGGTTCTTCTTATCATGGCTTTGTCCTATTTCCAGTAAGTGTCTCTTATCAAAATTAAATACCATTATAATTCATAACTGTTCGCTCACTTAATCAAGTGTTAGCAAGAGCAGAGGGAATGAATCAAAGACATGTCGTAGGAACTTGAAAACAGAGAGGAGCTAAAGAATAATGAGAGGAGGGGGAAAAGGAATATGGAAGAACTAAGAGAGCATGAAGACAAAGAAATAAGATAAGGAAATGGAATAAGGAAAAATAAGAGAAGACAGGAGAGGAAGACAAGTTATTTGAATAACAAGTAATATTCCGACACTTTCATGAATGCCATATTTATCCTGGGACATATTCTTCACAGTGGGGGCATATTCTTCACAGTGGGGGCATATTCTTTACAGTGGGGGCATATTCTTCACAGTGGGGGCATATTCTTTACAGTGGGGGCATATTCTTCACAGTGGGGGCATATTCTTCACAGTGGGAACATATTCTTCACAGTTGGGACATATTCTTCACAGTGGGGGCATATTCTTTACAGTGGGGACATATTCTTCACAGTGGGGGCATATTCTTCACAGTGGGGGCATATTCTTTACAGTGGGGGCATATTCTTCACAGTGGGAACATATTCTTCACAGTTGGGGCATATTCTTCACAGTGGGGGCATATTCTTTACAGTGGGGGCATATTCTTCACAGTGGGGGCATATTCTTCACAGTGGGAACATATTCTTCACAGTGGGGACATATTCTTTACAGTGGGGACATATTCTTCACAGTGGGGGCATATTCTTCACAGTGGGGGCATATTCTTCACAGTGGGGGCATATTCTTTACAGTGGGGACATATTCTTCACAGTGGGGGCATATTCTTCACAGTGGGGCATATTCTTTACAGTGGGGACATATTCTTCACAGTGGGGGCATATTCTTCACAGTGGGGGCATATTCTTCACAGTGGGGACATATTCTTCATAGTGGGGACATATACTTCACAGTGGGGGCATATTCTTCACAGTAGGAGTATATTCTTCACAGTGGGGGCATATTCTTCACAGTGGGGACATATACTTCACAGTGGGGGCATATTCTTCACAGTGGGGACATATTCTTCACAGTGGGGACATATTCTTCACAGTGGGGACATATTCTTCACAGCGGGGGAATATTCTTCACAGTGGGGACATATTCTTCACAGTGGGGACATATTCTTCAAAGTGGGGGAATATTCTTCACAGTGGGGACATATTCTTCACAGTGGGAACATATTCTTCACAGTGGGGACATATTTTTCACAGTGGGGACATATTCTTCACAGTGGGAACATATTCTTCACAGTGGGAACATATTCTTCACAGTGGGGACATATTCTTCACAGTGGGGACATATTCTTCACAGTGGGGACATATTTTTCACAGTGGGGACATATTCTTCACAGTGGGAGCATATTCTTCACAGTGGGAACATATTCTTCACAGTGGGGACATATTCTTCACAGTGGGGACATATTCTTCACAGTGGGGACATATTCTTCACAGCGGGGGAATATTCTTCACAGTGGGGACATATTCTTCACAGTGGGGACATATTCTTCAAAGTGGGGGAATATTCTTCACAGTGGGGACATATTCTTCACAGTGGGAACATATTCTTCACAGTGGGGACATATTTTTCACAGTGGGGACATATTCTTCACAGTGGGAACATATTCTTCACAGTGGGAACATATTCTTCACAGTGGGGACATATTCTTCACAGTGGGGACATATTCTTCACAGTGGGACATATTTTTCACAGTGGGGACATATTCTTCACAGTGGGAGCATATTCTTCACAGTGGGAACATATTCTTCACAGTGGGGACATATTCTTCACAGTGGGGACATATTCTTCACAGTGGGGACATATTCTTCACAGTGGGAGCATATTCTTCACAGTGGGAACATATTCTTCACAGTGGGGACATATTCTTCACAGTGGGGACATATTCTTCACAATGGGGACATATTCTTCACAGTGGGGACATATTCTTCACAGTGGGGACATATTCTTCACAGTGGGGACATATTCTTCACAGTGGGGACATATTTTTCACAGTGGGAACATATTCTTCACAGTGGGAGCATATTCTTCACAGTGGGAACATATTCTTCACAGTGGGGACATATTCTTCACAGTGGGGACATATTCTTCACAGTGGGGACATATTCTTCACAGTGGGGACATATTCTTCACAGTGGGGACATATTCTTCACAGTGGGGACATATTCTTCACAGTGGGGACATATTCTTCACAGTGGGAACATATTCTTCACAGTGGGAACATATTCTTCACAGTGGGGACATATTCTTCACAGTGGGAACATATTCTTCACAGTGGGGGCATATTCTTCACAGTGGGGACATATTCTTCACAGTGGGGACATATTCTTCACAGTGGGGACATATTTTTCACAGTGGGGACATATTCTTCACAGTGGGGATATATTCTTCACAGTGGGGACATATTCTTCACAGTGGGGACATATTCTTCACAGTGGGGGCATATTCTTCACAGTGGGGACATATTCTTCACAGTGGAGATATATTCTTCACAGTGGGGACATATTCTTCACAGTGGGGACATATTCTTCACAGTGGGGATATATTCTTCACAGTGGGGACATATTCTTCACAGTGGGGATATATTCTTCACAGTGGGGACATATTCTTCACAGTGGAGATATATTCTTCACAGTGGGGACATATTCTTCACAGTGGGGACATATTCTTCACAGTGGGGACATATTCTTCACAGTGGGGACATATTCTTCACAGTGGGGATATATTCTTCACAGTGGGGACATATTCTTCACAGTGGGGACATATTCTTCACACTGGGGGCATATTCTTCACACTGGGGGCATATTCTTCACAGTGGGGACATATTCTTCACATTGGGGACATATTCTTCACAGTGGGGGCATATTCTTCACAGTGGGAACATATTCTTCACAGTGGAAACATATTCTTCACAGTGGGGGCATATTCTTCACAGTGGGAACATATTCTTCACAGTGGAAACATATTCTTCACAGTGGAGATATATTCTTCACAGTGGGGACATATTCTTCACAGTGGGGACATATTCTTCACAGTGGGGACATATTCTTCACAGTGGGGACATATTCTTCACAGTGGGGATATATTCTTCACAGTGGGGACATATTCTTCACAGTGGAGATATATTCTTCACAGTGGGGACATATTCTTCACAGTGGGGACATATTCTTCACAGTGGGGACATATTCTTCACAGTGGGGACATATTCTTCACAGTGGGGATATATTCTTCACAGTGGGGATATATTCTTCACAGTGGGAACATATTCTTTACAATATTCTTAGCCAAAAATATATTCCTAATGGATATTTAATGAGAGTTCTTACATGGATAAATCTGAAGGTCGTTAGTGATCTGAGGACTGAGTTACTACCATGTGCAGAGTCTTCAAGCAGTGAAAGGGCTCTTCATCCAAGGAAATGGAGTTAAAGTTCTCTTCCTAGGATCAAATCTGATTACCTCCTATTTCCCAGGCCTTAAATAACCCCCTACGATTTTAGCGCTTCTGCATAATAATAATAATAATAATAATAATAATAATAATAATAATAATAATAATGATATTAATAATAATAATAATAAATGATAATAATAATAATAATAACAACAATAATAATAATAATAATAATAATAATAATAATAATATATAATAATAATAATACCATTAATAATAATAATAATAATAATAATAAATAATAATAATAATAATAATAATAATAATAATAATAATAATAATAATAATAATAATAATAATGAAGAAGAAGAACAGTAACAACAACAACAACAACAACAACAACAACAACAACAACAACAACAAAATCGACTTCAGGATAAAAGCTGAATGTTGAAGAACGATTTATTTAATACAGTTAATTCTGAATTTAAGCGATTTTTTTTGGTCGTTGCCTGCGTGTGTATTGTGGAATTTTGTCAAGAACTTCCTTGGTAATTAGTTTTCAAACTCAGGCGGTAATTGTGGGTCGTTAAAGTCATTAGAGTAACTACCAGCAAGGTTCTCTGAGACCCCCCCCCCTCCAGGAAGGTTTTCAGAGAACCCCCTCACCTTTCCTCGTCTACCCCTGGCAATGATGATGATTATGATAATAGTGAGGATGTGATGGTGAGGATATGATGGTGACGATGTGATGGTGAAGATATAATGGTGATGGTGAAGATGTAATGGTGATGGTGAAGATGTGATGGTGATGGTGAAGATGTAATGGTGATGGTGAAGATGTAATGGTGATGGTGAAGATGTAATGGTGATGGTGAAGATATAATGGTGATGGTGAAGATGTAATGGTGATGGTGAAGATATAATGGTGATGGTGAAGATGTGATGGTGATTGTGAAGATGTAATGGTGATGGTGAAGATGTAATGATGATGGTGAAGATATAATGGTGATGGTGAAGATGTAATGGTGATGGTGAAGATATAATGGTGATGGTAAAGATGTGATGGTGATGGTGAAGATGTAATGGTGATGGTGAAGATGTAATGGTGATGGTGAAGATGTAATGGTGATGGTGAAGATATAATGGTGATGGTGAAGATATAATGGTGATGGTGAAGATATAATGGTGATGGTGAAGATATAATGGTGATGGTGAAGATATAATGGTGATGGTGAAGATGTGATGGTGAAGATATAATGGTGATGGTGAAGATATAATGGTGATGAAGATGTGATGGTGATGGTGAAGATGTAATGGTGATGGTGAAGATATAATGGTGATGGTGAAGATATAATGGTGATGGTGAAGATGTGATGTTGATGGTGAAGATGTAATGGTGATGGTGAAGATGTGATGGTGATGGTGGAGATATAATGGTGATGGTGAAGATGTGATGGTGATGGTGAAGATGTAATGGTGATGGTGAAGATATAATGGTGATGGTGAAGATGTAATGGTGATGGTGAAGATATAATGGTGATGGTAAAGATATAATGGTGATGGTGAAGATATAATGGTGATGGTGAAGATATAATAGTAATGGTGAAGAAGTAATGGTGATGGTGAAGATATAATGGTGATGGTGAGGATATAATGGTGATGGTGAAGATATAATGGTGATGGTGAAGATATAATGGTGATGGTGAAGATATAATGGTGATGGTGAAGATGTGATGGTGATGGTGAAGATATAATGATGATGGTGAAGATGTGAGGGTGATGGTGAAGATGTGAGGGTGATGGTGAAGATGTAATGGTGATGGTGAAGATATAATGGTGATGGTGAAGATATAATGGTGATGGTGAAGATGTGATGGTGATGGTGAAGATGTAATGGTGATGGTGAAGATGTAATGGTGATGGTGGAGATATAATGGTGATGGTGAAGATGTGATGGTGATGGTGAAGATGTAATGGTGATGGTGAAGATATAATGGTGAAGATGTAATGGTGATGGTGAAGATATAATGGTGATGGTAAAGATACAATGGTGATGGTGAAGATTATAATGGTGATGGTGAGATATAATGGTAATGGTGAAGAAGTAATGGTGATGGTGAAGATATAATGGTGATGGTGAAGATATAATGGTGATGGTGAAGATATAATGGTGATGGTGAAGATGTGATGGTGAAAATATAATGGTGATGATGAAGATTAATGGTGATGGTTGAAATATAATGGTGATGTGAAGATGTAATGGTGGTGGAAAAGATGTGATGGTGAAGATGTAATGGTGATGGCGAAGATGTAGCGGTGATGGTTAAGTTGTTATAGTGATGGTTAAGATGTTATAGTGATGGTGATGATAGTGATAGAGATAAATATCCCACCATACATAAGGGGACTTACCACTAGACCCCTGACTGTCTTCAAGAAGGACTTGAACAGAAACGTAGAGTCAGTATCTGATCAGTCGGGTTGTAGTTCGTACGTTATACTACGTGTGGCTAGTAGTAACAGCCTGGTTGATCAGGCCCTGATCCACAGGGAAGCCTGGTCAAGTACTGCGTCACGGGGGGAGTTGACACCCCGAGCACCCAAGAGGTATACTCGAGGTAGTGTTCCTTCTTGTGTTACTGTCGTATTACTGTTACTGCTTCTATGGGCGGAATATTACGTTACTGTTCACTATTCACTATGCGCTGTTCTCGTCCGCTGTAGTAACTGTTTTCACTGTTGTCACCGTTATATTCTATTATTGTGACTGTTATCATTGTTATCTTCCTTCAATCTAACTCGGCCTTCAACTATAACAAGAATACTGGGCAATGTTTCTCAATGCCCGAGTGAACTTACCGCTGATTCTCTACTGGTCAAGGACAGGTATACACTCACTACACCTGGAGATATATCTGCCTTGATAAATTAGACACATGTGCAACTCTTGGGTATCTTTATTGAGGAAACGTTTCACCACACAGTGGCTTCATCAGTCCATACGTAGGAGAAACTTGAAGAACAGGAGGAGAATGAGGTAATCAGTCCCTCAACCTTGAGTCGATGTGTTCAGTCCATCAATCTAGAGTAGAATATATCTGCCTTATTCAATGGCCTGTTCTCGCAGACCTAATGTATAATGTAGGAAATACCCGACTGGACTTGAGATTGAAATAAACACACCCTGAGGCAACCTAACCTGGACAACGTTTCGCTCAGTGGAGAGCTTCATAAATTCTTAGTTTAATACACAAATTTGCTATTGTACGCCAGAGTAAACTCTCTTATAGAGCTCTTCTAAATAATATAACAACTTTTGTAAATGCTGTTTAAACGATGCATTCAAAATCTAATTATTCATACTGTGAAGGTCTTTCCAAATGCTATTATATTTTATGTATTTTATCAATCGCATTTAAAAATCAAATTGCACTGCATAAAGGAATGTTTTTTTTCTTAAGAGACCTTACGATATTTGGATGCTGTTACAGGAGAGGTTATGTATGTAACCGGTTCGAATCCTGGAGGTCGAAGGTGAGGTATGACGCATGAAAAAAAGAATTTCAGCGAATGTCCTTATATTCCCTATATTCGCAAGTCCGTGAAAGCTCTTTATACACATGTCCATAAAAGCTCTTTATACACACACGTCTATGAGGTACAATCCAACACTCCTCAACTTAAAGGAAAATGAGGGAAGGCTTTTATCGCACTTGTCCCTGAAGGACAATCAATCATCAAATTTTTCTTTCTATAACTGGAAGTTAGCAGAAGTTCAGCTTCAGAGATCAGGATCTTCAGTTAAAAAAAAGCTAGAGGTGAGTTTTGAGAGTGTAAGAAGCACTGAGGTGTGTTTTACAACCTGATACCAGCGTCACTTCAACTACCTCACACCAGCGTCACTTCGACTACCTTACACAAATAACCCGCACATAAAAGAGAGAAGCTTACGACGATGTTTCGGTTCGACTTGGACCATTTACAAAGTCACACAAGCTTCTCTCTTCTATGTACGGGTTATTTGTGTATCGTTCCAGTCACGGTATTGTGCCTTTTTTTGTTATTCGACTACCTCTCGCCAGCGTCACTTCGACTACCTCACACCAGCGTCACTTCGACTACCTCACACCAGCGTCACTTCGACTACCTCACACCAGCGTCATTTCGACTACCTCACACCAGCGTCACTTCGACTACCTCTCACCAGCGTCACTTCAACTACCTCACACCTGCGTCACTTCGACTACCTCACAGCAGCGTCACTTCGACCACCTCTCACCAGCGTATTTCACCTTTTATCTCGCTGCTGCTCATTAACCTGGAGATACCAAGCCGAAGACGCCCTCGGGCCCCCAGAGATTTACGGGTAATATCTCAAAAATTAAGTCTTTGATGTGGGAAGCTCGAGCGAGCGACCACAATAGATGGGAACATATTTATGGTTTTGGCAAAGGACTCATCTCGTATATTCACTCATATTCTTTTTATCATTTGGCAAAGCTGGATACATCAACAGTGTGCTGCTTCCCTATTAACCAAGAAAGCTTCGCAGCGGAAAAACTAAAGCTATGTTTTCTCGTCAGATTCCATCACACAAGATGGGGCTCATGCAGAGTGTTGAAATACGTCAGACTGAGCCGAGAGACTTCGGTAGGGCAATTGAGGATATAATTAAATGTCCCATTAGAGGTTCATCAGCTACGGCAGCTTCAAAGGTTTCGTTCCAGCAGAGCTGCAGTTACTATCACTAGGGAACTGCCATCTCTCAGGACAGTCTATCAGACCGCTAGTGTGCGCACTAGTATGTGTACTAGTGTGTGTGTGTGTGCTAGCGTGTGTGTGCTAGTGTGTATACTAGTGGGTGTGCTAGTTTATGTGTACTAGTGTATGTACTAGTGTGTGTGTACTAGTGTGTGAGTGCTAGTGCATTAGTGTATGTACTAGTGTATATACTAGTGTTTGTACTAGTGTATGTACTAGTGTGTGTACTAGAATATGTACTAGGGTGTAGTTGTGTTAGTGTGTCCTGTACTTAGAGGTGAGCAACCCTTCACCTCCCAGTAAGATTAAAAATACTCCTAAGTCAGTTTTTATACCAACATATCTCTTTCCACCTGAGAATGTACCCAACACACTCATTCTGGCGAGACTGTTCTCCCCTCTTGAGAATGTACCCACTGCTGTCACACGTGAAGGGAGTGTAATCACATCTCCCCCGGTCTCTCCCCACGCCACCACTTGACTCCCAAGGATCATTAGCACTACGAACGTCAAACCACCACAAACCCACGAGCCACCAAGATCAACCTGACTCCTATTGTTTTGCCTACCAAAATCTGGGTAGAATATTATTGAAGTGACATGCAGCTTGATTGCTAGTGCACTCAGCTCACAAAATGAGGTCCGTGGTTCGATCCCCGGTACGGGGATCAAAGCAATATTTCCTTAAGATACTTTCCGTCCACGTTCATCTAGCAGTAAAATAGGTACCTGGATGTTAGTCTACTGGTATGGATCGCATCCTGGGGATAAAATTGACCTAATTTGCCCAAAATGCTCTGCATAACAAGAGGATTTATGTATACTAGTATGTCACTAATGTCAGCTAGGCGTGTATACCTGGAGTTTACCTGGGGAGGGTTTCGGGTGTCAATGCCCCCGCAGCTCGGTCTGAGACCAGGCCTTATGGTGGATCAGGGCCTGATCAACCAGGCTGTTACTGATGGCCGCACGCAAACTGACGTACGAACAACAGCCCGATTGGTCAGGTACTGACTTTAGGTGCCTGTCCAGTGCCGTGTACATGTACTTGTAGAAATAAAGATTTATTATTATTATTATTATTATTATTATTATTATTATTATTATTATAGTTGTACCAGTAACCCTTCCCTTTCCTCCCTCTTCCACCTCTCCTTCCTTCTCCTCCCCCTTCTCTCTCGTTCCCCTCTTTCCCCTCTCCTCCCTCACCCTCCGTCACACTTCTCACAGTGGGTGTACATCTCCGGTAGTTTACAGTGGCGCTTTCTGAGGGAAAACGAATTTATGTTGGCTCGAGGCAGAAAAAAAGGTGGAGTATTTTCACGTTTTAATTCGGCCCCTTTACCCTCAAAATCCTCTATCACAGCCGAAAAATGTGCTTCATATATTATATATATATATATATATATATATATATATATATATATATATATATATATATATATATATATATATATATATATATGCAAAACAACCACTCTGAAAGAATAGAGAAATTCCAAGCGCTTTCGTGATTACTCACATTATCAAGGAACTATGAAAGTAAAGCATCCAAGGAAGCTATATAAGGGGTCTGGCCAGCACCTCACTATCAGATCCCACAAATATGTTGGTTCTCCCTTTCCATGAAAACTTGATTGATATGCCTTCTCTTCTTAAGACTTTTAATATTAAAGTTGTATTCAAAAATCTTGATACAGTAAAAAAACTTTTGATAAAGAATTCCCCCCAAAATGCTGATGGATGTGTCTATAAGATTCCTTGTAAAATTTGCGATAAAGTTTATTACGGTCAAACTGGTAAAAATCTCGAACTAAGATTAAAACAACATAAATATAGCATTAGAACTGGACAAGATTCCAATGCTCTATTTATTCATGTAAGAGATTTTAACCATCCAATTGATTTTCAAGAAGTTGAGAAAGTAGTATCAAGCAAGTCCATGGTCGACAGGAATATAATTGAATCTTGTTTCATAAAAAGCAGTTTTGACAATAATATGAATATTTCCTTTGGTTTATATAAATTAGATCCATTTATAATTAATAGAATTTGGGAAGAATTTAATAATACACTGGACAAATAATAATTTTTAAATTTTCTTGGGTAGAATAGTTTGTGGGGTGAGTTGTGCAAAGGACCTATCCAAGTTGGGTCGCCGCGCGTCAGGTGTTTAACCGTTGTGGGATCTGATAGTGAGGTGTTGGCCAGACCCCTTATATAGCTTCCTTGGATGCTTTACTTTCATAGTTCCTTGATAATGTGAGTAGTCACGAAAGCGCTTGGAATTTCTCTATTCTCTCAGAGTGGTTGTTTTGCATATTCTGAAATCACCTGTTTACTGTGATCTTATTGCATATATATATATATATATATATATATATATATATATATATATATATATATATATATATATATAAGTGTGTGTTAGGAATTAGAATCCATGTGATTTACAATCCTAATATAGTAATAAAATTATTAGTAACAACAGCAATAATAATAATAATAATAATAATAATAATAATAATAATAATAATAATAATAATAATAATAATATCAGTGTAAAACTCTGGATAGTCTGACAACATTTTTTTTCATTCGATGAATTTGGGAATGAATTATTTACACAAGAGTAAGCAAAAGTTGGTTTAAATTTAGCTAAAAATCCTTTTAAACATTTAGCTTAGTAAAATGGTCGGAGAAGTGGCAGATGCAAAGTTCTAAATGTTGGACAGTTAAATAACCATGCCACATAAACTAAATAATGTAGATCTTAATACTACTGATTGCGAAAAGGATTTAGGAGTTCTGGTTAGCAGTAATCTAAAACCAAGACAACAGTGCATTAGTGTTCGCAATAAAGCTAACAAAATTCTTGGCTTCATATCTAGAAGTATAAATAACAGAAATCCTCAGGTTGTTCTTCAACTCTGTATATCCTTGGTTAGGCCTCATTTAGACTATGCTGCACAGTTCTGGTCACCGTATTACAGAATGGATATAAATTTTCTGGAAAACGTACAGAGGAGGATGACAAAGATGATCCCACGTATCAGAAATCTTCCCTATGAGGATAGACTGAGGCCCTGAATCTGCACTCTCTCGAAAGGCGTAGAATTAGGGGGGATATGATCGAGGTGTATAAATGGAAAATAGGAATAAATAAAGGGGATGTAAACAGCGTGCTGAAAATTTCCAGCCAAGACAGGGCTCGCAGCAATGGTTTCAAGTTGGAAAAATTCAGATTCGGGAAGGATATAGGAAAGCACTGGTTTGGTAATAGAGTTGTGGATGAGTGGAACAAACTCCCGAGTACAGTTATTCAGGCTAAAACGTTGTGCAGTTTTAAAAATAGGTTAGATAAATACATGAGTGGGTGTGGGTGGGTGTGAGTTGGACCTGACTAGCTTGTGCTGCTGGGTCTGGTGCCGTGCTCCATCCTTGAGTGGAGGTGACCAGACTGGGTGGGTCATTGGGCTAATCCGCGGGGGGGGTCATTGGGCTAATCCGGAGGGGGGTCATTAGACTTATCCGGGGGGGGGGAATGGATCTGCTCCGCATGGGTCAGTAGGCCTGTTGCAGTGTTCCTTCTTTCTTATGTTCTTATGTCTATCTGTTGCAGTGTCAACATCAGTGTCGCTAACAGTAGGGGAAAACTGTAGGAGGCAACTGTTAGTGGCAGCTGTTAGAAGCAACTCTAAGAAGCAACAGCCAAAAGCAAGTGTTAAAGCAATAGGCAGAAACGTCAGGACAACAGCCAAAAGCAAGTGTCAAAGGAACAGCCAAAAGCAAATGTCAAAGCAACAACCAAAAGCAAGTGTCAAAGCAACAGTCAAAAGCATCAAAGCAGCAGCCAGAAGCAAGTGTGCTAGTGACCTAATAACAGTCAAAAGTAAGTGTCAAAGCAACAGGCGGAAGCATCAGAACAACAGCCAGAAACAAGTGTCAAAACAACAGTCAGAAGCAACTGACAGAAGGAACACGAGTAGCAACAGTGAGAAGTAACAGTAACAGCAATAAGAGCAGGTTGGAAGAGCATCGCTGATGTAAGAATCTCTGGCAAAAACCAACAGCAGGAAATAAGGCAGCCAGCAACAGCAGCAAAATAAAGCAGTTAAAAGCAAGCAGGGAATAAAGGAGCCAGCAGGAGCAGCAGAAGCAGGGAATAAAGCAGACTAGAACAAAGCATCTTCGGTATTCATCAGGGAAGCCTTTGATCTCGGAGTTTATATGTTGCATGCATCACAGCCTCCCTTCCCCCCTTCCCTACTCCCACCATCTATCCTCTCACTCCTGCAACGGGGAGTACTCTACCTGTTGCTACTGTTGACTTTCCTATAGCTGTTGCTGGTCGCCCGGCAACAGCTGTTTTGTACAGTATATTGCGTATGCTTTTCTTTCCGTGTCTGTTGTTGCTTTTGTGCAGTGGCTTGACTTCTTTCTGGTGCTACTGTTGGTTTTGCTGCTCTTGTTGTTGTTTCTGTTGTAGCTATTGTTGGTTTTGCTGCTGCTACTGCTAGTTCTCTTCTTGTTACTGTTGGCTCGTCTGTTGCTGCTGTTGTTGGCCTCTTCTTGATCTTGCTGTTGTTACTGATTGCTCTTCTGTTGATACTGTTGTTCTTCCTGCAACTATTTTTTTATCTTCCTTTTACTCTTCTTCATCCTGATCCTCTTCATAGAAACGATCCTCCTGATCCTCTTTCTACAACGATCCTCCTGATTCTCTTCCAAATAACAATCCTCCTCATCCTCTTCCAAATAATATCTTCCTAATCCTCTTCATAATAATATCCTCCTAATCTTCTTCCTAATAACGATCTAGGAGCTAGTAATTATCTCATTGTTATATTTACGCCTGAATTGGGACATTTCGCTCTACGCAGAGCGAAATGTTGACCCAATAAAGACGTGTTCTGCAACGTGTGACTTTCCTTCAACACAGACGGCAGTTTGACATTTAGAGGCAGTTTGTTCATATCAACATTAATATCCCCCCCACCAAAAAAAAATAAGCCAAACGAGAATATGAAATTCAAGCTTCAAGATAATCCAGGATCAATCAGAAAGGTTTCTTCCAGATATATTGAGCTTAGACTCTAAAAAGAGGCAGCTCCATTTAAATCTAACTCGGGAGAGCTTATAGCTAATAACTAAGAAATGAATTCCTTTTGGTATAATTAATTCCCGTCTGTTTTCATGCAGGATTATGAAGTCTTTCCCCTCCCGCAAATTTTCATCATAAAGACTCGGTGGTAAACAAATTACGCAAAATCAGTCAATTTTCTATGTGATTCTGGACGTAGGAAGTTGAAGAAAACCAAACAAGTCCCTAAACCCAGCCGAGCGGTTTTCGAGAGCTCGTAAAAATGCTAAAATCTTGGTAAAGTATTAATCAATCCCTGATACCGTGAGCAACAGCCTTCACATGCATCTCTGAACTACTGAAGAAATTAGTCGGTATTATTATAAACCTGGAAATTAGTCGAAGTATGTATGGAAGACCTTATAGTGGACGAGGATTCCATCAGCGAGGCTTTTAATGCTTTGTAAACCCCCGTTATCTTTTTTTATTTATTGTAGGTTATTAATACTAACAAGTTGATGTATGACACACATGCAGCACCTGGGAATCTGCTGCCTAAACATTTCGGTAACAAAGATAGCCAAAATGTTGAACCTGGCTCATTTTCTACGATCATTCTATTAGCGCTTTGCCATGAATATCAGATAGTGATTGGATTCCCTGGAGATGTTGTTGCCTTAGTCAGCAATCTTCTTGGTATCATCCCGCTGCATTACGAGAAACGAGGGGTTTTTCAGACGAGCCTCTCGACTTACAGGAGAGATGTTCGCAGACACTCTGGCACTCCCGATGTCCTTGTTCTCTCCGTCATGTAGTTCAACCCTGACATTTAGTAGCCAGAGGCACCTCCAAGGGGAATGTGGACCTCTAAACTGCGGAATATGATTGCTGCAGACAGTCTAAATAGGTCCTTTTGATGACTATATTCCCTACGTCAGGCAGTTCCTCCATGACATTTACACCTAAGAGACAAGAACAGGAGTAGCGAACGCGCACACACACACACACACACACACACACACACACACACACACACACACACACACACACGCACACAAAACACACACACACACACACACACACACACACACACACACACACACACACACACACACACACACACACTCGTTCTCTAAAAGTTAGTCGATCATAGTGAATGGATTCCCAGGAAAAAGAATGTTCGAATATAGATAATAATTTATATGGAACACCAGCAACACAACTTCGCCTTTGGAACCCCAAGACAGCTGATCACGCAACACACACAGCAGCTGCACAAACAAGGTGCAGAAAAGCCCAGGAGGCCAAGAATCTGTAGTTGGCTAGGTTTCTAGCCCACCAATCACACATTGGTTATTAAGGCTGCAGTTCCCCTTTATACTAACGCCAGTATTATCTTAATCCTTAAAACAGAGATGAAGTTAAACTCTTGGCGAGAAATACACGCACAGAGATATACACCTCTCTGTGTACATACACAGATATACACCTGTGTACTTACACAGAGATATACACAGAGATATACACCTCTCTGTGTACATAGGCAGATATACACCTGAGTACTTACACAGAGATATACACCTCTCTGTGTACATAGATATACACCTGAGTACTTACACAGAGATATACACCTCTCTGTATACATACATAGATATACACACCTGTATAATCAGTACACCCAGTCGGTGCTGGTAAAAAGACGGTACAAGGAGCAGTAAATCGACTCTCATAGCCGCAACTAGGCTAGTACACTGCGCACTTGTAACACCTGAGAGCCCCCTCCTCAGATATTCCATAAAAGATGCAACAGTGACGTAAGGTTTGCAAGTGGCACGCCGCTGCACGAGCATTCCTCAAGTGGGGTGGCCACTGCAATTTGATTTACACTGTCGCTAAAAACTTCTGGGAACTTTG
>NC_069450.1:18209245-18231745 GCF_026875155.1 Cherax quadricarinatus
AGTGGCTCAAAGGTGCGTGCAAAGGCACAGTGGCCCAAAGGTGCGTGCAGAAGCTGTTGATCATGCTAGTGTTTCGAGTTTGTACATACTGAGGAGGAGACACGTCAAGGAGAAGACCAGGTTTTCACGGAGACCTTGTCTGGCTACGATTATCTCAGCAACAATGATGGTATTTTCATAAATGTCAGGGAGGGAGTATCTGATGGAGGCAACAAGAACTTCAGCAACTGAAGTTCCTACATCCATCTTCTTCAAGAGGTCAGAGGTGTTTGGTGAGTCGAACTGTCCACGGTGGTGGTGTGGGCCGTCTACTAAGGGTATTATTCTTTTGTTGCTCCCATTGTGAAGGTGAGTTAGATTTGTGTGACGCTATTTATGTGTGTGTGAGAGAGAGAGAGAATGTACTCACCTATATGTGATTGCAGGGGTTGAGTCATAGCTCCTGGCCCCGCCTCTTCACTGGTCGATACTAAGTCACTCTCTCCCTGCTCCATGAACTTTATCATACCTCTCCTTAAAACTATGTATGGAATTTGCTTCCACTACTTCACTCTCCAGATTATTCCACTTCCTAATAACTTTAAGGCAATAGAAATTTTTCCTAGCATCCCTATGACACATCTGGGTCTTCAACTTTCATTTATGGCCCCTTGTTCCAGTATCCCATCTCTCAAACATTCGATCCCTGTCCACCTTGTCAATTCCTCTCAGTATTTTATACACCGTTATCATGTGTTCCCTATTCCTCCTAACCTCTAGTGTCATCAGGTTGAGTTCCCTTAATGTTTCCTCGTAAGACATACCCTTCAGTTCCGGGACTAATCTTGTTGCAAACTTTTGTACTTTCTCCAATTTATTGACGTGATTGACTAAGTGTGGATTCCATATTGGTGTTGCATACTCCAGTATAGGCCTGACGTACACGGTGTATACTTGCATAAATGACTCCTTACTCAAATGTCGAAATGCTATTCTCAGGTTTGCCAAGCACTCATATGCTGCAGCAGCTATTTGATTGATGTATGCCTCAGGGGACATGTTCGTTGTAATGCATACCCCAAGATACTTTACTTTAAGTGACGTTTGGAGCCTTTGATCCCCTAACCTGTACTCCGTCTGCGGTCTTCTTTGCCCTTCCCCAGTCTTCATGACTTTATATTTACTGGGGTTAAACACCAGGAGACATTTGTCGGCCCGGACTTGTAGTCTGTCCAGATCCCCTTGAAATCTTAGCTGATTCTCGCCCGTTTGTATTCTCTTCATCAGTTTCACATCATCAGCGAACAGTAACACTTCTGAATCTATTCCTTTCAACATGTCATTCATATATACAAGAAACAGCACCGAACCTAGAACTGACTGTTGTGGAACCCCACTCGACACATGCGCCCACTCTGATACTTCATCACGTACCAACACTCGTTGTTTCCTTCCTATTAGGTATTTCCTGATCCATTGCAGTAGTTTCCCTCCTATTCTTGCTTGCTCCTCTGAGTTTTCAACCAGTCTCTTCTGTGGTAGTGTCGTGTGTGTGTGTGTGTGTGTGTGTGTGTGTGTGTGTGTGTGTGTGTGTGCGTACGTATGTATGCATATACATACGTACCTATGTATGTACGTACGTATGCATGTACGTATATGTTTATGTACGTATGTATGGATGGATGGATGTGTGTGCGTACACACATGTGCATGCTTTAATCTAATTGTGCGTGCCTTCAGGTGTGCAAACACACATGTAAGCAAGAAAAAGTGTAACAGAGGTATGATAAAGTTCATGGATCAAGGAGAGACTGGACCTAGTAGCGACCAGTGAAGAGGCGGGGCCAGGAGCTGTGACTCAACCCCTTGCATCCACAATTTGGCGAGTACACGCACGAATATCTACGCAGCCAAATTAACACAAAATAAACAAATCCACGCATAAAAAATGTAGAGAAATATTCTGGCATTCTCACGCAAGGTAAGTAACGAAGACAAAGGAAATAATTACTGTCTTTGTGATACTAGCCAGCAGAGGAAAAGCAACTAGCTTTCACGACTCTTCCTCACTATTAGGTAAACAGTGACCCCTCACGGGTAGCCCCGTTACTCCTTCCTCCTTTACTTAATAAAAGCCTCGTTGTCCCCTGGGTAGTAGTCTGTTGTTAATTGTGTTAAGAAGGAAGAATAATCTCTCTTACACAAACAGGAGAGGCCAGGAGCTATGAATCGACCCCTGCAACCATAATTAGGTGAGTACACACACACACACACACACACACACACACACACACACACACACACAATTTTACACAGTAAAGAATTAATAAGGGCGATGAATAAAATACCTGTGCAACACACTTGTGCAGCACACATTTGCAACACACTTATGCAACACATTTATGCAAAACACTTGTGCAACACACCTGTGCAACACACTTGTACAACACACTTATGCAATACACTTATGCAACACACTTGTGCAACTCACTTGTGCAACACACTTGTGCAACACACTTGTACAACACACTTATGCAATACACTTATGCAACACACTTGTGCAACTCACTTGTGCAACACACTTGTGCAACACACTTGAGCAACACACTTATGCAATACATTTATGCAACACACTTGTGCAACACACATGGGTATCTTTATCAGCGTTTAGCCTACACAGTAGCTTTCGTCAGCTTAGTACAAAAATTATTAGGACTCGCAGCCAGAAGAACCAGAGACACGACGATGGTTCAGAAATAAAGATTTATAGACCTTGGTAACAGCTACCCACAAACTGGTTCAGAAACGCACATGAACAGACACTAGGACATGTATATTAGAAAACGTTTCGGTCCTGGGACCTTGATTACTTCTTACTAATCACGGTCCCAAGACCGAAACGTTTTCTAATAAATGTCCTAGCGTTTGCTCACATGTATTTCTAAACCAGAAATGTAGATACCATAGTGCTGAATATGTGTCTCCTTTAAAATGTTTATTATATACCATCATTATTATGATAAATGGTAATTTAATAGTTTCTTCCCCAAAAAATATAAATTCTGCAGCTCGCTCTGGCTGGCTGGAAGCTTAGTCCAGGGTGTCGTAATTCCCAAATAGTTGCAGGTAACAGACAGATACGCAGGGCAGTTCGCTTCATTATTACGTAATGTGCAAAGTCAGGAACACATTAGTATTCCTGCTTGCTGGAGAGCTGGGATTGAGAGTGACAGGTGTTGGAGTGGCGGAGGGAGGCGTTGATGGAGGGAGGGAAGGAGGGAGGCGTTGATGGAGGGAGGGAAGGAGGGAGGGAGAGTGTGGAAGGGAGAGGTTAGATGATGCAGTGTCGGAGGGGAGGGAAAGAGAGAGAATGTAGAACTTAACCACCACTGTTATTCTTACTATTCTATATTACCATTATTGTTGCTACCGTTCTATATTACCATCGCTATTGTTGTTACCATTCCATTACCACAATTAATGTAATTATTATTCCATATTACCACCACTACTTACATTATTACTACTATACTTTGATTAATCAAGGAACTGTGACGACCACATATACAACACTGGCAGTGGTAGTGCCACCAGAGTGAAGGCACTCTACATCCCATCTCCGAAACTTAAGTCAGGCTAACTAATTTTCCTACAACCTTCCCTATAACCTCAATCACACTCTAACAACACGATTAACATGCTCACACACCTGCTTCTCATAACCTCCTTCACATGTCAGATATAAATGACGCATTGCACATAGTAGCCAGGAAAAGACACATGTCACAGGAAAAAAATGTTGGGATATTATTTGAATTATGAAAATTCCAGCTGGTTGAAATATAGTTTTAATAAAAGTTTTTTTTCTGTAGTTTTACTAAGGTATGTGAGTATCCTTATCTTCCCTGCCAGGTATCCTTATCTTCCCTGCCAGGTATCCTTATCTTCCCTGCCAGATATCCTTATCTTCCCTGCCAGGTATCCTTATCTTCCCTGCCAGGTATCCTTATCTTCCCTGCCAGGTATCCTTATCTTCCCTGCCAGGAATCTTCATCTTCCCTGCCAGGTATCCTTATCTTCCCTGGCAGGTATCTTCATCTTCCCTGCCAGGTATCCTTATCTTCCCTGCCAGGTATCCTTATCTTCCCTGCCAGGTATCCTTATCTTCCCTGCCAGGTATCCTTATCTTCCCTGCCAGGTATCCTTATCTTCCTTGCCAGGTATCCTTATCTTCCCTGCCAGGTATCCTTATCTTCCTGCCAGGTATCTTCATCTTCCCTGCCAGGTATCCTTATCTTCCCTGCCAGGTATCCTTATCTTCCCTGCTAGGTATCCTTATCTTCCCTGCCATGTATCTTCATCTTCCCTGCCAGGTATCCTTATCTTCCCTGCCAGGTATCCTTATCTTCCCTGCCAGGTATCCTTATCTTCCCTGCCAGGTATCCTTATCTTCCCTGCCAGGAATCTTCATCTTCCCTGCCAGGTATCCTTATCTTCCCTGGCAGGTATCTTCATCTTCCCTGCCAGGTATCCTTATCTTCCCTGCCAGGTATCCTTATCTTCCCTGCCAGGTATCCTTATCTTCCCTGCCAGGTATCCTTATCTTCCCTGCCAGGTATCCTTATCTTCCTTGCCAGGTATCCTTATCTTCCCTGCCAGGTATCCTTATCTTCCCTGCCAGGTATCTTCATCTTCCCTGCCAGGTATCCTTATCTTCCCTGCCAGGTATCCTTATCTTCCCTGCTAGGTATCCTTATCTTCCCTGCCATGTATCTTCATCTTCCCTGCCAGGTATCCTTATCTTCCCTGCCAGGTATCCTTATCTTCCCTGCCAGGTATCCTTATCTTCCCTGCCAGGTATCCTTATCTTCCCTGCCAGGAATCTTCATCTTCCCTGCCAGGTATCCTTATCTTCCCTGGCAGGTATCTTCATCTTCCCTGCCAGGTATCCTTATCTTCCTTGCCAGGTATCCTTATCTTCCCTGCCAGGTATCCTTATCTTCCCTGCCAGGTATCCTTATCTTCCCTGCCAGGTATCCTTATCTTCCCTGCCAGGTATCTTCATCTTCCCTGCCAGGTATCCTTATCTTCCCTGCCAGGTATCCTTATCTTCCCTGCCAGGTATCTTCATGTTCCCTGCCAGGTATCCTTATCTTCCCTGCCAGGTATCCTTATCTTCCCTGCCAGGAATCTTCATCTTCCCTGCCAGGTATGCTCATCTTCCCTGACAGGAATCTTCATCTTCCCTGCCAGGTATGCTCATCTTCCCTGGCAGGTATCTTCATCTTCCCTGCCAGGTGTCCTCATCTTCCCTGCCAGGTATCCTCATCTTCCCTGCCAGGTGTCCTCATCTTCCCTGCCAGGTATCCTCATCATCCCTGCCAGGTGTCCTCATCTTCCCTGGCAGGTATCCTCATCTTCCCTGCCAGGTATCCTCATGTTCCCTGCCAGGTGTCCTCATCTTCCCTGCCAGGTATCCTTATCTTCCCTGCCAGGTATCCTTATCTTCCTTGCCAGGTATCCTTATCTTCCCTGCCAGGTATCCTTATCTTCCCTGCCAGGTATCTTCATCTTCCCTGCCAGGTATCCTTATCTTCCCTGCCAGGTATCCTTATCTTCCCTGCTAGGTATCCTTATCTTCCCTGCCATGTATCTTCATCTTCCCTGCCAGGTATCCTTATCTTCCCTGCCAGGTATCCTTATCTTCCCTGCCAGGTATCCTTATCTTCCCTGCCAGGTATCCTTATCTTCCCTGCCAGGAATCTTCATCTTCCCTGCCAGGTATCCTTATCTTCCCTGGCAGGTATCTTCATCTTCCCTGCCAGGTATCCTTATCTTCCTTGCCAGGTATCCTTATCTTCCCTGCCAGGTATCCTTATCTTCCCTGCCAGGTATCCTTATCTTCCCTGCCAGGTATCCTTATCTTCCCTGCCAGGTATCTTCATCTTCCCTGCCAGGTATCCTTATCTTCCCTGCCAGGTATCCTTATCTTCCCTGCCAGGTATCTTCATGTTCCTGCCAGGTATCCTTATCTTCCCTGCCAGGTATCCTTATCTTCCCTGCCAGGAATCTTCATCTTCCCTGCCAGGTATGCTCATCTTCCCTGACAGGAATCTTCATCTTCCCTGCCAGGTATGCTCATCTTCCCTGGCAGGTATCTTCATCTTCCCTGCCAGGTGTCCTCATCTTCCCTGCCAGGTATCCTCATCTTCCCTGCCAGGTGTCCTCATCTTCCCTGCCAGGTATCCTCATCATCCCTGCCAGGTGTCCTCATCTTCCCTGGCAGGTATCCTCATCTTCCCTGCCAGGTATCCTCATGTTCCCTGCCAGGTGTCCTCATGTTCCCTGGCAGGTATCCTCATCTTCCCTGGCCGGTATCCTCATCTTCCCTGGCAGGTATTCTCATCTTCCCTGGCAGGTATCCTCATCTTCCCTGCCAGGTATCCCCTCACCTTCACTCATATATTCGTCATACACTATTTACATAAATAAGGAGCGTAAGGAGGCGTGGCACCACCTCCAGCATGCGTGTCATCTCCGCGCTGACAAATTTATTATCAGTTGGTGTAGGGGTGGTGGTGGTGGTGGTGGTGGTGGTGGTGGTGGTGGTGGTGGTGGTGGTGTAGGTGTGGTGGTGGTGGTAGTGGTGGTGGTGGTGGTGGTGGTGGTGGTGGTGTAGGGTGGTGGTGGTGGTGGTGGTGTGGTGGTGGTGGTGGTGGTGGTGGTGGTGTAGGGGTGGTGGTGGTGGTGGTGTGGGGGTGGTGGTGGTGGTGGTGTAGGGGTGGTGGTGGTGGTGGTGGTTGTGTAGGGGTTGTGGTGGTGGTGGTGGTAGAGGGGCGGTGGTGATGGTGATGGTGGTAGAAGGCAGTGTTGGACAGCAAGTGGTGGTACAAGTTACATTTAAGACCAATATACACAGTGCTACCCTATTTGATATAACAATCACTCATAGGGATCAAAAACTAGCACTGTTTCCCCTGTCATATTCCTTCACACATGATGGCGTTTTTCCACCCTGACCCTGGAGACGTCACTAGGTTAAAGAGAATGTTTTAAAAATGGTGTAAAATAACGACAACTTGATGAGTAAGACACATGTGCAACAGGTGCGTATCGTTTATTTTGTTAGTATGTTGGATTTGTGAAGGACCTGCCTAGTATGGGCCAACAGGCCTATTGCAGTGTTCTTCCTTTCTTATGTTCTTTATTGATGAAACGTTTCGCCTACATAGTAGGCTTCTTCAGTCAAATGCAGAGGCAGCAGGTGTAGTAGCGAAATGAAGATGATATAGTCAGTCTATTAACCTTGGAGAAAAATATTTGAGGTGGTCAGTCCCTCAACCTGGAGAAGAGTTTAGTTACAGAGTCTGGAATGGCATCGTTCCATTAAAGGTTCATCCGCTACTGCAACTTCGGAGATTTCGTTCCAGGAAAGCTGGAGTTACTATAACTTCGGAATTACTATTTCTCAGAATGGCCTCTCCCTTACACAGAAGAAATTGAATTTTTATGAAGATACTGTGCCTCCATCATCACAAAGTGGAGGCAGCCAAAAATATACATAGGAGAGGGAAAAAAGGTCAGACCGGAGGTGGGGAGAGAAATTTGTGCAACAATATACTTTTAAAATTACATACATACATCGTATATATTCATTATTACAGTATAGACTCATTACATTATTCGCTCAACATTTTTTAAAACTACGTAACTAAGAATACATGAATTAACCTGGTGACAACGAGTCTCATCATAAAACAAACTCTACTTCATTTGTGCTAAATAACACCCAATAAATGTAGACTGACCCAAGATGAGTTGGGCAAGTACAACTGCCTGACTCAACATTAATTTATCGGAAAGGTCTGTTTATTAAGAAAGATCGGCATAAAAAAACCTGCATATCATTTTAATTTACACAGATGCATACAAAATACACGACAGACATACAAACACACACACACACACACACACACACGCATACACACACACACACACACACACATATATATATATATATATATATATATATATATATATATATATATATATATATATATATATATATATATATATATATATATATATATATATATATCATTGACAGAACTGCGGCTGCCCAGGAATCGATTCTGCGTTCCTGTGGTCAGCCCTGTGACAACTGAACAAGTTACGCATCTCTCTATCCACCGGACCAACAATCTTCAAACACCAGGAGCTCAGCGGTACTGAGCGTGTTTTCCCTGGTGTGAAGACATACGTAGTCGTGGAGCGTCAGAGACTAATTTCATCCTCATCCTCTTTGTGTATGCAAACATACACTAATATACAATTATATATGCACGCATTCATACATACTCAATGCACACATAATACTGTCTTCACACGTGTGTGGAACAACTGCTGATGGTACCACATATATATATATATATATATATATATATATATATATATATATATATATATATATATATATATATTAGCAGAGTAGAGGGGGCAAATAATTCTTATCTGTACTATGGATAATAAAATATCACCCAGGTTTATTATAGAATGTCACCTAGGTGTTGAAAGAAACCCAGGGGGATTTTTCAGGTGAAGGGCAGGTGGAGGGCAGATGAAGGGAAGGTGGAAGGCAGGTGAAGGGAAGGTGGAGGGCAGGTGAAGGGAAGGTGGAAGGCAGGTGAAGGGAAGGTGGAGGGCAGGTGAAGGGAAGGTGGAGGGCAGGTAGAGGGTGGATATAAATCAAGTTATCCAATGGGATGTAGAAAACAATGTGATGTTCAGTGAGGATAAATTTCAGTTACTTATGGAAAACTTGAGGAAATAAAAGCTAGACAGAAGTATGAAATACATTCTCATCAAACAGTACAGTGGAAAACTAACATGGAGGACTCAGGGGTGATAATATCAGAATTCATAATCACAGCTGCGAGGAAAATGATAGGATGAATAATGAGAGCCTTTAAAAGAAGGGATACGAAGACAATGATGATTCTCTTTAAGTCACTTGTTCTCTCTCTAGGCTGGAATATTGCTGTAAATTAACTACTCCTTTTAAGGCAGGCGAAATTGCTGATCTGGAGAATGCAGAGAATCTTCACTGTATGTATAAGCTCTGTCAAGCGTCTTAATTACTGGAAACGTTTGAAGTCCCTTGACCTGTATTCTTTGGAACGCAGGCGAAAAAGATGCATCATAATTAACACTTGGAAAATCCTAGAGGGACTAGTTCCTAATCTACACAAAGAAATCACTCACTACGAAAGCAACAGGCTCAGCAGACGATGCAAAATACTCCCTAGGAAAAGCAGGGATGCCATGAATACAATGAAAAACGACCCAATATGTGCAAAGTAGCAGATGTCATTGTAATGGAATGTCCTTCCCTTGCACTAAGTGGATAAAGTTTCGCACAGTACGAAACGATGCCACAATAATAACTCTGTGCAATTTATTGGGAGAAACGTTGTCTTGTTTCCATCTCTGCCTTTCTTCAACACAGCTGGCTGAGTCCCATCATTCTGGCTATGACACAACCTCACCATCCTCTGCCATCAACACGAAATCAAGAAATGTTTTATTTTTCCTGCACATTAGTTATGCAGGGAATTTCAGGCAGTATTTATTATGAAGTATACGATCTCGCTAACCACGTGAGGTCACTCTTAGTCACGCCTCCAGCAGGATGGTCTCCCTGCCCCTTACTGACGAGTGTGTGTCATTATTTCTGACCTGTGTGTGTATTAGTGTCATTCTTGCTGATGTGTTTGTGTGTGTCTTGGTGTCAGTGTTTGTGTGTGAGTTGCTGTCAGTGTTTGTGTGTGTTAGTGTTAGTGTTTGTGTGTGTTAGTGTCAGTGTTTGCGTGTGTTAGTGTCAGTGTTTGTGTGTGTTAGTGTCAGTGTTTGTGTGTGTTAGTGTCAGTGTTTGTGTGTGAGTTGCTGTCAGTGTTTGTGTGTGTTAGTGTCAGTGTTTGTGTGTGAGTTGCTGTCAGTGTTTGTGTGTGTTAGTGTCAGTGTTTGTGTGTGTTAGTGTCAGTGTTTGTGTGTGTTAGTGTCAGCGTTTGTGTGTTAGTGTCAGTGTTTGTGTGTGTTAGCGTCAGCGTTTGTGTGTTAGTGTCAATATTTATGTGTATGTGTGTGTGTGTGTTAGTTTCAGTATTTGTGTGTGTGTTAGTTTCACTGTTTGTATGAGTGTGTGTTAGTGTCAGTTGTGTGTGTGTGTGTGTGTGTGTGTGTGTGTGTGTGTGTGTGTGTGTGTGTGTGTTAGTGCCAGTGTTTGTGTGTGTATTAATGTCATTCTTGCTGACCTGTGTGTATAATCTTTGTCAGAGTCTTATGTCACCCTCCCTTCCCTTCTCTTCCCTTCCCTCTTCTCATTTTCTCCCTTTTACCCCTCATTCTTCCCCTCACTACTCCATCCACACTCTCCCTCTCATCTTTCCACCTCTCAAGAAGTGATAAAAGGTTAACCCCATACATGGCGGAAAGGTACTGGAGGCTAACTCCATACATGGAGAAGTTAAGGTTGACTCCAAACATGGAGGAGAGGAGGTGGAGGAGATTTGACTCCACATACAGATTTACGCGAATGACAAACTCCAGAAGACTAGGATTTAGCCTCCTGCAGCGAACAGGTGAAAGATGAGAAAAGGGCCCAGGAGCTAACATCCAACACTGGCAGAACTGATGCAGGTGCAAGACTCTCGGTCCAATGAATTAGGACTTGTCCTTTCCTTGGATCAAAACTGATTGCCTCCCATTCCCCATGCGCTGTGATGCCCCTACGGAGCTAGCGTTCCCCCATTAATGCACTGATAATAATAATAATAATAATAATAATAATAATAATAATAATAATAATAATGAAAATAATGAAAATAATGAAAATAATGAAAATAATGAAAATAATGAAAATAATAATAATAATAATAATAATAATAATAATAATAATAATGAAAATAATAATAATAATAATAATAATAATAATAATAATAATAATAATAATAATAATAATAATAAAAATAATTAAGATAACGTCCCTGCAAACACATGTGAGCACACATAATTACCTAGACGTTAATAATAATAATAATAATAATTATTCCCTACAAGCACATGTGTGCACACATAATTACCTAGACGTTAATAATAATAATAATAATAATTAGTCCCTACAAGCACATGTGTGCACACATAACTGCCCAGACGTTCAGTTGGTACCTTACCCACATTCTGTGCTCACCCGGGGGGATTGACGACGACAATTGATGTCATTCCAGCGCTCATCAACCATTAAGTAGGTGTAATCATTCCTCAAGGTAATTTAGGCTCAGATGATGCACCAGGGTACCTTATTAGCTAATAACACCTACCTCGGGACCGATTATTGGACTTTTCTTAATAAATCTAATGGCCATACAGGTGATTAATCCGAAGGCGAGACCTAAAGATTGAGCTTTAAGCTCTGCGGGTGTTTCACACCAGTGTTTATCACTTTTACTGTGGACTGAAGACAAACACATCACTTAGAAGCCCTAAAAATAATAATAATAATAATAATAATAATAATAATAATAATAATTATTATTATTATTATTATTATTATTATTATTATTATTATTATTATTATTATTATTATTATTATCTTATTTCTACAGTTTTAAGTGCAACGTATAGTGTCTTAAACAGTAATTAGACAAATGATTGCCTTTGGTTCAGACAAGAGCGCAGGAAGGAGCCAAAGGTGCAGCAGCAACATGAAAGATCTATAAAAAGCGAAGGAGAGGAGAAAGAAAGCGAGCAGAAAGCCCAGAAATAAATATCCATAGTGAGACGAGAAGCTGAGTGGTTATTTGAGAATGACATAGCAACAGCAGCCAAATCTGATACGTAAGTCTTCTACAGCGTGCGGCCAGCAGTAACAGCCTCATTGATCAGGCCCTGATCCACCAGGAGGCCTGGTCATGGACCGGGCCGTGGGGGCGTTGATCCCCGGAATACTCTCCAGGTAGACAGCCACATCGGAAGAGAGTGTAAGGTAAAAAGACCAGAAAATAAGACAAAGAGAAGAACAACTCATGAGGAGTCTGAGGTGAAGAGTGCATAACACCAGTGTCTAGGAGGAAGTTAGGTCAAGCTCAGTGCATGGGTTCAAGAGTAGGTACGAGGAACAACAGGAAAGAATTCAGTGATGTCTGTCAAATTAATCTAGGAGACGGAACCGAGAGCTGAGTCTCGATCCTTCCCCCCCCCCGCAAACACAATTCGGTGTGAATACACGCACGCACACACACAGTGATGTAGTGAATACAGGATCCATACACAGATTTAAGAAAAGGTACGATAAAACTCATGGAGCAATGCAGAGAGAGAGTGGACTTAGTAATGACCAGAGAAGAAGACCACGAGCTAAGAATCGACCCCTGCAACCATAAATAGATGAGTACACACACACACACACACACACACACACACACACACACACACACACACACACACACACACACACACACTCACACACACAATCAGACGCACACAACACGCAGAAAGAAACAACGCTGCTCACACTAAATAGCTAATTCTCCCACACAGTGAAATACTCAGGGCTTGGGAGAGCAAAATACTCGCCCGCTCCATCATACCCACTAATGACTCTCTTGTCGTTACGTACTTGAAACAGCAATAACATTATTGAGTGGGAGGGTGTTAGCAATATTACCTGGACCAATATCAGTGATTTAGCCTCCACGGTTAGCCCTGTGTCATTCTCTGCTCGCTAATTCCTTCTAAGATAACGATCACCTGTTAAGAACTTTCGTACTGGAGGAGTATAGCAGCGTAATACCCTCGGGCGTGGGTGTAGAGCCATTGTGCCCAATAACCTTTTATTGCGCCTATGTTTTGCTTTGAGTTCAGCTTCATTGAGTCATGATAAAGCTTTACCCTAGGCGAAAGACTGTTCCAACAAAAGCTTGTTTTGTACATTGCCTTTGCTACGCACTCTTGCAAGATGCTAAGCTGGAGGAGGGAGGACTGAGGCTGACCAGAAAACGCTTCACAAATAGCCCACTCATAGGAAAATGAAACTTAATGACGACTTTTCGACCCTACTTCTACCGAAACGTAGTCATAAGTTCAATTCTCCTACGTGCGGGTTATTTGTGTATTGTTCCTGCCATGGTATTATGCCTTTTTAGTCTTTCAGAAAATGCTGTCTGCTGCTCGTCTCTAAATTTCGAAGGTTTGTTTTGGAGAGCCTCTTACTGCACTCTTGGGAAAGAACTAAACCTGTAAAGACCATAAAGAGCCTGAATAATGACAGGCAGTCGCGATTAATTCGAGAAAAGAGAAGGGATAGCTGTAGCTTTCTGGATTAGGAGCTCTGAATCAAGAGCTCTTTATCGGCTCCAAGACAACCCCTCTCTTTTTCGAAAGAGTATAAAAAAAAATGCTTCGACAAGGGCAAGTTTTCAGACTGCGGAAAATCTAGTAGAACAAGAGAACTAGAACTCACAGGTAAGTACCCACAAGGGTTGAGGGGAAAGTTATTTGGTAAATAGAAGGAACGCTATTATGAACTGAGGTCAAGGAGATACAAATCTTCACTATTACTCCAAGGGCTGAAGACTAAAGATGCCAGGGAAGACATACGATGTAGCGAGTTGCATATCACCCGTGTGCGTGAGTGTCCGTACTCACCTAATTGTGGTTACAGGGGTCGAGACTCAGCTCCTGGCCCCGCCTCTTCACTGATCGCTACTAGGTCCTCTCTCTGCTTCCTGAGCTTTGTCATACATCGTCTTAAAGCTATGTATGGTTCCCGCCTCCACTACGTAACTTGCTAGGCTATTCCACTTCCTGACGACTCTATGACTGAAGAAATACTTCCTAACATCCCTGCGACTCGTCTGAATCTTCAACTTGCAATTGTGACCCCTTGTTTCTGTGTCCCCTCTCTGGAACATCCTGTCTCTGTCCACCTTATCTATTCCACGCATGTCTTTCCTGACCTTCATGTCCTCCAGTGTCGTCAGTCCGATTTCCCTCAACCTTTCATCGTAGGACATTCCCCTGAGCTCTGGAACTAGCCTTGTTGCAAACCTTTGTACTTTCTCTAACTTCTTGACGTGCTTGACCAGGTGTGGGTTTCAAACTGGTGCTGCATACTCCAGTATGGGCCTAACGTACACATAATACAGTGTCTTGAACTATTCCTTATTAAGGTATCGGAACGCTATTCTCAGGTTTGCTAGGTGCCCATATGCTGCAACAGTTATCTGGTTAATGTGTGCCTCCGGAGACGTCCTCGTTGTTATGGTCACCCCAAGATCTTTCTCCTTGAGCGAAGTTTGTAGTCTTTGTCCACCTAGCCTATACTCTGTCTGCGGTCTTCTTTGCCCTTCCCCAATCTTCATGATTTTGCATTTGGCAGGGTTGAATTCCAGAAGCCAGTTTCTGGACCACGTGTCCAGTCTGTCCAGGTCTCTTTGCAGTCCTGCCTGATCTTCATCCGATTTAATTCTTCTCGTCAATTTCACACCATCTGCGAATAGGGACACTTCAGTCTATCCCTTCCACCATGTCATTCACATATTTCAAAAATAGCACTGGCCGTAGAACTGACCCCTGTGGGACCCCGCTCATCACAGGCGCCCATTGTGTTACCTCTTCACGTACCATGACTCGTTGTTGCCTCCCTGTCAAGTATTCTCTGATCCATTGCAGTCCCCTCCCTGTTATATGCGCCTGATACTCCAGCTTCTGCGCTAATCTCTTGTGAGGAACTGTGTCGAAGGCCTTCTTGCAGTCCTGGAAAATGCAATCCACCCACCCCTCTCTCTCGTGTCTTACTTCTGTTACCTTGTCATAAAACTCCAGAGGGTTCGTGACACAGGATTTGCCTTTCATGAATCCATGCTGGTTGTTATTTATAATCCGTGAGTGTGCATGAGTGTGCGTGAGTGTGCATGGGTGTCCGTGAATGTGCATGAGTGTCCGTGAGTATGCGTGAGTGTCCGTGTGTGTTACACCAAGCACACTCCTCCTTCATTACACAAAGTAGGCATCACAGCATCAGGTCAGAAAGCATTTAAGATAATTAACGATAATTAACTAATTGCTCCATTAGCAATCATTACAATACAGGTGAAAAATCTCTGAAATACACTATACAAACTAACGCAACTTTATGGTAACGCAATTATTGGGAAACTTGCAGTGATACAGAACGTGATGTGTAGAGCAGAACTGTGGTCAAGCAAACTGTATCAAACACTGAATGCATAAAGCACTGTATGTATAAAACACTGAATGGATAAAACAGTGACTGTATAAAGCAGTGAATAGATAAAACACAACAATCCTAAACCCTTGGTTCTCTTCCCCAGGATGCTACCCACAACAATCATAAACCCTTGGTTCTCTTCCCCAGGATGCTACCAACAACAATCATAAACCCTTGGTTCTCTTCCCCAGGATGCTACCCACAACAATCATAAACCCTTGGTTCTCTTCCCCAGGATGCTACCCACAACAATCATAAACCCTTGGTTCTCTTCCCCAGGATGCTACCCACAACAATCATAAACCCTTGGTTCTCTTCCCCAGGATGCTACCAACAACAATCATAAACCCTTGGTTCTCTTCCCCAGGATGCTACCAACAACAATCATAAACCCTTGGTTCTCTTCCCCAGGATGCTACCCACAACAATCATAAACCCTTGGTTCTCTTCCCCAGGATGCTACCAACAAACAATCATAAACCCTTGGTTCTCTTCCCCAGGATGCTACCAACAACAATCATAAACCCTTGGTTCTCTTCCCCAGGATGCTACCAACAACAATCATAAACCCTTGGTTCTCTTCCCCAGGCTCCAATATACTGCTAGATGAGCAGGGGAAACGCATGCAATCGAACCTACTCAAAGGTTTCGACTCTCCTGAGCATCGAACCCGGGTCCTTTCGGTTGTTAGCCGAGCACTTTCCCACTGACTTACGAGTTCGATAATAACATTCTCGAGGATAAGGATGACGAAGGACAAGTTTTACCAAGCTCTAAATAGAGCGAAAAGTAGTCATAAAAACATAAGAACGGAGGAACACTGCAGCAGGCCTACTTGCTCATACTAGGCAGGTCTTTCTCAAAACCAACTGTTCCTACCCACCTACCAGTAATGATCTGCACTGTACCTAGTGCCTTACAAGTTTCGCCTCTCTAAAGAAACCTCGTCTGTCACAGAATGTAGCCACCGTCAAAATACGTCAAACTAGCAAACTAAAACACCACACTGCAAACAATTAGTTACTACTAAGCTGGTAAAGTCAGGTTCAAATCACCGAAGCGTTTTTTCCCGTCTCTCATAGACTATAAATAGATTGATGCTAAAACAGAGAAATATCAACGGCTTGAAGGTAGACAGGTAAACAGTCAGGAAGGCAGGTAGAAGACCCAGTCAGCCATCATGGCAGTCGACCAGCCAACCAGCCAGTCAGCCTGCCAGAAAGTCAGCCAGCCAGGCAGCCAGCCAGCCAGCTTTCAGACCCCTCCCCAACACCTGCCTTTTCGCTCCTGTCAATTCATCAGGGTCTCTCCCCTGATAGAATTTAAAGGACGGTGCGTGCGTGAGGAAGGGCATTACCCTTGAGACCCCTCCACATTAGTCCCTTCACTTCACTTTGCTCCCCCTCACTTCACCTTACTCCCCTCAACCTCATTATTCCCCTCATCCTCATGACTCCCCTCACCCGCGTGAGACATTACCCTCGCTATTGAAATAAATAATAAAAAGATCACGTTGTTCCACCCTGGCTACAAGTAACCTCGCTGACCTTTCTTTTGTTTTTACCGAAGAGGATTTTTTACTGTTGTTCCACCCTTCACGCTACGTCAGGTCTCCTGGGGATCGCCTGAGGTTCTCCAGGACTTCGGTGGGTTTTTTCCTAAGGGTTTTCCATGTCTCTTTGGGATTCTCTATGATTCCAAGGACTTCTGTGAGGTTTCCCAGGGCTTTTGTGAGGCCCCCAGAGCCCTTGCAAAGCCCTGGTCTCCCAGGGCTTTGCAAGGTTCACAGAAGTTTGGAAGGTCCCCTCGTGGTCTGCCCGGGAACTTCCGTAAGGTTTCTCCGAGATTTTGTAAATTACATGTCAGAGAATGTGGGGTTCTCCAGGGCTTCTGTAAGGTCCCTAAGGCTTTGAATAAGTGGCTTAGAAAATCGACAAGCCGACAAATGAGACATTTGTGCAACATTTGGGAACCTTTATTCTAAAATAAAGATATCCCAATGTTGCAAAAGTGTCTCATTCTTTCTCAAGAATTTTTCTGAGGCTCACACATTTTTTTCTGCTCAGCCAACTGAACTCAGAACTTTGGCAAGCTAAAATAAAAAAAACTTTAGCCAGCTTAACAAACGGAAGCTTGAGCTTCCATCACTCCCCGTGATTAATGATCCACATGGCTTCAGCGATTTATACAATAACTAGATGTACTTTGGTTGCTGCACGATCCTATCCAACAACCGAACTGAAAATCGTCAGACCACTCACACGAGGCAATGCTAAAGTAGCCACAGCAACCAGCACCTCTACCAAAAAATATCACCAGAACTAAAGCCAAAAAATCTTGAACCAACCATCGCATGAGTTCACTTTATGGAGAAAAACCTAGAAACTAGAGACATTAAGTGAATATATCTACGTATACACACACGATAGTCTGAACAACGCTTGTGTAAGAAACCAGAACACAGCCATCATTTGATTAGATGATTCTTACCTACTTACACACCTCATGGGAGGTTTCTTGACGCTGGTGAGGGGCTCTTGATCTCGGAAATTGGATCTGTGCTCCAATTCCCTGAATTAAGTCTGAATGCCTTCCATAAACCCCTCCCACCCACAGGTGCTGTATAACCCCTACGAGTTTAACGTTCATGATGATGATGATGATAATAATAATAATAATAATAATAATAATAATAATAATAATAATAATAATAATAATAATAATAATACCTCCTACTGATGCAAGAACCAGACAGCCTCTGTAATGTTGATCTACAGTCCCTGGGATTACTACTCAATATTTCAGTGGCACATAATAGGCTTAGAAACTGTTCGTCAACATTACATAGTCACATAATGGGTCCAGGAGCTGTTACTCAATATTAAGAGCACTGAGGCGAGGATAGATACTTCTTGTTGCAGGCATACTGCTGCAAAAAGTTGCACCTGCAGTGGGAAAAGACATGAAGAGAATACTTTGAACATATTATAATTATTATTATTATTATTATTATTATTATTATTATTATTATTATTATTATTATGTACATGAGAAGTGCTGAGCATATACAAAAATATTTAAAATTCCTCTATAGTTTTTCAACCATAATACTGAATCATTTACTTTCTTCGTAGTTAATTACTGAACGACATTTACAAGGACAAGAAAGTGAAATATTTAGGAAATACGGAAGATTGAATCTGAAGAGGAATAAACTAAGTAAAAAATATCACAAATACAAGAATACTTTAAACACAGAAGCGGCAGCTGAACACTAAACCTCACCCGAGGGAGTTTTATATGATAATGAATCGTATGTAAAGCAGAGTATGTCAGAGTTGGTATTTGCAGGTGACAGTGAATGTAATGGTGATGTTATTGATGTTGGTGTGGTTAGTGGTGATACGTGTTGGTGATGGTGGTAGTAGGGGGTTGGTGATGGTGGTAGTAGTAGGGTTGGTGATGGTGGTAGTAGGGTTGGTGATGGTGGTAGTAGGGGTTGGTGATGGTGGTAGTAGGGGTTAGTGATTGTGGTAGTAGGGGTTGGTGATGTGGTGAGTAGGGGTTAGTGATGTGGTAGTAGGGGTTGGTGATGGTGGTAGTAGGGGTTGGTGATGGTGGTAGTAGTAGGGTTGGTGATGGTGGTAGTAGGGGTTGGTGATGGTGGTAGTAGTAGGGGTTGGTGATGGGTGTAGTAGGGGTTGGTGATGGTGGTAGTAGGGGTTAGTGATGGTGGTAGTAGGGGTTGGTGATGGTGGTAGTAGGGGTTGGTGATGGTGGTAGTAGGGGTTAGTGATTGTGGTAGTAGGGGGTTGGTGATGGTGGTAGTAGGGGTTGGTGATGGTGGTAGTAGGGGTTAGTGATGTGGTGGTAGTAGGGGTTGGTGATTGGTGGTAGTAGGGGTTGGTGATGGTGGTAGTAGGGGTTGGTGATGGTGGTAGTAGGGTTGGTGATGGTGGTAGTAGGGGTTAGTGATGGTGGTAGTAGGGGTTGGATGATGGTGGTAGTAGGGGTTAGTGATGGTGGTAGTAGGGGTTGGTGATGGTGGTAGTAGGGGTTGGTGACGGTGGTAGTAGTAGGGGTTGGTGATGGTGGTAGTAGGGGTTGGTGATGGTGGTAGTAGGGGTTAGTGATGGTAGTAGTAGGGGTTGGTGATGGTGGTAGTAGGGTTGGTGATGGTGGTAGTAGGGGTTGGTGATGGTGGTAGTAGGGTTGGTGATGGTGGTAGTAGGGGTTGGTGATGGTGGTAGTAGTAAGGGTTGGTGATGGTGGTAGTAGTAAAGATTGGTGATGGTGGTAGTAGTAAGGGTTGGTGATGGTGGTAATGCTGTAAATAATGATCGTGGTGGTGGTAATGTTGGCAGGGGTAGGTCTCATTTTTTTTTTTAATCCCAGTTAACATGACACTGTTGTAAAAACAGTGAAACGGGTCGCTATTAACGGAGCCTTCAGCAGTTGAAATATGACATAGTTATACGAGCCTTGGGCAGTGGCTGCCCGTTTTATGTTATAATAATAATAATAATAATAATAATAATAATAATAATAATAATAATAATAATAATAATAATAATATCTCTATTTACTACAAGTACATGTACAGGTATACAGTCCTAGCTGACATCAATGACATACTACTATATAGAAAGCCGCTTGTTATGCTGAGCATTTCGGGCACATCGGTCAGTTTTGTCCCAGGATGCGACCCACACCAGTCGACTAACACCCAGCTACCAATTTTACTGATGGGTGAACATAGACAACCGGTGTAAGGAAACACCCCAAAGTTTCCACCCTTTCCGGGAGTCGAACCCGGACTTCAGCCTGTAAAGTGAAAGTTTTTGCCACTAAGCCACAGTGGCCCGTGACCTGGTGGCGGCAGACTATTTTATCCCTTTTTATGATCTTATACTTAAAGTTTTTCCGATATGCTCTAACCTAACCTACCTAACCCAACTAATCTAACCTCACCCATCCCACCCTAACTTACAGATGAGCTAGAAAATCGTACGTGAAAGTGCTATTAGAAGGACGAATTGTTATTAATAATAGCGACGAGGCTGGTGGCCACGATGAAGAATCAAGGTATACTAAGGAATACTAAGGTATACTAAGGGCAAGAGTAAAACTAATGAAGATGGACAAAACTCTCGTGAGGTTGGTGCCTCGGGGCCAAGGAGCCCTTCTGTAGCCCCCGGACACCAGCATACCTGATAACCTTGCTCAGGTGACGCTTATTTCTGTGTGCACTTTGCTCAGAAAATACTTCCCACCCCCACTACCTCTCCTGATCGCATTTGGGGGACTGAGTGTGGAGAGAGAAGGGAGGTAGAGAGAAGAAAGTAATGGAAGAGGAAGATTTCAGATGCGGAAGGAGGATTAGAGGTAGAGGGAGACTGTGAATAGGGAAGAGGAAGGATAAGAGAGTTTATAGCGAGGAAAGGATAGAGGGAGGTGTTTCAAAACTACTGCTATCTTAAGAAAACATGATAAATGGTACAAAGACCAATAAAGTATATGTAACGGAAGACAGCCATAAAAAAGTAGTTAGAAGCTTCTCTTAAAGAAGCAAAAGCAAATTTCAATACATCCAAAGGTAACTGCATATTCGGCTTCATTTCAAAATTAACTTTCCTGTTTCAGACCTCATGTCCACACCTGACCACACACACATATACTAGTGACGACCATGGTGCTATTAACGCTCACACACACACACACACACACACACACACACACACACACACACACACACACATGGAAGACAAGCGTCGGGGGTCGAAATCTTAAGTTCAAGTACTTTCACACTTCTCAGTGCGTCATCAGGAGCTGTGCAATGTTGCAAGGGCAGCAACGGGAGAAACGAGGGGAAGTTTTTTTCAGAGTATGGTAGCGTGGGTGGCACCTGCCAGATCTCTCTCTGAATGAGGGAAGGGAGAGAGTACAACGGACAAGTGTAGTATTAGCAGCAACACACACAACAAGAGGCATTCTTGAGCTTCCCCAGCGCTCGGGCTTAATGCCCAAAGCTGGGATGTGGCTCCAGAAGGATCCTGTAGTGCTTACTGCCTTTGCACCTCCTGACATCGTCTGCTGCTATGCAGCTGCCACACCCTTTGAGCCCAGTGTGGGTGGGGTTTGTGGCAGCTCAAGGTGCCTAGCTCCTCCCTCCGAGCCCCGTGAGGGCGGGGAATAGGGCTAGGCCTGGGAACAGCTGGTCCCAGAAGACGAGGAGGTACTTGTACCTCCTCCCATGGCAGACATAGGTCTGAGACACTCCCTCGACAGGGAGCCAAGACCGGGCCACCTCTTAGAAAAGGCCCGTGCCGGGAGATTATACCGTCGAATCCAAAACAGAATTGAGTGAGGGAGGCCCGGCAGAATGTCAACCCACTGGTCCCTCCACACCCCACCTCATATGACGTCGGGTGGGCTAGGCCTAGATAAGATAAGATAAGATTTCGTTCGGATTTTTAACCCCGGAGGATTAGCCACCCAGGATAACCCAAGAAAGTCAGTGCGTCATCGAGGACTGTCTAACTTATTTCCATTGGGGTCCTTAATCTTGTCCCCCAGGATGCGACCCACACCAGTCGACTAACACCCAGGTACCTATTTGCTGTTAGGTGAACAGGACAACAGGTGTAAGGAAACGTGTCGAAATGTTTCCACCCGCCGGGAATCGAACCCGGGCCCTCCGTGTGTGAAACGGGAGCTTTAGCCACCAGGCCACCGGGCCACCCACCAGGCCACCGGGCCAGTTTGATGATAGCATGAGGTAGAATAACTAGGAGATAGTTAATAGCCAGCCCCAAGCTTCTAGCCGCTGGGAACAGGTCATGACGTAAGAAGTCACAGTACTGTAATGGATCATCCACATACAGAATTGTGTACAACCTTCTAACTACTAAATAGAAGGAACAAATGCCCTCATTTTGTCAACAGACAATACCTGATATCCCAGAATCTTATAGAATATTCATCAAATACTCTCAGTGTCAATTAATATGCCTGTATGATCTCTCCTAGTCAGGTGTTTCTTTCTTATGATAACTATACAATTCCTGATTTTTTTTCTGTTTAACGCCGTAATTATAATTATTATTAGCATTGTCATTATTATATTAGTAACAACCTAATTCAGCAAACCACTAAACTAGTTGCAATCACAAAGTTGCAATTAACTATGTGTACCTTGTGCCGCTGTACCTTAGACGGGTTAGGACTTCCCTCAT
>NC_069450.1:18236745-18261745 GCF_026875155.1 Cherax quadricarinatus
CCCCACGATAAGTTCTACATGCTATAATTACTTGCACGTCAGGCAGAGCTTGTCAACCAATCCTGGTCACAATCATCATCTATCCAGTCATAGTGTATTTTAGTCATGTGAGGTCCATTTCTCCTACGGATATTTATTCATCTAACATGTATGGCAGAAGATGCTGCAGCTACCCAATCACAAGCCAAGAACACAGTTTATCTAAAGTTGGGAGTAGAGACATATGTCAGATGTGTGATGAATGTCGTACCCTAAGTTATAATGCATTGTTCGCTTACACAGCAGGTGTGCTGGGTCACATATGATACGAGGCGAGAGCTGTTCACAGTCCATAGAAGCAGCTGAATGCTCAGCTGGCACATAATCATTTGCAATGACCTCGTGGCGGCAATCAAATCTCCTGCAAGCTGAACTCTCTCTCTCTCTCACATCCTAAAAGCAGCTCGTTTACATTCTGCAGGTAAATTCACAGATCTTCTCAAGCAGGTAAACGGAGGGTCCAACAACTCAGAGGCCCGAGGCACCGTTAGGACATGGCACAACCTGCTTCTCTTTGGCAAAGTTTATCTAGAAGTACTCGTAAGAGGCGGCAAATCATTAGCCTCATTAGTCATCAGAGAAGTACGTAACTCTCCTTAGAGTAGATAACTTTGATCCATCTGCCCCATCGAGGTACGAATTGACAAGGCAAACCCAAGAATAAAATGACTGATAGCGAGAAAGTTTTTCCACGAGTAAGAAAAAACGTTGAAAAAGGTAGCACAGTTGAGACAATCAGAATAATTACCAATGAAGACAAAATCGTCATCCCCCCCGGACACACTACCGCAACTCTCCACTGAGATAAACACCCACACAGGTTAGTCAGTGTCACCAACAACAATTGTACCGACGTCCTGATCCCGGAACCATTAATTTTGCAAGAGTCAAATGGTCATAAAGCGACTGCGTCATTCCCATCAGCTTCTGCCGGGGATTACACTGGAATACGATCACAGAACATCAAAGAGATGGTTAATTCAGTGCTTGGTGCTGCCACAGAGATCCTCCCCTCGAAGATAATAACGTTTGTCAACAACTGTCTTGCTGGGCTAATACGGGAAGAAATTAAACCGCTCTTTCTTTGTGCATCATTATGTACCTTGACAAAGCACGAGGGAATCTGGTTCTTTGCAGAAACATTCACAAAGAAGCTGCAAGCTTGCTTCAACCAAGTCAACTTAGCTGGAGGCTTATGAAGCAACAGCTTACATCAAAGACCCACGCGAAGAAAAGATTGCATTAACCTGGTTAAAAAAAATATGTGGTTATGGGAGTCATTCGAGAGTACTTTTCCTAGTCTTTTCCTATTCCTTTCAGCTGATTACAGCAAAAGGCTCGACTCTGTTGTTCGGCAAGTACGAAATTTCCTGGTGAGAGGAAGTCCAACCGAGAAACCACTTGCTCTATTCCTCTTCTGCAGTTAAATCACAGCCAGATTAAGCAGGGAACGCAATGTCTGGTACCTGGATGATGACACTCTGGCAGATAAAGAAGAGTCCCTGGTTCCAGATTTTCGAGAGGTGAAATCTTAGGGAGAAGCCTTCGAACATCCTCAAGCCTTTCAAATTTTAAATCATATCGACTGACTAACTACTCTCAACTGCTGTTAGAGTTATCTTACCAGAAGGCTTAACTACCACCCCACTGACAGCCTCCTACAGAAAGCACCTCGAGGTCTATTAACACAGTCCTCAGGGATAAAGTGAATGACCGGGAGAGGATAGAGTAAAGAATAAGTGATCTGAACTCTCATTATGCATATCGCAGGGTCACCATCTGGAAAAGACCCGGACCGGGACAAGACCGGCGAACCTACAACAACAAGCAACTATGCATTGTATCTCCTCACAGGTTAACTAACAGTAGCCTGACAGGCCTCTTTCTTGAGGTGTGCACCCAACTATGACAGCCAGATATTGAATGAATACGACGAACTCCTACAATCAGAATTCAGGAAAGCACTAAATCTGTCACTGGTGGATAATGGTTTAAAGCGACCGAACCTCGCCCTCTGCCTGGGCAGAGAGTGAGATCTCGAATTTCAGTCCACCGCAGGCCTGAGAGAGATGTTTGTAAATAAAAATGTTTTGCTTTCGCGGATTGTTAGCATTCTTCATATCTCTCGTAGTGGCTACCATCCGGGTCTGAGGTTCCTGGAGCAACCGAGTTTAGAAATATCTGATAAGCATCTGCAGGTCACCCAGACTTTTGCAGTGTCTGTATTTGAGTGTTTTAAGCCCCAGAGGTTCACTCTTGTACTTAAAACCAGGCTTGAGATAAATGTTTGCAACTAATATATATATATATATATATATATATATATATATATATATATATATATATATATATATATATATATATATATATATATATATACATACATAAGAAATGAGGAACACTGCAGCAGGCCTGTTGGCCCATACTAGACAGGTCCTTCACAATCCATCCCACTCACAGAATATTTGCCCAACCCAGTTTTCAATTCTACCCAAGCAATAAGCTTTGATAATTCTATTAACTCATGTGCAAGTCCCACTCAAATCCAACCCCTCTCACTCATGTATTTATCGAACCTAAATTTGAAACTACCCAAGGTTTTAGCCTCAATAACCCTACTAGGCAGACTGTTTCACTCAACTACCTTATTTCCAAACCAATACTTTCCCATATCCTTTCTAAATCTAAACTTGTTTAATTTGAATCCATTATTGTGAGTTCTTTCTTGGAGAGATATCCTGAAGACCTTATTTATATCCCCTTTATTAATACCCATCTTCCACTTATGCACTTCGACCATGTTTCCTCTCATTCTTCCTCTTATGTATAAGAGAGAAAGAAAAATGTACACACATACACACACACACACACACACACACACACACACACACACACACACACCAAAATCGGCTGTAAACATACAATATTTGGACAACAATTCCTGACGTGGCCCACAATATATCTTTGCAAACACAAATGCGTTATTTGCTTATGGCTACATTCACTACAAAATGTATGAGTGCAAGGAGGGCGCATAAAGAATGAAAGAGTGCCATTGCCAGAGTCAAGGGACCATAAACGACTTAATTTGATACCAGTAATCCATTTGGCATCGGGAAATTGAATTTGCAGTTAGAGGTGATATGTTGGAACGCTGAAGTCATTGTCGACGGTCGCCATCGTCAGGGAGTTTCCTTCCTCCCTCCCTGCCTCCCTCGCTCGCTCCCTCTCTCTCCCTCCCTCCCTCCTTTCCTCGCTAGCTTGCTCCCTCTCTCTCTCCCTCCTTTCCTCCCGCTCTCTCTCCCTCCTACCCTTCCTCCCACTTTCCCTCCCGCCCTTCCTTCGTCCCTCTCTACCTTTTCACCCCTTTCTCTTCTCTCCCTCCGTCTTGTTTCATCTCTTCTTCGAGTTCCCTCTCTCTCTGTCACACACACACACACACACACACACACACACACACACACACACACACACATACACACACACACACACACACACACACACACACACACTCGGCAAGACGTCAACAAACCATACTGCTAATGCACGTAATGTGCTGAGTCAGACAAACAAGTCTCCTCAGAGCTGCTGAGGCAGCATTGAGGAAGGGGAGTAACTGCGGAAAGTAGAGGGGAATATGTAAGACAGGAATATTAAATAGGGGAGGGAATGGGAGGTGGAGGTTGTAGAGGATAAAATAAAAAAGAGTAGATGTTGGAGAGGATGAATGAAAGGATGTGTAAGGATGGAAGGGATAGTAGGATGGATATGGAGAGGGTATGATGGAAGGGAGGGTGAAGTAAGGATGTGTAGGAAAAGAAACTGCGAATTAGGAAGGATATAGATTATAGAAATTATTAACTCTTGTAATCTGTTTTCTTTCTTTCTCTCTCTCTCTCTCTCTCTCTCTCTCTCTCTCTCTCTTAACCTTTTTTTCTTCATACGTATGCTGTATATATATATATATATATATATATATATATATATATATATAATATATATATATATATATATATATATATATATATACAGCACATGTATGAAGGAAAAAAGGTTAAGAGAGAAGGGGAGAGAGAGAGAGAGAGAGAGAGAGAGAGAGAGAGAGAGAGAGAGAGAGAGAGAGAGAGAGAGAGAGAGAGAGAGAGAGAGAGAGAGAGAGAGAGAAAGAAAGAAAACAGATTACAAAAGATAATGTTATCTATAATCTATATCTTGTCTTGCACACGTGTAGCCTGGGAAAATCCAGTGTATTTCTTCATTGTATACTGAAAACGTGTATGGCAATTTATTACGAAAATAAACTGTGACGCTGTGAATAAACGTATAATTCACACCAAACCAATAATTTGAAGATGAAATTAAAAAAAATAAATAAATTGGTTTATTTTGGAACATTATTAGACGCGAGGCTGGGATGGGGGTAAGAAATTAATGAAAAACAGAGGTCAGGTCAGGTGAAAAAAGAGGCTAGGCGACAGCAAAGGTCAATAAGCGTTAACCAGAGTACATAGGAGAGTACAGCGTTAACCAGAGTACATAGGAGAGTACAGCGTTAACCAGAGTACATAGGAGAGTACAGCGTTAACCAGAGTACATAGGAGAGTACAGCGTTAACCAGAGTACATAGGAGAGTACAGCGTTAACCAGAGTACATAGGAGAGTACAGCGTTAACCAGAGTACATAGGAGAGTACAGCGTTAACCAGAATACATAGGAGAGTACAGCGTTAACCAGAGTACATAGGAGAGTACAGCGTTAACCAGAGTACATAGGAGAGTACAGCGTTAACCAGAGTACATAGGAGAGTACAGCGTTAACCAGAGTACATAGGAGAGTACAGCGTTAACCAGAGTACATAGGAGAGTACAGCGTTAACCAGAGTACATAGGAGAGTACAGCGTTAACCAGAGTACATAGGAGAGTACAGCGTTAACCAGAGTACATAGGAGAGTACAGCGTTAACCAGAGTACATAGGAGAGTACAGCGTTAACCAGAGTACATAGGAGAGGACAGCGTTAACCAGAGTACATAGGAGAGTACAGCGTTAACCAGAGTACATAGGAGAGTACAGAATTAGTAGAAACAAGCCTGGGCTAAGAGTCGTGTTATGAACGCTGTGCACTAGGGATGATTCGGCAAGATGACGTTAGTGATGGCTAGCAGATGAAGTAATTTTAATAGAAAACTTACAGATAACTAACAGAGGACTAACAGAAGACTAACAGAGGACTAACAGAAGACTAACAGAGGGCTAATAGGACTAACGGAAGGCTAGCAGAGGACTAACAGAGGGCTAACAGAAGACTAACAGAGGACTACCAGAAGACCAACGGAAGACTAACAAAGGACTAACAGAAGACTAACAGAGGGTTAACAGATGACTAACAGAAGGTTAACAGAGGACTAACAGAGGGATAACAGAAGACTAACAGAAGACTAACAGAAGACTAACAGAGAACTAACAGAAGACTGACAGAGGACTAACAGAGGACTAACAGAAGATAACAGAGGACCAACAGAGGGCTAACAGAAGACTAACAGAGGAATACCAGAAGACCAACGGAAGACTAACAGAGGACTAGCAGAAGACTAATAGAGGGTTAACAGATGACTAACAGAAGGTTAACAGAGGACTAACAGAGAGGTAACAGATGACTAACAGAGGATTAACAGAAGACTAACGGAGGGCTAACAGAAGACTAACAAAGGGCTAACAGAGGATGGAAGCGCAAATGAAAGGTCACACACATATGAGCTACTATATCTCTGTGAAAAACACACCCTAAGTCAGCAGATAGTGGAGCCAACAAGACTTGAAAACACACTTGACCTTATCTTCACAAATAATGAGGACCTGGTAAGAAACATAACAATATAAAAAACAACTAATTCCGAACACTAATGTAAGTTCAGACTTACGTGTACAGGGATCCTGATCAGCAAAATGCACGTAGCTGTGAAGGTGTCTTCACCAAATACAACTTCAACAACAAGAACATCAACTGGGACCAGGTGAACCATGTCTTAAATAAAACATGTTGGGAAGATATCTTAAATATCATGGATCCAAACCAGTGCCTTGAAAGGATCAACTTCCTGGTAGTGGAAGTATGTTCAAGGCATATTCCTCTAAGAAAGAAGAAGAGAAGAAGTAAACTGGAGAGAGAGAAAGACGCTCCCTTTACAGAAGACGACGAAGAATCACTGAGCTCCTCAGGAACGCTAGATTATCTGATACACGGAAGGAATTCGAAATATTTCTTTTCATATACCAAAAACAAGATAAATACCACATCTAGTATCGGGCCCTTGCTCAGACAAGATGGGACTTACACAGATGACAACAAAGAAATGAGTGAGATACTGAAATCCCAATACGACTCTGTGTTTAGCGTGCCACTAATCAGTCTTAAGATCGACAATCCCAAAGATTTGTTTCATAAATGAGCCTCAAAACTCCATCAATGTATACCATATTTCCGATATTACCCTAACTCCAATAGATTTTGACAACATTGACAACATTCCCACGCATTCAGCCCCAGGCCCAGACTCGTGGAACTCGGTGTTTATTACGAACTCCAAGAAACCCCTTTTGCGTGCCCTAAGTATACTATGGAGAAGGAGCTTAGACATGGGTGAAATTCCACAGTTACTAAAAACAACAGATATAGCCCCACTCCATAAAGGTGGCAGCAAAGCATTAGCTAAGAACTATAGACCAATAGCTCTGACGTCCCACATCATAAAAATCTTTGAAAGAGTGCTAAGAAGCATGACTGCAAACCACTTGGATTCCCTAAAACTGCACAATCCAGGGCAACATGGGATCAGAGCAGGTCGCTCCTGCCTCTTGCAAATGCTGGATCATTATGATATGGTCTTGGACGCACTGGAAGAAAAATAGAATGCAGATGTATTATGCACAGACTTTGCAAAAGCCTTTGTCAAGTGTGATCATGGCGTAATAGCGCACAAAATAAGTGCTAAAGGAATAACTAGCAAAATGGAGAGATGGATCTTCAACTTTCTAACCAATCGAACACAAAGAGTAGTGATAAACAGAGTTAAATCGGAAGCTGCTATAGTTAAAAGCTCTGTTCCACAAGGCACAGTACTCAACCCTCTTCCTGTTCCTCATCCTCGTATCAAACATAGATAGAGATGTAATCCGCAGCACCGTGTCATCCTTTGCAGACAATACTAGGATCTGCATGAGACTGTTATCTATTGAGGACACGGTTAACCTCCAAGAAGATGTAAACCAAGTTTTCCAATGGGCAACGGAAAACAATGTGATGTTCAATGTAGACAAATTCCAACTACTCTGTTATGGAAAACTGGAGATGATAATTAGAACTGAGTATACTACAAACTCTGACAGAGAGAAAAAATAATATGAGGGACCTGGGAGTGGTAATGTCTAAGGATCTCACTTTCAAGGACCACAACAGTGCCACGATCACAACTGCAAAGAAAATGATGAGATGGATAATGAGAACGTTCAAAACAAGAGATGGCAAGCCAATGATGATCCTTTTCAAATCACTGTACATAAACATCTCCGTTCAAAGCAGGTGAAATTGCAGATCTAGAGGGTGTACGGAGAACCTTTACTGCACATATAAGCCCCATCAAACACCTCAACTACTGGGAACGCTTGGAAGTATTTGACTTGTTCTCACTGGAATGCAGGCGAGAGAGAGATATCATAATCTACACTTGGAAAATTCTAGAAGGAATGATCCCAAATCTGCACACAGAAATCACTCCCTACCAAAATAAAAAGACTGGGCAGACGGTGCAAAATACCCTCAATGAAAAGTAGGGGTGCCATTGGTACACAAAGTGTCCAGGGCCCAAGATTGTTCAACAGCCTCCCACCATGCATACAGGGAATTACCAATAGGCCTCTGGCTGCCTTCAAGAGGGGGATGGACAGATATTTAAAGTCTGTGCTGTGTAGACAGCCTGTACTGTCAGAGCACACAGCCTAGCCGTCTTCTCTGACTAGTTCATATTTTGCGGCATTCAGTGCTGCCCTCTGTAGGCCTACCTAGGTCGGTGGGAAGCACAGACCACCCTCTCTCACTCCTGGACCGACCGACTTGACGTACACAAGTACTCCCCCTCCACGGACTGGCTTGCGGTCACTCCCTCACACTGCCCGTTGTGTACTCACTCCTACCCGATTAAAGCCAAACTAGTCCCCGGCCGTATCATTGCTACCTACGCTACCTTCATCGGCACTAAACCGCTGTTCAACAGTAAGAACAGTAATAACAGCTGGATCAACCGGACTGTGGTTCGTACGTTGGACAACGTGCAGCCAGCAGTAACAGCCTGGTTGATCAGGCCCTGATCAACCAGGCTGTTACTGCTGAACACTAGGCTGTTACTACTGAACACCAAAACGTGTTCTTTATAGGCTGAACACTGCTCAATGAACACACACAGACACACACACACACGTACACACACACACACACACACACACACACACACACACACACACACACAACACACACACATACATACACATGTATAGTATAGTACAGTATAGTATAGCATAGTTTGCAAAATCGTGGAGATTATCAGGAGGAGAGTGGTGGAGCACCTGGAACGGAACAAGCTTATAAACGACATCCAGCATGGATTCAAGGAAGGCAAATCCTGTGTCACAAACCTACTGGAGTTTTATGACAAGAGAGAGAGGGGTGGGTAGATTGCATTTTCCTGGACTGCAAGAAGGCCTTCGACACAGTTCCTCACAAGAGATTAATGCAAAAGCTAGAGGATCAGGCGCATATAACAGGAAGGGCATTGCAATAGATCAGAGAATACCTGACAGGAAGGCTACAATGAATCATGATATGTGGCGAGGTATCACAGTGGGCGCCAGTGACGAGCGGGGTTCCACAAGGGTCAGTCATAGTGTCGTGGGGGTTCGAAAGGAGATATGACGGTTGAAGATAAACACACTTGTGGATGGTAACGCTATATATTGTCAGACTGTGGTAAGGGAAGGGGCCCAGCCTGCCTTTTACTGCCTGGTGTAGGTCTCCGCGTGGACTGAGGAAGTTACAGAGGTATTAACGTACACATGCGCATCCCGTGACGTCACACAAACAGTCACTAGGCCTAGTAGGGATCTTCTATATAAACACATGGATGGTACTATGATACTCAGCTAAGCTATACAACACATGTAAGGGGGGATCAGCAACTATGCTGGCAATAGGACCAGTGCTATTTTTGGTATATGTGAATGTCATGATGGAAGGGATAGACTCAGAAGTGTCCCTGTTCGCAGATGATGAGAAGTTAATGAGGAGAATTCGATCAGATGAGGACCAGGCATGATTACAAAGAGACCTGGACAGGCTGGAACTTTGGTCCAGCAACTGGCTCTTCGAATTTAACTCCGTCAAATGCAAAGTCATGAAGATCAGAGAAGAAGAAAGAAGACCGCAGACAGAGTATAGAATAGGTGGCTAAAGACTACAAACCTCACTCAAGGAGAAAGATCTTGGGAGAGTATAATACCGAGCACATCTCCTGAAGCGCACATCAACCAGATAACTGCTGCAATATATGAGCACCTAGCAAACCTGAGAATAGCGTTCCTATACCTCAGTAAAGAATCGTTCAAGACTCTGTACACCATGTACGTCAGGCCTATATTGGAGTATGCAGCACCAGTTTGGAACCCACACCTGGTCAAACACATCAGGAAATTAGAGAAAGTACAAAAGTTTGCAACAAGGCTAGTTCCAGAAATCAGGGGAATGTCCTATGAAGACAGGTTAAGGGAAATCGGCCTGACATCGGGAGACATGATAACGACATACAAAATACTGCGGGGAATTGACAAGGTAGACAGAGACAGGATGTTCCAGAGATGGGACACAGAAACAAGGGGTCACAATTAGAAGTTGAAGACTCAGATTAGTCAGAGAGATGTTTGGAAGTACCTCTTTAGTCACAGAGTTGTCAGGAAGTGGAATAGTCTGGCAAACGATGTAGTGGAGGTAGGAACCATGCATAGCTTTAAGACGAGGTATGATAAAGCTCATGGAGCAGGGAGAGAGAGAGGACCTAGTAGCGATCAGTGAAGAGGCGGGACCAGGAGCTATGCATCGACCCCTGCAACCACAAATAGATGAGTACACACACACACACACACACACACACACACACACAAACACCTTCCATTATTAACATACTCAGCGTAATATACAGTGTGTTGTATATCCTTCATCGATTCACATCACTTATTTAGTACACACAGACACACATGGCTGAAGGTGTGGCGTACACACACATGGCTGCAGGTTGTGGTGTATACACACATGGCTGCAGGTTGTGGCGTACACACACATGGCTGCAGGTTTTGGTGTACACACACACATGGCTGCAGGATGTGGCGTACACACACACACATGGCTGCAGGTTTTGGCGTACACACACATGGCTGCAGGTTTTGGTGTACACACACACATGGCTGCAGGATGTGGCGTACACACATACACACATGGCTGCAGGTTGTGGCGTACACACACACACACACATGGCTGCAGGTTGTGGAGTGCACAGACATGGCTGCAGGTTGTGTCGTACGCACACACATGGCTGCAGGTTGTGGCGTACACACACACATGGCTACAGGTTGTGGCGTACACAGACATGGCTGCAGGTTGTGTCGTACACACACACATGGCTGCAGGTTGTGGCGTACACACACATATGGCTACAGGTTGTGGCGTACACACACATGGCTGCAGGTTTTGGCGTACACAGACATGGCTGCAGGTTGTGGCGTACACACACATAGCTGCAGGTTGCGGTGTGCACACATGGCTGCAGGATAGTTCACGTGAACACACAAGTGTAAATTTGTGTACACACATGATTGCACGTTGTGTACACACACATGAAACCACGCTTGTGCAAACACACACACACACATGCAAGCACTCTAGTGTACATGCGCATTCGGCCTATGTACACATGAGGGCCTAGTGAAGCACAAACAGCAGCAAGAATTCTTGGAAACTCATGTAGGAATGTTTCGCATGTGTACACATGTACAACCAGCTTTGTGTACATTTACAAGCAGCCTTGTGTACATTTACAAGCAGCATTGTGTACATTTACAAGCAGCCTTGAGTATATTTACAAGCAGCCTTGTGTATATTTACAAGCAGCCTTGTGTACATTTACAAGCAGCCTTGTGTACATTTACAAGCAGCCTTGTGTACATTTACAAGCAGCCTTGAGTATATTTACAAGCAGCTTTGTGTATATTTACAAGCAGCCTTGTGTACATTTACAAGCAGCCTTGTGTACATTTACAAGCAATCTTGTGTACATTTACAAGCAATCTTGTGTACATTTACAAGCAGCCTTGAGTATATTTACAAGCAGCCTTGTGTACATTTACAAGCAGCCTTGTGTACATTTACAAGCAGCCTTGTGTACATTTACAAGCAGTCTTGCGTACATTTACAAGCAATCTTGTGTACATTTACAAGCAATATTGTGTACATTTACAAGCAGCCTTGAGTATATTTACAATCAGCCTTGTGTACATTTACAAGCAGTCTTGTGCACATTTACAAGCAGCCTTGTGTACATTTACAAGCAGTCTTGTGCACATTTACAAGCAGTCTTGTGCACATTTACAAGCAGTCTTGTGCACATTTACAAGCAGCCTTGTGTACATTTACAAGCAGTCTTGTGCACATTTACAAGCAGCCTTGTGTACATTTACAAGCAGTCTTGTGCACATTTACAAGCAGCCTTGTGTACATTTACAAGCAGTCTTGTGCACATTTACAAGCAGTCTTGTGCACATTTACAAGCAGTCTTGTGTACACACGTGTAACATGTCAGTATTTATGTTTGCAAATTTAAACACTTCCTTTATCGATTCTTTAATTACCATATTGTATTTTAAAGGTCTCTAACATCAAGATTTAAAGTATCTCTAAAAGCAAGACCTTAAAGGTATCTCTAAAATCAATACTTTGAAAATATCTCCAACATCAATACTTTAAAAGTATCTCTAGCATCAATACCTTAAAGATATCTCTAACATCAATACCATAAACGTATCTCTTACATCAAGACCTTAAAGATATCTCTAACATCAAGACTTTAAAAGTATCTCTATCAAGACCTTAAAATAATCTCTGAAAGCAAAACCTTAAAAGTACCTCTAACATCAAGACTTTAAAAATATCTCTAAAAGCAACATTTTAAAGGTACATTTAACAACTAGTTGCACATTACGCAGAGGTGAGAAATATGGTGTTCATTATTTCCAACTATGTGTCCCCTCAAGGTTCCTTGATGTTGGTGAGGGGCTCTTGATTTAGTGAATTGGATCTGTGCTCCAGTTCCCCGAATTAAGCCTGAATGCCTTCCACATCCCCCCCCCCAGGCGCTCTATAATCCTCCGGGTTTAGCGCTTCCCCCTTGATTATAATAATAATCCAACTACGTGAAGTGAGACACACGAACACCTCAGAAGTAAAAAAAAAAATCACGTTTGATTTATTCACGACAAAATCTTAACGATCGTAGCATATAACAAATCAGTATAGAATTCGTAGTAACGGACTGACGTTGAATAAATTATAGTTTTGGAATGGAAAGCATTGGTTTAGAAAGGGAAAGTATTGGTTTAGAAAAGGAAAATATTGATTTAGAAAATGAAAGTATTGGTTTAGGAATGGAAAGTATTGGTTTAGAAAGTGAAAGTATTGGTTTAGAAAAGGAAAATATTGATTTAGAAAATGAAAGTATTGGTTTAGGAATGGAAAGTATTGGTTTAGGAATGGAAAGTATTGGTTTAGAAAGGGAAAGTACTGGTTTAGAAAGGGAAAGTACTGGTTTAGAAAGGGAAAGCACTGGCTTAGAAAGAGAAAGCACTGATTTAGAAAGGGAAAGTATTGGTTTAGAAAGTGAAAGTACTGATTTAGAAAGTGAAAGTATTGTTTTAAAAAGTTAAAATATTGGCTTAGAAAGGAAAAGTACTGGTTTAGAAATGGAAAACAATGGTTTAGAACGTGAAACTACTGGTTTAGAGAGTGAAAGTACTGGTTTACAAAGGTAAAGCACCGGTTTAGAAAGTGAAAGTACTCTTTTAGAGAATGAAAGTACTGGTTTAGAAGGGGAATGCATTGGTTTAGAAAGTGAAAATACTGGTTTAGAAAGGGAAAGTACTGGTTTAGAAAGGGAAAGTACTGGTTTAGAGAGGAAAACGTACTGGTTTAGAAAGGGAAAGTACTGTTTTAGAAATGAAAGTACTGGTTTAGAGAGGGAAATTACTGATTTAGAAAGGAAAAATACTGGTTTGAGGGAGGGAAAGTACTCGTTTAAAAAGGGAAAGTACTCGTTGAGAAAGGAAAGTACTGGTTTAGAAAGAGAAAAATACTGATTTGGCAATAAAATTTTAGGATTTTTATGAGGAAGTGTAGGTACAGTACATTATATGTAAGGCGTGTGTGAGTACGTGTGTGTATTTGTGTATGTATGTACGTGTCTAGACACGGCTGTGGCCCAGCCTGCATTTTTTCATTAACGTGACTGCTTCAGAACTCTACCAAATTTGAAAGACAGGATTTTCTGGCCCTAAATTTGTGCTGGCTTCTCCCCAAATACTCGAATATCACTTTTCTTATTATCTTCAGCAGAACTTCTGACAGTATGAATGTTAAACATACTGGCCTGTAATGCAACACACACACACACACACACACATATATATATATATATATATATATATATATATATATATATATAATATATATATATATATATATATAAAACTGGGATGCTTAAATGTGCGTGGATGTAGTGCGGATGACAAGAAACAGATGATTGCTGATGTTATGAATGAAAAGAAGTTGGATGTCCTGGCCCTAAGCGAAACAAAGCTGAAGGGGGTAGGGGAGTTTCGGTGGGGGGAAATAAATGGGATTAAATCTGGAGTATCTGAGAGAGTTAGAGCAAAGGAAGGGGTAGCAGTAATGTTGAATGATCAGTTATGGAAGGAGAAAAGAGAATATGAATGTGTAAATTCAAGAATTATGTGGATTAAAGTAAAGGTTGGATGCGAGAAGTGGGTCATAATAAGCGTGTATGCACCTGGAGAAAAGAGGAATGCAGAGGAGAGAGAGAGATTTTGGGAGATGTTAAGTGAATGTATAGGAGCCTATGAACCAAGTGAGAGAGTAATTGTGGTAGGGGACCTGAATGCTAAAGTAGGAGAAACTTTTAGAGAGGGTGTGGTAGGTAAGTTTGGGGGTACCAGGTGTAAATGATAATGGGAGCCCTTTGATTGAACTTTGTATAGAAAGGGGTTTAGTTATAGGTAATACATATTTTAAGAAAAAGAGGATAAATAAGTATACAAGATATGATGTATGGCGAAATGACAGTAGTTTGTTGGATTATGTATTGGTAGATAAAAGACTGTTGAGTAGACTTCAGGATGTACATGTTTATAGAGGGGCCACAGATATATCAGATCACTTTCTAGTTGTAGCTACACTGAGAGTAAAAGGCAGATGGGATACAAGGAGAATAGAAGCATCAGGGAAGAGAGAGGTGAAGGTTTATAAACTAAAAGAGGAGGCAGTTAGGGTAAGATATAAACAGCTATTGGAGGATAGATGGGCTAATGAGAGCATAGGCAATGGGTCGAAGAGGTATGGGGTAGGTTTAAAAATGTAGTGTTAGAGTGTTCAGCAGAAGTTTGTGGTTACAGAAAAGTGGGTGCGGGAGGGAAGAGGAGCGATTGGTGGAATGATGATGTAAAGAGAGTAGTAAGGGAGAAAAAGTTAGCATATGAGAAGTTTTTACAAAGTAGAAGTGATGCAAGGAGGGAAGAGTATATGGAGAAAAAGAGAAAGGATAAGAGAGTGGTGAAGCAATGTAAAAAGAGAGCAAATGAGAGAGCGGGTGAGATGTTATCAACAAATTTTGTTGAAAATAAGAAAAAGTTTTGGAGTGAGATTAACAAGTTAAGAAAGCCTAGAGAACAAATGGATTTGTCAGTTAAAAATAGGAGAGGAGAGTTATTAAATGGAGAGTTAGAGGTATTGGGAAGATGGAGGGAATATTTTGAGGAATTGTTAAATGTTGATGAAGATAGGGAAGCTGTGATTTCGTGTATAGGACAAGGAGGAATAACATCTTGTAGGAGTGAGGAAGAGCCAGTTGTGAGTGTAGGGGAAGTTCGTGAGGCAGTAGGTAAAATGAAAGGGGGTAAGGCAGCCGGGATTGATGGGATAAATATAGAAATGTTAAAAGCAGGTGGGGATATAGTTTTGGAGTGGTTGGAACAATTATTTAATAAATGTATGGAAGAGGGTAAGGTACCTAGGGATTGGCAGAGGGCATGCATAGTTCCTTTGTATAAAGGCAAAGGGGATAAAAGAGAGTGCAAAAATTATAGGGGGATAAGTCTGTTGAGTATACCTGGCAAAGTGTATGGTAGAGTTATTATTGAAAGAATTAAGAGTAAGACGGAGAATAGGATAGCAGATGAACAAGGAGGCTTTAGGAAAGGTAGGGGGTGTGTGGACCAGGTGTTTACAGTGAAACATATAAGTGAACAGTATTTAGATAAGGCTAAAGAGGTCTTTGTGGCATTTATGGATTTGGAAAGGCGTATGACAGGGTGGATAGGGGGGCAATGTGGCAGATGTTGCAGGTGTATGGTGTAGGAGGTAGGTTACTGAAAGCAGTGAAGAGTTTTTACGAGGATAGTGAGGCTCAAGTTAGGAGTATATAGGAAAGAGGGAAATTATTTCCAGTAAAAGTAGGCCTTAGACAAGAGTGTGTGATGTCACGTGGTTGTTTAATATATTTATAGATGGGGTTGTAAGAGAAGTAAATGCGAGGGTTTGGCAAGAGGCGTGGAGTTAAAAGATAAAGAATCACAATAAAGTGGGAGTTGTCACAGTTGCTCTTTGCTGATGACACTGTGCTCTTGGGGAGATTCTGAAGAGAAGTTGCAGAGATTGGTGGATGAATTTGGTGGGGTGTGCAAAAAGAAGAAAATTGAAAGTGAATACAGGAAAGATTTAAGGTTATGAGGATAACAAAAAGATTAGGTGATGAAAGATTGGATATCAGATTGGAGGAGAGAGTATGGAGGAGGTGAATGTATTCAGATATTTGGGAGTGGACGTGTCAGCGGATGGGTCTATGAAGATGAGGTGAGTCATGAATTGATGAGGGGAAAAGGGTGAGTGGTGCACTTAGGGTCTCTGGAGACAAAGAACTTTGTCCTTGGAGGCAAAGAGGGTTTAATGTATGAGAGTATAGTTTTACCAACGCTTTATATGGGTGTGAAGCATGGGTGATGAATGTTGCAGCGAGGAGAAGGCTGGAGGCAGTGGAGTGTATTTTCTGAGAGCAATGTGTGGTGTGAATATAATGCAGAGAATTCTTTATTTTGGAAGTTAGGAGGAGGTGCGGGATTCCCAAAAACTGTTGTCCAGAGGGTGAGGAAGGGTTGTTGAGGTGGTTCGGACATATGGAGAGAATGGAGCGAAACAGAATAACTTCAAGAGTGTATCAGTCTGTAGTGGAAGGAAGGCGGGGTAGGGGTCGTCGGCCTAGGAAAGGTTGGGAGGGGGGGGGGTAAAGGAGGTTTTGTGTGCGAGGGGCTTGGACTTCCAGCAGGCATGCGTGAGCGTGTTTGATAGGAGTGAATGGAGACAAATGGTTTTTAATACTTGACGTGCTGTTGGAGTGTGAGCAAAGAAACATTTATGAAGGGGTTCAGGGAAACCGGCAGGCCGGACTTGAGTCCTGGAGATGGGAAGTGCAGTGCCCGCACTCTGAAGGAGGGGTGTTAATGTTGCAGTTTAAAAACTGTAGTGTAAAGCACCCTTCTGGCAAGACAGTGATGGGGGTGAATGATGGTGAAAGTTTTTCTTTTTCGGGCCCCCTGCCTTGGTGGGAATCGGCCAGTGTGATAATAAAAAAAAAAAAAATTTATATATATATATATTTATATATATATATATTATATATATATATATATATATTATATATATATATGTCGTGTCGAAAAGGCAGAAACTTGCGATCTTGGCTTAAATAGCAACGCTCATCTTGCCATATAGGACAAGCGAAAATTTGTGTATGCAATAATTTCGCCAAAATCATTCTGAACCTAACGAAAAAAATATATTTCACTGTGTTTGTTTAGTATTAAATTATTGTAAACAAATCTGAAATATATTTAGTTGGGTTAGGCTAAAATAAATTACTCTTGTTATAATAAGGTTTTCTAAGATTCTTTTAGTGCAAAATTATACATTTTTACATTAACATTAATGAAAAAATATATCTTTAAACGTATAAGAGAAAATTTTTAGAAAGGACTTAATTTTAAATGAGTTCTTGCTAACTGACCAATTTTACATATTCGGCACGACATATACATATGTATATACATATAGATAGACAAATAGATAGATAGATAGACAGATAGATAGGAGCAAATTGAGACGTGCTGTTGGAGTGTGAGCAAGGTAACATTTATGAAGGGATTCAGGGAAACCGGCAGGCCGGACTTGAGTCCTGGAGATGGGAAGTACAGTGTCTGCACTCTGAAGGAGGGGTGTTAATGTTGCAGTTTAAAAACTGTAGTATAAGCGCGCCTCTGGTAAGACAGTGATGGAGTGAATGATGATGGAAGCTTTTCTTTTTCGGGCCACCCTGCCTTGGTAGGAAACGGCCGATGTGTTAATAATAATAATAATAATAATAATAATAATATATATATATATATTATATATATATATATATATATATATATATATATATATATATATATATATATATATATATATATATATATATATATATATATATATATATATATATATAATATATATATATATATATATATATATATATATATATATATATATATATATATATATATATATATATTATATATATATATATATATATATATATCGTATTGTAACCACGAACGAGTGGTATTTAATCAATAACAACACTGCGACTAGCCGAGGGCTCGAGCCCATGTTGTTTTGGCCCGCCTCATGGTGAACGAAAATTTCTGTCATTTTCCTGGAGAGACTAATTGAGTACATTTGGTCACACTGTGGTTATGCTTCTCTCAGCACCAACTATCTCGTTGCTTTTGTTACATCAAGTTCACTTATTAGTCTAGTCACTTCCTTTGTGATGCCGATACTTTCCAGTATCTGTTAACCTGGTCTAACAACAGTGCACTCTGCTAGCTCTTTACTTTCCTCCGTAAAGACTTCTTTGAATCTTTTGCTAAGCTCATTGGCATAATTCTGTGTCATTCTCCGTCAGAGTACCATCATTCTTCTTCAACCTTAACTCTTGCTTCTTTACCGTTGTCTTTGTGTGTGTGTGTGTGTGTGTGTGTGTGTGTGTGTGTGTGTGTGTGTGTGTGTGTGTGTGTGTGTGTGTGTGTGTGTGTGTGTGTGTGTGTGTATGTGTGTGTGTGTGTGTGTGTGTATGTGTGTGTATGTGTGTGTGTGTGTGCGAGTGAGTGCGTTCACTCATGCGCACACATGCTCAAGCCTGCACAAGCGCGTAACGTAGTTTCCGTGTGTGTGTGTGTACTTCTGGGTGCGCATGTAAGGGACGTGAGTTGCAATGGGGATATGTGTTTCTCAATGTGTTTGCCTCTGTGTCCGCGTGAGAAACTCCGACACAGGTGTGCATGTTGCTCGTAATTAGACGACCCACCTTGCAGGATCTAGTTCTAAATTGCCCCTTGTTGCCAGAGCACATTTCTAAATTATTGAAGGTGCTATGCGTTTCTGGCAGCTATGTGTTTGGTTTGCGTGATGTGTGTGTTTGTGTGTGTATTCACCTGTTTGTATTTATATGTTTGTAGCTACAGAAATAAAGCCTATTGGAGTATAGTGTGTGTATGGTGTGTGTATGTATGTGTGTGTGTGTGTGTGTGTGTGTGTGTGTGTGTGTGTGTGTGTTTGTGTGTGTGTGTGTGTGTGCGTGTACTCACCTGTATGTAGATGCAGGGGTCGATTCACAGCTCCTGGTACTACCTCTGGCCTCTAACGGTTCACTCTCCTGGTTTGGAGAGCCCTGTCATACCTCTTGTATAAATCCTGCCTCTACCACTTCACCACTACCACTGCACCACTACCACTGCTCCACTACCACTGCACCACTACCACTGCACCACTATCACTGCGCCACTATCACTTCGCCACTACCACTGCACCACTACCACCATACCACTACCACTGCACCACTACCACCACACCACTACCACTGCACCACTACCACTGCACCACTACCACTGCACCACTACCACCACACCACTACCACCACACCACTATCACTGCACCACTACCACTGCACCACTACCACTGCACCACTACCACCACACCACTACCACTGCACCACTACCACCACACCACTATCACTGCACCACTACCACTACACCACTGTTCTCTTGATAATAATCTCCATAACCTTACGTATATAATGCATGTCAGTGACACTGGTTTTTAGTTTAACACTGCCTGTCTGTGCCATTTCTTAAATAGTGGGATTACATCCTCTGTCTTCCACACTTCTGGTAGTTGCCCCTGTCTCCACTGACTCGCTGAAGGTTGAGGCTAGTGGCTCTCAAGACCCAATGAGAGATATTATTCAGTCCCATTGCCTTCGATGTATCTGGCTCACAAAGCAGTCTTCTCAGTCCTAGGACTGTTGTTGTTGTCTAAGACAAGCTGATATAAAGTTTTCCATCACCAACTCTATCAATTTAGCTCCCTAGATTTTCTGTCCCAAGTGTGGGTTCCAGTTCTCTTGGTCTGTTTCTCTGTAGTTGAAATCTACGTTAATTAATAGTTTCGCTTTTATCACATGTGCTCGTCTTGCTGATTTTCCTCAACCTGTTCCTCCTGTACTATAATTCGGGGCACTCAGTCCGTTCCATCTGTACCACGACACTGGACTTTCGGTCCGTTCCACCTATCCCACGACACGGGCTTCTCAGTCCATTCCTCTTACCCAGCCCTTCTGCGAAAATCAAAACAGACCTCGTTTGTATATCCAATTTCGCCCTTTCAAACTCACTTCCATTATACTCCACTGTTGAATCGTGGCAGAGTCAACCCTCAGGACGTTGGTTCGAGTGGGCAGCGAGGTAGTGGACGAATATGCCAGGGAAAGTGTTGGTTTTGAGGTGGTGAAGGAAGGTTGGAGGTTATGAGGGAGGAGTGGAGAGTGTGAGGGAGTAGTGGAAGTTGCGAGAGACTTGTGGAGATGAGTGAGAGAGTTGTGGAAGTGAGTGAGAGAGAGTTGTGGAAGTGAGCGAGACAAAAAACAACACACCAGCCACTGCACACTGGCACATAAAAAAAACTGAATATCAAAAAAGGAAACTACAATGTATTGAGTAAGACTCGTCTCCAGACACTAAAAACAACGAAATATTACACCTGAATGATGTACACATTTTTTAAACAATAACTGTATTAAGCAGTTCGTCCCAATAAAGAGAAATATACACAGCAAATTAGAATGTTGTATAAAGAGGTATTTAAGGCAATAAAAGAGGAAATGAAAACACAGAACATGAAATATCTTTCGAAATAAGCAGGGAGCGAGACTTTAATTTTTTAAATGGGATGTAAATGCTTTTAAATGGGGTGTAAATGCTTTAAATGGAGTGTAAATGCTTTTAAATGGAGTGTAAATGCTTTTAAATGGAGTGTAAATGCTTTTAAATGTAGTGTAAATGCTTTTAAATGGAGTATAAATGCTTTTAAATGGAGTGTAAATGCTTTTAAGTGGAGTGTAAATGCTTTTAAGTGGAATGTAAATGCTTTTAAATGGAGTGTAAATGCTTTTAAATGGAGTGTAAATACTTTTAAATGGAGTGTAAATGCTTTTAAATGAAGTGTAAACGCTTTTAAATGGGGTGTAAATGCTTTTAAATGGGGTGTAAATACTTTTAAATGGAGTGTAAATGCTTTTAAATGGAGTGTAAATGCTTTTAAATGGAGTATAAATGCTTTTAAATGGAGTGTAAATGCTTTTAAATGAAGTGTAAATACTTTTAAATTGAGTGTAAATGCTATTAAATGGAGTGTAAATGCTTTTAAATGGAGTGTAAATGCTTTTAAATGGAGTGTAAATGCTTTTAAATGGAGTGTAAATGCTTTTAAATGGAGTGTAAATGCTTTTAAATGGGGTGTAAATACTTTTAAATTGAGTGTAAATGCTTTTAAATGGAGTGTAAATGCTTTTAAATGGAGTGTAAATGCTTTTAAATGGAGTGTAAATGCTTTTAAATAGTGTAAATACTTTTAAATGGAGTGTAAATGCTTTTAAATTGATTGTAAATGCTTTTAAATGGGGGTATAGATATTTTTTTCAAATAAGGTGTAAATATTTTTTTAAAAACCTTGTAAATATATTTTAATTATTGAGTGTACAAAGAGACCTAGCGCGAGTTTAAGCCAATAAGAAGAGAATATACGAAGACAAGACACGAAGAAAATTAAAAAAGGGAATGCAACAGTAAAAAAAAAAAAGGCAAATTGAAGGCCACACTTTTCTGATACATAAAAAAAGCGTGAAAGATATAAAAAAAAAATACAAAATTTTAAGATTTATAAATTAATTTGTTAATGGGAAGATATACCAAAGATGACACGTGTATATATGTATACATATGTATACACCGAGAAGTATATATATTCCTTTTAGTGTACGTGCGCTGTGAGTTATCGTTAATCTCTATTTTGGTGATTATTCTTGACTTGTAGGGAACAGGTGATCAACAAGCTTTAAGCTTCTCAAGTAGTCGATAGATTTTTAAACCTAATGAACCAAGGGAGAAATACCGAAGTGACTTTACCAGACAAAAAGTATTCATTGAACTGGATTTAATGGATGAGTGTGACAAGGGGAAAATAAAAGCATAAAAGGAGGGAACGCGGAAGAAGATGAAAGGAAGGAAGGAATGGAGGGAGGAAGGAAGAGGAATGGGGAGATGATCTCTGAACAAATTGACAGCATCAGGCGACTGACAGGGCGAGACGTGGATCTCACCAGAAGTGATTCACTCAACGGCTTGAAGTGCGATGCTGGTGTCCTCTTTTGTGAGCGAGAGGGAGCAAAGGAAAGGGAACAGTAAATACGGGACATGGAAGAGATGGAGATGTGAGGGGACATGAAGGAGAGGGAGGGGAAAGGGGGCAGAAAAGATGGGGTATTAGAGAGACAAAGAAAGGGGAGCGGGGGGCAAGAAACAGGAGACATGCAAGAGAGGGAGAGGAAAAAAGAAAATAAAGAGGGAACACGGGAGAAAAGAGGGGGCAGAGAGTGGACAGAAGAAGGGAGACAAGAAAGTTCACGTTACAGAGGGGACAGGAGACAAGAGAGACGGGACACGCGAAAAAGGTAGGGCAGAGAGGAAGAGGGACAGGAAGAAGACAGAGGGAAAACAGCAGAGAGAGATAAAAGAATTAAACCTTATAATTCGGTTGGTAAACATATAACCAACTGGTCTTGAAAACTTTTAGTCTTGTGCTCGTCACATACAAAGAAACCTCTAAAATTATCTTCATAAGTGACTAAAAAAGCAGGAAGAGATTGCTTGGATTGTAGCAATTGTTTGGAGGGCTGAAAGAAAAGAAAAAGAAAGAAAGACAGAGAGAGACGAACAGGAGGAAAAAGGAAATTGTGTTGAGTAAAGATTACATCTGAATGTGAAAATGAATTAAGGAAATTGACTTTCGGTAAGAGAGAGAGAAATCTTACGAGAATAGTGAAAAAATGTTGCAAAAAAAAAGTAGTTAAAAAAATCTGGAGGGCCATAATGAAAGGAGGAATTCCCAAATTGTTTGGGTCACGTACCCACTTCCAAACTATGACCGACTCCGCGCACCTCCCATCACCTTGGTCTCTCAGCGTGTTTACAGCACCACGCAACATGATGCTCATTGCCTTCGTTATAAAAACGCTTTGTGTTTACAGCTATACTAAGAAATAATCTCGAATATTTCAAGCAGCCAATGTTGTGACATCTTATGAATGTTAAGGGCAATGCAAAATAATAAAAAAATATGTAAATAAAAGAAAGTGTTGTTGATATGTTGTTGCTTACCTATCATTGCGATGACAAAAGTCAAGTGAAGATGGGAGGAAGAGATTACAGTTTGACACTTGGATTGTTTCCGGTATCCATCCTCTGGCGATATTTTGTCTTTTGCTGTGAGTGCAGAAAATCCTGCCTTTTGTAGGTACGTCGTGGTTAATGATATCAAGAACCTCAAGGCTCACTTGGATAAGTCAGTATACTTTTCCCATGACTTATGTCCGAGAATCCACGAAATGGTCTTTCTCTGAATTGTATTTGCGGTCCCCAGTCAGACAATAACTCCATTAATTGCCCCTTTTCGTGATATAACAGGGGTGGGACAGGGAGGAAATTGTAAATGAATTGTGTATCCAGGTTTGAGACAGGTTTCTGAGGGGAAAAAAAGAATCTCAGTACCTGCTGACTCAGATGCTTGAGGTGTTCATTTATGACGCCTTTCACACGCTTATTATGAACACAGGTAGCAGTTAAAGGCCTGTAGCACCTGGCCGTAAACAGTTAGTTATATATAGCGATCAGCTTGGCAAGACAAGGGCAAGGTAGACACAGCGAGGGTAGATTTATTTACCTATGTATTCCTTCATCACTGATTTACAATATTTACAAGGTTAATTAATTAAGGTATCAAGTTAACAGTATAATGATGAGAGCCACTCAAAGCAAGTAGTGGTATCGACCAGAGTAGGTGAAAGTTTGCCTCCCAGCCAGGCAGAAAGATGTGACGTCACCATGGTTGTGGAAACGTGCTCTCACCTGATTAGTGGGTTCGACTGGGTGATAAATACAGCAGTGGGGCCCCAGAACTGCTATACTCTAAACTGCCAGTTCACTGGTTGAGAAAGCGTGCTAAAGGATGTGTGACGAACTTTGAATAAAATATAACATACATATATATTTGTGTATATGAATTCTTTTAGTATTGAAACGCAATGGCGAAAATTTTGCATTTACACAGCTAGACCTAAATATCAGTTTTTTTTTTAATATTGTCGTCCGTGTTGAACAATGTGGTGTTGACAACCTGAAGACACAAATTCAATTTATTGAAAACCGAAAACTGTCTTTCAAGTATGCTAGTTTTTATAACCTGTTTTCTTAATATAGGCAAAGAAACAAGTAAAACAAGGTTGTTCACAAATAACTGTTGAACTACACGCTCAAGTGTCTCAAGTTCACTACACGTTTCGTTTCAGTTTTAAAATTCCTAGAATTTGATCGACGAGCTTTGACGAAGTTTATTATTCTCACAGAATCATTGAACACATAACACTCAACACTAACACAAGACAGTGGCAACACACCTTCCCGCTCTGACCACAACCGGAAAACTAACATCCTCGTTCGTGGTGTTCTCGGGGTTAATCCTGGGTAATTTACACATTCGTAACTATGTATATTAATTGTAATCCCCTAAATCTGTGTAACTGTACCTATGTGTACCTGAACCTAAACTTACGTACGTACTTACTATCAATCTCAACACCCATCGCTTTTCTAGGCATGTTTTTCAGTACATCCCAAATGATTCATTTGTTTTAGATTCTTATATCACGAAACGAAAACAAAAGAAACAACAGATCACATAGTTTCGACGAAACCAGACAAGATCTGAGTTACCGATCACTTTTGTTTACATTTCGTCTATCGAGATGACTATGGGACTAGTGAACGAATAGCGATGCTAGAGCGAGCGTAAGGCTTAGCAAATTAGCTGGATGGAGGCCCTCAATAATTTCCTAAGAATTTAACAGAAATCTTGTGAAATGTCCTGATTTATTTCA
>NC_069450.1:18266745-18314564 GCF_026875155.1 Cherax quadricarinatus
AGAAGATAAAGATGAAGAAGAAAGAAGGGAAAGATGAAGAAGAAAGAAGGGAAAGATGAAGAAAAAAGGAGAAGACGAAGATAAGACAAGGGAAAGGTGAAGAAAAATGGAAAGATGAGTAAAAAAAGTGGACGATGAAGAAGAAAGGAGGGGAAGGTGAAGAAAAAGAAGAAAGAAGGGAAAGCTAGAATAAAAGAAAGGGGCGATGAAGAAAAAAAAGTGGGACGAAAATTAGAATAATGATGAATTAGAAAAATAGCAATAGTAAAAATATAGAAGATAAAAGGAAAACAATAAAAACAACGTAGGAAGAGAAATAGAGGAGAGGAGATGATGAATAGGAAGACAAAACGAAAAGAAATGAATAATGTTTGAGGAGGAGAGATAAGGAAAAAGAGAGAGACATTAACGTGAGAAAAGAATAATATTGGCTCACACTCATAAGAGAGAGAGAGAGAGAGAGAGAGAGAGAGGAGAGAGAGAGAGAGAGAGAGAGAGAGAGAGAGAGAGAGAGAGAGAGGGTGTACAACCTCTGTTATTTTCAGAATATTGTATATTGTGTGTGTGTGTGTGTGTGTGTGTGTGTGTGTGTGTGTGTGTGTGTGTGTGTGTGTGTGTGTGTGTGTGTGTGTGTGTGTGTGTGTGTGTGTGAGTGTGAATGTGTTTTTCCCTTGGTATTTGCTTGTTGTAGATCTTTATCACCACCTCCTTGCATGCCTCAACTGGCCTCTCTTCAGAGTGACATTTTCACTACTCATTTAGTTCACAACAACGTCCTCTCTCCTCTCTATTATAATATTACCCAACTAAAGTGCCATAAGTGTCGTAATACTTTCAATTTGCTCCTCTTTTTCAGGACGCTTCGTGTGTCATTTCCTTTCCCCCCTTTTGCTTCAGTTTTATTCCTCTTGCTGAGTTCATAATGTGTATATTTTTCCACGTTGTAATGCCTTTTTGTGTTCAGGCCATTTGCTCCTTGCAGCCTCTCACATGAGCTCAAATGGTCCCCTGTTTCATCCTTACTGCCAAACAGCCTATGTAATGGTTCCATGGTGTTTTATCTACCATGTGTTTCCCCCTGGTTCTGTATTTCGGTTATCTTGCTTGTGTCACATCAGTTATTTTACGACTCTCCTGCTAGGTAAAATTCCACATACTTTAACCACTCCGTTTCGACTTATTTTTTAATCATCTCTTTGCAATAAACTATTCCTGATGAGCTTAATCGTAAGTGGCATTTCATAAATTGGTTTCTTGGTGTAATCTTCTCCTCTCATTACCTGGTCTGGGTCTTTACGGTTTTAATTGTAAAAAAAAAAGTAATTTATCTCTTTCCCCTGCTTTCAGTCCACGTTTCTTCCCTGGGTGTCAAATCTCTATCAATCACCCTTCACGAGTACGGAATAGATTCCTGCAATTTCATTAGGATGGTCGCACAATTCATCATTTTCTCCGTCAATTTGACTCAGCTCTTCCGAAACCCAACGTCCTAATGTCGTATTATACTAACTTTCCGGTGTACTATCTAGTTCACCCTATCGACCTATTTTACCTGATGACCATCTCGGGTCGGTCCATTATCCGGTTTTCCATTTCGGCCACGACAGGACCTATTGTTGTCGATTTGATTACCTGGTCTTACTATAATCTGGTACGAAATGATTCTTTGTTATCGGGATTATTTCCTCCCTCTCTGCGCTAGACTTTGTCGGCCACAGCACGCACATCAGCAGTTTCCAGATGCTGGCTACGAATCCTGAAGGACGGATATAGTCTTCACACACAAACGTACATAATAATACATATATGCGATTAAACATCAATAAATATTCGCATTCACGTACATACTCGCATCGGTGTATTCACAAACTGACGGCCCACGTGGGTACATCAAATGAGCTCATGTGTGCAGTGAAGGTACCTTAAAGTCCTTCGGATTAAGTATTGGTGTGAGAATCAAGGCACCTACAGCCCTTCGTAATGACTCCTGACGTATAAATAAAGGCGATGGAATATTACAACTATTATCTCACCTGCTACCACTGTCATCTCACCTGCTACCACTGTCATCTCACCTGCTACCACTGTCATCTCACCTGCTACCACTATCATCTCACCTGCTACCACTGTCATCTCACCTGCTACCACTGTCATCTCACCTGCTACCACTGTCATCTCACCTGCTACCACTGTCATCTCACCTGCTACCACTGTCATCTCACCTGCTACCACTGTCATCTCACTTGCTACCACTGTTATCTCACCTGCTACCACTGTCATCTCACCTGCTGCCACTATCATCTCACCTGCTACCACCATCATCTCACCTGCTACCACCATCATCTCACCTGCTACCACCATCATCTCACCTGCTACCACCATCATCTCACCTGCTACCACCATCATCTCACCTGCTACCACTATCATCTCACCTGCTACCACTGTCATCTCACCTGCTACCACTGTCATCTCACCTGCTACCACTGTCATCTCACCTGCTACCACCGTCATCTCACCTGCTACCACCATCATCTCACCTGCTACCACCATCATCTCGCCTGCTACCACCATCATCTCACCTGCTACCACCATCATCTCACCTGCTACCACTATCATCTCACCTGCTACCACTATCATCTCACCTGCTACCACTGTCATCTCACCTGCTACCACCGTCATCTCACCTGCTACCACCATCATCTCACCTGCTACCACCATCATCTCACCTGCTACCACCATCATCTCACCTGCTACCACTATCATCTCACCTGCTACCACCATCATCTCACCTGCTACCACCATCATCTCACCTGCTACCACCATCATCTCACCTGCTACCACTATCATCTCACCTGCTACCACCATCATCTCACCTGCTAGCACCATCATCTCGCCTGCTACCACCATCCTCTCACCTGCTAGCACCATCATCTCACCTGCTACCACCATCATCTCACCTGCTAGCACCATCATCTCGCCTGCTACCACCATCATCTCACCTGCTATCACCATCATCTCACCTGCTACCACCATCATCTCACTTGCTACCACCATCATCTCACCTGCTACCACTATCATTTCACCTGCTACCACTGTCATCTCACCTGCTACCACTGTCATCTCACCTGCTACCACCGTCATCTCACCTGCTACCACCATCATCTCACCTGCTACCACCATCATCTCACCTGCTACCACCATCATCTCACCTGCTACCACCATCATCTCACCTGCTACCACTATCATCTCACCTGCTACCACCATCATCTCACCTGCTACCACCATCATCTCGCCTGCTACCACCATCATCTCACCTGCTACCACCATCATCTCGCCTGCTACCACCATCATCTCACCTGCTACCACCATCATCTCGCCTGCTACCACCATCATCTCACCTGCTATCACCATCATCTCACCTGCTACCACCATCATCTCACCTGCTACCACCATCACCTCACCTGCTACCACCATCATCTCACCTGCTACTACTATCATCTCCCCTGCTACCACCATCATCACCATAATAATCACAACAGTAACCACTATTACCCCTCTCACATCTATCCATCAATTCACACCAGCACCTTCGTAGTCATTGTCAAAGCCCTCTCACTACCATGATCATTGCTTCCCTACCCTCACACCATCACCATCACCCACCATCATCTTCATAACCAATATTACATATCACGTCCATCACCAAGGTCCTTTCAGAAGCGATCGTTGTTGGCCAGCGCCAACAACGATCTACCACCATCTAAACAAGGCATCAACCAGCGAACTCGAAGTCCGGAGGGTATAAATCCAAGGAAGGAGAGCAACGATGCACATGGTGATTTTTTCTCCCCGTTAAAGCTGACAATACGAGATGGTTGTCCTCTGTCACGGCGCGAGGGGTCGGAGCTGTACTCACCTATTTGTACTCACCAGTTTGTACTTATATATTAATTGTTACAAGAGTCGAGACTTGGCTCCTGGACCCCGCCTCTGCGCTAAGCGCTAACGGGTTCACTCCTGGTTCCGTGAGCCCTATCATGTCTATTCTTGAAGCTATGTATATATTCTGTCTCTCTTCTGCCTCTGTCATTTCGATCTCTAGGTCGTCCCTCTCCTGACCACTCTAAAGCTAAAGAAGTAGTTCCTAAGATTCCTGTGATTCATCTGTGTTTTTATCTTTTACCTGTGACCTCGAACAGACTTACCCTGCCACCCAGTCAAACCCTCTCAGTATTTTGTACATCGTGACCATGTCCTCTCTAATCCTTCTGTTCTTTAATGTCATCAGGTTTATCTCTTTTAGCCTCTCCTCAGTGCTCATACCTGCTGCCTCTAGGACTAGTTTTGTTGCAAAACTTTGCAGCTTTCCAGTTCCTTGACATGCTTCATTAGATATGGGCTCCATACTGGTGCGGCATACTCCAAGGTGGGATCGCCAGATGTCGTAATTAGTGCCGTGAATGATTCCGCGTTTATCTCGCGTTTACTTCGCCGGCTATTTAGTTGATGTGTGCTTCAGGCAATATGTTCGGCACTATGCTTACACCGAGGTCCTCTTTCAGAGAGAGGTTAGCAGCCGTTGTCCCCCAAGCTCTTTCTAATTTTTGCAACTTTGCATTTGCTGGGGTTAAATTGTAGTAGTCACGTCTAAGACCAGTCCTACAATTTGTCCGGATCCGTTGTGTTAACTCGGCGTCAAGTTGAAAAATTATTGAAATCAGGCTGGGAAATGACCCAGTCTGCCGTAAAATAGGAAAAAAATTGAAATGGGAAGCTTCCGGTGTGGAAAATTCCTTGCATTCTTTGGTCCATTGTACTGTTTTCCCTGTTATTCCTGTCTGCTCCTCTAGTTTCTGTCCTGGTCTCTTGTGCAGCACTGTATCGAATACCTTAGTCAATAAATGCTGCAGTCCAACTATCATCCTCTCTCCTGAGTCACCTTGTCTCGGAATTTTAGTAGATTTGTGAGATAGGCTTCTCCATCACTAAAACCGTGTTGTCTGTTGCTAAGGAATTTATCCCTTCCTAGGTGTTCCGCTACTCATCTGGTAATCTCACTAAATTTGCATACTATGCTTGTGATACTTGTCTATAGTTTAATACCACCTGTCTGCCCCCATTTTCAAGTATTGGGATTATGATGATGCTCACTTAAGAAGTTATCCATTTTCATATCCAAAAACTTAGCATTTTAAGTTTCTAGTCTCTCGATGTAGTTCTAGTAACTACCAGTGTATTTCCTTATGGTTGAAGTTTCCCGTAATCAGTAGTTCTGCATTACCCACATGCAGGTCTTTCTAGCCAATTTCTCTAACCTGTGTTTCATGGCCATGTTGGTTTTGTCATATTCCTGTCTTGGTCTCCTATTAAAGAACTAAAAAGCACAATACCATGACTAGAACAAGGTGCAAATAACCTGCACATAGGAGAGAGTAACAGACGACGACGTTTCAGTTCGACTTGGATCAAAGTGACTTTGTAGATGGTCCAAGTCGGACCAAAACGTCGTTGTAAGCTTCTCTTTCTCTCTCTTGTATGTGAGGGTTATTTGTGTCTTGATCTGCTACTGTTTAAGAATATGTTTTATGTCACTGTTATCACCACTCTGGGTCCTCCAGTTCTGAGTGTCATCATTATGTAGTCAATTAACCATTCTTAGTTTATTCAACTCATCCACTGATTCCTGATTAGCAATGCTACTATTCCCTCACCTCTGTTTCCTCAGCCGTTTCTCATTATTTGATATCCTTCTGGGAAGGTCGCATCTGTTATCTCTGTGAGTTTTGTCTCTGTTATTACTATGATGTCTGACGATGCCTCGTCTATCCACTATTTCCCTTCATCTCTCTTATTTGTTATTCCACTTGCATTTGTATACCACACTTTCAGTGTCCTTTCTGTTATTGTTGTGTTCTGGCTTTCAGGTTGGTGTTCTCTTAGTTCTTGGCCTTGTGTCAGAGAAAAAGTGGGTATAGGAGGAGACCAGGTTGAGGATGACGGGTAGTTGTGGGGATGAATATTGCACATGATGAAAGAACACACGGACACACAAAACACGAAGATATGCTGTCATAGACAGAGACAAAGACAGAGAGGGAGACACGAATATATAAACCAGCAAAGACTCAAGCACGAACACAGACAAACAAAGAGAGATACCAACGCAGACACGGGCAAACAAAGAGATGAAAAAAAAAAACAGAAACAAACAGAAAAAAAGACTTGGATCCAGCCAAGTTGCCGTCATTTGATATAAGCTAACAGGGAGCTGCGAGAGTCTGCTTTATCTGTCATCAAAAGCCATAAAAGATCTTATGTTGGTTTTCAGCTTTTAGTGAAAATAACGTCGTTGCAACAAGCAGCAGCTCTCAACTTCCATGTACTTTAATATAATATATATATATATATATATATATATATATATATATATATATATATATATATATATATATATATATATATATATATATATATATATGTATCTTCTAGGTAGTAGGTTGGCAGACAACAACCACCCAGGGAGGTACTACCGTCCAGTTACAACGTCAGCAAGGAGCTAAGGTCAAGCCTGTCGTCTTCTACTGGCCAGGTTCCCTTCTTGACCTGAGGACTCAAAACAGGAGGACTACTGCGAATTCTCTTGTTTTCCTCAGTCAATCGCCGTATCTCCAACCAGTTAAGTGTGAAACAGAAATCTGTAATTGTTTTACATGATGGTAGGATTGCTGGTGTATTTTTGTCTGTCTCAAACACACAGTATACCAGGTATATCTTGCTACTTCTCCTTACACTTAGGTCACCCAACTGGGTTTTCTTCTATTTTCTTAATAGCTCTTGTTCTTCTTTATTTCCTCTTATCTTCATGGGGAAGTAGAACAGAATTCTTCCTTCGTAAGTCATGCGTGTGGTAAGAGGCGACTAAAATGCCGGGAGCAAGGGGCTAGTAACCCCTTCTCCGTGTGCATTACTAAATTTAAAAAGAGAAACTTTCGTTTTTCTTTTTGGGCCGATATGTGTGTGTGTGTGTGTGTGTGTGTGTGTGTGTGTGTGTGTGTGTGTGTGTGTACTCACCTAGTTGTACTCACCTAGTTGAGGTTGCGGGGGTCGAGTCCGAGCTCCTGGCCCCGCCTCTTCACTGATCGCTACTAGGTCACTCTCCCTGAGCCGTGAGCTTTATCGTACCTCTGCTTAAAGCTATGTATGGATCCTGCCTCCACTACATCGCTTCCCAAACTATTCCACTTACTGACTACTCTGTGGCTGAAGAAATACTTCCTAACATCCCTGTGATTCATCTGTGTCTTTAGCTTCCAACTGTGTCCCCTTGTTACTGTGTCCAATCTCTGGAACATCCTGTTTTTGTCCACCTTGTCAATTCCTCTCAGTATTTTGTATGTCGTTATCATGTCCCCCTATCTCTCCTGTCCTCCAGTGTCGTCAGGTTGATTTCCCTTAACCTCTCCTCGTAGGACATACTCTTAGCTCTGGGACTAGTCTTGTTGCAAACCTTTGCACTTTCTCTAGTTTCTTTACGTGCTTGGCTAGGTGTGGGTTCCAAACTGGTGCCGCATACTCCAATATGGGCCTAACGTATACGGTGTACAGGGTCCTGAACGATTCCTTATTAAGATGTCGGAATGCTGTTCTGAGGTTTGCTAGGCGCCCATATGCTGCAGCAGTTATTTGGTTGATGTGCGCTTCAGGAGATGTGCCTGGTGTTATACTCACCCCAAGATCTTTTTCCTTGAGTGAGGTTTGTAGTCTCTGACCCCTAGACTGTACTCCGTTTGCGGCCTTCTTTGCCCTTCCCCAATCTTCATGACTTTGCACTTGGTGGGATTGAACTCCAGGAGCCAATTGCTGGACCAGTTCTGCAGCCTGTCCAGATCCCTTTGTAGTTCTGCCTGGTCTTCGATCGAGTGTATCTTCTCATCAACTTCACGTCATCTGCAAACAGGGACACTCAGAGTCTATTCCTTCCGTCATGTCGTTCACAAATACCAGAAACAGCACTGGTCCTAGGACTGACCCCTGCGGGACCCCGCTGGTCACAGGTGCCCACTCTGACACCTCGCCACGTACCATGACTCGCTGCTGTCTTCCTGACAAGTATTCCTGATCCATTGTAGTGCCTTCCCTGTTATCCCTGCTTGGTCCTCCAGTTTTTGCACCAATCTCTTGTGTGGAACTGTGTGTGTGTGTGTGTGTGTGTGTGTATGTGTGTGTGTGTGTGTGTGTGTGTGTGTATGTGTGTGTGTGTGTGTGTGTGTCCATGTCCACCTAGTTGTGGTTGCAGGGGTCGAGACTCAGCTCCTGGCCCCGCCTCTTCAGTGACCTCTACTGGGTCCTCCCTCTCCCTGCTCCATGAGCTTTATCATACCTCGTCTTAAAACTATGTATAGTTCCTGCCTCCACTACATCACTTGCCAGACTATTCCACTTCCTAACAACTCTGCGGCTGAAGAAATACTTCCTAACATCGCTTTGACTCATTTGAGTCTTCAGCTTCCAATTGTGACCCCTTGTTTCTGTGTACCATGTCTGGAACATCCTGTCTCTGTCCACCTTAACTATTCCACGCAGTATTTTGTATGTCGCTATCATGTCTCCCTTGACCCTCCTGTCCTCCAGTGTTTTTCAGGCCGATTTCCCTTAACCTTTCTTCGTAGGATATTCCCCTTAGCTTTGGAACCAGCCTTGTTGCAAACCTTAGCAATTTATCTAATTTCTTGACGTGCTTGACCTAGTGTGGGTTCCAAAATGGTGCTGCGTAGTCCAGTATGGGACTACGTACACAGTGTACTGAGTTATAGGAACGCTATTCTCAGGTTTGCCAGGCGCCCATATACTGCAGCAGTTATCTGATTGTGTGCTTCCGGCGACGTGCTCGGTAATATACAAACCCCTAGATCCTTCTCCTTGAGTGTGGTTTGCAGTCTTTGGCCACCTAGCCTATACTCTGTCTGCGGTCTTCTTTGCCCTTCCCCGATCTTCATGACTTTGCATATTGCGGGGTTAAATTCAAGGAGCCAGTAGCTGGACCACACGTCCAGCCTGTCCAGGTCTCTTGTGTGTGTGTGTGTGTGTGTGTGTGTGTGTGTGTGTGTGTGTGTGTGTGTGTGTGTGTGTGTGTGTGTGTGTTGTGTGTGTGTGTGTGTGTGTGTGTGTGTGTGCGTGTGTGTGTGTGTGTGTGTGTGTGTACTCACCTAGTTGTACTCACGTAGTTGAGGTTACAGGGGTCGAGTCCAAGCTCCTGGCCCCGCCTCTTCACTGGTCGCTACTAGGTCACTCTCCCTGAACCGTGAGCTTTATCATACCTCTGCTTAAAGCTATGTATGGATCCTGCCTCCACTACACCGCTTCCCAAACTATTCCACTTCCTGACTACTCTGTGGCTGAAGGAATACTTCCTAACATCCCTGTGATTTATCTGTGTCTTCAACTTCCAACTTGTCCCCTTGTTGCTGTGTCCCATCTCTGGAACATCCTGTCTTTGCCTGTGTGCGAGTGTATGTATGTGTATGCACGTGTATATGCGTGTGTGTATTCACGTGCATACACCTCACCGTACCCTCACTGGTTTATCTCCATCTTGTAAAAGAAAAATAGTGCCTAAGACCCGACATTCTCCCCGATTTTTATGACCGTCATCCGAGCCTCAAAATTCTCCCAAAGAATCGCGACCTTCAAACCAACTTAAAAAAAATCGTTCCCACTGAGAAGCGGTGAAAGAGAATAAAAATATATCAGAGATTCTGAATAGCTTGTTCTTCTTCGTTTTAAAACATCCGCCTATCGATAAAATTTTATCAATAAAAAATAGAGCCTTTTTTAATCCACAAAATTTAGATATAAGACAATGGTTTATGCTCCGAGTTAAAGAAAATTAACTTGTGATGTTTTCTTGGGTGTGATTAATGTTAATGTTAAGTGTTCGTCTTGTAGCTGCATGTCAGTGGTACACAATACCCGGTTGCATGTCAGGGTACACAATACCCCGGGTTTCATGTCAGTGGTACACAATACCCGGTTGCATGTCAGTGGTACACAATACGCGGTTGCATGTCAGTGGTACACAATACCCAGTTGCATGTCAGTGGTACACAATACCCCGTTTTCATGTCGTGGTAACAATCCCGGGTTTCTGTCGTGGTACACAAAACCCAGTTGCATGTCAGTGGTACACAATACCCGGTTGCATGTCAGTGGTACACAATACCCGGTTGCATGTCAGTGGTACACAATACCCGGTTGCATGTCAGTGGTACACAATACCCGGTTGCATGTCAGTGGTACACAATACCCGGTTGCTGTATGGTACACAATACCCGGTTGCATGTCAGGGTGCACAATACCCGTTGATGTCAGTGGTTCAAATACCCGTTGCATGCAGGGTACACAATCCCGGGTTCATGTCGTGGTACAAAAATACCCCGTTGCATGCAGTGGTACACAAAACCGTTTCATGTCAGTGGTACACATACCGGGTTTTCATGTCAGGGTACACAAAACCCCGGGTTTCTGTCGTGGTACCATACCCCGGGTTTCATGTCAGTGGTGCCAATACCGTTGCATTTCGTGGTCCAAAACCCAGTTGCTTTTCAGTGGTTTCACAATACCGGTTGCATGTCAGTGGTACACAATACCCAGTTGCATGTCAGTGGTACACAATACCCAGTTGCATGTCAGTGGTACACAATACCCGGTTGCATGTCAGTGGTACACAATACCCAGTTGCTGTCATGGTGACAATACCCCGTTGCATGTAGTGGTACACAATACCCAGTTGCATGAGTGGTCACAATACCGGTTTCATGTCGTGGTACACAAAACCCGTTGCTGTCAGTGGTACCAAAAACCCCGTTGCTGTCAGGGGTACCAATACCCGGGTTTCATGTCAGTGGTGCACATCCCGTTTCATGTCAGTGGTGCACAATACCCAGTTGCATATCAGTGGTGCACAATACCCAGTTTCATGTCAGTGGTGCACAATACCCAGTTGCATATCAGTGGTGCACAATACCCAGTTTCATGTCAGTGGTGCACAATACCCAGTTGCATATCAGTGGTGCACAATACCGAGCGCTAAATCTAAATGGGCCATAGGGCGCCTGTTGAATGGAAAGTAATTAGGTTTGATCCAGTGAAGAGGAGAATAGTTCCAAATCCTCGTAAGAAGAGCTCTGGCACTTACATCAAGGCACTACTTCCAGAAGGTGACACTGACAAGGTACTATTTCCCAGAAGGCGACACTAACAAGGCACTACTTCCAGAAGCTGGCACTAACAGGGTACTACTTCCCAGACGGTGGCACTAACAAGCACTACTACGAGAAGGTGGCAAGTGACAAGACACTACTATCAGAAGGTGGCACTGCTACCAGAAGGTGGCACTACTACCAGAAGGTGGCACTGCTACCAGAAGGTGGCACTAACAATACACAACTTCAAAGAAAGTGACTCTGTCAAGGCACTACTTCCCAGAGGGTAACAGCAACATCATTGCATCAGTAACACTCCCAGTAACACTTCCAGTAACACCCCCAGTAACACTTCCAGTAACACCCCCAGTAACACTCAGAGTAACACTTCCAATAATACCCCCAGTAACACTCCCAGTAACAATCCTAGTAACGCCCCAGTAACGCTTCCAATAACACTCCCAGTAACACTACAGTAACACTCCCAGCAACACACCCAGTAACAATCCCAGTAACACACCAGTAACACTCCCAGTGACACTCCCAGTAACACCCCTAATAACACGCCCAGTAATACTTCCAGTAACAATACCAGTAACACTCCCAGTAACACCCCCAGTAACATTGCCAGTAATACTCCCAGTAACACCCCCAGTAACATTCCCAGTAATACTTCCAGTAACACTTTTAACATTCCCAGCAACGCCCCGTAATACTCCCAATAACACTTCCAGTAATACCCAAGTAACACTTCCAATAACACCCCCAGTAACACTCTCTATAACACCCCCAGTAACACTCCCAGTAACACTCCTAGTGATGCCCAAGTAACACTCGCAATAACACTCCCAGTAACATCTTCAGTAACATTTCCACTAACACTCCCAGTAACACTTCCATTAACACTCCCAGTAACACCTATAGTAACACTCCAGGTAACACCTACAGTAACACTCCCAGAAACACCCCCAGTAACGCTCCCAGTAACTCCACCAGTAACACTCCCAGTAATAACCCCAGTAACACTACCAGTAACACTCCCAGTAACACCCCCAGTAACACTCCCAGTAACACTTCCAGTAGCACTCCCAGTAACACCCCAGTATCACTTCCAGTAACACCCCAGTACAGTAACACTACCAGTAACAATCCTAGTAACACCTCAGTAACACTTCCAATAACACTCCCAGTAACACTACAATAACACTCCCAGCAACACCCCAGTAACACTCCCAGTAACACTCCCAGTAACACCCCAGTAACACCCCCAGTAACAGCCCCAGTAGCACTCCCAGTAACACTCCTAGTAACACTACTAGCAACACTCCCAGTAACACTACCAGTAACACTCCTAGTAACATTCCCAGTAACACTCCCAGTAACACCCCCAGTAACACCCCCAGTAACACTCCCAGTAACACTCCAAGTAACACCCCCAGTAACACTTCCAGTAACAGTCCCAGTCACTCCCAGTAACACTCCCAGTAACACTACCAGTAACATCTCCAGTAACACTCCTAGTAACACCCCCAGTAACAGTCCCAGTCATTCCAAGTAACACTCCCAGTAACACTACCAGTAACACTACCAGTAACACCCCCATTAACACTACCAGTAACACCCCCAGTAACACTACCAATAACACCCCCAGTAACACTCCCAGCAACACTCCCACTAACACCCCCAGTAACACCCCCAGTAACAGTCCCAGTCACTCCCAGTAACTCTCCCAGTAACACTACCAGTAACACCCCAAGTAACCCCCCCAGTAACACTCTCAGTAACACCCCCAGTAACTTCCCAGTAACACCTCCAGTAACATCCCCAGTAACAGTCCCAGTCACTCCCAATAACACTCCCAGTAACACCCCAAGTAACACCCCAGCAACACACCTAGTAACACTACAAGTAACACTACCAGTAACACCCCAAGAAACACCCCAGTAACACTTCCAGTAACACCCCAGTAACACCCCCAGTAACACTACCAGTAACACTTCCAGTAACACTCCCAGTAACACCCCCAGTAACACTACCAGTAACACTGCCAGTAACACTCCCAGTAACACTACCAGTAACACCCAAAGTAACACCCCCAGTAACACCCCCAGTAACACTGTCAGTAACACTACCAGTAACACCCCCAGTAACACTCCCAGTAACACCCCCAGTAACACTCCCAGTAACACTCCCAGTAACACCCCCAGTAACACTCCCAGTAACACTCCCAGTAACACCCCCAGTAACACTCCCAGTAACACTCCCAGTAACACCCCCAGTAACACTGCCAGTAACACTACCAGTAACACCCCCAGTAACACTCCCAGTAACACTCCCAGTAACACTCCCAGTAACACTCCCAGTAACACTCCCAGTAACACCCCCAGTAACACTCCCAGTAACACTCCCAGTAACACTCTCAGTAACACTCCCAGTAACACTCCCAGTAACACTCTCAGTAACACTCAGTAACACTCAGTAACACTCAGTAACACTCAGTAACACTCAGTAACACTCAGGGTTAAGTCTTCTCACTCGGGTAATTAGTGCCATTTAATAATCAGCTTTGCTTTATTGGGCAAATTATTCACACGCATTAAGCTCTTTAATTTTTGGGGGGTGTAGGGGTGAGGGATGGCCTGGGGAGGGAGGGGGTGAGGGATAGCCTGGGGAGGGAGGGGGTGAGGGATAGCCTTGGGAGGGAGGGGGTGAGGGATAACCTGGGGAGGGAGGGGGTGAGGGATAGCCTGGGGAGGGAGGGTGTGAAGGATTGCCTGGGAAGATAGCCTGGGGAGGGAGAGAGTGAGGGATAGCCTTGGGGGGAGGGGAGGGATAGCCTGGGGAGGAAGGGGGTGAGGGATAGCATGAGGAGGGAGGGGGGTGAGGGATAGCCTGGGGAGGGAGTGGGTGTGGGGTTGCCTGGGGAGGGAGGGGGTGAGGGATAGCCTTGAGGGGAGTGGGGGAGGGATAGCCTAGGCAGGGAGGGGGTGAAGGGATAGCCTGGGGAGGGAAGGGGTGAGGGATAGCCTGGGGAGGGAAGGAATGAGGGATAGCCTGGGGAGTGGGTGAGGGATAGCTTGGGGAGGGAGGGGGTGAGGGATAGACTAGGGAGGGAGCGGGTGAGGGATAGCCTGGGGAGGGAGAGGGTGAGGGATAGACTAGGGAGGGAGGGGTGAGGGAAAAGCTTGAGGAGGGAGGGGGTGAGGGATAGCCTGGGGAGGGAGAATGTGAGGGATAGCCTGGGGGAGGGAGGGGGTGAGGGATAGCCTGTGGAGGGAGGGGGGTGAGGAATAGGCTGTGGAGGAAGGGGGGTGAGGAATAGCTGGGGGAGGGAGTGGGGTGAGGGAGGTCTGGGGATAAAGGGAGGGAGGAGAGGGAGGTGAGGGATGGTCTTGGAAGGTAGGTGAGGATGGTCTAGGAAGGGAGGTGAGGGATGGTCTGGGAAGGGAGGTGAGGGATGGTCTGGGGATGGAGGGAGGTAGGTGAGGGATGGTCTTTAAAGGGAGGTGAGGGATTGTCTGGGGATGGATGCGAGGGAGGGATGGAGGTGAGGGATGGTCTGGGAAGGGAGGTGAGGGATGGTCTGGGAAGGGAGGTGAGGGATGGTCTGGGGAAGGAGGGAGGGAGGTGAGGGATGGTCTTGGAAGGGAGGTGAGGGATGGTCTCGGGAGGGAGGTGAGGGATGGTCTTGGAAGGGAGGTGAGGGATGGTCTCGGGAGGGAGGTGAGGGATGGTCTGGGATGGAGGGAGGGAGGGATGGAGGTGAGGGATGGTCTGGGAAGGGAGGTGAGGGATGGTCTGGGAAGGGAGGTGAGGGATGGTCTGGGGAAGGAGGGAGAGAGGTGAGGGATGGTCTTGGAAGGGAGGAGAGGGATGGTCTCGGGAGGGAGGTGAGTGATGGTCTGGGGTGGAGGGAGGGAGGGAGGGGGATGAGGGATGGTCTGGGGAGGGAGGGAGGGAGGGATGGAGGTGAGGGATGGTCTGGGAAGGGAGGTGAGGGATGGTCTGGGAAGGGAGGTGAGGGATGGTCTTGGAAGGGAGGTGAGGGATGGTCTTGGAAGGGAGGTGAGGGATGGTCTCTGGAGGGAGGTGAGTTATGGTCTGGGAAGGGAGGTGAGGGATGGTCTGGGGAAGGAGGGAGGGAGGTGAGGGATGGTCTTGGAAGGGAGGTGAGGGATGGTCTCGGGAGGGAGGTGTGGGATGGTCTTGGAAGGGAGGTGAAGGATGGTCTCGGGAGGGAGGTGATGGATGGTTTGGGGATGGAGGGAGGGAGGGATGGAGGTGAGGGATGGTCTGGGAAGGGAGGTGAGGGATGGTCTTGGAAGGGAGGTGAGGGATGGTCTCGGGAGGGAGGTGAGTGATGTTCTGGGGTGGAGGGAGGGAGGGAGGGGGATGAGGGATGGTCTGGGGAGGGAGGGAGGGAGGGATGGAGGTGAGGGATGGTCTGGGAAGGGAGGTGAGGGATGGTCTGGGAAGGGAGGTGAGGGATGGTCTGGGAAGGAGGGAGGGAGGTGAGGGATGGTCTTGGAAGGGAGGTGAGGGATGGTCTCGGAGGGAGGTGAGGGATGGTCTTGGAAGGGAGGTGAGGGATGGTCTGGGGATGGAGGGAAGGAGGGAGGGATGGAGGTGAGGGATGGTCTGGGAAGGGAGGTGAGGGATGATCTGGGAAGGGAGGTGAGGGATGGTCTGGGGAAGGAGGGAGGGAGGTGAGGGATGGTCTTGGAAGGGAGGTGAGGGATGGTCTCGGGAGGGAGGTGAGGGATGGTCTTGGATGGGAGGTGAGGGATGGTCTCGGGAGGGAGATGAGGGATGGTCTGGGGATGGAGGGAGGGAGGGATGGAGGTGAGGGATGGTCTGGGAAGGGAGGTGAGGGATGGTCTGGGAAGGGAGGTGAGGGATGGTCTGGGGAAGGAGGGAGGGAGGTGAGGGATGGTCTTGGAAGGGAGGTGAAGGATGGTCTCGGGAGGGAGGTGAGTGATGGTCTGGGGTGGAGGGAGGGAGGGAGGGGGATGAGGGATGGTCTGGGGAGGGAGGGAGGGAGGTTACCTGGAGGTTACCTGGAGGTTATTCCGGGGATCAACGCCCCCGCGGCCCGGTCCACGACCAGGCCTCCCGATGGATCAGGGCCTGATCAACTAGGCTGTTACTGCTGGCCGCACGCAGTCCGACGTACGAGCCACAGCCCGGCTGATCCGGCACCGACTTTAGGTATCTGTCCAGCTCTCTCTTGAAGGCAGCCAGGGGTTTATTGGCAATTCCCCTAATGCTTGATGGGAGGCTGTTGAACAGTTTTGGGCCCCGGACACTTATGGTGTTTTCTCTTAGTGTACCAATGGCGCCCCTACTTTTTATTGGCGGCATTTTGCATCGCCTGCCCAGTCTTTTACTTTCGTAGGGAGTGATTTCTGTGTGCAGATTTGGGACCATTCCTTCCAAGATTTTCCAAGTGTAGATTATGATATATCTCTCCCTCCTGCGTTCCAACGAGTACAAGTCAAGTGCTTCCAAGCGTTCCCAGTAGTTAAGGTGCTTGACAGAACTTATACGTGCAGTAAAGGATCTCTGTACACTCTCTAGATCTGCGATTTCACCTGCTTTGTATGGAGATGTTAATGTACAGCAGTATTCCAGCCTAGAGAACAAGTGATTTGAAAAGGATCATCATGGGCTTGGCATCTCTCGTTTTGAAAGTTCTCATTATCCATCCTATCATTTTCTTTGCACGTGCAATCGTGGCACTGTTGTGATCCTTGAAAGTGAGATCCTCAGACATTACTACTCCCAGGTCCCTTACATTATTTTCCGCTCTATTGTATGGCCGGAGTCAGTAGTATACTCTGTTCTAGTTATTATCTCCTCCAGTTTTCCATAACGGAGTAGTTGGAATTTGTCCTCATTGAACATCATATTGTTTACCGTTGCCCACTGGAAAACTTTGTTTATATCTTCTTGGAGGTTAACCGCGTCCTCAGCAGATGACAGCCTCATGCAGATCCTAGTATCATCCACAAAGGATGATACGGTGCTGTGGTGTATATCTTGTTTATGTCTGATATGAGGATAAGGAATAAGATGGGGGCGAGTACTGTGCCTTGTGGAACAGAGCTCTTCACTATGGCAGCCTCCGATTTAACTCTGTTAACCACTACTCTTTGTGTTCGATTTGTTAGGAAGTTGAAGATACATCTCCCCACTTTCCCAGTTATTCCTTTAGCACGTATTTTATGGGCTATTACGCCATGATCGCATTTGTCAAATGCTTTTGCAAAGTCTGTGTATATTACATCTGCATTCTGATTTTCTTCCAGTGCATCCAAGGCCATGTCATAGTGATCCAGTAGTTGTGAGAGGCAGGAGCGACCTGCCCTGAACCCATGTTGCCCTGGATTGTGCAGATTTTGCGAATCCAGGTGATTTGCAATCCTGCTTCTTAGCACTCTTTCAAAGATTTTTATGATGTGGGATGTCAGAGCTATTGGTCTATAGTTCTTAGCTAATGCTTTGCTGCCACCTTTATGGAGTGGGGCTATATCCGTTGTTTTAAGTGACTGTGGAATTTCACCCATTCCAAGCTCCTCCTCCATAGTGTACTTAGGGCACGCGAGAGGGGTTTCTTGCAGTTCTTAATGAAAACAGAGTTCCACGAGTCTGGGCCCGGGGCTGAGTGCATAGGCATGTTGTCAATGGCTTTTTCGAAATCTATCGGAGTTAGGGTAATGTCGGAAATCTGGCATACATTTATGGAGTTTTGAGGCTCATTCATGAAGAAATCATTTGGGTCGTCGATCCTCAGACCAAATTAGTGGTTCACTAAACACAGAGTCGTACTGGGATTTCAATATTTCACTCATTTCCTTGTTGTCGTCTGTGTAAGTCCATCCTGTCTGAGTAAGGGCCCGATACTAGATGTGGTATTTGCCTTGTTTTTGGCATATGAAAAGAAATATTTTGAATTTCTTTCAATTTCACTAATAGCTTTAAGCTCCTCCTGCCTCTCCTGGTTCCTGTAAGAGTCATTTAGCTTAAGTTCGATAGTTTCCACTTCCCTGGTCAGCGCCTCCCTTCGTGTATCAGATATTCTAGCACTCCTGAGGAGCTCAGTGACTCTTCGTCGTCTTCTGTAGAGAGAGCGTCTTTTTTTTCTCCAGTTTACTCCTGCTCTTCTTCTTTCTTAGGGGAATATGCCTAGAACATGCTTCGGCTACCAGGCAGTTGATCCTTTCAAGGCACTGGTTTGGGCCCATGTCATTTAAGACATCTTCCCAACATGTTTCGTTTAGGACATGGTTTACCTGGTCCCAGTTGATGTTCTTGTTGTTGAAATTGTATTTTGTGAAGACACCTTCACAGGTACATGCATTCTGTTGTTCAGGACCCCCCATGCATGTTCGTCTGGACTTCGATTAGATTGTGATCGGAATTAGTTGTTTTTGATATTCTTATGTCTCTTATCAGGTCCTCATTATTTGTGAAGATAAGGTCAAGTGTGTTTTCTAGTCTTGTTGGCTCCACTATCTGCTGGCTTAAGGTGTGTTTTTCGTAGAGACTTAGTAGCTCATGTGTGTGTGACCTTTCATCTGCGCTACCTCCGGGGATTGTTTCAGCTATAACATTATTTGCTACATTCTTCCATTTTGTATGCCTTAGGTTGAAATCACCAAGCAGTAAGATGTTTGGGGATGGAGCTGGAAGGTTTTCCAAACAGTAATCGATTTTCAGTAGCTGTTCCTTGAACTGTTGGGAGGGAGGGAGGGAGGTGAGGGATGGTCTGGGGAGGGAGGGAGGTGAGGGATGATCTGGGGATGGAGCGAGGTGAGAGATGGTCTGGGGATGGAGGGAGGGAGGTGAGGGATGGTCTTGGAAGGAAGGTGAGGGATGGTCTGGAAAGGGAGGTGAGGGATGGTCTGGAAAGGGAGGTGAGGGATAGTCTTGGAAGGTTGGTGAGGGATGGTCTGGGGATGAAGGGATGGAGGAAGGGAGGAGGGAGGGGAGGGAGGTGAGGGATGGTCTGGGGAGGGAGGTGAGGGATGGTCTGGGGAGGGAGGTGAGGGATGGTCTGGGGAGGGAGGTGTTGGATGGACTCGGGGGGGAGGTGATGGGTGGTCTGCGGATAGAGGGTGGGAGGGAGGTGAGGGTTGGTCTGGGAAGGGAGGTGAGGGATGGACTGGGGATGGAGGGAGGGAGGAATGTGAGGGATGGTCGGGGAAGGGTGGTGAGGGATGGTCTGGGATGGGAAGTGAGGAATGGTCTGGGGATGGAGGGAGGGTGGGAGGTGAACGATGGTCTGGCAAGGGAAGTGAGGGATGGTCTGGGGAACATCCACACATGCGCAACACACAGGGGTTAAAAAAAAAAATGGGGTAAAGGGATTAACAACAAAATTGTAAATTCAACAAGTTTTCTCATTGGACTGGCGAGGGTAGTCTCTCTCGCCCAAACTTTGCCAAAAATACGACGTATTTGCATTCCGCTAACCATAGAAAATCTTTTCCCCTAACTTCGGCACTGTAGCCACCAGCCTCGGGAGACAACTTTCCCAACACATCACCGGCAATTAGTGTATAAAAGTTTTATATGTATATGTATATATATATATATATATATATATATATAATATATTATATATATATATATATATATATATATATATATATATATCTTTCTCGTTCAACGTACCGACCGTAACCCACCGAGGCAGGGTGGCCCAAAAAGAAAAATGAAAGTTTCTCTTTAAATTTAGTAATTTATACAGGAGAAGGGGTTACTAACCTCTTGCTCCCGGCATTTTAGTCGTCTCATACAACACGCATGGCTTACGGAGGAAGAATTCTGTTCCACTTCCCCATGGAGATAAGAGGAAATAAACAAGAACAAGAACTAGTTAAAAAATAGAAGAAAACCCAGAGGTGTGTGTATATGCTTGTACATGTATGTGTAGTGTGACCTAAGTGTAAGTAGAAGTAGCAAGACGTACCTGTAATCTTGCATGTTTATGAGACAGAAAAAAGACACCAGCAATCCTACCATCATGTAAAACAATTACAGGTTTCCGTTTTACACTCACTTGGCAGGACGGTAGTACCTCCCTGGGTGGTTGCTGTCTACCAACCTGCTACCTGAACCTCCATCACCACTGAACCTCCATCATCACTGATCCTCCATCGCCACTGAACCTCCATCACCACTGAACCTCCATGATCACTGAACCTCCATGATCACTGAACCTCCATCACCACTGAACCTCCATCATCACTGAACCTCCATCACCACTGAACCTCCATCATCACTGAACCCTCATCACCACTGAACCTCCATCACCACTGAACCTTCATCATCACTGAACCTCCATCGCCACTGAACCTCCATCACCACTGAACCTCCATGATCACTGAACCTCCATGATCACTTAATCTCCATCACCACTGAACCTCCATCATCACTGAACCTTCATCATCACTGAACCTCCATCACCACTGAACCTCCATCATCACCGAAAATCCATCACCATTGAACCTCCAACATCACTGAACCTCCATCATCACTGAACCTCCATCATCACTGCACCCCATCATCACTGAACCTCCATCATCACTGAACCTCCATCATCACTGAACCTCCATCAACACTGAACCTACATCATCACTGAACCTCCATCGCCACTGAACCTCCATCAACACTGAACCTACATCATCACTGAACCTCAATCACCACTGAACCTCCATCATCACTGAACCTCCGTCACCACTAAACCTCCATCATCACTGAACCTCCATCATCATTGAACCTCCATCAACACTGAACCTACATCATCACTGAACCTCCATCAACACTGAACCTACATCATCGCTGAACCTCCATCATCATTGAACCTCCATCATCACTGAACCTCCATCATCACTGAACCTTCATCATCACTGAACCTCCATCACCACTGAACCTCCATCACCACTGAACCTCCATCACCACTGAACCTCCATCACCACTGAACCTCCATCATCACTGAACCTCCATCATCACTGAACCTCCATCACCACTGAACCTCCATCATCACTGAACCTTCATCATCACTGAACCTCCATCACCACTGAACCTCCATCATCACTGAACTCCATCATCACTGAACCTCCAACATCACTGAACCTCCATCATCACTGAACCTCCATCATCACTGAACCCCTATCATCACTGAACCTCCATTATCACTGAACCTCCATCATCACTGAACCTCCATCAACACTGAACCTCCATCATCACTGAACCTCCATCATCACTGAACCCCCATCATCACTGAACCTCCATTATCACTGAACCTCCATCATCACTGAACCTCCATCAACACTGAACCTACATCATCACTGAACCTCCATCATCATTGAACCTCCATTATCACTGAACCTCCATCATCACTGAGCCTTCATCATCACTGAACCTCCATCACCACTGAACCTCCATCACCACTGAACCTCCATCACCACTGAACCTCCATCACCACTGAACCTCCATCATCACTGAACCTCCATCATCACTGAACCTCCATCACCACTGAACCTCCATCATCACTGAACCTTCATCATCACTGAACCTCCATCACCACTGAACCTCCATCATCACTGAACCTCCATCAACACTGAACCTCCAACATCACTGAACCTCCATCATCACTGAACCTCCATCATCACTGAACCCCCATCATCACTGAACCTCCATCATCACTGAACCTCCATCATCACTGAACCTCCATCAACACTGAACCTACATCATCACTGAACCTCCATCACCGCTGAACTTCCATCATCACTGAACCTCCATCAACACTGAACCTACATCATCACTGAACCTCCGTCACCACTAAACCTCCATCATCACTGAACCTCCAGCATCATTGAACCTCCATCAACACTGAACCTACATCATCACTGAACCTCCATCAACACTGAACCTACATCATCACTGAACCTCCATCATCATTGAACCTCCATCATCACTGAACCTCCATCATCACTGAACCTCCATCATCATTGAACCTCCATCATCACTGATCCTCCATCATCACTGAACCTCCATCATCACTGAACCTCCATCATCACTAAACCTCCATCCTCACTGAACCTCCATTACCACTGAACCTCCATCACCAGTGAACCTCCATCATCACTGAGCCTCCATCATCACTGAACCTCCATTACCACTGAACCTCCATCATCACTGAACCTCCATCATCACTGAACCTCCATCACCACTGAACCTCCATCATCACTGAACCTCCATCATCACTGAACCTCCATCATCACTGAACCTCCATCGCCACTAAACCTCCATCGCCAATGAACCTCCATTACCACTGAACCTCCATCATCACTGAACCTCCATCACCACTGAACCTCCATCATCACTAAACCTCCATCATCACTGAACCTCCATTACCACTGAACCTCCATAATCACTGAACCTCCATCACCACTGAACCTCCATCACCACTGAACCTCCATCACCACTGAACCTCCATCACCCCTCCATCACCCCTCCATCACTAAGAGCCTTAACTTGTTTCTGGCAATGTTGCGCTACATCGGAACTCAGAGACGAAAATATTAAATCGTTTCACGCGTTCACCAGGGCGGAAGTGAGAGCAGGAGGGAGGAGGGAGGGAGGGAGGGAACACCAAGGTGAAAGCACCATGGAGGGAGCACCAGAGAAGGAGGGAACACCAGAAAGGGAAGGATTACCACGGAGAGAGGGAGAACCAGGGAGGGAACACCATGGAGGAAACACCAGGGAGGGAGCACCAAGAAGGAAGCACCAGAGAAGGAGGGAAGGGGAACTAGGGAGGGAGGGAGCCTCAAGAAGGGAGAAGCACCAAGGAAGGAGTTAAAGAAAGGGTGTAGACATTAAAAGAGGCAAAACAAGAGAAGGGTAGACATCATGAGAAGAGGGTGAGAAAGATAGAGAGCTAGGAGAAGAAGAGAGAAGTAACACTGATGATAAATGGAAGAAATGGGAGAGTGAAGGACGATGAAGAGTGCAATGAAAGGAAGGTGAGGGGGGTGAAGAGATTGAGAAAAGGACTAGGGAGTTGAAGGCTGAAAGATGAGTGAAGGAGTAGATAGACGAGGGGTTGGAGAGATGGAAGAGGGAGAAAAAGAGGGAGAAGGAGGAAGAGAGGGAGATTCTTGGTTCCAGGATTACAGTAATGTCTGCTCACTTACTGAAACGTTTCTTGTAGGACTGTGTTGATAAACAATACAATCACAGTACCGTGGGTACAACTATGTTGTTTGAGAATACAATCACAATGCCGTGGCTACAGCTGTGTTGATAAAGAATATAATTACAACACCGTGGCTACAACTGTATAGCTAAAGTAATTCACAGGGGAACGCTAGGCAGCTGAGGAAGCGACACAAGGGTTTGTTGGGTATAATCCTTCGCAAGAGAGAGAGATGATAATTCACAAACAGTGGTAACTTCAGCTATGCTGGGACGAAATCTTAGAAGCTGCCGTAGCTGGTAAACCTATGGTAGGATCCCTGAAGATGTCCTCACTACCTTACTGACGTCTCCCGGTGCAGGCTGATGGATTCCATCATCTCACGCACGAAAACACTTCCTGAGTGATGGAAAAAGACTGACAGACACAGCGTTAGTCCACACTGTGTTACTGTTAAATGGAGTGGGAAAAGTCACATACTACTACAGAATACTCCCCCATGATGCGACCTGTGTTGATAATATCTGCGTGATGAATTAGATACATGTGCAGTACTTGGGTATCTTTATTGTGAAACGTCTCGCCAACCAGTGGCTTCCTTAGTTCATTACAGGTTGGCGAAACGTTTCCCCAATAAAGATACCCGAAGTAAGAAGAGAAAGGCACAATACCGTGAATGGAACAATATACATATAACTCGCACATTGGAAAGAGAGGAGCTTACGACGACGTTTCGATCCGACTTGGACCAGGTTTTGAACAAGTGTCTAATTCATCATCCTGTCGGTTCTCTGAACCATTCATTTACATTTATCTGTGTTTAGAAGTTTAAAACCATTTATCTGCGTTTAGAAGTTAAAAACATCGGGTTGTGTTATAAACCACACAACACCGCCCTCAAACTTGTGATTTAGAAACAGACTTGAAAAGAAATGCATTTATTGACAATAAAAACATTTGCGTCCAAAACAATGTTTATATTATACATATATTATATAAATCAGCATTGTGCTGCTATACTATTTTATACGAGTCACATGATGAAAAGAAACGTTAGCTATGTGTCCCTGTGTGTGTGTTTACGGATGATACCTGGAGGGTGTTTCTGGTGGTCAACGCCCCCGTGGCTCTGCCCCTGACCAGATTTCAAATATTCACTGATCCTTCAAAGATAGTATTTTGATTCTAGTGATGGATTTAGACCTACCCACGTTAAAAAAAAAGTTAATTCCGTGAAAGTGATAGGCCTAGGGGGGATAGCAAAGGGGGTGAAGGCTTAGCCTATGCTGCAGTATTGACTACAGAGATGATCTCCACATTTATCTTTTCTGATGGAAGGTATAATAATGTCTGCCAATTCAGAGGGACACAATAGCTGGCCAATTATAGCCTCAAGTATTTCCAGGCGTTTTAAAAAGCACAAGCAGAGGACGGACGGTAGTTTCTGGAGCAAGAGAAGAATGTGTGTGTGTTTTGTTCAGTGGCTGGCAGAGCGGTGATCATTCTATGAGGAGTGGTGACGCGACTATCATGTAATATCCATTGTAACACACCTTTACCGCAACCACCACCTCCACCGCTACTGCTACTACTACTACAACTGCTACTACTACTACAACTGCTACTACTACTGCTACTACTACTACTACAACTGCTACTACTACTACTACTACCACTACAACAACAACTACTACTACTACTACTGTAACTAATACTACTACCATAACTATTACTACTACTATAACTACTACAACTACCACTACTACTACTACAACTACTACTACAACTACTACTACTACTACTACAACTAATACTACTACTACTTCTACTACTACTACAGCTACTACTAGTACTACTACTACTACTACTACTATACTACTACTACTACTACTTCTAGTACTACTACCACCACCAGAATCAAGATCAATGGAAGTAACAGAGTGGTAGAGAGATAAGTGATATAATCAGTCCATCATCTTCGATGCAAGATAATTACTGTCTCACCCTCATATAAAACATCATTCAGTAATAAATTATAAAGGATTGAAAAGCCTATAGTATATTTTCACATGTCATCTTCTGACACCCTGCTGAAGGCCTTTACCTCCTAGAATATGGAGCTAAACTCCCCTTGCTCGGAGGAAACCTGATTACCTCCCCTTGCGTACAATAACAGTGCGTATTATCTTATAAAACTCAAACTCTTGCCTTGGTCAGGAAGACTGTGTAACATCACCAGCAGATCTGTGGATATGAAAGAAAGTCCTTTCGGTTGAAGGAAGCGCTAAACCAACTTTAATGGTATAAAAACAGTGATACGACAGTGTCCTGGTTATGTTTACACGAGGCGGCGGCGGCGGCGGCGGCGGCGGCAGCAGGTGGGAAGGAAGCGGAAAGGAGGAGGAAAATGAGCATGGGGGAGAGAAGAGAAAAGTGTGAAAAGATTGTTGTTCGTCCGAGCGTCTGTTAAAAAAACACTTGAGTAAGATATACCCTTTCATAATTATTCATATGTCCTTATTATTATTATTGTCGGTATTATATACCATTCTTGTACTACTACTACTACTACTACCACCACCTCTTCCTGCCCATATATAGCCGTCCTGCTCCACTTCTGGTTAGTGTGACTTTGTCAGTGGTCCAAGTCGGACCGAAACGTCGTCGTAAGCTTCTCTCTTTTATGTGCGGGTTATTTGTGTATTATTATTATTATTATTATTATTATTATTATTATTATTATTATTATTATTATTGTTATTATTATTATTATTGTTGTTGTTGCTATTATTATTATTATTATTATTATTATTATTATTATTATTATTATTATTTTATTATTTTCAGAATTCACTCAACATATTAAAACTTTCTGAAAATTTACCTCTTGCCTTTATGTTCTTCTTATTTCTTATCTTTATTCAGTTCATAAATATTTTCTTTTCATATTCTGTATTTTTACTTATTAATTATTTAGCCTCTGTTCTTTCAGGACTTGTCGAGACACTTCTTTTTTTTCATCTTCTCTACTTAATAAATTCCCAGTATAAATTATTTTTATAGTATTACACGCATTTAGGTCGTGTGTGTGTGCGTGTGTGTGTGTGTGTGTGTGTGTGTGTGTGTGTGTGTGTGTGTGTGTGTGTACTCACCAAATACACCTAATTGTGGTTGCAGGGGTCGAGACTCAGCTCCTGGCCCCGCCTCTTCACTGATCGCTACTAGGTCCTCTCTCTCTCTCTCTGCTTCCTGAGCTTTGTCATACCTCTTCTTAAAACTATGTATGGTTCCTGCCTCCACTACTTCACTTGCTAGGCTATTCCACTTGCTGACAACTCTATGACTGAAGAAATACTTCCTAACGTCCCTGTGACTCGTCTGAGTCTTCAGCTTCCAGTTGTGACCCCTTGTCCCTGTGTCCCCTCTCTGGAACATCCTATCTCTGTCCACCTTGTCTATTCCCCGCGGTATCTTGTATGTCATTATCATGTCTCCCCTGACCCTTCTGTCCTCCAGTGTCGTCAGTCCGATTTCCCTTAACCTTTCCTCGTACGACATTCCCTTGAGCTCTGGGACTAGCCTTGTTGCAAACCTTTGTACTTTCTCTAACTTCCTGACGTGCTTGACCAGGTGTGGGTTCCAGACTGGTGCTGCATACTCCAGTATGGGCCAAACATACACAGTGTACAGTGTCTTGAACGATTCCTTATTAAGGTATCGGAACGCTATTCTCAGGTTTGCCAGGCTCCCGTATGCTGCAGCGGTTATTTGGTTGATGTGTGCCTCCGGTGATGTGCTCGGTGTTATGGTCACCCCAAGGTCTTTCTCCCTGAGTGAGGTCTGTAGTCTTTGTCCACCTAGCCTATACTCTAGTTGCGGTCTTCTTTGCCCCTCCCCAATCTTCATGACTTTGCATTTGGCTGGATTAAATTCGAGAAGCCAGTTACTGGACCACATGTCCAGCCTGTCCAGGTCTCTTTGCAGTCCTGCCTCATCCTCGTCCGATTTAATTCTTCTCATCAACTTCACGTCATCTGCGAACAGGGACACTTCAGAGTCTATTCCTTCTATCATGTCGTTCACATATATCAAAAATAGCACTGGTCCTAGAACTGACCCCTGTGGGACCCCGTTCGTAACAGGCGCCCACTGTGATACCTCTTCACGTACCATGACTCGTTGCTGCCTCCCTGTCAGGTATTCCCTTATCCATTGCAGTGCCCTCCCTTTTACATGCGCCTGATCCTCCAGCTTCTGCACTAATCTCTTGTGGGGAACTGTGTCAAAGGCCTTCCTGCAGTCTAGGAAAACGCAATCTACCCACCCCTCTCTCTCGTGTCTTACTTCTGTTACCTTGTCATAAAACTCCAGGAGGTTTGTGATACAAGATTTGCCTTCCATGAACCCATGCTGGTTTTCATTTATAATCTTGTTCCTTTCCAGGTGTTCGACCACTCTCCTCCTGATAATCTTCTCCATGACTTTGCACACAATACATGTCAGAGACACAGGTCTGTAGTTTAGTGCCTCGTTTCTGTTTCCTTTCTTAAATATGGGGACTACATTAGCTGTCTTCCATTTCTCAGGTAGTTGCCCAGTTTCAAGGGATTGTGTTGAAGATTGTGGTTAGAGGCACGCACAGCATCTCTGCTCCTTCTCTAAGGACCCATGGGGAGATGTTGTCCGGTCCCATCGCCTTTGAGGTGTCAAGGTCACTTAAGAGCTTCTTCACCTCCTCCTCAGTTGTTCGTATGTCATCCAACACTTGTTGGTATATTCCCTCTTGATGTTCCCTTCTGTGCTGTCTTCCCACAGCCCTTCCTGTCTCTACTGTAAAAACTTCCTTAAATCTCCTGTTCAGCTCCTCACATACCTCCTGATCATTTCTTGTGAGTTCTCCACCTTCTGTCCTTAATCTGATCACCTGGTCTTTGACTGTTGTCTTCCTCCTGATGTGGCTATACAACAGTTTCGGGTCAGTCTTGATTCTCGATGCTATGTCATTTTCATACTGTCGCTGGGCCTCCCTCCTTACCTGTGCGTACTCATTCCTGGCTCTGCGACTGATCTCCCTATTTTCGTGTGTGTGTGTGTATGTGTGTATGTGTGTGTGTGTGTGTTTGTGTGTGTGATATCTTGAAGGAACAACCAACTCTAGCCATGATTTCGTAAATTTCCCTTGTATATTTCAACATTCATCCTCTTTGCAACCGAAGCATAATTATTTAAATGCTAGGATATGTTATAAATCATTGTTTTGGGAAATACAACCCTATTACAATGATCATTTCACGATGATTAAGTCGTATGCATTAAGTCGTATGACAGGAATGTTAAAACTATAAGCTTCGTATATTTCTAAACATAGACAGGGATCCTCTGTGCCACAGTGGAGTAACAGGTTGGTCAAGCCCAACATCACAGATTTGGTTTCTGATCTTAAGTTACATTTGATTATTTCGACATTTCGGCGCACTGACGATTGCCTTAGAGAGATTAAAAGAAACTAGAGTTGTTTGTATCATCATTGCAGTTGACAGAGGTCGGTGGCCCCCCTAGGAGCTCTTGGACGACTCAGTGTGTTTCTTCACCAACTTCTCAGAGCTGTTGGACGACTCAGTGTGTTCCTTCACCAACTTCTCGGAGCTGTTGGACGACTCAGTGTGTTCCTTCACCAACTTCTCGGAGCTCTTGGACGACTCAGTGTGTTCCTTCACCAACTTCTCGGAGCTCTTGGACGACTCAGTGTGTTCCTTCACCAACTTCTCGGAGCTCTTGGACGACTCAGTGCGTTCCTTCACCAACTTCTCGGAGCTCTTGGATGACTCAGTGTGTTCCTTCACCAACTTCTCGGAGCTCTTGGACGACTCAGTGCGTTCCTTCACCAACTTCTCGGAGCTCTTGGATGACTCAGTGCGTTCCTTCACCAACTTCTCGGAGCTCTTGGACGACTCAGTGTGTTCCTTCACCAACTTCTCGGAGCTCTTGGATGACTCAGTGCGTTCCTTCACCAACTTCTCGGAGCTCTTGGATGACTCAGTGCGTTCCTTCACCAACTTCTCGGAGCTCTTGGATGACTCAGTGCGTTCCTTCACCAACTTCTCGGAGCTCTTGGACGACTCAGTGTGTTCCTTCACCAACTTCTCAGAGCTCTTGGACGACTCTCAGTGTGTTCCTTCACCAACTTCTCTGACAAAGAATTTTCCTGGTTGGAGAATCACTTATGGAGCTCTACAATAAGGTCAATAAAACAATATATTAGTAACTTTGAAACCATGGGTTCGAAACCCAGCAATTTTGTAGCTTTCTTAAATGCTGAAAGCCTTTGAACTCGAAAGAATTTAAAAACACTTTTAAATATTCATAGTAATCATTTTACACAAAACAGGTACATTTTTTAAGTCTAAATTCGATATTTATATCATGATTGTAAATCATCATTATCAGTATTCATCATCATAAAATCGTTTCAACAGTATGACAATCACTCATTCATTTTTCGTCCATATGTCACGTGTTTTCGTACCATGTCACGTGTTTTCGTACCATGTCACGTGTTTTCGTACCATGTCACGTGTTTTCGTACCATGTCACGTGTTTTCGTACCATGTCACGTGTTTTCGTACCATGTCACGTGTTTTCGTACCATGTCACGTGTTTTCGTACCATGTCACGTGTTTTCGTACCATGTCACGTGTTTTCGTACCATGTCACGTGTTTTCGTACCATGTCACGTGTTTTCGTACCATGTCACGTGTTTTCGTACCATGTCACGTGTTTTCGTACCATGTCACGTGTTTTCGTACCATGTCACGTGTTTTCGTACCATGTCACGTGTTTTCGTACTCCCAGTTCGTCTGACATTAAACTATGACAATCCTTTATTGTAAATTATTTATTGCCTTAATGCCTTGAGGATATACAATACACACAATCACTGGGACAGTATAACAGAGTGTTCAATTATATATAACAAACTGGGCATCCAACAGGCTTGTGTGAGCGTGGATTTTATGATTTGACGTGCTGTTGGAGTGCGAGCAAGGCAACATTTGTGAAGGGATTCGGGGAAACCGGTTAGCCGGACTTGAGTCCTGGAGGCGGCTAGTACAGTGCCTGCACTCTGAAGGATGGGCAGAGATTTTGCAGTTTTGAGGGTCTTCTGGCAAGACAGTGATTGAACGAATGTCCGTGTTTCCTCTTTTTCGGGTCAACCATCTTCAGTGAGGGAAGATCGTTGTATTTAATAACGAAAATTAAAGGTCTGAATCCTGAAGTGAAAACGAGAAGTCTGAAGTCTGTGAGATCATTTAAATGCGAAAGAAAATAGTAAATAAAAAGAAAATAAACAATGAAGCATATCTGGTGTGTTTATATATATATATATATATATATATATATATATATATATATATATATATATATATATATATTATATATATATATATATATATATATATATATATATATATATATATACGTATATATATACACACCTAGGAGTATATAACTTGTTTTTCCCCTAAATTATGTAATGAAATTGATAAAGGGAGGCAATTCCCACCCTCAGGGATGCCCCTATTCCTACTGCTACTGCAGGCAATAATAGTGTTGCTAATGGCTTCTCACATCGCCATAACCATTACCATAAAAAGAACAGAGAAGAGCTGCCCTTGCTGGAATATCCTTGAGTGTCTTCCACGGAAAAGAAGGGAAGGGACGCGGGAGGGAAGAGGTTAGAGTAGTATCATCCCCCGCCCCTCTTGTATGAGTTGGGGAGAGATAATGGAGAGGGAGGTGGGGGGTAAGAGGACGGAGGAGAGGAAAGAGGGCGAGTGAGATACCCCTTTCTTCTCCGGGAGGATGGGTGAAGACGTCTCTTGAAGCGACGGCAGACGAGTGTGTTTTTTGGGGTAGTTATTGAGAGTTGTAAAAACTAGAGTGGCGAAGTATTGTATGAGCGACGGAGTGGCGTTCACCTGCCATTGACCGCATGAGGAGTTTCTGACCAGCTATTGGAGGGAAGGAGAGTTCTAATTGGCCTGTGGAGTGAGTGGAAGGAGAGTTCTCATAGGTGGTGGGAGAGGAGGGATGGTTCTGATGGATAGAGGAAGGATTTAGATTGGCAAATGGCGAAGATGGAGACAGTATTATGAATGACCAGTGGAGACGTAGCGAGAGTTCTGGCTGGCTTGTGGATAGGATTAAACGAGGGTTCTGCCTGGCTAATGGAGCGATGGAAGAATGATTCTCATTGCCTAGTGGGCAGAATGAGACTTTTCAATGGCTGCTGAGAAGATTAAGAGGATTCTGACTGTCTAGAAAAGAGGATGGAAGGGAAGAGTTCTGATTGGCTAGGAAGAAGATAAAGGGAGTCGGACACAATGGATGAAGAAAATTTGAGACAATTTTAAAGACTACTGAAGAACTGAGAGGAATTAAAAATGCATGAATAGACGCCGATGATTTTTATGATCATGAAAGTGGAGTGGTGAGAGGAATAGAGGAGTGATGAGAGAAAGGTGGAAGAATGGAAAGAGGAAGGAGAAGTGCGGAGAACTAAAGAAAGGAAAATTATGGGAGTTACAAGTGTGAGAGATACAGAGAAGTTTGAGGGGGAGGGGGAAACGGGATGAAGAGTAGGAAGTGAACACACAGGGGAGGGATAAAGAGAGGGGAGGGAGGGAACAGGAAAGAATAGCGGGGATAGGGAAGAGGAAATAAAGACAGAGCAGTTGTTGTGAGGAGAAAACCAATCTCAGTAAATGACGAATTTGGTAGAACAAGACACGTACAACAAAAGATCTCATAATATTACAACGTTACACTTGCAAGAGAACATGCAAATAATCGACATGTAGTGAAGAAAGGCAGTTACATCAGCCACGTAAGTTAGGTAACGTTGCGTGATGTCGGGCACCAGGGGATGTCAGGCTCTGCCAAAATGAATGTGTGTGCATATATATATATATATATATAATATATATATATATATATATATATATATATATATATATATATATATATATAATATAATATATGTATATATATATATATGTATATGTATATATATATATATATATATATATATATATATATATATATATATATATATATATATATATATATATATATATATATATATATATATATATATATATATATATATATATTATATATATATAATATATATATATATATATATATATATATATATATATATATGTGGCATTTATGGATTTGGAAAAGGCGTATGACAGGGTGGATAGGGGGGCAATGTGGCAGATGTTACAGGTGTATGGTGTAGGAGGTAGGTTACTGAAAGCAGTGAAGAGTTTTTACGAGGATAGTGAGGCTCAAGTTAGAGTATGTAGGAAAGAGGGAAATTATTTCCCAGTAAAAGTAGGCCTTAGACAAGGATGTGTGATGTCACCGTGGTTGTTTAATATAATTATAGATGGGGTTGTAAGAGAAGTAAATGCGAGGGTCTTGGCAAGAGGCGTGGAGTTAAAAGATAAAGAATTACACATAAAATGGGAGTTGTCACAGCTGCTCTTTGCTGATGACACTGTACTCTTGGGAGATTCTGAAGAGAAGTTGCAGAGATTGGTGGATGAATTTGGTAGGGTGTGCAAAAGAAGAAAATTAAAAGTGAATACAGGAAAGAGTAAGGTTATGAGGATAACAAAAAGATTATGGATATCAGATTATAGGGAGAGAGTATGGAGGAGGTGAATGTATTCAGATATTTGGGAGTGGACGTGTCAGCGGATGGGTCTATGAAAGATGAGGTGAATCATAGAATTGATGAGGGGAAAAGGGTGAGTGGTGCACTTAGGAGTCTTTGGAGACAAAGAACTTAGTCCTTGGAGGCAAAGAGGGGAATGTATGAGAGTATAGTTTTACCAACGCTCTTATATGGGTGTGAAGCATAGGTGATGAATGTTGCAGTGAGGAGAAGGCTGGAGGCAGTGGAGATGTCATGTCTGAGGGCAATGTGTGGTGTGAATATAATGCAGAGAATTCGTAGTTTGGAAGTTATGAGGAGGTGCGGGATTACCAAAACTGTTGTCCAGAGGGCTGAGGAAGGGTTGTTGAGGTGGTTCTTACATGTAGAGAGAATGGAGAGAAACAGAGTGACTTCAAGAGTGTATCAGTCTGTAGTGGAAGGAAGGCGGGGTAGGGGTCGGCCTAGGAAAGGTTGGAGGGAGGGGGTAAAGGAGGTTTTGTGTGCGAGGGGCTTGGACTTCCACAGCAGGCATGCGTGAGCGTGTTTGATAGGAGTGAATGGAGACAAATGGTTTGTAATACTTGACGTGCTGCTGGAGTGTGAGCAAAGTAACATTTATGAAGGGGTTCAGGGAAACCGGCAGGCCGGACTTGAGTCCTGGAGATAGGAAGTACAGTGCCTGCACTCTGAAGGAGGGGTGTTAGTGTTGCAGTTTAAAAACTGTAGTGTAAAGCACCCTTCTGGCAAGATAGAGTGAATGATGGTGAAAGTTTTTCTTTTTCGGGCCACCCTGCCTTGGTGGGAATCGGCCAGTGTGATAATATATATATATATATATATATATATATATATATATATATATATATATATATATATATATATATATATATATATATATATATATATATATATATATATATATATATATATATATATATATATGTCGTGCCGAATATGTAAAACTGGTCAATTAGCAAGAACTCATTTAAAATTAAGTCCTTTCTGAAATTTTCTCTTATACGTTTAAAGATATATATTTTTCATTAATGTTAATGTAAAAAATTTTAATTTTTCACCAAAAGAATCTTAGAAAACTTACCTAACCTTATTGTAACAAGAGCAATTTATTTTAGCCTAACCCAACTAAATATATTTTAAATACGTTTACAATAATTTAGTATTAACCAAACACAATCAAATATATTTTTTTCGCTAGGTTCAGAATGATTTTGGCGAAATTATTGCATATACAAATTTTCACTTGTCCTATATGGCAAGATAAGCGTTGCAATTTAAGCCAAGATCGCAAGTTCTGCCTATTCGGCACGACATATGTATTATATATATATATATATATATATATATATATATATATATATATATATATATATATATATATATATATATATATATATATATATATATATATATATATATATATCACTCAGACAAGTGATAAATTTATATTGAAGTTCAGGAGATGGACTTAACAGTTATTATGAAAGTCACAACAGCAACCATTCGAAAGTCACTACAAGTCACCACCGCATTGGTCATAACATAAAAACAGAGGTCCCCACAGCACGCAATCTTTTTGGCGAAAAGACACTAGCGCATGCAATGAGGACATCATTATTGGAAACGTTTCAGTTCTGAAACTTTGATCACTTCAGCTAATGCAAATAACAGCCGTGTCGAGTAGCAGCAAGAAAGCAGCGTAGTAGCGGAGTAGTATCATACATACAAGGGTAGATCGACACTATGCCTAACCCTTCTAGGGTAGGGTAGGTGCCTGAGCCCGAGCTTACAGCTCACAAGATTGTCATTCCCATTAGCCCCCTTGGGGCGGGGATGGCAGACCAGAGAGGCCTAGCTTGTGGCTAGGCATGGGGACAGTTGGTCCCAAAGATGAGAAGGTTCTTGTGCCTCCTCCCATGGGAGACTTCGGTCTCAGACACTCCCTAAAGAGGGAGCCAAAGCCGGGCCACCACTTGGAAAAAGCCCGGGCCGGGAGAATACCGGCGAATCTTTAATAATAATAATAATACAAGGGTAGTTGAGACAGTGTACTTATCAGCTCTTTGTTCTATATTGCTGGTAGTAGCAACTAAAGATAATTCAATACTGTGGCACCTATCAGTGATGGATTCTCTGTGGATCAGCACTTCATCGTTCCTGTTTATGGAATGTCTCTCTTTCGATCTAGGAAAGACATATGTATTTTTTTTGATGTCGTCTTGGTTGGATGCTTCTTTGTGTAGGAAGATACCTCTCAGTTTCTTCTACATAGATCGTGCTGCCTCCGCATGGTATTGTGTAGACGCCAGCTTCACTGCTTGGTTAGTCAAAGGGATCTTTCTCCCTGGCGAAGTCTGTGATGGAAGACGTGGCCATGGCAACTACGTGGATGTCGCTTCTTGCAAAGGCCTGTCTGGTGTTGTTGGATACTTCTCCTCCAGGTGAAGTTGGGAATCTGGGTTTCTCGGTGGTGGTATTGTGGGTAGAATTGAATATTTTCCCTATTTTAAGTGTAAAGATTGCGTCTGGAGTCTTTATAAATAAAGTAGGGGGGGGTAAGTGCAAGCCTGTGAAGGAATTCTTTTAAGAATTCTTGGCTAAAGATACGGATAACCCTAAGAAATACCCAGTAACCAAGCCTCTCTTTCTGCTAGTGTTGTGGTGTGAGAAGAAATGAGTAACGTAATCTTTTTTTGCTGGGATTTTGTAAACTCATGAAGAAAGGTTGTCTTCGTTTGGTGATCTGAATAGAACACCAAAAAATGATAGCTGGCCTTCGTGTTCTAATCACCCAAACTATTGCAAAAATCAACACTACCGTCATCGCAGATCACAACTATATTTCGAGCCATTATTTCAGCACAATGTATATATCTTAGCAGTGACCAAAAAAAAAAAATAATGTATGCGAGCCCTTTCTGCACGCAGAAGTTTTCCTTATAAACTTGAACCGATGTACTGCTGTGTATTTCAGAAGTTGAGGGAAGTTTATCGATCCCTGTGTTATACGGTGTGTGTGTGTGTGTGTGTGTGTGTGTGTGTGTACTCACCTATTTGTGGTTGCAGGGGCCGTGTGTGTGTGTGTGTGTGTGTGTGTGTGTGTGTGTGTGTGTGTGTGTGTGTGTGTGTGTGTGTGGCGTATGAGAATATAATCCAGACTTTATTTTAAGGATTAGATTACAGTTTATGTTAATTAATTGGTAAATTATGATCGTTAATAAATTATCGTGGCCAGTCATCGCCACTCTCTCGTAGCTCTCTGGGTTCCCAAGAGAAGGACTCCGGGTTTCATCTTGGGCTAGTCGAGACGGATGAGCAAGTCTCCTGACACCTGCTATTTACGTGGTTGATAATTGACTATTGCGGGATGCATCCCGGGGGAAAAGAATCAACTTTCCCAGTGTGAATTATCCAAAATGAAATATTTTGGTTTCATAATCCCCTGGGGATAAATATGTGTGGAAATTCTTCAGTTCCCCCTTCATAAAATCATTTTCATTCCTAAAGAATCAGGTGCTTCCCAAACTCAGTTTTTATGAGACTTATTAAAAAAATGAGTTTTTAATGTCCATAAACTGATGATAAGTTAATATGGGCAACTGTTAATGAATTAGCAAAAGAATGAATAGGGATTCGAACCGGCCTGCTACATGCCAGGACCTCGGTTCGAGTCCATGCCCATTCTCTCGGGTATTCATTTTGAGTTATCTTGTAATCTTGGAGTATATTTAAAGCATTAAGAAAACGAAGAGAAAGGAGTTCATTTTCCATTTTCTTCCCCTCCTCCCCGTCTCTCTCCCCCCTTTTCCAACCTCTGGTCTCCCCTTTTCCAACCTCTGGTCTCCCCTTAATGGGTGTCTCCCCGCCGGTGCCTCCCCTCCCTCTCTGTGGCGTGAGTCAAGGGGAAGGGAAGTGTGGTGTCACACGGGGACAGAGGGGAAATTGGAAGAGGTGAGGGGACGCTGACGCCATTTTAAGCTGACTCCACCACACAGTCGTCTCCCAAGTCTGGTTTTCTTTAAGATTCAAAATTAAGTACAACCGCAGTGTGTGGTTATGTAAGTTACTTGGTGGGAACACACGCAGTGTGTGGTTATGTGAATTACATGGTGGGAACACACGCAGTGTGTGGTTATGTGAGTTACATGGTGGGAACACACACACTGTGTGATTATGTGAGTTACATGGTGGGAACACACACACTGTGTGATTATGTGAGTTACATGGTGGGAACACTATTCTAAATGAGAGTTACAAGGTGTTAAAATCCGCATTGTGTGACTAGCGTATTCTGTGCTATAGTCATTAGGTGGAAAATTTGTAATAAGATAAGAGGCCTGGTCTCAGACCGGGCGGGGGGGGGTTGACCCTGGAAACCCTCTCCAGGTATACTCCAGGTCCAGGTATCAAGTTTAATTGTCTAAAGAATTACAAGTTTGTTTATGATTATAGGTAATGAGGATTCTATCATATTAACTTAATGTGGACACAATCAATGATTACAGATATTAGAGATATTTATATTACACATATTAAGGCATTAATATTACTGATATTAAGGCATTAATATTACTGATATTAAGACATTAATATTACATTTATAAAGACATTTATATTACATATAGTAAGATATTAATATTACAAATATTAAGATATTAATATTTCTTATATTAAGATATTAATATAACAGATATTGAGATATTAATATTATTGATATTAAGATATTAATATCACAGATATTAAGAATAAGATTGTATTGTTTACCATATGTTTATGACAATGAGAATATGTGTGGCTAACTTCTTCTGTATGAGAAGACAATTAAGGCAACACACACATAGTGGGTGACTCTTATACTGTAGATGAGTATTACGTGTTTGTATTGCCTGCAGCGTTAGTAAAAATGGAAGAAATGTAGCTTGAAGTCTAGTAAGTATCAAGCTGGTTGGAAAACAGAATGTTTCTGAACCTCGTCTTCTCCATGTTATGGTCTCCTAGAAAGTTTTCAGATCTTTCCATGTTATGATCTCCCAGAAAGTCTTCAGAACTTTCCATGTTATGATCTCCCAGAAAGTCTTCAGAACTTTCCATGTTATGATCTCCCAGAAAGTCTTCAGAACTTTCTATGTTATGGTCTCCCAGAAAGTCTTCGGACCGCGTCTCCACCATGTTATGGCCTCAGCGAGGATCATTTCCGTACAAAATGACTCAGTGGTTAAAAAAAAAAAAAAATTTTACCACTTTCTAGGTAAATTGTCGAACCTGTACGAAAAAAACACTCACAAGATTTATCCATAAATTCAGTAGCCTCGAATTTCTATAATGCAAAAAAAAAAGCTTTGCCATAATGTGATCTGCTTTTTTTTTTTTTAACAAAAGCACTCGTTAAGCATTTGGGAAAGATCATGGGCCGTTGGGTAAGATTCCGAACCACTGGGTAAGGTAGTGAGAAAAATCCAGAACCGCTGAGAAATATCCTGTGCCCCTGAGAAATGTCCTGGACCCTAGGGTAAGTTCATGGGCAAGTTCCTGGACCACTGGGTAAGGTCCTGGACCACTAGGTAAGGTTCTGGACCACTGGAAAACGTCCTGGACCCAAAAGAAATATCCTGTGTCCCTGAGAAATGTCCTGGACCCCCAAGTAAGGTCCTGGGCAAGGTCACGGACCACTGGATAACTTCCTGGACCCCTGAGAAATATTCTGTGCCCCTGAGACATATCCTGGACCCCCGGGTAAGGGTCTGGTCAAGGTCCGGTGCAAACTATAGGCTGGAGAGTCGAGTTTGATTGATCGTTGGCAGAAGTTGTCGCGTCCAGGGAGACGCATCGAGACACAATAAAAACATCACCAGCACAGCATCATCTGAGAGGGAAGAGGAAGAACATTACCAGAGAGGGAGAAGGCAGAGAAAGAACATTACCAGAGAGGGAGAAAGAAGAAGAACATTACCAGAGAGAGAAGGAAGAGGAAGAGCATTACCAGAGAGGGAGAAGGCAGAGGAAGAACATTACCAGAGAGGGAGAAGGAAGAGGAAGAACATTACCAGAGAGGGAGAAGGAAGAGGAAGAACATTACCAGAGAGGGAGAAGGAAGAAGAAGAACATTACCAGAGAGGGAGAAGGAAGAGGAAGAGCATTACCAGAGAGGGAGAAGGCAGAAGAAGAACATACCAGAGAGGGAGAAGGAAGAAGAAGAACATTACCAGAGAGGGAGAAGGAAGAGGAAGAGCATTACCAGAGAGGGAGAAGGCAGAGGAAGAGCATACCAGAGAGGGAGAAGAAGAGGAAGAACATTACAGAGAGGGAGAAGGAAAATGAAGAACATTACCAGAGAGGGAGAAGGAAGAGGAAGAACATTACCAGAGAGGGAGAAGGAAGAGGAAGAACATTACCAGAGAGGAGAAGGAAGAGGAAGAACATAACCAGGAGGGAGAAGGAAGAGGAAGAACATTACCAGAGAGGGAGAAGGAAGAGGAGAACATAACCAGAGAGGGAGAAGGAAGAGGAAGAACATTACCAGAGAGGAGAAGGAAGAGGAAGAACATAACCAGAGAGGGAGAAGGAAGAGGAAGAACATTACCAGAGAGGGAGAAGGAAGAGGAAGAACATTACCAGAGAGGGAGAAGGAAAATGAAGAACATTACCAGAGAGGGAGAAGGAAGAGGAAGAACATAACCAGAGAGGGAGAAGGAAGAGGAAGAACATTACCAGAGAGGGAGAAGGAAGAGGAAGAACATAACCAGAGAGGGAGAAGGAAGAGGAAGAACATTACCAGAGAGGGAGAAGGAAAAGGAAAGAACATAACCAGAGAGGGAGAAGGAAAATGAAGAACATTACCAGAGAGGGAGAAGGAAGAGGAAGAACATTACCAGAGAGGGAGAAGAAAATGAAGAACATTACCAAGAGGGAGAAGGAAGAGGAAGAACATTACCAGAGAGGGAGAAGGAAGAGGAAGAACATTACCAGAGAGGGAGAAGGAAGAGGAAGAACATTACCAGAGGGAGAAGGAAGAGGAAGAACATTACCAGAGAGGGAGAAGAAAGAGGAAGAACATTACCAGAGAGGGAGAAGAAAGAGGAAGAACATAACCAGAGAGGGAGAAGGAAGAGGAAGAACATAACCAGAGAGGGAGAAGGAAGAGGAACAACATTACCAGAGAGGGAGAAGGAAGAGGAAGAACATAACCCAGAGAGGGAGAAGGAAGAGGAAGAACATAACCAGAGAGGGAGAAGGAAGAGGAAGAACATAACCAGAGAGGGAGAAGGAAGAGGAAGAACATAACCAGAGAGGGAACAGGGGAAAATATAACAGAACATCAAAAAATTAGGGGTAAAGGAAAGGAAGCAGAACCCCAGAAGAGAAAGGAAGAGGAACACTTCCTTGGAAAAGATGGGAGAGAAGAACCTCAGGAACAGCAAAGGAAGGGGAGGAAAACGTGAGGAGAGTGGGAAGGGAAGAGAGAGATACAGACTCTGGGGAGAGACAGACAGACTAATGGGAGGGAATGTAAAGGGGAAGGAGGGGAAGAAAAACAAAAGAAGCTGATGGAAAGGAGGATAAAGAGAGAAGAGAAAAGAAAAGAAGCTACTGAAGAGGAGAAAAATAAAGAAACGGATAACAGAGAAAGACAGAATAAAGGAGAGACAAAAGAAAGAAAGGAATGCATGTAATGATAAAGGGACCTCAACCAGCACCTTATACAGAGGGACTTTGATGACCTTCTTGCAGTGTTTGACATGAGAAACTTTGTTGATTTCCCTACTCATATCTCTGGCTCCTCCCTTGACCCAGTAGTGAGTGATCTGGCAGAAGGCATAGTCACTTGTCAACCCCTCGGCTACGTTGGATCGTCTGACCACAAGGCTGTTTTTACCACACTTAAGATCCCAACAGAACGAGGTGAGGAGTCCACACGCACAACCTGGCTATGGGAAAGAGGTAATTGGCCAGCCCTTTGCTCTGAGCTCGCCACCACCGACTGGAATGCTCTTCTCCAGGGGGATGTTGACAACCAAGTGAAAGCCTTCACTGGACACATCCTTAATCTGCAACAAGAACACATTCCTCACCGGCAATATGTGACAAAGCCTACAGATCAGCCTTGGTTTGGCTTTCGTTGTAGAGAGGCTGCTACTGCTAAGTACAAAGCATGGCGAAGGAATATAAGAGACACCCTACCACCTATAACAGAACTTGCACATGCAAGCCTGTGGCAATGGGGAGGTTCAAAAGGGCCATTACTAAATGGAGGGGGAACTAAAAGAAATTCACAGGGGGGTAGGCTCCAAAACCGGGGTGGTCCCTGGTCAAGGACAGACAAGGTTATCGCCTGATAACTTATTCCCCCTCAAAGAAGGGGGGGCCCACCCACTAGTATCAAGGAAGGCGACCTCTTTGCTAAAACATTTTGCTACCAAAAAAATTCGATCCAAAAGGGACCCCCTTGGCTAGCTGCAAGAACGTGTCAAAACGTCAGGGTGAAAAAGGGCAGGAGGAGGGCATTTCCTTCTTAAATCACTTGACCAAAAAAAAGGTGGGGGCCCAAGACAATTTTGACCCCAAAGATTGTTGAGAAGATGTGCGACCACTAGCAGCACCTCTAATCCATTTCAGCACGCCAGTACAGTGTAAAGGGCCCTCTCCATAAAAGGAAATGTAGCCCCTGTTCACAAAAAAAGAGCGAGCGAAATCAGCAACTCAGACCAGGTCACTCCTGTAAATCACGGGTAAGATCCTTGAGACAAAAATTCTCAAGAAAAAAGACAGATTTTTTTGACACCACTCCTATTTTGTGTCGTCAATATGGTTTCAGGAAAGGTTTTACTTTGGCTGATTTTGTTAACCTCTCCACAAGGGGCACCATCACGGGATGAATCAAAGTCAGCGTGGGGTACCTGGACATTGCTGCGCTTTCGACCGGGGTGGGGGGACCCGGGGCCCCTTGCAAAACTTCAAACATGGGGAAATTCGGCTCTACGCTATGTCTCCCAGTATTTTCCTTTATGTATTTTCTAAGTGTATCCTCAAAGGAACGGAATCAGCAAGGGGTCCATTGGGCAAGCGTTCCACAAGGAAGTGTGCGGGTCCACTGTTATGGAATGTCTACTTCAACGACCTTTTTCATTCATCCCAAATCACAGCATTGCAGACGACGTACACTGACATTCACTTATCCAAGAGAAAAAAATGCCCCCTGCTCTAAACAACAATCACCACTGAGAGCTATAAACTTGGGAAAAAAATGGCAAGTAACATTTTTCACCTGAAAAAAAGAAATGATGTTCGTCTCTAGGCACCATGAGGGTAATGGGGGCGCAGATAAGGTGAATGGGACGATTTTGGGCCCCTGGGAAGAAGTTGATACCCGGGGGGTAAAATTTCCCCAAAACTAACCTGAAAACCATGTTGTAAATCTTGCAAAAAAGGGCACCCAGGAAGCTTACAGCACTTCGCCGTATCTCGATCTGCTGACATAGGGGGTTGAAAGCCCCGTACGGGGCACAAGTCCTACACCTTGAGTATCTCCCTTTTTGGGTTTCCCTGCCCCCCCTCCATCTGCGACGCTTGAAAAGGTAGAAACAGAGAAAGACGTTCATCTCTCGCCTGGCCCCCACCCTGGAAGATCTGTATTTCCAGAGCCTTCAACAAGGGGGATGTGGGTGGCCTTACGTTATGTCAAGGCCAATATTGTAAAATACCCATTTGGATCCACTTCGGGGACAGCTGGAAACAAGCTTTATGCAAAGAGGGCGGGAAGAAAGCGGGCAACTTCACTCTGGTGTACCTTCCCCAAAAACATACTCATCTGAGATCATAACAACCGGGGATGACCGAGTAGGAACCATTCGTCAGCATAAGAGTCAACGAGATAACGTCAGTTGATCAAATGAAAATGCGGCCCCCAGAGGGGCTCCAATTTTCACCCTGTTCCTACTTGTATTCTCAAAACAAAAATGCTTTTCAAATGGCTGATGAGGTAACAGCTCTTAGCTTCCCAATAAAGTTGGAATCCTTAAAACCTGTTAATAGCGTAAATAAAGTAGGGATCCTTAACCTTGTAAAACCCTGTGTAAAAAAAAAAAAAAAAAAAAAAAAAAGGGGGAACAGAAAAAAGGGAAAGGGAATGTGCATAAGTTAAAAAAGGAAAAGGGGAGAGAGAGAGGAGAGAGAGAGGAGAGGAGGGGAGAGAAAGAGGGGAGAGAAAAGAGGGGGAGAGAGAGAGAGAGTGGAGGAAAAAAAGAGAGAAAGAGAGAAAGAAAAAGAAGAGAAGAGAGGAGAGAAAGAGGGGGGAAAAAGAGAGAGAGAGAGAGAGAGAAGAGAAGAGGGAGGAGAGAGGAGGAGAGAGAGGGAGAGGAAAAAGAGAGAAAAAGGGGAAAAAGGGGAGAGAGAGAGAGAGAGAGGGGAGGGGGGAGAGAGGGGAAGAGAGAAAGAGAGAGAGGGGAGAGAGAGGGAGAGAGAGAATCGCCGTGGTCCAAAAAAAGAAAGCGATAAAAACCAAAAAAAAAAAAAAAAATTGAAACCAAAAGAGAAAAAACAAATACAAAAAAAGGAAATGAAGAAGGAATAAAAGCAGGGGATAATGCAAATAAAAAGAAGGAAGAAATGAGCGAATGACATGTTACTGGAAGCCCGAAGAGGAAAAGGCCAAAGAAAATGAGAAGTAAAGAAATAGGAAATAACAGATAACAGTAAGAAATAATGGAGGAGGAGGATAAAATAACGAAAAACCAAAATAAGAAAATCAAAAATTTAAAATTACTTTTTTATTATTATTTTATTATTTTTATTTTTTATTATTATTTTTATTTTATTATAAATTTTTTTATTATTTTTATTTTTTTTTTGTTATTATTATTATTATTATTAATTAATGGGGTTGGGGAGTGTTAAATCCTAAAAGGGTTTCCTGGTTAGGGCGGGTTAGAACTGTATTTTTTTCCCCAAAAAGGGGGAGGTTACGCCAATTATTTGGATCAAAAGCTCTTCGCTAGAATCAGCAAGCTCAGAGAAAGGAGACGATGGGGAAGAATCGTGAGTGAGTTCGTATAGTCTCTCTCTCTGTCTGTCTCTCTCTCTCTTCTCTCTATCTCTCTATCTCTTTCGTCTGCATTCAGAGACCATTTAAGGCCGTCGGCTGTTTATATCAGCCATAACCTATTTGGGCCTCTTAGGACCTATGTCTAGCTTCTGTATATAATGTATATGGACTACGCTTGCTCTTCGTGGTACTTCTGCCTTGACAAAAAACTGAAAAGATCAGACTACTTGTAGACCTGGGTCCAGGAAAAAAAAGAGACATGTAGACCTAGGGTCCAAGAGAACGTGTTGACTGGGTCCAAAGAGAACATGTAGGACCTGGGACCAAGAGAACATGTGGCCTGGGTCAAGAGAACATGATTAGACCTGGGTTCAAGAGAAACAGGTAGGACCTGGGACCAGAGAACATGTAGGCCTGGGTTCAAGAGAAACATGTAGACCTGGTTCAAGAGAACATGTAGACATGGGTCCAAGGAGAACTTGTAGACCTGGGACCAAGAGAACATGTAGACTGGGACCAAGAGAACTTGTAGGCGTGGGTTCAAAGAGAACATGTAGACCTGGGTTCAGAGAACATGTAGGACCTGGGACCAAGAGAACATGGTAGGCTGGGTTCAAGAGAACATGTTAGACTGGGTTCAAGAGAACATGTAGCCTGGGTCCAAGGAATAACCTGGTTAGACCTGGGACAAGAGAACATGTTGCCCTGGGTTCATGAGAACATGTAGGACCTGGGGTAAAGAGAAACATGTAGACCTGGTTCCAAGAGACACATGTAGGCCTGGGTCCAGAGGAGAACATGTAGACCTGAGTCCCAAGAGAACATGTAGGCCTGGGTCAAGGAGAACATGTAGGCCGGGGTCCAAGAGAAACATGTAAGACCTGAGTCAAGAGAACAAGTGTTGCTGGGACCAAGAGAAACATGTAGAACCTGAGTCACAAAGAGAAACATGTAGGCTGCGTCAAGAGAAAAACATGTAGACCTGGTCCAAGAGAGAACATGTATACTGAGTCAAGAGAACATGTAGGCGGGGTCCCACGAGAACATGTAGACCTGAGTCAAGAGACAACATGTAGGCCTGAGTCCAAGAGAAACATGTAGACCTGGGTCCAGGGAGAACATGTAGGCCTGGGTTCCAACGAGATCTTGTAGGCCTGGGTCCACGAGAACATGTAGGCATGGGTCCAACGAGAACATGTAGGCCTGGGTCCACGGAACATTGTTAGGCCTGGGTCCACGAGAACATGTAGGCCTGGGTCCACGAGAACATGTAGGCCTGGGTTCAAGAGAACATGTAGGCCTGGGTCCAAGAGAACATGTAGACCTGGGTCCAAGAGAACATGTAGACCTGGGTCCAAGAGAACATGTAGACCTGGGTCCAAGAGAACATGTAGACCTGGGTCCACGAGAACATGTAGACCTGGGTCCAAGAGAACATGTAGACCTGGGTCACGAGAAACATGTAGGACCTGGGTCCAAGAGAACATGTAGGCCTGGGTCCAAGAGAACATGTAGGCCTGGGACCAAGAGAACATGTAGGCCTGGGACCAAGAGAACATGTAGACCTGGGTCCAAGAGAACATGTAGACCTGGGTCCAAGAGAACATGTAGGCCTGGGTCCAAGAGAACATGTAGGCCTGGGTCCAAGAGAACATGTAGACCTGGGTCCAAGAGAACATGTAGACCTGGGTCCAAGAGAACATGTAGACCTGGGTCCAAGAGAACATGTAGACCTGGGTCCAAGAGAACATGTAGACCTGGGACCAAGAGAACATGTAGGCCTGGGTCCAAGAGAACATGTAGGCCTGGATGAATTACAACAATTGGATATGCTGAATGTTGAAGACAGAGTAAAACAACTGAAGTTTAATCAAGTTTATAAATCTGCTCACAGTGTCCAAAATATCTTGCTGCTAATTTTGTTAAGGTTGGGAACCAAAGCAATCATAGTACTAGGGGGAGAGAACACAACTTTGTAGTACCCAGAGTCAGTAGCCAGGCTTCAAACACCTTTTATTGTACAGCAATAAAGGAATGGAACAGACTGTCTGCACATGTCAAAGCCAGTCATAGCATGAACAAGTTCAAGGAGAGTGCCAAAAGGTGTCTAATGAATGTAGTGACAGAAAGGGAGGAGAAGGATTTTTTATTTTTTTTTAGCTAACACACATGTAAATATACATAACTCATTTTACCTTATTCCTAGTATAATAATAAGATATTATCTCCTTTATAGTATAATAATAAGATATTATCTCCTTTATAGTATAATAATAAGATATTATCTCCTTTATAGTATAATAATAAGATATTATCTCCTTTATAGTATAATAATAAGATATTATCTCCTTTATAGTATAATAATAAGATATTATCTCCTTTATAGTATAATAATAAGATATTATCTCCTTTATAGTATAATAATAAGATATTAAAAGGACCCCAATGGCAATAACTCACTTTGCTTGAATGTTTTGGGTTATCCAAGGTTGTCTACACATATGCTGCTATGTATGATAATCTATGTAACTGTATTTGTGTATACCTGAATAAACTTACTTAATCATTATGTCAGCTTATTTTCAGATCAGATTTACTTTCTCCCATTTCTATGCAAGCCTAAAGGCAATTACTTTCCGTATCTCTCTCTCTCTCTCTCTCTCTCTCTCTCTCTCTCTCTCTCTCTCTCTCTCTCTCTCTCTCTCTCTCTCTCTCTCTCTCTGTCTCATAACGTAACCTCTTCCAGACGATGTCAGTATTGTTACACGCAAAAGTCGTCACAGGAAGGGAAATCACCTGTCTTATATACAGTTACAAGCAGGTCACACCTGGCTTCTCCGGAAGAGCGTGTTGCTAGAGTCATCACATGAGTCAAGTGCATACAGTGACAAGGTAGAATCTATAATGGCAAAGTTAAGTTCATTATCACGCCTAAAGTCTCCTGACAGAGGGATAGGTCATGAGATAACCCGTTCAGTGTTTTTGTTATCTGATCAGAATTGGCTGTACGAGCAGAGTCCTGTTACCCTGTTCTATGTCACAGTTACACAGTGGGAAGAAAAGCTAAATATGTTTTCCTGACTTATTCCATCAGTTACAATGGGGCTCTTGTAAAGTATTGAAATCTGTTAGCCTCAGCCGGGTATCGTCAAGTATTCCCATAATAATAATAATAATAATAATAATAATATAATAATAATAATAATAATAATAATAATAATATAATAATAACAATAATAACAACAATAATATAATAATAATAATAATAATAATAATAATAATAATATAATATAATAATAATAATAATAATAATAACAATAATCGAAACAGTACATTAGAAACATCATCAACTCTCTTTCCCACAGGTTTTTACGACGCCCACAGCATGCCACGACGCCCACAATGTTCCAGGACCCCACAGCATGCCACAACCCCCAAAGCGTGCCAAGACCCACAGAGTGCCAAGACGCCCACAGCGTGCCCAAGACGCCCACAGCTTGCTCTGACTCCTCCAGTGAAGAAGCCAATCATAAACACAACAATTATTCAATCATTTACGAATTTGCTATCTCCGCTGATATTGGGAATCACAACCTGCAGTTTTAAACTCGACCCCAAAAATTT
>NC_069450.1:18315064-18332169 GCF_026875155.1 Cherax quadricarinatus
CTTTCTCTCTTTTTCCTCTCTCTCTTTTTTGTTCATAAGTCCCCTTTCCAGACGATGTCAGTATTGTTTACACGCAAAAGTGTCACAGGAGGGAAATCACCTGTCTTATTACGTTACAAGCGGTCACACCTGGTTCTCCGGAAGAGCGTGTTGCTAGAGTCATCACATGAGTCAGTGCATACAGTGACAAGGTTAGAATTATAATGGCAAAGTTAAGTTCATTATCAGCCTAAAGTCTCCTGACAGAGGGATGGTCATGAGAAAAACCGTTTCAGTGTTTTTGTTATTGATCAGAATTGGCTGTACGAGCAGAGTCCTGTTACCCTGTTCTATCACAGTTACACAGTGGGAAGAAAAGCTAAATATGTTTTCCTGACTTATTCCATCAGTTACAATGGGGTCTTGTAAAGTATTGAAATCTGTTAGCCTCAGCCGGGTATCGTCAAGTTTTCCCCATAATAATAAAAATTAATAATAATAATAATAATAATAATAATAATAATAATAATAATAATAATAATATATAACAATAATAACAACAATAATAATAATAAATAATAATAATAATAATAATAATAATAATAATAAAAAATAATAATAATAATAATAATAACAATAATCGAAACAGTACATTAGAAACATCATCAACTCTCTTTCCCACAGGTTTTTACGACGCCCACAGCATGCCACGACGCCCACAATGTTCCAGGACCCCCACAGCATGCCACAACCCCCAAAGCGTGCCAAGACGCCCACAGAGTGCCAAGACGCCCACAGGTGCAAGACGCCCACAAGCTTGCTCTGACTCCTCCAGTGAAGAAGCCAATCATAAACACAACAATTATTCAATCATTTACGAATTTGCTATCTCCGCTGAATTGGGAATCACAACACTGCAGTTTTAAACTCGACCCACCTACAATTTTTCGTAACTGGCAGCCATTTTTTCCAATTATATATATTTTTTGGAGTGGTCATTCAGATTAAGTGAAGCACACACACACACACACACACACACACACACACACACACACACACACACACACACACACCAGTGAAGAGGCGGGGCCAGGAGCTAAGAATCGACCCCTGCAACCACAAATAGGTGAGTACAAATAGGTGAGTACACACACACACACACACAGGAGAGGATGAACCAGCAAGACTGGACCTAGTATTCACCTAGAGTAGTGGAGATATTGAGGACATCACATATGAAAGACCCCTTGGGGTCAGCGATCATGTGGTTTTAATCTTCGAATACACAGTAGAGCTACAAGTGGAGGGGGAAGAAGGAAGGCCAGGGCGAATGAAGCCAAACTACAAGAAAGGGGAATACACGGGAATGAGGACCTTCCTGAACGGGGTTCAGTGGGACAGAGAATTGGCAGGGAAGCCAGTTAATGAAATGATGGAATATGTAACAACCATGTGCAAAGAGGCTGAGGAGAGGTTGGTACCCAAGGGTAACATGAATAATGAAAAAGTCAGGATGAGTCCATGGTTCACCCAAAGATGCAAGGAGGCAAAAACCAAGTGTGCTAGGGAATGGAAGAAATATAGAAGGCAAAGGACCCAGGAGAATAAGGAGAGCAGTCGTAGAGCCAGAAATATATATGCACAGATAAGAAGGGATGTCCAACGACAATATGAAAACGACATAGCAGCGAAAGCCAAATCTGACCTGAAGCTGTTATACAGCCACATCGGGAGAAAACACGTAAAGGGAAAAAGGTAATCAGGCAAAGGGAAGAACGGAGGAGAGACAACTAAGAAAGGGCCCGTAAAAGTATGTGAGGAACTCAACAAGAGATTCAAAGAAGTGTTCACAGAGGAGACAGAAGGGGCTCCAGAAAGACGGAGAGGTGGGGTACACCACCAAGTGCTGGACACAGTACACACAACCGAGGAAGAAGTGAAGAGGTTTCTGGTGAGTAGATACCTCAAAGGCAAATGAGCGGGAAAAACTCTCTCCATGGGTTCTGAGAGAGAGAGCAGAGGCGCTATGTGTACCCCTAAAAAACAATACTCAATACATCTATCGAAACAGGGAGATTGCCTAAAGCATGGAAGACACCCAAATGTAGTCCAATCTTTAAAAAGGAAACAGACATGAAGCACTAAACTACAGCCCAGTGTCACTGACATGTATAGTATGCAAAGTCATGGGGAAGTTGTCAGGGGAGAGTGGTGGAACACCCAGAAAGGAATGATCTCTCAACAGCAGCCCAATGGTTTCAGGGACGGGAAATCCTGTGTCACAAACTACTGGAGTTCTATTACATGGTGACAGTAGTAAGACAAGAGAGAGAGGGGTGGGTGGATTGCATTTTCTTGGACTGCAAGAAGGCGTTTGACACAGTTCTACAAGAGATTAGTGCAAAAAACTGGAGGACCAAGCGGGATAACAGGGGGAAAGGGACTACAATGGATCAAGGAATAAATTGTCAGGAAGGACAGCAGCGAGTCATGGTACGTGGCGAGGGTCAGGGGGGGCGCCTGTGACCCGCGGGGTTCCCCCAGGGACCAGTGCTGTTTTTTGGTATTTGTGAACGACATGACGAAATAGATCCGAAGTGTCCCTGTTGCAGATGACGTTGAAGTTGATGAGGAGAATTCAAATTTGATCGATTTACAGGCAGAACTACAAAGGGATCTGGACAGGGTGCAGACCTGGTCCAGCAGTTGGCTCCTGGAGTTCAACCCCACCAAGTGCAAAGTCAAGAAGATTGGGGAAGGGCAAAGAAGACCGCAGAGGAGTACAGTCTAGGGGTCCAGAGGCTACAAACCTCACTCAAGGAAAAAGATCTTGGGGGGAGTATAACACCCGGCACATCTCCCGAAGAGCAATCAACCAAATAACGCTGCAGCATATGGGCGCCCAGCAAACCTCAGAACAGCATTCCGACCTCTTAATAAGGAAAACGTTCAGGACCCTGTTAACCGTTTTACGTTAGGCCCATATTGGAGTATGCGGCCCAGTTTGGAACCCCCATCTAGCCAAGCACGTAAAGAAAATAGAGAAAGTGCAAAGGTTTGCAACAAGACTAGTCCCATAGCTAAGGAGTATGTCCTACGAGGAGAGGTTAAGGGGAAAACGACCCGACGACACTGGAGGACAGGAGAGGGTAGGGGGGACATGATAACGACATGCAAAATACTGAGAGGAATTGACAAGGGGACAAAGACAGGATGTTCCAGGATGGGACACAGCAGAAGGGGACACAGTTGGAAGTTGAAGACACAGATGAGTCACAGGGATGTTAGGAAGTATTTCTTCAGCCACAGAGTAGTTTAGGAAGTGGAATAGTTTGGGAAGCGATGTAGTGGAGGCAGGATCCATACATAGCTTTAAGCAGAGGTATGATAAAGCTCACGGTTCAGGGAGAGTGACCTAGTAGCGACCAGTGAAGAGGCGGGGCCAGGAGCTTGGACTCGACCCCTGCAACCTCAACTAGGTGAGTACAAATGGTGGTAAAACACACACACACACACACACACACACACACACACACACACACACACACACACACACGGAGGCAGGATCCATACATAACTTTAAGAGATACGATAAAGCTCATGGAGCAGGGAGAGAGTGGACCTAGTTGTGTCCAGAGAAGGGCCAGGGCCAGGAACTGTGAATCGGCCCCTGCAACTACAAACAGATGAGTACAAATAGGTGAGTACACACACATAGGAGACAAGGGGACATGAAAACAACATACAAAATACTGAGAGGAACTGACAAGGTGGACAAGGACAGAATGTTCCAGAGATGGGACACAGAAACAGTAAGTAAGTAAGTAAGTAAGTAAGTAAGTAAGTTTATTCAGGTATACACAAATACAGTTACATAGAATTATCATACATAGCAGCATATGTGTAGAGAACCTAGGATAACCCAAAAAAGTCAGACAGAGTGACTTATTTCCATTGGGGTCCTTTTACCTTATTATTATAATATAAAGGTTATAATATTTTCTTATTATTCTACAATGAAGATAACATCTTATTATCATACTAAAAAGACTATCTACTACACCAAGGTCATTAAGACTATCTACTACACCAAGGTCATTAAGACTATCTACAATACAGGGTCATTACTAGGAATAAGGTAAAATTTACACGTTGTTAGCTAAAAATAGAAATCATTCCCCTCCCTTTCTGTAGTACATTCATCAGACACCTTTTGGCACTCTTCTTGAACGGGTTTCATGCTTTGACTGGCTTTGACATGTGGGGTAGTCTGTTCCTTTCCCTTTTATTGTGTACAATAAAAGGTGTTTGAAGCCTGGCCACTGATGTGGTACTACAAATTTGTGCTCTCTCCTCCTAGTACTATGATTGCTTTGGTTCCAACTTGACAAAATTGGACAGCAAGATATTCTGGACATTGTTTGTGAGCAATTTGATAAACTTTGATTTAGTTCAGTTGTTTTACTCTGCCCTTCAACATTCAGCATATCAACTGCTGTAATTCATCCTGGCCTGCATGTTCTCTTGGTCCAGCCCCAGGAAAAATTTTAACGATTTGTTTGGGTGATTTGCAGTTATCTTTCAGTTTTTTTGTCAAGGCAGAGTACCAAAAAGAGCAAGCGTAATCCATATGGCATTGTATAAAGGCTAGACATAGGGTCCTGCGAGCCTCAGTAGGTAGACACTGTGCTTGTCTATACAGGAACTCAGTCGGGCATTCGCTTTCTTACTAAAACTGTTCCCTATCAATTCCCTGACATGCATGGGTCAAAAGGGATTCCCAAATATTTTTACTGATGAAACCAAAGTGATGGGCTCCCCATTACATTGAACATTAAAATTATTTCCCCTTCTCAGTTTATGTTTCGTGCCAAAGAGAATGGCTTCAGTTTTCCCTAGGTGTAATGATAGTTTGTTGTCTACTAACCATTTGCTGCAGGACTCCAGTTCCAGTGTTTAAAACATTAGCAATATCTTGTGGGTTTTTACCTGACACTAACAGGCACTGTCATCTGCGTACAGTAGGAGCTTGCACTTGACACTGATAGGCATATCATTGACATAACATAAGAATAATAAGGGACCCAGAATACTACCTTGGGGAACTCCACATGTTATCGGCAGGGGTTCTGATTCTGTTTTGTTGATTTTGACTATTTGTCTCCTGTTGCTAAGGTAGGACTTAAACCAGTCTACAGAACCTATACCGATAGCTTGAAGTTTATTACATAATATATTGTGGTTGACAGTATCGAAGGCCTTTTGCAGGTCTAAGGTTACCATACCTATGAGGTTCCCCTTTGACATTTCCATCAGATTAATAAGGGAGGTGTCGGTTGAGTAGGATCTTCTAAAGCCCGATTGATAGCTATGGAGAATGTTGTTGTCATTAAGGTACTTAACTGCTTGAGAATACACCGCCCTCTCTAGATTTTAGATATTATACTGAGCATACTAACAGGCCTATAGTTGCTTACATCAGACCTACTATTTTTCTTGAAGATAGGAGTAACTCTGGCCTCCTTGAACCCCTCCGGTACGGAAATTAGTGGTGATTGGGATAGATTTATTATGTGAGCAATAGGGATTGACAGTTCAGAAGCACCATCTTTTAGGAACTTAGACGGGATGTTATCAGGGCCTGTGCTCTTAGTTGGGTTTACCTGCTTAGTTCTTTTTAAATAAAGCATGAGAAAACATTATATTTGAAAACTGTTTGGGGTTCCCCCTTTATTGGTATAGTATGTTTGAAACTTATCAGAGTCTGTGTTAAAGGTATTGATGCAGCTGGTAGTTTACTTACTAGTGTTGATGCAACAGATGTGTAGTAGGAATTAAGCAATTTGCCACCTTTAGATGTTTCGTGGCATACCTCATTATCAATAGTGAGTACTATGTTAGACCTATCTACTGGTTAGGGGTATACCCAACTTTTTTTAGTTGTTCCCAGAGCTTTCTGGGGTTTGCTTATACTCTTCAATTTTTGAGCAGTATTTGCTTTGCCTTTGCCCCTTTTATAAGCCTCTGTACTCTGTTCCTCCCCCTTTGGGAAATTCTTTTAGTGCTGCAATATCCTGTCTGTTTGCTTTAAATCTTTTTAGCAGTGGTCTCTGAATTTCATATTATCTAATATCTCAGTTTTATCCGGGGTTCGTTCTTCGTTTATTCCTAACCTCTTTAACTGGTGCAATATTATCAAGGATGGTAGTGAACATTGTTTTGAATTTTTCCCAGGCATCTTTTACGTCCGTGCAACTTGTTATCTCTGTCCAGTCACAATTGTGTAGCCTATTTACCAGTGTTTCTTTACTGTAGTTTCTGGGTTGCCCTCATTTTTATTGTCCTGTGTAGGCCTATCCTATCCCTAGTGATTTTCCTGGTGCAGTTAAATGATGAAATGATCACTAAGACCTGTGGTAATTGACGCTGACTAATGTTCTCAGAGCGGTACAAAGTATGTGGTCAATTAGGGTTTGGGTGAGAACTGTGTGATCCGGGTTGGAGTATTAATTAGTTGAGTGTAACTATTTAATCCTAGAATTTTCTTATACCTTTTTGCATAGCACGTTATTTTGCTGCTGAAAAAGATATTGAAGTCGCCCAGTATTATTGTCTCGCAATTGTTTTCAACTCCCGGACAAGACTCTGGAAAAGTCTTTAAGAACTGGTCCTGGGTAGGAGGGCGGTAACTAGTTCCCACTAAGATGGGTTTGGTCTTAGGAAGCAGCACTTCAAACCTTTGAATCTCCAGTTTATTGTTTATTAAATCAGGTCTTTTGGGGTTTTAAGCTAAGTCATTTCTAATGTAGGCACATACTCCACCACCCTTTCTGTTCTACTAAGCGTTTTGTTTTGTAACCATCTCTTTTGACCTGTCGTCAGTCACCGTATCATCCAACCAAGATTCAGAGATGGTTATAACTGCCCCCCAATTTTGTTAGCTAGAATCCTAATCTCTGCCAATTTAGGAAGAAGTGATCTTGCCCTTGACATGAATAAAGTGAAGGCCTGTTTTCATAAAACAATCATAATCATCCAATATATGGCAATGGGGCATTTGTATTAAAATTAGGTAAATCAATGTTATCACTGCTAAAGGGTAACTGTGCCAAAGTGCATTTGTTACACACAAAATGAATTCTGGCACCGTTGTATAATTGTACATACATCCCATGAACCACCCCTTAACATTTTACATAAGGTGCCTTTTCTGTTTTTCATGCGTACTTTAGTTTCAGTGTATGCACCTGTTTGGTAGTGTTTGAGATAATAAGGCTGTTATTGTCTCACATTGACCTATGTTGCATTACATATGGAGTTAAGGTTATCATTCCTAGCTACTAGACCGTCATTATCGCGTCATTTATCTGTCTGTTTTGCCTCTGCACAATAGTTTTAGGTCCTGGATTAATTTGGATATTCACACTTAAGAGCGCTACAAAAAGAGCCCTGTGCACTGTTTTTGTTTGGGTATGCGGTGTTGCCCTACTTGCGGCGATAGTGACATTTACTTTTCTGGTAGGATGGCAATGTTGGGGTTTTACTGTCCAGGGCGCTTGTTACTCCATTCACCTTTTCCAACCCATGACTGATTTCTTCTTCATGGAATTGAAGAAGAAAGATAAATATTTATGGCAGCCTGTACCCCTAATGCCTGCCCTTTTCACTCTTCGCTCTTTTACTCATATACAATAATATTTATTTCTCCTTTCAGTCCCTAGTACACTTAGTATCTGCTTTAGCAATCACCACTGAATTACTATTAAAATTTCCTCTTCAAAACCCTCTTCACTGCTCACTTTTCCTTAACTTCACAAAACCCTACAGTTAACCCTTATTACACACTCCCTTCCCCTCTCGCTTCACAGTCTGGCTTCCCCAATTAAATTCTAACTCCCTTTTCCCTTCTGGTAGATCAGAAAGGGTTTTAAACATGGTTTTATCCTTCCAAACCCCTCAAATTTCCCTTTATCGGGGGTTGTGTTTGGGGTTGACTGCCTGGCCCGTTTTGCTGACTCAGCCATTTTTAAAACACTGAGGGGAGTAACGCACCTACAACCTGACTTTCCTTGAGTTTATAGATATATTTGGCGTTTTCTGCTATGATTCTCTCACTGACACTGGTCAGCTGAATATAGGTCAGCTACTAAAACATTAACCTTGACTGTTTAACTATTCACTTTTTTCTCACGACTGGCACTGAGGGATATCCGATCTATAACTTGGAGTTTTGTACTGTTTTATTTGACGATGTCTCCTGTGTTTCCTCTCGTTAGCATGGTACGGTGATATGATGGTGGTACAGATATGATGTACTGTCAACAGATGAACGTCAGTAAGATGAGAATTTCACTTCGCTAGTTGTACGTTGGCAGTAGCTGGTGTTTGGATGCCGGTCAGCCATGTTTAAAGGCTCAATCTTTCCCCCGTTTGGCACTGAAAAAAAAAAGTCCTACAGACCCGTCATTTCCATGGAGATTAGTTGAATCAGGTTTTCTGCCATGTTGTCTTCCCGTTAAACACTGGTGCAGTTGATATGGAGGTCAGTTATTTCATTGTAGTGGAAAACGTCTCATATCTGGTTCACGTCTGGCAGCAGGTCTGGTACTTGAATGCCGGTCCCTCTTTTGTCATATTTAGTCCATTTCGTTGTCGTCACCGTCAGTTTTTATGTCACTATAGGTTCCTTGCATGTTGTTGCAGCAGTACTTGCAAATTTGGCCATCACTGGAGTTCGGATAGGCCCAGGGGACGGCAAGATATAGGAGCAGCCTTGTTGCTGCTTGCTGCGGCTGCGGCCGCAGGATGGAAAAAGGGGTCACAATTGGAAGTTGAAGTCTCAGATGAGTCACAGGGATGTTAGGAAGTATTTCTTCAGTCACAGAGTCGTCAAGAAGTGGAACAATCTGGAGAGTGATATAGTGGAGGTAGAATCCATACGTAGCTTTAAGAAAACGTACGATAAACCTCTTGGAGCAGGGAGAGTGTGAACCTAAAAATGACTAACAAAGAGGCGGGGCCAGGAGCTACAAATCGACTCTTGCAACCACAAATAGGTGAGTACAAATAGGTGAGTACAAATATTTGAGTACAAATAGGTGAGTACAAATAGGTGAGTACATAGTCCTTTTATCACCATTATTTCCTAGTGACAATTTTCCACCGGCCAATATATAATATTCAACATACTCCTCGTGCTTATAGTTCTTCCTAAAATCATTCAATTACCTCACAAAATTAGCGTTGTCAGTATCGAGGCTTTGGCAACGGATATGGCCTCGCTGAGTGCTAGTGCAAATTATTTAAAATATCCTCCCATCGTTACGTACGCTGTGTTCATTTCCCATGCCTACAAATTGTTCAGAATTGCGTAATTTGCGTTTTTTTTCCGACATTATTTTTCGTCCATCGTGTGTAATGTGCCTAATCGCATCTAATTCTCTGGGAGGTAGAGTTGGAAGCGACAGTATCTGGACGGATAGGCAGGTGCAGGAAGTATACTGAGCTCGGGGTAAAATCTGCGACAGCCAGATTATGAAGGAATAATTGGGTAGAACGGTATTAAAGGAGGATGTTGTGTGTGTACTTACCTGCATGTGGCTGTAGGGGATAGATTCATAGTTCCGGCTCCTGGCTCATGTGTATTTAGGTGTGTGTGTGTGTGTGTGGTTGCACGGGTCAATTCGCAGTTCCTGGGCCCACCACGTGTGTTTGTGCGTGATTTATTATTGTTGTAGCTCCTATTGTTGTTGCTGTTGCTGCTTTTGTTGTTCTGAGACTAATTTTAATAAGAATTATACTGCTAAATAATAGTTACATACAAATCCGTTGATGTACCGGACTTACAGGATCACAGTATTGTGTACGCGATATAAGGCGCATACACAATTCTGAGTACACATACCTGTACCTCCTACAAGCCAACAATGGAACTCCCCAATCATTTATACCTGAACCACGCATTCAAACAACACCAATTGGTTGCTGGTGCAATTACTAAGTCATTTAAATAGCCAAAAAAAAAAAAAAATGCAATATAACGCCATCTATTGGCACCCAACATAACTGTTAACGCATTTATATAGCAAAAGTGAATTCTATTGGCAGTTAGTAGAATTACCCAGCCATTTAAATAATAAAGTGCGTCACAATGCCATCTGTTACCAAAATACTACACAGTCAGCTCATTGTCACCAGATATATGCATACACAATATGAACCTTTCAGAAAGTCAATAATTACGACACAGTCATCTGTTAATGTAATGTTTTAAGGATATAAGTATCCCATCAAATTTTTATTAGTCTCTTAATTAAAGAAATGTGTATATGATGTTTTATATATAAAATTTTTATACTTAATATGTTGTGTCGGTATTCGTTATTTCTTTTATATATTCAAATGTTTTATAGATGTGTAAAGTAAAGGAATAATTCAGTGACTTGACAATAGTCCAGAACGACCGAAACGTCGTCTAATGGTTCCTTTCCTCAGTACACACCCCTCAAGGAAGGTTCCTTGATGCTGGTGAGGGGCTCTTGATCTAGGGAACTGGATCTGTGCTCCAGTTCCCTGAGTTAAACCTGAATACCTTCCATCCCTCCTCCAAGCACTGTATAATCCTATGGGTTTAGTGCTTCCCCCTTGATTATAATAATAATAATAATCCTCAGTACACGTTTGTAGTGAGCTATTTCTTTGTCATCGAAATAATCCATGATTAATAGATTAGTTAAGGTAATGTGGGTTCCTCTTGCTGCTTTTGCTATGGTGCCAACCATTGTTTTTTTTTTTTCTTTTTACACAGGGTTTGACAAGGTTAAGGATCCCTAACTTTATTGACAAGCCATTTACAGGTTAAGGATTCATAACTTTATTGCATAACTTTGTTGCTATCTTCACTTTCCTGCCTTGGTCTTCTACTTTCAGGAGGTGAGTTGTAAATCTTTGTTGTTACTACTCTGGGTCCCCAAGTCTTGACTGTGCCCACTATTTAGTCTTTCGACACACTTCAGTTTATACCTCTATTAACTTTAAAGCTCCACTGATTTCTGATTGGCAGTGCCACTTCTCCCCCCTTCCCTAATTCCTCTTTATTTCCTCATTACTTAATATCCTGCTGCAAATATTGCATCTGTTATCATTTCAGTTAATTTTTGTCTCTGTAAGAGCTATGGTGCTTAGAGCTGCCTCTGATATTCGTCCCTTCTGCATTTAAGTTTTTTCCAGTTAGTTTACTAGGCATATAATGTCCAAGCTTCATTCGCCTTGCTCATATGTAAAGAGGAAAAATGGTAGGGCTGGAATTGCTGAGTGCATAGTTAAAGTGGGAAGGGTCTAAGTTGTCTAGACTTATAATTCTGTTAGGGAAAGAGGGGCGAGTCTAGAAATGGGTCTGCTGAGAAATGGGCAGTGGGTGAGGCTTAGGAGATTTCTGGAAACTAGGTGTTTCCTCTTCTGTCGCAACACGCCTACCCTTACCTCTCTTGCGATCGACAACTTTTTTTTACGTACTCAGCTGTTGCCTATTTCTGTTCTGTAGCCATTTATGTATACATGATGATGTCATGATGTATTCTCAAGAACACTACCTCAAGATCATGTTTATGAAGCTATTCCTGACAAGAAGGTTAGGTTGGTGGAGCATTATTTTTCCAAGGCTACTTTCCGATTCTTTGAAAAAAAAAATCATCTCTAATTTCTCTCCTGTGCACAAATGTTTGTTGTAATCTCATGTGCCTCCCATCTCTTTCCTGACCTAGTCTCAGCTTCCTCTAGTGGCGTTCCACAAGATGACAACAATGGGATATGTATCGATTCTACACTAAGCTAATACGGAGATCTACTACTCCCCCATCAAAGGCCCAAATATCACTTACTACCTGGGAAACAAGGCTGCTTCATAATTCACTGGGGATTTCCTTTTTTCTTTCTCCCACTGTGCGTGTGCGTGTTGGTGTGTGTATGCGTGTATGTGTACTCGCCTAGCTATACTCACCTAGTTGTGGTTGCAGAGTTCGGCTCACAGCTCATGGCGCCGCCTCTTCACTAGTGGCTACTAGGTAACTCTTTCTGCTCTATGAGCTTTATTATACCTCTTCTTAAAGCTATGTATGTATGAATTGTGTGTATGTGTGTGTGTGTGTGTGTGTGTGTGTGTGTGTGTGTGTGTGTGTGTTTGTCTTTCTGGGAGTGATTGCCCTTCAATGTCACGAAGACATGGCCGCTTCTCTCCTCTTGACTGCTCGGTTAGTTTCTTCAAGTGTGAGGGTGTGGTCGACAGTGTTTGTACATTGTAGCATGAATGTAGGGAGAGGGAGCCTAGAGAAGTGTGCTTGTGACAGGTGAGGGTGTGAGGTAAGACAAGACAGGAGACAGCCTGTGTTTATACTCAACCAGTGTTTATACACAACCTGTGTTTATACACAACCTGTGTTTATACACAACCTGTGTTTATACACAACCTGTGTTTATACACAACCTGTGTTTATACACAGCCAGTGTTTATACACAACCAGTGTTTATACACAACCTGTGTTTATACACAACCAGTGTTTATACACAACCAGTGTTTATACACAACCTGTGTTTATACTCAACCAGTGTTTATACACAACCAGTGTTTATACACAACCTGTGTTTATACACAACCTGTGTTTATACACAACCTGTGTTTATACACAACCTGTGTTTATACACAACCTGTGTTTATACACAACCAGTGTTTATACTCAACCAGTGTTTATACACAACCAGTGTTTATACACAACCTGTGTTTATACACAACCTGTGTTTAATACTCAACCAGTGTTATACACAACACTGTGTTTATACCACACCTGTGTTTATTACACAACCTGTGTTTATACACAACCAGTGTTTATACACAACCTGTGTTTATACACAACCTGTGTTTATACACAACCTGTGTTTATACACAACCTTATACACAACAAGTGTTTATACACAACCAGTGTTTATACACAACCTGTGTTTATACACAACCAGTGTTTATACACAACCAGTGTTTATACACAACCAGTGTTTATACTCAACCAGTGTTTATACACAACCAGTGTTTATACACAACCTGTGTTTATACACAACCTGTGTTTATACACAACCTGTGTTTATACACAACCTGTGTTTTTTACACAACCAGTGTTTATACACAACCTGTGTTTATACTCAACCAGGGGTTTATCACAACCAGTGTTTATACACAACCTGTGTTTATACACAACCTGTGTTTATACACAACCTGTGTTTATACACAACCTGTGTTTATACACAACCTGTGTTTATACACAACCAGTGTTTATACACAACCTGTGTTTATACACAAACCTGTGTTTTTTACACAACCAGTGTTTATACTCAACCCTGTTTATACACAACCAGTGTTTAAAACCAACCTGTGTTTTTACACAACCTGTGTTTATACACAACCAGTGTTTATTACTCAACCAGTGTTTATACACAACCTGTGTTTATACACAACCTGTGTTTATACACAACCTGTGTTTATACACAACCTGTGTTTATACACAACCTGTGTTTATACTCAACCAGTGTTTATACACTTTATACACAACCATGTTTATACACAACCTGTGTTTTTTACACCCGTTTTTTATACACAACCAGTGTTTATACACACCAGTTTTAACACAACCAGTGTTTATACACAACCAGTGTTTATACACAACCAGTGTTTATACAAACCAGTGTTTTATAAAAAACCCAGTGTTTTATACAAAACCCTGTGTTTTATACACAACCAGTTTTATACACAACCATGTTTAAAACACAACCAGTGTTTATACACAACCAGTGTTTATACACAACCTGTGTTTATACACAACCAGTGTTTATACACAACCAGTGTTTATACACAACCTGTGTTTATACACAGCCTGTGTTTATACACAGCCTGTGTTTATACACAGCCTGTGTTTAAACACAGCCTGTGTTTATACACAGCCTGTGTTTATATACAGTCTTCCTTTATATAAAAAAATTTGTGTTTGTGTACATACGGCAGACTTTTTTGTTTATTATTTTTTCAGATATTATTCTACTTCGTATATAATTCTATTTCAGATAATATTCTGTTTGACTACTCACTTAAGTCTTATGTCGTTAGAGAATCGTCTTCTTTCATTCCCCTCTGTCTTATTCCCCTCTCCCTTATTTTCCTCTCCTATATTCTTCTTTCCCTTATTCCCCTTTCCTTCATTCTCCTCTACCTCATTCCTCCACTAGTGGGTCGTCTTCTCTCATTCCCGTCTGCATCATTACCCCTCTCCCTTATTTCCCTCTCCCTCATTTCCTTCACCCTCATTTGAATCTCCCTCATTCCTCTACTGGTGATCGTCTCCGTCATATATCTCACCCTCATTCTCCTCTACTTCACTCCCATCTCCATCATTCCCCTCTACTTCACCCCCATCTTCTTCATTTCTATCTCCCTTAGTCCCATCATTATCTTCCTCCTTCCTTTCTTTCTCTCTCTCTCTCCCTCTCCCTCTCCTCTCTCCCCCCTCCGACATTCCATCACCCATCTCGAGGTAATTTGTTACGAGGTGGGAGGGTAAGCCAGCGGAAGGCATCTGTTCCATGACTAAGATCCACGTCACGGGGGATTTTCCCCTGACGAATAAAATATCCCCACCACCTCTCCCTCCCTTCCCCTTGTCCATCTCTCTCTCTCTCTCTCTCTCTCTCTTTCTTATACATGGTTTTACAAGGTTAGGTTAAAGTTCCTAACTTTATTTACAAGCTAAGAGCTAACTCTCTCTCTCTCTCTCTCTCTCTCTCTCTCTCTCTCTCTCTCTCTCTCTCTCTCTCTCTCTCTCTCTCTCTTCTCTCTCTCTCTCTTCTCTCTCCCACACACACACACACACACACACACGTAGTGGAGGCAGGAACCATACATAGTTTTAAGACGAGGTATGATACAGCTCATGGAACATGTGGAGAGAGAGAGAACCTAGTACCGATCAGTGAAGAGACGGGGGCCCGGAGCTATGACTCGACCCCTGCAACCATAAACAGATGAGTACATACACAAGTAAGAAGAGATAACCTGATTAATTCAATCAACATCGTGTCAGGTAAGTCGTAATTAGCTTATACATGTGACACATCTAAGTCGTATTGAGATTATTCTTCTTCCTCTTTCTTCTTCTTCTTCTTCTCCTTCTTCTTCTTCGTCTTCTTCTTCTTTTATGACTATTATTATTACTATTTTTATTTTTATTACTAGTATTATTATCCTTATTATTATTATTATTATAATTATTATTATTATTATAGTAGTAGTAGTAGTTATTGTTATATTCTCTATTTAATACTAAACCCTTATGGATCACACAGCGCCTGATGAATAAGATTCCATATGATATGACCCCATACAAGCATATTTTGTCCACAACACCCAGAGTGGTGACAATAGTCACCCAGAACACCCTGAGTGGTGACAACAGTCACCCAGAACACCCTGAGTGGTGACAACAGTCACCCAGAACACCCTGGTGGTGACAACAGTCACCCAGAACACCCTGAGTGTGAAACAGTCACCCAGAACACCCTGAGTGGTGACAACAGTCACCCAGAACTCCCTGAGTGGTGACAACAGTCACCCAGAACACCCTGAGTGATGACAACAGTCACCCAGAACACCCTGAGTGATGACAACAGTCCCAAAAACCCCTGAGTAATGACAACAGTCACCCAGAATACCCGAGTGATGACAACAGTCACCCAAAAACACCCTGAGTGATGGTGATGACAACAGTCACCCAGAATACCCTAGTGATGACAACAGTCACCCAGAACACCCTGAGTGATGGTGATGACAACAGTCACCCAGAATCCCCTGAGTGATGACAAACAGACCCCAGAACACCCATGAGTGATGACAACAGTCACCAGAACACCTGAGTGATGACAACAGTCACCCAGACCACCTGAGTGATGACAACAGTAAACCCAGAACACTCTGATTGATGACAACAGTCACCAGAACACCCTGAGTGATGACAACAGTCACCCAGAATACCCTGATGTTGACAACAGTCACCCAGAACACCATGAGTGATGACAACAGTCACCCAGAAACACCATGAGTGATGACAACAGTCACCCAGAAACACCATGAGTGATGACAACAGTCACCAGAAACACCCTGAGTGAGACATCAGTCACCCAGAACACCCTGAGTGGGGGACAACAGTCACCCAGACACCCTGAGTGGTGACAACAGTTACCCAGAACACCCTGAGTGGTAAACAACAGTCCCTAGGCACCATGAGTGAGGGACAACAGTCACCCAGAACACCATGATGATGACAACAGTCACCAGAACACCATGAGTGATGACAACGTCACCCAGAACACCATGATGATGACAACAGTAACCCAAAAACACCATGAGTGATGACAACAGTCACCCAAACATCCTGAGTGGTGACAACAGTCACCCAGAACACCCTGAGTGGTGACAACAGTCACCCAGAACACCATGAGTGATGACAACAGTCACCCAGAAAAACCCTGAGTGATGACAACAGTCACCCAGAACCCCAAATGAGTGATGACAACAGTCACCCAACACCATGAGTGATGACAACAGTCACCCAGAACACCATGAGTGATGACAACAGTCACCCAGAACACCATAAAGTGATGCCCAACAGTCACCCAGAACACCAAGAGTGATGAAACAGTCACCCAGAACCACCTGAGGATGACAACAGTCACCCAGAAAAACCCTGAGTGATGACAACAGTCACCCAAAAACACCCTGAGTGGTGACAACAGTCACCCAGAACACCATGAGTGATGACAACAGTCACCCAGAACACCCTGAGTGATAAACAACAGCCCACCCGAACCTAGTGATGAAAACAGTCCCCAGAACCCCTGATGATGACAACAGCACCCAGAACACCATGAGTGATGACAACAGTCACCCAAACACAGGGTGATGAAAAACATCCCCCAGAACACATGAGTGATGACAACGTCACCCAGAACACCATGGTGATGACAACGTCCCCTAGAGCACCTGATGATGACAACAGCCCCAGAACACCCTGATGATACAACAGTCACCCAAAACC
>NC_069450.1:18332669-18342669 GCF_026875155.1 Cherax quadricarinatus
ATTTTAAAATTTTTATTATATTAGTAGTAGTAGTAGTTATTGTTTATATTCTCTATTTAATACTAAACCCTTATGGATCACACAGCGCCTGATGAATAAGATTCCATATGATATGACCCCATACAAGCATATTTTGTCCACAACACCCAGAGTGGTGACAATAGTCACCCAGAACACCCTGAGTGGTGACAACAGTCACCCAGAACACCCTGAGTGGTGACAACAGTCACCCAGAACACCCTGGGTGGTGACAACAGTCACCCAGAACACCCTGAGTGATGACAACAGTCACCCAGAACACCCTGAGTGGTGACAACAGTCACCCAGAACTCCCTGAGTGGTGACAACAGTCACCCAGAACACCCTGAGTGATGACAACAGTCACCCAGAACACCCTGAGTGATGACAACAGTCACCCAGAACACCCTGAGTAATGACAACAGTCACCCAGAATACCCTGAGTGATGACAACAGTCACCCAGAACACCCTGAGTGATGGTGATGACAACAGTCACCCAGAATACCCTGAGTGATGACAACAGTCACCCAGAACACCCTGAGTGATGGTGATGACAACAGTCACCCAGAATACCCTGAGTGATGACAACAGTCACCCAGAACACCATGAGTGATGACAACAGTCACCCAGAACACCCTGAGTGATGACAACAGTCACCCAGAACACCCTGAGTGATGACAACAGTCACCCAGAACACTCTGAGTGATGACAACAGTCACCCAGAACACCCTGAGTGATGACAACAGTCACCCAGAATACCCTGAGTGATGACAACAGTCACCCAGAACACCATGAGTGATGACAACAGTCACCCAGAACACCATGAGTGATGACAACAGTCACCCAGAACACCATGAGTGATGACAACAGTCACCCAGAACACCCTGAGTGATGACATCAGTCACCCAGAACACCCTGAGTGGTGACAACAGTCACCCAGAACACCCTGAGTGGTGACAACAGTTACCCAGAACACCCTGAGTGGTGACAACAGTCACCTAGAGCACCATGAGTGATGACAACAGTCACCCAGAACACCATGAGTGATGACAACAGTCACCCAGAACACCATGAGTGATGACAAAAAGTCACCCAGAACACCATGAGTGATGACAACAGTCACCCAGAACACCATGAGTGATGACAACAGTCACCCAGAACATCCTGAGTGGTGACAACAGTCACCCAGAACACCCTGAGTGGTGACAACAGTCACCCAGAACACCATGAGTGATGACAACAGTCACCCAGAACACCTGAGTGATGACAACAGTCACCCAGAACACCATGAGTGATGACAACAGTCACCCAGAACACCATGAGTGATGACAACAGTCACCCAGAACACCATGAGTGATGACAACAGTCACCCAGAACACCATGAGTGATGACAACAGTCACCCAGAACACCAAGAGTGATGACAACAGTCACCCAGAACAAACCCCGAGTGATGACAACAGTCACCCAGAACACCCTGAGTGATGACAACAGTCACCCAGAACACCCTGAGTGGTGACAACAGTCACCCAGAACACCATGAGTGATGACAACAGTCACCCAGAACACCCTGAGTGATGACAACAGTCACCCAGAACACCATGAGTGATGACAACAGTCACCCAGAACACCATGAGTGATGACAACAGTCACCCAGAACACCCCTGAGTGATGACAACAGTCACCCAGAACACCATGAGTGATGACAACAGTCACCCAGAACACCATGAGTGATGACAACAGTCACCCAGAACACCATGAGTGATGACAACAGTCCCCCTAGAGCACCATGAGTGATGACAACAGTCACCCAGAACACCCTGAGTGATGACAACAGTCACCCAGAACACCATGAGTGATGACAACAGTCACCCAGAACACCATGAGTGATGACAACAGTCACCCAGAACACCATGAGTGATGACAACAGTCACCCAGAACACCATGAGTGATGACAACAGTCACCTAGAGCACCATGAGTGATGACAACAGTCACCCAGAACACCCTGAGTGATGACAACAGTCACCCAGAACACCATGAGTGATGACAACAGTCACCCAGAACACCATGAGTGATGACAACAGTCACCCAGAACACCATGAGTGATGACAACAGTCACCCAGAACACCATGAGTGATGACAACAGTCACCCAGAACACCCTGGAATGACGACAGGTCACAACACCCCGGGTTTGGGTGGCTGCTTTTCCATCTCCTTTGGTAACCGGAAGTTAGCTTCACTTACGAAATCGTAATAACACATAAGAACATAAGGAAAGGAGGAACACTGCAACAGGCCTACTGGCCCATACTAGGTAAGTTCTTCTCAAACCCAAACCCACTAATCAAAATATTTTAGCCCACCCCATTTTCAATGCTACTCAAGGAATAAGCTTTGATAACACGATTGCCAACAAACCACGGAACGGGTGGGGTTTGTACCCATGGTTTATCACAAACAGTTCTGTTTGCGACATGATAAAGTCTACTGTGTGGGCGAAACGTAGTCAATGAAGAATCGCATTATACTGCATTTCTGGCTATTTTTCCATCGTGTTGGTATTTTATGCCATTTATCCCCCAAATACAATTGTAGAGCCACAGTGCGACATTTCGGTCACCAGGGACGATTAGGTCCCTGGTGGGCGAAACGTCCCCGCAAAAAAATGCCATCAACCGGTTTGTGTCTTATTTTCACCAACATAGTCATTACAGCTTGGTTGATCACAGTGACTTGCTTACGTACCTTGTCACCTGCCGCAGCCTCTCCGAGAGAGGCTGCGGCAGGTGATAAACCCGCACTGCGCTAATCTGAGAAAACTTCCCCTCACTCCTTCAGTTGCAACTTTGCATAACTCCTGATAACGTACCGAGAAGTGTGAAAGTCCTTGAGCTAAATATTTCTTCCCTCCCGTGGCTTGCCTTGCCCGGTGGTCTGGTGGCTAAAGCTCCCGCTTCACACACGGAGGGCCCGGGTTCGATTCCCGGCGGGTGGAAATTCCGACACGTTTCCTTACACCTGTTGTCCTGTTCACCTAGCAGCAAATAGGTACCTGGGTGTTAGTCGACTGGTGTGGGTCGCATCCTGGGGGACAAGATTAAGGACCCCAATGGAAATAAGTTAGACAGTCCTCGATGACGCACTGACTTTCTTGGGTTATCCTGGGTGGCTAACCCTCCGGGGTTAAAAATCCGAACGAAATCTTATCTTATCTTATCTTATCTTAAGGATGCATTTACCGTGAATATACACTGTATATACTCTCAGGGGACGGATACATATCTACCCTTAAGAAACGGATATATTAAGGAAATTGTTCCACTTTTAAAGACTATACGACCGTGTCCGGATGAGAGAGGAGGCGACCCAGAGATAAAAGAGATGTGTGAAATATTCCATTGGCTGGGCAGAATTCAATTATACAAGCAGTATGCAAATGGTTAAAGAAAAAGTCTCGGGAAAGTTATTACCATAAACCTTCAATCTCTGATCTATTTGAAATTTAAATCTTGACTTAAATCTAGAGCGGAGCAAGACGCTAACTTGTCCCGGTCAGGGAGAACAGGAAGAGTGAGGGAGGAGAGGGTGAGGGAGGAGAGAGGGAGGGAAAGGGGAAGGGAAAGAAAGTGAAGGAAAGAGAGGTAGACAAGGAGAAAAGGGGTAGGAGGGAGGATGGAAGAGAAAATGAGAGTGGGTGTGAGGGAAAGATAATGAAGGAAAGGGAGGTAGACAGTGAGAAAAGATGAGCGATGGAGGAAGGAAGAGAGACAGGGAGAAAAGGAAAGACTAAGAAGGAAGAGGAGAAGGATGAAGAGAGGAACGGGGGGGGAATGAAGATAAAAGAGCGTAAAGAAGGGAGAGAATAGGCAACGAAGAGGGAAGTGATTAAAAAAAGGAAAGACGGGAAAAGATCATGGAACGTAAGAATAATTGATGATGAAACGGATGATAGATCAAGAGGATAAAAAAGAGATAAAAAGGGCGGAGAGATAAAGAGGGATAAGAAGAGAGCACGTTTCTTCTCCCAATGAGTAGAGGAAACCTTTCCAGGAGATACCCGTCAAAATAATCCAGGTGGGAGCGAAACGTCACTCAGCTACTGTATCATTTATTATCCATAACAAATCCTCCGCCTAGATATATCCCATCTACGACATATAAACTATATCCTACCCTCGACTAACCCATTACTTCCCACAGCGTCTGTGACAGATCAACAAGGTCCTTTACGCAGCCAGGAAATTCACTCGAAAGCAATCACCGCTCCAGACCCGGCCCACCACACCAGCTGTCTGGATCTTGCCATACCTACTCCTGATTGCCGTATACCTCCTACTGATTGCCGTATACCTCCTACTGATTGCTGTATACCTCCTCCTGATTGCTGTATACCTCCTCCTGATTGCCGTGTACCACCTACTGATTGCCGTATATCTCCTGATTATTGTATACCTCCTCCTGATTGCCGTATACCTCTTCCTGATTGCCGTATACCTCCTACTGATTGCCGTATACCTCCTACTGATTGCTGTATACCTCCTCCTGATTGCCGTGTACCACCTACTGATTGCCGTATATCTCCTGATTATTGTATACCTCCTCCTGATTGCTGTATACCTCTTCCTGATTGCTGAATACCTCCTCCTGATTGCCGTATCTCTTCTCTTGGTTGCTATATCCCTCCTCCTGATTGCTGCATCTTTCCTACTGATTGCTGTATACCTCCTCTTGGTTGCCGTATATCTCCTCCTGATTGTCGTATTCCTCCTCTTGATTGCCGTATACCTCCTCCTGATTGTCGTATTCCTCCTCCTGATTGCCGTATACCTCCTACTGATTGCCGTATACCTCCTACTGATTGCTGTATACCTCCTCCTGATTGCCGTGTACCACCTACTGATTGCCGTATACCTCCTCCCGATTATTGTATACCTCCTCCTGATTGCTGTATACCTCTTCCTGATTGCTGAATACCTCCTCCTGATTGCCGTATCTCTTTTCTTGGTTGCTATATCCCTCCTCCTGATTGCTGCATCTCTCCTACTGATTGCCGTATACCTCCTCTTGGTTGCCGTATACCTCCTCCTGATTGTCGTATTCCTCCTCCTGATTGCCGTATACCTCCTGCTGATTGTCGTATTCCTCCTCCTGATTGCCGTATACCTCCTCCTGATTGCCGTATCCCTCTTTCTGATTGGCGCATCCCTCTTCCTGATTGGCGCATCCCTTCAAGAGCAACATGAATACGATGATACTGTCATAGAGAACACCTGTGTTTTACAGATGAACATCTGTTCTTCAGCTAAACACCTGTTCTTTACTCATATTTACATTTGTGATAACAAAATTAAAAATACGTTCATAATTATAACCATAATTTTTTAAAATGGGGTGGACGGTAAGCCAGCAGAAGGCCTCGGTCAGATGACCAAAAGCTCCAGCTCCGGGTCACCATGTGACTAAGACCTGCGTCAGGAAGCTCTTGTCCTGCTTCCTCTCACACCTACCTAACCTACTGACAGGTACTACTCACATCCTGCCTCCCATCCCCTAGCCTATTCAGCTGCCTCCCTTCTTGAAGACCCCTGACTGTCTTCAAGAAGGCGCTGGACAGGCACCTAAAGGCAGTCCTTGATCAGCCGGGCTGTGGTTCTTACGACGGTTTACGCGCGACCAGCAGTAACAGCCTGGTTGATCAGACCCTGATCCCCCCCACGATACCTGGTCTCAGACCGGTCCCCGGGGGCGTTGACCCCCGAAACCCTCTCCAGGTATACTGCTACTACGACCCTCTCACAGCTTGCCACCTGACTCCAATACTCGCTTCTCAGTTGTCTCTGTACTGGCTTCTCAGTTGTCTCTGTATTGGCTTCTCAGTTGTCTCTGTACTGGCTTCTCAGTTGTCTCTGTACTGGCTTCTCAGTTGTCTCTGTACTGGCTTCTCAGTTGTCTCTGTACGAGGACTAACGAAGCCACTCGTGGCGGAACGCTTTCTTAATATGTCTTCATCAGCGCTGCTCAACCAACCCTCTGGTAGTTCAAAACATCTGAGAAAGATACTTTGATGTTATAACCTTGTGGGAATATATCATTAGCAACAAGAACCAGAAAAAGAGATTGTCGATTGGCTGCGAGAGACATGTACCTGTGTAGAGTAATAACTGAAGAGTTAATAACAGTAGAATTAATAACAGAGTTAATAACAGTAGAGTTAATGGTAGTAGTGTCGCCACATCGCGAGGTATTATACAAAGGATAATACCTGATGATTAAAACAGATAAACGAAAAGGTTAACAAACCGACGTAAATTGTTTATCTCAGTAATTAAACGAAGACACTAACCCACAATGACGCATATAAATCAAGATTTTCTTATTTTTTTCAGTCGACAGATGTGGACGTTGTCATAACAAAATCTTCTCCACTCGCATCTTTCGGCTTCTTTTATAACATTTCCTTTAGCTCTTTCATCCTTCCTTCTATTCGTCCTCCTGTCAATTTGCCCTTCCGTTGACAGTCGTCAGTCTGGAGTTGATGGGACGTGGTTGGGGGTAGGGGAGGTTTGGGAGGGCCAACTATGCTCTGATGGTCGTAGTTTCCGAAGTTGCAGAGGCGGACAATTCAATATATATTTCCACAGGCTGGGTGGAGAGCGTCCGCCCGGGTAGGCAGCCAAACCAAGTGAGATGGAGGGCAGAGGAGACCCACCGCTCCACGATATTGTCTCCACGGCTGCCTTTTGTCCCTGCCTTCCGCCGCGATTCTACACATTTTCTCTCTTTCTTGAGGGAGACAACGATGTCCTCTCTGTCTCACTTCTCTCCCTGGTGACTGCCAAGGAATCTAGCCAGGTATTTCAACTAAGGCTTATTAAAGCATCTCTCGTTTTGCATTGCGTTCTGGATGCTTGTGTGATTGTGTGATTGTATGACTGTGTGCTTCCCTGCCTGACTGCCCAATCTGCGTACCTGGCTGGTTGTGGGCCAGTCTACATATCTGCTTGCCCGTTGTCTCTCTGCAGGCCTGGCTGGCTGTGTACCAGTCTACATGACTGTTCTCTGTCTGTTCATAGTTTGATATTAAACAGGTGGGCTCTGTCTCTGTCTGTCTGTCTGTCTGTCTGTCTGTCTCTCTCTCTCTCTCTCTCTCTCTCTCTCTCTCTCTCTCTCTCTCTCTCTCTTTCACACACACACACATATACCTGGTTGGCTGTGGGCCAATCTGCATGACTGCTTGCTGTCTGTTCGTCTGTCTTCTCGTAGCTTGATATTAAACAGGTGGGCTATCTCTCTCTCTCTCTCTCTCTCTCTCTCTCTCTTATATATATATATATATATATATATATATATATATATATAATATATATATCTTTCTCTCTCTCCCTCACATACCTGTGCGTATTCTGTCGTCTAATCTTACAAGTATTTCTATTTATGTATGTTTAAGTCTCCCCTGTTTTCTTCCTTGTCGTCTTTATGGTAAACAAAAATACGATTATCTGTGTTTTTGTTACGTTATCAACGCAGCTCGTAATCAGTAGTAATCAACAGATTCATGTTCAACGGCTCAACAACAGGCTCAAAAGACAAATCTTATGAGTCAACAGCAGAGTCCAACGGTATGCTTCACAACAGAGGTCAACGCTGACTTATCCACCGACACGAGTCAGCGATCAATGATCCGGATTCAGAGGCTAACAGCATGCTCTGAAACAGAGGATTACAACGAGCATCAACAGACATTTACGGCCTCTGTTCAACAACAGAGGTCAGTGGTCTGTAGTTCCGCAACAGATGTCAGCTCGGCATGACCGAGCGAACAGATACCAACAAACGGAAGTAAAAGCCACGCTCAAAAGAGTTAGTTCTACATCACCTAGCCAACAGAGCTCAACAGAACAATAATAACAACAGTGATGAGTGGCGCAACACCTAACAACACATCAACAGCTCACAGCCAAACAACGGATATCAACAGCATGGTAGCCAACAACGGAACTCAACGGGGCAATACCCAGCAACAGAAATCAATCCCACAAATCCCAGCAAAGAAAATAACCGGTTCAGGACCCTACAACATAGAAAATAAAAACAGCAAGACCCTACCAACAGCGCAAACAAACGGCACAGACCCCTACAACAGAGATAAACAGCACAAGATCCCCCAACAGACATCAACGGCAACAGCAACATTTTTTTGTTTAATTTAGGAAAACCAGGTACATCAGCAGAGTGCTGCTACCCTATTTAACATAACAGTTTCACAAGAAAGCTGAGAGCGCGCTGAGCACTCGGAGACGCAGAAGAACCAGATTCACTCTATATAATCCAGGTTATTGGGAACAAACAATGCAGGCAGTTTGTTGAGTCAATCTTTTTTTTTTTTTTTGAGGGGAAGGGGGGTGGGGAAGGGAATGGATGGATCCTGTTCCGGAGCGTTTCAATATTGCTGGTCAAAAAGTCAATTAAGCTTCCATCCAATATTATTCACCCCCTTCGTCCAGTCCTCCCTTTACCCCCTCCCTCTGGTTGGATGAGTGAACGTCCGTTGTAACTCTCTCTTACTCTCTCTTACTCTCTCTCTCTCTCTCACTCTCTCTCTCTCTCTCTCTCTCTTTCTCTCTCTCAAAATATCAATTATTATGTCAGACAGAAAACAGTTTTTTGAGTATTTTAACAAAAATTTCGATTCCAGAGTCAACTTGGAAGGATTTTTTTTTTTTTGGTGGGGGCGAACTCTGCTTGCTGTTCACCAGAAACCCGCACTCATTATAGACTACTTTTCGGTCCGTCTTGGACCCTTGTCGACACTGAAACATCGTCATCAGGTTTCTCTCTCGAGTGTGGGGTCTTGATGAATTGTTCCAGCCAGGGTATTGTGACATTCTGTTCCTCTCTATTTGTTGGTACTAGGAAGGAAATAAATGGTACAAAATACCCACACAACGGAAAAATAAACACATAAGCAGGAGTGATGCATCAGATATCCGTATCCGCATTCGCATCCGCGGAACATCCGCAAAATAAGACATCCTCATTCACATCCACATCCGTGTATATCTAAATTTTCACATCTGGGTTTTATCAAGTCAGTTACGCAACTGAGACAATTAACCCGGTTAATAGTTCTCGTTCATGCTAAACGAGGTGTTATATATCCTCCCCCCATCCCTCCTTCCCAAGAATCAACACTTGCCGGACCAATTTTTTGGCTGATATTTCAAAATGGTACAGAGCGTCGGAACAGAAACGGCGACGAAGTCAATATTCTGTTTCGGCAAAAAGTGAACTTCCCAAGACTTACATAACCTTTCCAGTTTTTCTTGGAATGAAACTATAAGAAGTATGATTTCTTTTTTTTTTTTTTTGATGAATAAGATGAATACGACAAACTTTACATAAACGTTGTGGTAGTTTGTTCCTCTGGGTCTCCCCTCCTTTATCCTTTCCTTCTCTATCTTTCTTTATCCTTAGGCTTCCTGTTTCTCGTCACTATTTCCCACTTTCGTTCTACCCTTCCCTTCCCGTTCCCCTCGTTTCCCTAGTTCTCTTCATTGAATCTAATCAGCAAATCCTCTATATTGCCGCTTGCCACTCATTTTCTTCTGTCTCCCTTATTTTGTCTGGTTTATTCTCTTCTTCTCCCTAACTCCTTCTTCCCTCTCCTTTCATCATTCCCCTTTTTCATCTATAGCTTTCTCTCCCTGTATTACCAATTCTCTCTCTCTTCTTCTTCCTCATCTCTTCTTCTCTTAGTTACCTTTTTGTCCCGTGTTACTGAGATCCGTAGCTCCATAGTAGGACAGTCAGTTTATAACAGAAAGAACTAGGATTCAATTCCCAGGCGGGGCGAGATGACTGGGCTATACTCAGATAACCCGCACGTAGGAGAGAGAAACTGACGACACGACGTTTCGGTCCGATTTGGACCATTTACAAAGTCACATTAACACAAAAGAGTGAGGGAGCCAGTATACATAG
>NC_069450.1:18350169-18355169 GCF_026875155.1 Cherax quadricarinatus
GAGATAAACAGGCAAGAGATGCAGATTTTGGGGAAAGTTATTAGCGAAGCGTTCTAGGTTGTGTGCATTGCTCTCTCTCTCTCAGCGAATGGAAATTATAATGAAATCATACTCTGTTTCGTGTGTTTCATCCATATGTTATGACCTGCCATGAATGTTCTAGTGATATCCGGCTTTCCAAAATTACTTGGATATTAAGCCATCGAATAAGTTGTGTAGTGTTGAAGCGACTGTAAATATGGCAGTGTCTTGCATCCAGAGAGAGAGAGAGAGAGAGAGAGAGATAGAGAGAGAGAGAGAGAGAGAGAGAGAGAGAGAGAGAGAGAGAGATAGAGAGAAAGAGAGAGAGGGAGTCAGAGGCAGAGACAGAGAGAGACTGCCATCCCAGCCATCCAGTTCCTCTCCCACCTCTCCCACTAACCATTAAGCTATCCATACCAAACCATGTTCTTTCCATCTTCGGCCCAACAAACTATGCACCCTTCCATCCTTACCCCGCACGACCTATCACCCTTCTATCCCATCTCCATTGAATAGATTTTAATTATACTGATTACACTCAATGTGGTAGTTTCTCTGTCTCATGGCAGAAGATACATTCTTCTTTACTCGTTTCTCTCTCTCCATTCATCTATTCTTGCTTCTGTCTCACTCCAGTCATCTATCCATGAGATAATTACCTCGCTATTAGACACCATTCTTTCATCTCATCTTCTTCAACTCAGTCTCTCATCCACCTCATTCCTCCCACAGTATGTGATTCATACTGCCAACCTATCTCTTTCAACCCATTTAACCATCTTCTAGTCCCTTCCAGGCAACATGACCCATCACCCATCTTTCCCACCTCTCCCTTGCCCCTTTCCAGTCGCACCCAATCAATCTTCCTCTTCCTCTATTATCTCACTCATCCTCTCCCCCTCCTTCTTCTCTCTTTTTTCTCCCTAGACATCTCACCACCAATTTCCAAACAGGGTATCTAGAAGCAGCATCCAGAGGATGCTACTTCTGGATGCATCTTCTGGATGCTGTGATGAAAACATACAGATTGCTACTTACAAAGGAATAAGACCAATGTTTCGTATTACTGCTGCCAAACTGAGGGACTGACGCTCCCCTCTCGCTACAGAAGCTTCTTGGGGCCTAGGAGACACGAGGCTCATAACAGGGATAGCTCAAGGAGCCTAGAAGACACGAAGCTCATAACAGCGGTAGCTCAAGACGCCTAGGAAACACGAGGCTCATAACAGGGGTAGCTCAAGGAGCCTAGAAGACACGAAGCTCATAACAGCGGTAGCTCAAGGCGCCTAAGAGACACGAAACTCATAGCAGTGGTAGTTCAAGGAGCCTAGGAGATATGAGTCTCTTGGGAAGGACGGTCCTGCCACAAGTGTTTGCTCAAGAGATACTTATGCGTGCCTCTGTGTTATTGGACGTCTTCTCCCACACCAGAGGTCTCTGGGAGTTAAGAAATGCGTGGTAGAAAGGGAAGAAAAGACTAACATTTTGCTCTGGAAAGAGCGAAACGTCATCAATACTGAAGGTTTTCCTTTTCTGCCTGAAGTGGCTTCTACTATATTATTATACTAGTCACTAATAACATCCAACATGAGTAGTCCTTGTTGATGTTTTTGTGTGTACTGCTTTAGTGGCTTCCATCTCGCTGGGTACTGGATGATGCTGGTGTCCTGATATCTCTGGTGTTTGGATAACGAGGGATGAGGATGTTGTGTGGAGATGATGTCGGAAGCCTAACTGCTAGAGTTCCTGTGTGCTGTACACAAAATTGTGAGCACACACACACAAACACACACACACACACACACACACACACACACACACACACACACACACACACACACACACACACACACACACACACACACATTAGTGCTTTCAAGTCCCAACAGCCCATTTCTACTCTAACGTAACTCAAAACCGACCCATCCATAACCAACCCTTTTTTTCCCTTCAGCTACTATCACAGTGCTGACTTCCTCTCTTTACTCCTCAATTTCACAATCCTTTCTCGCCTACATCCACAATCCTGACCTCTTCTATTGTAAGAGTTGATCCCATAGCCACCCCTTCCAGTAACACCAACCGCTTTCTCCCTATACATCTCCTCCAATCCTGTAACTCGTAAACAAGAACCGTGAAACCAGGACACCAAAAACTGGAAGACAGTAAGAGAAAGGAAATATATATATATATATATATATATATATATATATATATATATATATATATATATATATATATATATATATATATATATATATATGTATATGTATGTATGTATATATAGTACACAAATAGCAGATGGAGTAACAAACACGAAAGACAAATGTAATGAGTGAGCAACAGAAACAACCCCGGGCATCACAGCACTCACAGACAAAATGCAAATTCATAACAGGTACAATTTTCCCAGATGGATATCAAATTATAAGGAAGGAGAGAGAGAGAAACAGAGGAGTAGCACCGTTTATTAGAAATCAGCAGAGTTACGACGAGATGAGATAAATAAACAAAGACGAATCCAGTGACATCGTAGTGGACACACTCATGGTTGGACCACCATAAAATGGCGATAACGGAGATGTACAACCCACCATTAAACAGCAGCAGACCAAGGCAGAAACAATAACAATATAGCGATGGTAAACGCTAACGGAAGAGGCTAGAAGAGCCTACCTGAGCAATACAAAGCTAATGCTCATGAAAGACCTCAACCACAAGGAATTAGACTGGGAGAATTTGCAGCCACACTGAGGACCGGATATATGGAAGACTAGTGGCGGTAGTGATGGAAAACTTCATGTCAAAATGTCAGGGATGCACTCAGAGAAAGAGAAGGGGATGAACCAACAAAATTGGACCTAGTATTCACCCTAAACTCACCTGACATAGGTGAAAAAAAATATGAAAAGTCACTAGGCGCTAGCGACAACACAATCCGGAAATTCATGTGAGATTAAACATGAAGAAAAACATAACATGTGAAAAAACAGAGAAACCATACTTCAAAAGAGGAGACTACACAGATGTGAGGCTATTCCTGAACACACTGCAGTGGGAAAGGAAACATGAAAGAAACAACGAATTGTACCGAGATTGCCGGTGGAAAGTGCTGGGAGGCAGAAAAGGAACTCATATCCAGGAGTAGAAGAAGTAATAGTGAGACAGAGTAAACTCATGGTTTACCTAGAGGCACAGAGAAGCAAAAACCTAAAAGTGCACAAGCATGGAAAAAATGCAAGAAAGGAACAGTAGAAAACGGGGAAGCGGAAATAAGAGACAGAAGCTAACACGCAGGAGTCAGAGGGGAGACTGAGTGATAATATGAGGATGACATAATGAAAGCCAGATTTGAAGCCTATCGTCTGAGGCATATTTACTGAGTAACATACAACTGATTACGCATCTGGCAAATCTAAATTTACCTTTCAATAATGTCTTCTAACAGTCATTTACGATACACTATGACATGTCAGTCCCAGTGGAGTATATAGCACCAGCATAGAACCCACACCTGATTAAGTCAAAAAGCGCGAAAGAACAAAGGTTAGCAACAAAATTAGCTCCAGAGTTAAGGGGTATAAGCTCTGATGATATAAGAAGAGAGAAGAACAAGGAAAGACTTGACAACGACGTGCGAAATACTGAGAGGAACTGATTGAATGGACAGAAACAGGCTATTTGAGAGGCAAGAAAGAGGCACACTAGGGCATAGCTGGAAGTTAAAAATACTGACGAGTCACAGGGATATTACGAAATATTTCTTCAGCCTCAGATTAATCAGGAAGTGAAATGACGTTGAGATCGGAGTGGTAGAGGCAAATTTGATACATAGCTTCATGAACAGGTATGATAATACAAATAGGTGAGTAGATACACAATGGTACATTCACACTGGCGCACGCACACACACACACACGTACACACACACACACACGTACACACACACACACACACGTACACACACACATATTGGTGCACACAGATGCAGATATTTCCTGAGGATTTACTGCAATAAATGACACACATTTAAATGTAAATGGCAGTATGCAAATTTTACTAGTAATAACAATACTAATAATAGCAACAGCGACACTTACATTCCGAACCCTAATGGTGTCTGTTCTTGATGATAACGTTTTGTTGACTGGCTCAGCCATGTTGGCTGGATCAGACATGTTGGCCGGATCAGTCATGTTGGCTGGGTCAGCCATGTTGGCTGGATCAGACATGTTGGCCGGATCAGTCATGTTGGCTGGGTCAGCCATGTTGGCTGGATCAGACATGTTGGCCAGATCAGTCATGTTGGCTGGGTCAGCCATGTTGGCTGGATCAGACATGTTGGTCGGATCAGTCATGTTGGCTGGGTCAGCCATGTTGGCTGGATCAGACATGTTGGCCGGATCAGTCATGTTGGCTGGGTCAGCCATGTTGGCTGAATCAGACATGTTGGCCGGATCAGTCATGTTGGCTGGGTCAGCCATGTTGGCTGGATCAGCCATGTTGGAGCCATGATGGCTGACCAAGCCTCATTACCTCCCATTTCCCAGCACTGCATGGCCCCCTACGGACTTAGCGCTTCCCCATCGACTATCACAATACCCTGTTCAGGATCTAATGCCGCTGGTGCCACATCATTACACACGACTATTGCGCGTCCTGTTTTTTTCTTGTCATAGACAGGATAGCATACTCAAACATGCTATCTCACAGGCAGTGGTATTATTCACGTATCATACAAGGGTAACACAATACGGAATAACACACTACTGCCCAACATATTACTGTGTGACCACCCGACAGCGAGCAGTTATAAGTAATAAGATAGTTAAGGATTCTCTATATTTTTCCCCACCGTATATACTTACCCGGTGGGAAAAAATAATGGTAGATTGGGCAAGATTTCTTTGTAGGAAGATCCTCCTCATACACTGCATTAAATATCTTTGAAGTGAAGAAAATTCCCCGAAATCTGACTT
>NC_069450.1:18357145-18374967 GCF_026875155.1 Cherax quadricarinatus
ACGGGTCGAACCCTTGGGGGTTTAAAAGGGATTCTTTGGGACAATAAAGCAGACTTAGGCGCCCTTATCAAACACAAACAATAAATATAAATCAGGAACGTGCACGGTAATCTGTCCAATATACAAAAACAGTTAGAAACAGAAATACAAATAGCTAGCGCTTCATTTAAGGAGGTTATTAATAGAATATTCAAGAGGTTGCTAGTAGAATTACAGTAAATCAACCATTCAAATCATTATGAAGCTCTGTGTAGTCTGCGGTAAATCAAACAAACGGGCTTCCACATGGATAAATTGTCATTTTTGTGGAAATTGGTGTCATGCCCCTTGTGCAGATATCCAAGAACTAGCTACAAGCAGTATTAAAACAGGGAAGTGTTTTTGGGTATGCCCAAATGAGATAAATCTGTGGACTAAAATCACAAGGGTATTAAAAGAGGACAACATCAAAGCTGCTTTCATAGACAACCTGGAAGCTTTCTACAACAGATGGGAACATAAAAAGTCTGGGCTGAATGGTACTGCCCTTGATACTGGCCATGTAGTCAGAAACGGTAAGGCTGGAGGTGATGTCCTGGTAGTCAGTAAATGTGGGGCTGATAGTGCTGTCCTGGGAGACAGTAATGGTGAAGCTGGAGGTGCTGTCCTGGGAGACAGTAATGGTGAAGCTGGAGATGCTGTCCTGGGAGACAGTAATGGTGAAGCTGGAGGTGCTGTCCTGGGAGACAGTAATGGTGAAGCTGGAGGTGCTGTCCTGGGAGACAGTAATGGTGAAGCTGGAGATGCTGTCCTGGGAGACAATAATGTTGAAGCTGGAGATTTTCTCCAGGTAGTCGGGAATTATACGCAGGAAGGAATACATATAAATGACCTCATAGGGGACAGGAGCCGTAGTGGGGAAACAAGTGTAGTCAAAGATAAGATAAAACCAATATTGCAAACTAGAAATACTGCAGGAAATAGCAAACAAGAGGACCCCACTAGCAATAGTGAGGATATATTGCCAAAAACAACTGGTGGGAGCTCCATTGTTGGTGCTAGGGAGGTTAGGAGTAAGACAGGGAAACATGCACCAACAGGGAATACAGTCACAGAAACCCAAGGCAAACGGAAACCAAGCCTGTGCACATACTATGCACTTGGTATCTGCAGGCATGGGAAATCTGGAAAAAACAGATGGGACGTGCAACTTATGACCACCCTAGAAAATGCCATGCCCATATGACAACAGGAAAATGCAAACTCCCTTCCTGTAAGCTTTTTCACCCTGAACTGTGTACCTCTTCAGTACAGGAAAGACTGTGCTATAACTTAAATTGCCAGGCATACCATCTAAAGGGGACAAAAAGATACAAAACATCCAGGCCATGGGAAAACCTGGGTAGCCACAGCCACTCAAGAGGGAGAGGTTTTTTAGTGCCAGGAAGGAAAAAAAACTGGCAGGAAATGGCGAAATCGTACACCAAATCCAGTCATTCCTGGAGTGGAACCACAGTCGATGGCCTCCACTCCAAACCAACAGATACAGATACTAATGTCGGAAAAAAAATCCCCCCCCCAGTACCAACAATACCACCAGTCGATAACATTCTTCTTTGCAAATATACAGGGTCTAAAGCCAGCAACAACAACCAAAATACCTTTCATCCGTGGACTGCTTGCAGAGGCAAAGGCAATGTTCGCGGCTTTCACTGAGACCCACATAAAGGATCACTTGAACAACGAAATATGGATCCAGGTTACAACCTATACAGATGTGACAGAGTGAACAGGCAAAAGGGGGGGGGGTTGGCCTGTACATTGCAGAGTCACTTGTTTGCACAGAACTGCTTAATGCCTCAAATGATGTAGTGGAAGTTTTAGCAGTAAAGGTCGAGAACCAAAACCTAGTCATTGTGGTAGTCTACAAGCCTCCGGATGCAACATCCCAGCAATTCCAGGAACAGCTGTTAAAAATTGACCACTGTCTGGAAAATCTTCCAGCTCCTGCACCCAACATCTTGCTCCTGGGGGATTTCAACTTAAGGCACCTAAAATGGAGGAATATAGCAAATAATATTGTTGCAGTAATAACACCAGGAGGCAGCTCTGATGAAAACTCACACTCACACGAGCTTTTAAATCTCTGCACAAAATTCAAGGACCATAACATTGTATCAATCGCATCTGCTAGAAAAATGACAGGGTGGATAATGAGAACCTTCAAAACTAGGGAGGCCAAGCCCATGATGACACTCTTCAGGTCACTTGTTCTATCTAGGCTGGAATATTGCTGCACACTAACAGCACCTTTCAAGGCAGGTGAAATTGCCGACATAGAAAATGTACAGAGAACTTTCACGGCGCGCATAACGGAGATAAAACACCTCAATTACTGGGAGCGCTTGAGGTTCCTAAACCTGTATTCCCTGGAACGCAGGAGGGAGAGATACATGATTATATGCACCTGGAAAATCCTAGAGGGACTAGTACCGAACTTGCACACGAAAATCACTCACTACGAAAGCAAAAGACTTGGCAGACGATGCACCATCCCCCCAATGAAAAGCAGGGGTGTCACTAGCACGTTAAGAGACCATACAATAAGTGTCAGGGGCCCGAGACTGTTCAACTGCCTCCCAGCACACATAAGGGGGATTACCAACAGACCCCTGGCAGTCTTCAAGCTGGCACTGGACAAGCACCTAAAGTCAGTTCCTGATCAGCCGGGCTGTGGCTCGTATGTTAGTTTGCGTGCAGCCAGCAGCAACAGCCTGGTTGATCAGGCGCTGATCCACCAGGAGGCCTGGTCACAGACCGGGCCGCGGGGGCGTTGACCCCTGAAACTCTCTCCAGGTATCCAGGTATAAACCAGCAAATAATGGAGCCTACTAGACTGGAGAATACACTAGACCTCATCTTCACTAACAATGATGATCTGATAAGAAATGTCACCATATCAAAAACAATATACTCAGATCACAACATAATTGAGGTTCAGACATGTATGCGTGGAGCCCCAGACCGACATAATGAGACTAGTCACGAGGGAGCATTCACCAAATTCAACTTCAATAACAAAAGCATAAAGTGGGACCAAGTAAACCAAGTCCTAACCGATATAAGCTGGGAAGATGTACTAAGCAACACAGACCCCAACTTATGCCTAGAACAGATTAACTTGGTGGCACTCGATGTATACACAAGGCTTATTCCTCTAAGAAAAAGGAGGAGTAGATGTAAAATAGAAAGAGACAGGCGCTCCCTTTACAGGCGACAGAAAAGAATAACAGAGCGGCTAAAAGAGGTCAATATATCTGAAATGCGTAGGGAGACACTGGTCAGAGAAATAGCAAGCATCGAACTTAAGCTAAAGGAATCCTTTAGGAGTCAGGAATCGCAGGAAGAACTAAAAGCCATAAATGAAATCGAAAGAAACCCAAAGTATTTCTTCTCCTATGCCAAATCAAAGTCGAGAACAACGTCCAGTATTGGGCCCCTACTTAAACAAGATGGGTCCTACACAGATGACAGCAAGGAAATGAGTGAGCTACTCAAGTCCCAATATGACTCAGTTTTTAGCAAGCCGCTAACCAGACTGAGAGTCGAAGATCAAAATGAATTTTTTATGAGAGAGCCACAAAATTTGATTAACACAAGCCTATCCGATGTTATCCTGACGCCAAACGACTTCGAACAGGCGATAAATGACATGCCCATGCACTCTGCCCCAGGGCCAGACTCATGGAACTCCGTGTTCATCAAGAACTGCAAGAAGCCCCTATCACGAGCCTTTTCCATCCTATGGAGAGGGAGCATGGACACGGGGGTCGTCCCACAGTTACTAAAAACAACAGACATAGCCCCACTCCACAAAGGGGGCAGTAAAGCAACAGCAAAGAACTACAGACCAATAGCACTAACATCCCATATCATAAAAATCTTTGAAAGGGTCCTAAGAAGCAAGATCACCACTCATCTAGAAACCCATCAGTTACACAACCCAGGGCAACATGGGTTTAGAACAGGTCGCTCCTGTCTGTCTCAACTATTGGATCACTACGACAAGGTCCTAAATGCACTAGAAGACAAAAAGAATGCAGATGTAATATATACAGACTTTGCAAAAGCCTTCGACAAGTGTGACCATGGCGTAATAGCGCACAAAATGCGTGCTAAAGGAATAACAGGAAAAGTCGGTCGATGGATCTATAATTTCCTCACTAACAGAACACAGAGAGTAGTCGTCAACAGAGTAAAGTCCGAGGCAGCTACGGTGAAAAGCTCTGTTCCACAAGGCACAGTACTTGCTCCCATCTTGTTCCTCATCCTCATATCCGACATAGACAAGGATGTCAGCCACAGCACCGTGTCTTCCTTTGCAGATGACACCCGAATCTGCATGACAGTGTCTTCCTTTGCAGACACTGCAAGGCTCCAGGCGGACATCAACCAAATCTTTCAGTGGGCTGCAGAAAACAATATGAAGTTCAACGATGAGAAATTTCAATTACTCAGTATGGTAAACACGAGGAAATTAAATCTTCATCAGAGTACAAAACAAATTCTGGCCACAAAATAGAGCGAAACACCAACGTCAAAGACCTGGGAGTGATCATGTCGGAGGATCTCACCTTCAAGGACCATAACATTGTATCAATCGCATCTGCTAGAAAAATGACAGGATGGATAATGAGGACCTTCAAAACTAGGGAGGCCAAGCCCATGATGACACTCTTCAGGTCACTTGTTCTATCTAGGCTGGAATATTGCTGCACACTAACAGCACCTTTCAAGGCAGGTGAAATTGCTGACCTAGAAAATGTACAGAGAACCTTCACGGCGCGCATAACGGAGATAAAACACCTCAATTACTGGGAGCGCTTGAGGTTCCTAAACCTGGATTCCCTGGAACGCAGGAGGGAGAGATACATGATTATATACACCTGAAAAATCCTAGAGGGACTAGTACCGAACTTGCACACGAAAATCACTCACTACGAAAGCAAAAGACTTGGCAGACGATGCACCATCCCCCCAATGAAAAGCAGGGGTGTCACTAGCACGTTAAGAGACCATACAATAAGTGTCAGGGGCCCGAGACTGTTCAACTGCCTCCCAGCATACATAAGGGGGATTACCAACAGACCCCTGGCAGTCTTCAAGCTGGCACTGGACAAGCACCTAAAGTCGGTTCCTGACCACCCGGGCTGTGGCTCGTACGTTGGTTTCCGTGCAGCCAGCAGCAACAGCCTGGTTAATCAGGCTCTGATCCACCAGGAGGCCTGGTCACAGACCGGGCCGCGGGGGCGTTGACCCCCGGAACTCTCTCCAGGTAAACTCCCCCAGCTATCATGGGGACAGCTTCTCCTCTATCTGGCGTGGCAGGGAATTCAGGTGGAATCCTGCCGCCTATGATGTATCCTACTGGGGATCTGCATAAACCAATTCCTTCCTTAAACGTCCGTCGTGTAGACAGGAAGTCATCTATATGATTGGCTCCCACCAGGATACCTACATTTCTGACTGTGTCAGTGGTAATTCCCTGGTCTGCCAGCTTCACGTCAAGGTCTTTCAATCACTTAGCTGCTGCAGCAAGACCTCTCGCTGTAATTGCTGTGGGTAGCGTCTCTACCACCAAGGCTGTAATGTGTCTGCGATGTCCACCTAATTTGACTGTGACATCCACCACATCATAAGATTTGGGTGGGACCTGACTTATAGTCCCTCCCAACATCATACTAACTTTCTTTGTGGCCTTCAACTTTAATTTAGCCACCAACTTCTTTGTTATCAAGGATACTGGTGCTCCTGGGTCAAAGAATAATCGGGTTGTTTCGGACCTGTGCCCATTCATAACCTTTGCCATGACTGTAGGTAGGGCAGCACCTCCGTGATTCTCACTCGGATTAGAGACTTCACTCCCACTAATCACGCTGGCTACCATTTCAGGCTCGGACTCACTTTCTATCTCTACCTGAGAGATATCCCTACTAGCCTGGGGTTCCCTTAAATTATTGGGACATAGTGCAGTATGGTGCTTACCTTTGCAACAGACTCGACACTCACTGAGCTGGGTGCCACAGTCTCTCGCAAAGTGTTCCCCACAACACTTGAAGCAGTCTCCCTTAGTCTCTGTTGCCTACTGCTCAGTGTTATATACTCCGAGCAACTCGTGCTAGCGTGTTCGGCTTCGCAGAACACGCATATACTGGCACGAGTGCCTCTGAGGTTATGCTTCGAGGTTCTTACCTTAGACACCTCTTTACCATAGTACACTCCGACGTTAGTCGTACGAGCTTTAGACTGATCTCTCGAGATCTTTGAGCAACTTTCTGGGTTTTTATGTGGTGATGGTGGTGACTCTTCTCTCACACCTATACTCAAATGAGAAACGAGATCTCCCAACCCCTCAACCCCCTCGTGAACCTATTCGTCTGATATTTTAAGTGTAACTCATGCACTGTAGTGCCAGCCAGTTTCCTCTGAATCACCTGACTGATGAACCATTCCGACTTACCCCAATCATGTAAATCTTTAAGACTATTCGTCAAACTCATAACTTCGATTCGGAACTTCTCTAGGCTCTGACGGTCATGGCGACAAGCCTCTAGATCCAACAACCGATAAAGTATAGCTACCTTTATCTCCTCAGTGTTGCCAAACGTGTCCTTTAATTGGTCTTTGGCATGTTGGTAATTGGTGTCGGTGGTTTGGTAATGCCGGACCAAGTCCAAGGCTTTACCCTTGAGCTGTGAACGTAAATATTGTAATTTGACGGCATCTGACAAATCGTCTCTGTCATCTATCTGGGCTTTAAACTGATCCAGAAAGCAATGTACTCTGTTATGGTTCCGTCAAACGTTGGTAAATTCAACTGGGGCAACCTGGGCAACATATTGACAGGTGTGTGGCTGTTTGGGGTACCTGCGGTGTTCAACACCACCCTTGGAATACTAGCCTTTAATGTACTTAACTTATCTTTGTACATATTCATCTCCTGATGACAATCTACATCATCCTTAGTGAATTCGTCCAGAGCCTGCTTAAAGACTACCCTGGGATTCATTATCCTCAATAGCCTGTAGCTCATATGCTGAGAATGCTTGTTCATAGGCTTCCCATTTTCCCCCAAACTCTTCAAGCAGTCTTGCAAATCATCGCAGTCTACGTTACTGCGTTGGCAAGTAGCCTTGCACCTGTTACGCATTCTGTTCAGATGCCCTTTGTATGCCGCTACTGATCGTTTTAATTTTGTTAACACTGAACCAGACTCTCCTGAACTCCCATCTGCCATTGTCGAAGTTTAATGAGGAGTGTGACACTAATTGTACTTTACCCAGTCCACCCCACAGCACGTCACGGTGTTAGGTAAGAATGAACGAGTCTCAAGGCTTCTCAACAAGCTTAACAATTCCCTTTGTTATATTGTCTCTACTCTGACTTAAAATGTACACTGTTAGCTCTCAAATCCCAATCAATATGTGTATCGATGTGAAAGCTTAACCTAGCACTTTCCTGTACAATGTCAGCAAATAATTACAGGACTTAACCTAGTCTCAGGTACAATTCACAAATCCCACATTAACATGAATCAAAGACAATGAAAATCACACAATAAAAAGTGCAGTATACAAATTAAAATCACTTGGTTAACACAAATTCAACAAATCAACTTGTGAAACAGTAAATGAATAATGTATGTAAACAGCTTGGCCTAACTGCCCAGTTTACTCTTTCTAGCGTGGATGGTTGGATAAGGTAAATCCTAACCTAACTAGTGTGCTATAACTTAAACCTGGCTTTATAACTCCCTATAAATAATAACTAGGTTAAATCTGTCCTAGCTACTATAACTGTTGTAAATATTGCACAAGCCTAGTCTAACTGTGGCTACCTTGCAAATCCACTGTAAGTAATCAACACACAAGTCTCCTACTCTGGATTACTTGTAATCGCTGTAAATAATTAAATTAAAATATAAAAAAAAAAATTAAATTCACAAACTTCTCTAGCCTATCTGGCCTGCCTGTAAATTACTGCAAATAACAACTTCTGTGTATAGTCAGCTTGGCCTAGCTCTGTGTAACTCTGGGCCTAGGTGTGCTAACTTAACCTAACTCTGTTAAACTGGTTCCTAACTGTGGCCTAGCTATGATAGCTTAACCTAGCTATTCCACATCACGGTTTTCGAAGGACCACTTTTGTGAAAATTTGTGTGGACTGCCTCCAAGTGAGTCGCCTACCCTGGCAAACTCTGTTGACACCGAGCTCTGAGGTGGGTACCTCAGCCTCACAAGTGGCTTATAGGACAGATTTTCACAAATGATTGATGTAAGAAACTCGCCTGCATGCACGTATAAAGGACTAACTTACTTGGTGTTGCAGCATATATCCTGATCTTCAACTTCCCTAAGCTTAGCCTTAGCCCCTTTGGACTTCCCCTCAGAAACCACGTGCAACCAGGAGCCTTAATTCTGGGCATGCTCTGCCAGCTTCAACACAGGCCCACAGATCAAACTCACTCACAATTCTCCCCAGACACTGGCCAGAAATCTACGAGATAAAGTGGAGGTCTTGTCTTACTGTATGGGCCTGACGGAGGAGGTCATCTACGGTACATTGAGGTACCTCTACCAGATTTCCCTAGGTCTCAAATGTGAAGACACGTGGGGGGCGCCGTCTGCTGATCACGGCACGTCTTGTCCAGTTGGTGTCTGTCTTAAGAAGAACGAGCTGGTCTCTCTTCCAGACCCTCGTCTCTTCATTCAAACTAGGGCTGCCAGTTCTCTCTAGCTAACTTATCCTAGTGTTTGCCTACATTATCGGCCTATTACTACCTATGTTAAGGACTTAGGTCTACATTATTATCTACAGTTGCCTCAATGATCCTAATATTAGTGTACTACCAGTAAAACTACCTACTCCTTCCCTGAAGGGTAAATCTATAAATTAAATAAGCTTACCAACAATCCACGCCAACTAGAGAATGCTTTGTTTTGGGTGGGGTATAAGGGCCACCCAGCTCAGCCATTCCATTACGGCCATGCCGGATCTGTCCTGTGGAACTTTAGGGACCAAATAAATTTCCACATATACGTTTGGGGCGCTACGCGAGAGAACGTATATATATGTTTGGACCATTTAAGGGCATCAAGAAATGGTTGAAAGAGACTAGAGGCATGAGGCCAAAGAGCAAAGATGTCATCTACATACACAACTTTCCTTGTATGAGTGAATATCAAAATGGTATATAATACCGACAGGGTGGTAGGTAAGACACAGGCTTCATCAGTACAATACAAAGTGGGTCAACAGGCCTGCTGCAGTGTTCCTCCTTTCTTATGTTCTTATGTTGTATAAGTGTCTCAATCTTCAATGGGAATCTAATTCCTTGCTTCCTTTCCTTGATGTAAATATTCACCTCTCAGATACAGGTTTTGGTTTTTCTGTGTAGCACAAGCCTATGTACAGTGGCATATACATTCACTACTGTGATAAATGGTTTGAAAACTGACAAGTTGGTGTTCTGTTGCATTGTTCTACCCTCAAGTGTCCAGGATTTGTAGCTGTATTTAGTACCATGGAATTTTGTGGCAAGTGGATAACTATGGATCGTTCAGAGATGAATAGTAAGGAAAAAAACCTGTATATTAGCTTGGAGAGAGGAAAAAGTCACCATAAACAAAATTTGTCACCATAGCGGATGAGCAAAAGTCCAGCAAAATGGTCTCCCACCAGACGTCATTTTCGTTAAAATTCCTCGTACTGGAAGGCCAAGGAAGACTTCTAAAATGCACAGATAACATTCTATGCAGAGAATAGCCCAAAGAAATGCAACCTGAACTCCTTGATTTGTTGCATCCATCACCACCTGCCAATCTGTCATGCTGCAAGGAAACCCTGCCCACCAGGGGCGTATATTCTGGGTGTCCTAGGTGAGTGCCTGCACCCACAAGAGATAGTATACACGAGCCAGTGTTTCAGACGTATATAGGCTTACTCAGCCCTGTAACAACTTCAGACAGTATTACCAAGGCTGGCTTCTCCTCAGGAAAATTAATGAATAGAAAAAGAAATAATAATTCACAAAGATAAACACTTTATTATTTATTAAAGCAAACATAAAACAATAAAACATGAAAGGTATATCCTATTTGAAAGAAAAATGAAAAATGAAATGAATAAAATAACATTTGAACTCAACGCTAATATATATAGGGGTGTCTGGTGTTGGTGACACTAAGTGTTGTTGAAATCATAGCAGTTGCTGATGATGGGGGGGGGGTCGCAGGTGTTGGTTACAACCCACCGGTTCGTTCTTCACAGTATAGCCTTGAGTATTCTATCCCGATGACAGGAAAGCAGGTTCTTTACCGCTGCAATGATGAGGGGTTACGTCCTGCAATTTCATACAGGTGCACAGGTAATTAAATCCCAAAAGGGGAAGTCTCAGGACATTAGTCCATCTCCATCAATTCTACTCATTGATTGGCAGGTGGCCCTCTCTGTCATCCAAGCTGGAAAGATAGACAGGTTACCCACTGCTTAAGAAATCACTCTCCATGATAAGTACAATACCTAAAAGATGTGATTGTTACAACAGTCAACTTAGAGCAAGACTGAAAGGACTAAGTTTATTATTGGTCAAAAGTGAAGCTTTCAACCAATAAATCCACTAGAATACAAGGCAGGCATGTACTTACAGTAGTGCTGGGAGCTGTGAGTCTAGTGATTACTGTTTGGACTGGAGCCCCACACGTCACCTTTCGGGGGGGGGGGGGAAGAAGGAGGGGAAGGGATAGTGGGAGCTAGACTGACCCTATTTTAACAAGCAGCCGGCAATCAAACTATCACTTTCGGGGTGGGGGAAAAAAGGCGGGAATAGCGAGAGCTAGACTTGCCTGTGATACTCCAATACTGAAACTATGTATAGTGCCAAAACAAAAGCATTCACATTGCTAAACTCACAACTAGTATTTAGTCACTTAGCCATAATACCAACTTTTCTCATAATTCTGTAACATTTTAAACCTAAGATTTAATATAAGTCTGCCCGAAATGCCTAGCCATGCTAGGCGTTCTAGTGGTACGCTCTGTAATTATTATTTTACTACATGTAAACCACACAATAACCAAATTCTGTAAACTCGGCATTGTAATAGTTATAGAGAATAAAGTTTGAATTGAATTGAATTGAATTGAACCTTAACAAGTAGCCGGCAAGCAAACTATCACTTTCGGGGAGGGGGAAAAAAGGCAGGAATAGCGGGAGCTTGACTTACCCTACCTTAACAAGTAGCCGGCACTGAAACTATTGTTACTATATACTCCCTCGCTGCTCCTATCTATTGAACTTTTCCCTCACATCTAGTGGCTTCAGATCAAGCAGGAGAAAGCTGGTAGGCCCACATGTGAGAGAATGGGTCTGTGTGGTCAGTGTGCACTGTATAAAAAAGATCCTGCAGCAAGTAGTGCATAATGAGAAAAAAAAAAAAACTCCAGCCTTGTTTTTGGATTAAAATACTACCGACTTTGAGGTGTATTTTTGTATAGTATTTATGGTTGTATTCTCGTTTTCTTGGTCTCATTTGATAGAATGGGAAACATATTACAGAAATAGAGATGATTTCGATTAGTTTCACGATGAAAACGACCTTGAAATTAATCTCAAAGTAGCGGAAATGTTCGATTTTTACTAATGTTCAAGAGTAAGCAAATCACATCACACGTCCAATACACGTCAACTGGGGAGTCTGATATTCTTTCACTAGCGCACTGATATTATTTATGTACATCTTCTATTTTTTGTGTGAATAAAAAATCAAAATAGAAAGCAAGAGTAATATAAGAGGGGCCTAGAGATGTAACTAATAAACAGAGGATATGTTATTTTAGTGCCAAGAATGTCTGCAGTATTTATTCTGGACCCTATTTTGAAACTGGCATCTTTTTTAAATTTGCATGAAACTGGCCAAATTGCGAAATTCTGACCACTTTATTGTGTAGTTGAAATCAGTAAATGGGAGGTTTCTTGTACTCAATTGATAGAAAAAATGGAGTTCTAAAGAAATAGCTACGAGTTTCGTTGACTGGAACAATGGAATTGGCCGAAAATTGGGCTCAAAGTCAGTGAAATCGCTGATGCGTATACATCGCCGAGATCACTAACTTCGCGGGAGCGTAATTCCGCACGTTTTCGATCAAATTTCGTACTTTTGGTGTCATTAGCATTGGGAAAAAATTCTATCATTTCATAAAATTTTTTTTTTTTTTTTCCAAAAATTTTGCGACGTAGAGTGAGTTTCAGAAATGGGCTTGTGACAGTCAAAGGATTAAGTTCACTCGTTAATATAATCATGGATCATAATGGGAAACTAATTTTTCTGTCCTATTATAATATACAGTCTCTCCTCACTTAACCGAGTTCTGTTCCTAAGACCACATTAGTAAACAAACTTGTCGCTAAGTGAGGAGCATACTATAATGGTGGTTGGTTTGTGTCATCCATATTTGATATTATTTTAATGTCACCTTTGCACCATTTATAATACTTCTGATATATTTTTAAATGTTTATACAGTAGTGTACTGTATATTGTAATAAACAGAATAGAGAAAATCAGCTCTAATATACATTATTTAGGTATGCATTCTGGTCAGAGAGCCCTTCGTAAGTCCAAGTCGTCAGCAAATGAGTACGTTGCTAAGTGAGCAGAGGCTGTAGTGTGGCACACCCCACAGCTAACTGTATCATGATATGGCACTGGGCGGATGGAGCGATATTGGAAGAGTGACAGAAATAAGGGCCGAAGAATGAGCAACATTCTGCTAGCACACATCCTGTTTGTTTTCATGGCGAGAAGTTGTATGTATAAATTTGTTGAAAATTTTATTTTGTTTATAATTATACTATTCTTGCAGTATCGTGATATAATCTGGCTGTAATTTGTTTTTAAATCTAATGATACACACACAGAAACAAAGATTAAGTCAGGTTGAAGTCTGGGGCTGACATAGCAATATTAGCCGATGGGAAGTTGATGGGAACAGTTTAGCCTGGAAAGTTGTGTTGATGTGCTTGCTCAGTTTCTTGATTTCCTTGTGTTATTGTGCATTTTATATGCCAGAATTTATTACTGTTAATCTTAAATACAGTAATAACTAAGTAAAATTATCTGGTGCTTTTATTTTTAAATTTATGCATATGATAAAGTTCATCTTATTTTGCAATTTATACAGTATTACAGATTCTGTTTAATTATGCATAACAATTCACATTTGCAATATGCAGTCCTTACTATGTATAGAAATAATCTAAATTTGTATGTTTATTTTTGAGTAATACAGTAGAACCCCCGTATCCAATGATTCAATATCTGCAGTTTCAGTTATCCATGGTTTACTGTGGCCCAAAAATACCTCTTAATTTTGTATAATATGGCCCCAAAGTGCAAAAGTAGAGAGGCTGGCAATTCTTCAAAGGCTAAGAGAAGCCATGAAGTGCTTCCTATTAGTGAAAAAGTGATAGTTCTGCCTGAAATGCCCCGGCATGATAGTGGCTTTCTTTGTACTTCAATCAAAATTGTAATTACACATTGTAACCTTTGGAAAGAAATAAAATCTTTATTCTTTTATTACTCATTGTGCATAATTTATCAATTAAACTTTATAATAGGTATGCAGAGGACTTACATATAGGGTTTGCTACTATCCACAGTTTCGGTATCCATGACAGGTCTTTGGAATGTATCCCCCACAGATACGGGGGTCCTAGTGGCCTGGTGGCTAAAGCTCCCGCTTCACACACGGAGAGCCCGGGTTCGATTCCCGTCAGGTGGAAACATTTTGACATGTTTCCTTACACCTGTTGTCCTGTTCACCTAGCAGCAAATAGGTACCTGGGTGTTAGCCGACTGGTGTGGTTGCATCCTGGGGGACAAGATTGAGGACCCCAGTGGAAATAAGTTAGACAGTTCTCCATGACGCACTGACTTTCTTGGGTTATCCTGGGTGGCTAACCCTCTGGGGTTAAAAATCCGAACGAAATCTTATCTTACTATACTCGTGCCAGAATAGGTTCAACACGATAGTACAGTGCACACCCTGTGACAGTAACCACCATAGACCACTACTACTTGCACCCCATATGCAGAAGGAACACCTACAGTTTGACAGAAAATATCGAGGCTTTATAGTCACCAGGGAATAGTCCAGACCTCAATCCTATTGAGAATGTCTGGATTATCATGAAAAAGATGGAATCTTGCCAGTTTTCATCCATGTCGTGCCTGCAGCAGGATATTGAAGGCATTTGGGTCAACTAGTTATGCATTGATTACTTCAGGAACCTGAGTGAAAGTACGTCCATGCTGCTTTAAATGGTCATCAAGGCCAAGGGGAAGATCATAAATTTTTAATGTAAGTACCAAGTACAGTATTAGTTTTTCTCCTATAATGTTTATATTGTTGCTTTTTTTTTTAAATTGTAATAAAGGGGAGGTCCGATTTAGTTTTGTGGGCACTATTACCTTTATGTGCCATTTATGCAGATGTTACCATGCTTGTTTAATACTAAGCTACCTTTACAAAATTGCTTCAGGATCTGTGTTGGCAACAGTCTTGTGATAATCAACAATTGAAATGCCACATTTTTTTGTTAGTCATTTATATTATTCCTTGTTAATTTTGGTACCAGAGGAGAGAGAGAGATTTTGGGAGATGTTAAGTGAATGTATAGGAGCCTTTGAACCAAGTGAGAGAGTAATTGTGGTAGAGGACCTGAATGCTAAAGTAGGAGAAACTTTTAGAGAGGGTGTGGTAGGTAAGTTTGGGGTGCCAGGTGTAAATGATAATGGGAGCCCTTTGATTGAACTTTGTATAGAAAGGGGTTTAGTTATAGGTAATACATATTTTAAGAAAAAGAGGATAAATAAGTATACAAGATATGATGTAGGGCGAAATGACAGTAGTTTGTTGGATTATGTATTGGTAGATAAAAGACTGTTGAGTAGACTTCAGGATGTACATGTTTATAGAGGGGCCACAGATATATCAGATCACTTTCCAGTTGTAGCTACACTGAGAGTAAAAGGTAGATGGGATACAAGGAGAATAGAAGCATCAGGGAAGAAAGAGGTGAAGGTTTATAAACTAAAAGAGGAGGCAGTTAGGGTAAGATATAAACAGCTATTGGAGGATAGATTGGCTAATGAGAGCATAGGCAATGGGGTCGAAGAGGTATGGGGTAGGTTTAAAAATGTAGTGTTAGAGTGTTCAGCAGAAGTTTGTGGTTACAGGAAAGTGGGTGCTGGAGGGAAGAGGAGCGATTGGTGGAATGATGTGAAGAGAGTAGTAAGGGAGAAAAAGTTAGCATATGAGAAGTTTTTACAAAGTAGAAGTGATGCAAGGAGGGAAGAGTATATGGAGAAAAAGAGAGAGGTTAAGAGAGTGGTGAAGCAATGTAAAAAGAGAGCAAATGAGAGAGTGGGTGAGATGTTATCAACAAATTTTGTTGAAAATAAGAAAAAGTTTTGGAGTGAGATTAACAAGTTAAGAAAACCTAGAGAACAAATGGATTTGTCAGTAAAAAATAGGAGAGGAGAGTTATTAAATGGAGAGTTAGAGGTATTGGGAAGATGGAGGGAATATTTTGAGGAATTGTTAAATGTTGATGAAGATAGGGAAGCTGTGATTTCGTGTATAGGGCAAGGAGGAACAACATCTTGTAGGAGTGAGGAAGAGCCAGTTGTGAGTGTGGGGGAAGTTCGTGAGGCAGTAGGTAAAATGAAAGGGGGTAAGGCAGCTGGGATTGATGGGATAAAGATAGAAATGTTAAAAGCAGGTGGGGATATAGTTTTGGAGTGGTTGGTGCAATTATTTAATAAATGTATGGAAGAGGGTAAGGTACCTAGGGATTGGCAGAGAGCATGCATAGTTCCTTTGTATAAAGGCAAAGGGGATAAAAGAGAGTGCAAAAATTATAGGGGGATAAGTCTGTTGAGTATACCTGGCAAAGTGTATGGTAGAGTTATTATTGAAAGAATTAAGAGTAAGACGGAGAATAGGATAGCAGATGAACAATTAGGCTTTAGGAAAGGTAGGGGGTGTGTGGACCAGGTGTTTACAGTGAAACATAAGTGAACAGTATTTAGATAAGGCTAAAGAGGTCTTTGTGGCATTTATGGATTTGGAAAAGGCGTATGACAGGGTGGATAGGGGGGCAATGTGGCAGATGTTGCAGGTGTATGGTGTAGGAGGTAGGTTACTGAAAGCAGTGAAGAGTTTTTACGAGGATAGTGAGGCTCAAGTTAAAGTATGTAGGAAAGAGGGAAATTATTTCCCAGTAAAAGTAGGCCTTAGACAAGGATGTGTGATGTCACCGTGGTTGTTTAATATATTTATAGATGGGGTTGTAAGAGAAGTAAATGCGAGGGTCTTGGCAAGAGGCGTGGAGTTAAAAGATAAAGAATCACACATAAAGTGGGAGTTGTCTCAGTTGCTCTTTGCTGATGACACTGTGCTCTTGGGAGATTCTGAAGAGAAGTTGCAGAGATTGGTGGATGAATTTGGTAGGGTGTGCAAAAGAAGAAAATTGAAAGTGAATACAAGAAAGAGTAAGGTTATGAGGATAAGAAAAAGATTAGGTGATGAAAGATTGGATATCAGATTGGAGGGAGAGAGTATGGAGGAGGTGAATGTATTCAGATATTTGGGAGTGGACATGTCAGCGGATGGGTCTATGAAAGATGAGGTGAATCATAGAATTGATGAGGGGAAAAGGGTGAGTGGTGCACTTAGGAGTCTGTGGAGACAAAGAACTTTGTCCTTGGAGGCAAAGAGGGGAATGTATGAGAGTATAGTTTTACCAACGCTCTTATATGGGTGTGAAGCATGGGTGATGAATGTTGCAGCGAGGAGAAGGCTGGAGGCAGTGGAGATGTCATGTCTGAGAGAAATGTGTGGTGTGAATATAATGCAGAGAATTCGTAGTTTGGAAGTTAGGAGGAGGTGCGGGATTACCAAAACTGTTGTCCAGAGGGCTGAGGAAGAGTTGTTGAGGTGGTTCGGACATGTGGAGAGAATGGAGCAAAACAGAATAACTTCAAGAGTGTATCAGTCTGTAGTGGAAGGAAGGCGGGGTAGGGGTCAGCCTAGGAAAGGTTGGAGGGAGGGGGTAAAGGAGGTTTTGTGTGCGAGGGGCTTGGACTTCCAGCAGGCATGCGTGAGCGTGTTTGATAGGAGTGAATGGAGACAAATGGTTTTTAATACTTGACGTGCTGTTGGAGTGTGAGCAAATTAACATTTATGAAGGGGTTCAGGGAAACCGGCAGGCCGGACTTGAGTCCTGGAGATGGGAAGTACAGTGCCTGCACTCTGAAGGAGGGGTGTTATGTTGCAGTTTAAAAACTGTAGTGTAAAGCACCCTTCTGGCAAGACAGTGATGGAGTAAATGATGGTGAAAGTTTTTCTTTTTCGGGCCACCCTGCCTTGGTGGGAATCGGCCAGTGTGATTAAAAAAAAAAAAAAAAAAAAATTTTTTTTTTATTCCTGTGGAGGTACATCTTGTTGGACAAACTGAGATATTTAATTAGAATTACTGTTGAATGGAAGGTGTATCTGCTCCAGCTGTTATTGGCTTTCTAATGTGAGCAGTTGTTGGGTGATCCTCATTGAATTTTTAACTTTCCATGTACAGTGGACCCCCGCATAACGATTACCTCCGAATGCGACCAATTATGTAAGTGTATTTATGTAAGTGCATTTGTACGTGTATGTTTGGGGGTCTGAAATGGACTAATCTACTTCACAATATTTCTTATGGGAAAAAATTCGGTCAGTACT
>NC_069450.1:18375467-18387967 GCF_026875155.1 Cherax quadricarinatus
TCAAGCATTTTGTGGTCTGGCAAAAACCACCTCAGACCATAAGTAAATAGAGGCAAATCCCTGAGTTCCAAATCGGGGAAAGGGAGGGGGAGAGGCGAGGTGGAGTGAAGGTGTAGCCTCCTACAGCCACTTCAAATCAACATGTTTGTGTTTCACTAGGTATATCACTAGTCACAGTTCACACATAAGAGTTCCAGCAGCAATTCAGCTGCGCTCCAACGATATTTGTTGCATGATGAGTTATCAGTCGGGTGAGATAAGCAGTTCTGATATAGAAGGCCTAGGACTTCACTCAACACACACGTCTTCTCCCCTCAACCACTCAGGCCTAACTGATATTTTACATAAATTAACTTCCTCAACATGTCCTCACATCTCTTTACATCCGTGCTGGTCAACCAACGTACCAAGTCCCGTCTTATCCAGGTCAAACCCGTGCCAGTCATTCTACCCTCTCTCAAGTAGCTATGCTTGACATACATGCCTAACATTCTATTATGCAGATTCATTAGCCCCAGGCCACCCCGGCCAACCGGAGGCGGACACCACATCCCTCATTAACCAATCACAACCTGAACCCCAAATATATCTATATACACGCGTTACATTTTGCTTTTCATCATATGGATGTAACGGATAAATAGATGCCACATGCCAAAAAACTTACTGACAAAATCACATTCACCACAATTGCGCGTGATGTATAGACAAGCCACCCTTCCCTCAAACCTGTTTAACGACCTAAACCCTCTTACGCCTCACTTGAATTCACCTTCCCTCGCATTCTGTATGTTATCCCTATGCACAATCCCACACCCCTTAATTTGATTTACTAAAGGCCAGCCTTCCCTCTGGCCTAATACCACACCCGCACCAATCCCCCCCCCCCATAAGCATTGATTTTCCTTATTAACCGTCATTCCGGTTGCTTTCCCGAAACATTCCACCAATTCGCTCACTTTTCCTAAAACCTTGGCCCCACGAAAAAAACCGTAGTGTCATCCACGTAACCTATAATTCCTGATTGTCCCCCCACCCAACCTTGCTTGTCATCCTGTCGTACAATCCCCTCACGGCTTTTAAAAAACGGGTCTGAATCAAGCAAAAAGAATTTGTGATATAGGACCCCCTGCCGCAATCCCCTATGCATCCTAACAACTTTTCCCCAACCTACCGTTTACCTGTACCCTAAACGTAGCCTGCTGTACAAAACCTGTGCCCAACTAACATTTCCTTTCCGAAACCTTGCCACTGCATAAACTTCCATAATGCATCTCTCCCCCACGCAATTGTATGCAGCGTGCCAATCTAAAGCTAATATTCCACCCTTATTCCCCCTCCCGTTTCCTCAATGAACCTGCAATAATTCCTTGTCCCCCCCACATAGATCGTCCTGGCACACCATATTGTCCCTCGTCAGAACTCTCTCCAAAACCCGTTTTATCCTATTTCCTAACAATTTCGCAAATATTTTATAGTCGCCACACCATTAATGAAATTGCCCTATAATTAGAAATAAAATTTCCCCAGATTTTTTTTCGGGACTAGAACAACCCCCCTGGTTCTTTGTTGCTGTCCCATAATGCCACTATTTTTTCATGGCATTAAAAAATTATCACCAAAAAATCGCAAATACAATCCCAAATTGTCCTTGTAAAAATCACAAGGGATTCCGTCAATCCCCGGCGATTTCCCTCACTCATACCCTCCACACCCAACCCTAATCTCTTCTTCACTTATAGATCCATTCAAGCCAACCTGTCCATGTACTCAAAGATTACATTGTACATATTCACCCATTTCTCCCAGTGCCCCCTTAAAAAATCCCAGCATTTTTGTTTTGCAATTCATACCATGCATCTACAAAGGTATTCATAGCCTCCGTTGACCAAAGGACCTGCCCCCTACTAAGTCTCCCAATGACTCCTGAGCCTCTAATCCCTTTAAATTTTCTGTCGCCCTTACGGCGTCTGCCCTGCTCTCGCAAGACAAACGCCGAAGGATGGTCACCCCATAAAACCTCATCAATTCCACTTGCTATCCACCCGCATCAAAATACGATTGTGAAAGTCTCTAATAAGCGTTTAAATTTTCAATTTAAACCCACCGGATACACTCCCCCACCCTTTGGGTATAACATGCTTGCAGTTGATTTTAAAGATAGTTCAAGAGCCCATACTGCATTCTCTTGTCTTCTTTTCCTTGCTGCTGAAAAAATTCCTCACCTTCACCTTACCGACAGTATCCCACCATTCGACTTTTACAATTCCCTCCTGCCATTCAGCCACCATCCTCTCCAAGCACTCACAAAATCTTCCCTCACACCTCTTTTGGGCATTAAACCCACATTCAACTTCCAGAAACCTCTGTAACGCCTCGGTAATCCTACCCAGTCAACTTCCGCCATAACACCTCTGTGATGGGAAAAAAGCTCACATTTAGCACACGTACACTCCTGACGTGACACCTCTAGAAACGTATATGTGATCCAGTCTTACTGCATACCCCCTTCTAACGAACATATGCATGCCCCCACCCCCCTCATCCCCCCCCCACATCCGTAACATTAACACTCCGCAAAAGGTCCCCTAAATATCCCGAAAAAAACCTCTCCTCTCGGTTCGACATCCTTGCGACGATCAATGCAATTCCAGTCACCCCCAATATGTGCGACTGGCAGTGATTTAAAAGGTACACCAACACGTCCCTAAAAAAACGCATTTTTTACATGCATGTCCCTTCCGCCGGTCCGTACACCCCAGGAAAGGCCCCCGTACCCCACCCACACCCCATCCAAACCCCAACAACCCTCCCCTCCTCTCCCACCTCATATGTTTGTAAAGAAAACGGGCTAGCCTCTTTAACTAACACTGCTACACCCCCTTTCAGTCTATTAGAACAGCCCATGTACAAAATATATTCAGGAATCAGCAATTCACCTAAAGATTTTTAATTGTGTTCTTGTAAGAATACAACATCGGGTACAAAAATTTTTAACAAAACCTCCAAATACTTACGTTTTTCAACAGACCGTAACCCATTTATATTTAAAGTAGATACTTGAACGTTTCATTGGAGGTTTACCCTTGGATACCTTGAAAATTCTTGGTTCCCCTTTCGTTTTATCTCCACTTCTTCCCCACCCCCCCGTGTGTCGTTCTCCTTGACATGCTGAACACATGTAGATTTGCCCTTGTCTCTACGGGTCACATCGCACCATGCTTTGTTCCCCGACCGTTGTCCTGGTGTCAAAACATCTTGAGAGTCAGATTTTCACCGCCACTCTCTTATGAGAACTGCGGCCAGTTATCCATCTCATCTTCAGAACTGTTGTTTCTATGAACTTCCACGACCACAAACCTGATGTTCAGCAATATGCCCGGCGGATGCCCCGTCCTTCTCCTTCACACTTACATCCTCTAAACCACCGTTTAAAGCCCCCCAGATGTGGAAGCATCAAATAAAACATTCAGAACTTCTTTAATAGATTACTCCACGTCAACCTGGTATGAACGAGGTCTCCTCTGTCGTCGCCGATTTCCAACCCCCCGTCTCCATTGCACCAGGGAGGGTTAGACATATCGGCGATTCTTCAACCTCACCCTCTACCTCCTCACTCCACGATTTACGAGGCAATATATGTTGTTGTTGTAGCAGCAGCATATGATCGCTGCTCCGTTGAAACATCAAACCCCCTTTCTTCCGTCGTTTTATCAGTCTTGTAGGGCATTGCGCCGCCATATGGTCATAACATCCCACAAAGCCTGCACGTACGCCTTTGTCCTGATACGTAACATACACTTGTGTACGAAAGTCCTCCATAACCCATACGACGGAATAGGGTGTTGAGGGACATTTTCAGGGAGAAAGGGCCCCTCCAGCAAAACCAAACTAGAGGACCATCATGCCACCGTCCCTTTGTTGCCCTATGAACCGTGCCATTTGCGTGCAAAAACATTCCCCAAATCACTCTCGTCCGCCCCCAAAAGGAACGTTTCGTACCTTGATCCAAGTGTAAAAACGGGAGACGTCGTGAAGGCGAACAGTGACACCAGGATTAACGGTTTTGATCACATCCTGATATGTGGCAACCATATTTTCGTACTATTTTGTCTGAATTTGACAAAAAGCCTCGAATTGCCGTTCAAAGAGACACCATAAAGATCTTCATTATTGATACCATATGTATCTCGGAGTATCGCAGTAAGCAGTAGATGTGTATTCTGATTGTTGAACGAGCCTGTCACTAATTGAAGGCAGACGGTGTTGACTCGCCTATGTGCACCTTCCGCCATTGTGAGTGCACTGAGGGAAACTGCGCAGCAATCAACAGAGTCAGGAGCTACTGCGCAGCCTGGTAAACTGCGCAAGAACAAACTCAAACAGGAGCGTCTGCGCAGCACTTCCACTCGGCCCAGAAGCAAAGAGGACAATGACTGATGATAATTATGCCATTGAAGCTTGTAGAGAGAAGCCTATTTTATTTCCTCTCAGCGCAATTACTAGAGCTATGTCAAAGATACAACAACCATCCTTGTCTCCTGTTGAGTTAGTGGATGACAATTATTTGGGCTTGAATTGTTATTTAGTAACGCTCTGCACCCAGGATCATTAACACCAACTCCCCTGGCATCAACCTAGTCAGGACACAAATGACATTAAATTTCTAACTCATGAAAGATTTAATCAAGGATCAGTTTGTTGATCAGTCACTGGAAAGACTGAGAGATTTTTCAGTTACTGAGAGTGAAGCAAAGGATTCGATAATTTGTTACAATTATAGTAATGGTGTCTGATGGAGAAAAATACAGTAAGTTGGGCAGCTGATAAATGTTTCCACAAGTCAAGCATCTCGTTAGTGTTACCAGTTATATTTCGTGAACAAGCCATTTATTTGCTCACAATAGTCCCATTGGAGGACATTTGGGTGTCAAGAAGACACTCGGTAAACTGGCAAAACATTTTACTTGGCCAAAGATGAAGGAAACAGTAGCTGATCATGTGCGACGTTGCCACGTGTGTCAAGTGACAGGCAAGCCAGCACACACACCTCCACCTACACCTCTCACTGTGTTCATTAGTAGCAAAGTTCAGTTCATCTGGACTAGTGATTGTTCAGATTTGTTCAAAAGGTTGAAGCATCTGCTTTCCTCTGTTCTTGTGAAGAGTCCTAATTTCAATCTTCCCTTTTTACATATAGAGGCGAGTGATTATGCAGTGGGTGTTGTGCTGCTCCAACAGTCAACATCCACTGATATTCTCCATCCTATATGTTACTATTCATTTAAGCTCAAACGACACCAGAAAAATTATGCCACTATTGAGAAAGAGGCTCTAGCTCTTGTGGTGTCCTTAGAAAAATTTTTACGAGTATTTGGGTACTTCCCATTTAAAATTAACGTGATTTTAATGCTCAAATACCTTTTGTTACTTGCTATGTCAGATTCAGTAAACTTAATCCCTCCAGCCCATTTAACTATGTATACTCATGTCATGTCTAATTATTATATTTAATATTCATAGAAATGATGTGTGTGAGGAGACAAGCTGAGTGTTGATTTGGTGTGTGGTGTGGGCGATGTACTGTGTGAGGAACATGTCCTGCCGCAGACCCCCCCTCACTACACTCCTTAAGCTGTTCATAGTCAGATGTCCATATACATACCCATTCCACAACCACTACTTAAGAGTGGAATGCTGTCTCCTGCCCTATACACAAGACTATTATGCTGGTCTACACTACTATGATCGAGCCTCAACGTCCCCCTCCTTGTCTACGTACCCTGTCTCTACACTGATGGACATACCACGAGAATGCAGAGATACGATACTGTGTATGCCCTAGTACTAGGGGCATAACTCATGGGTAAAACAGACACTGTTAAATTATAGAAGGGGCTTGGCACAAGAGTGACTCTGATTAATGTTTATATTAGTAATGTAACCTGAGTAACCCAGTAATGTGAAAGACAATGCAACTCCTAGTGCGCCCGTTTGTCGTTTTGGGGGGGTGTTGCAACCCCTGAATGGGTTGAAATGATTAATATGTATTTATTTATATATATATTATTACCTTTTCATATAATTTTATATTGCTTGTATTTGCGATAATAGCTAAATCGTAAATGTATTGCTTTATATTGTTATTTGACTTAGCTTTTTTTTGTTAGGTAGGATGTAACATATTATGTGCTCAGTTCAAGTCTTGATTGTCAAAACTACTGTAATTATCGCTTGTGGCTCATTAGACTGCCGGCTTCTGTTCTGAGCTGCAGCTGTCCACGGAGCTATCACGTGATCGAGGGGGGGTGTCCTCACCTCGCCTGAAGTATTCATTTTTGGTCTAGACTCTCTTGGTGGTTGGACAGATCGTCTGTCTCATTATTTTGTTAAGTTCTGGAGACTCTGTTCACAGAACATTGTATAGACTTAGTGATTTTCGACGTTGTACTGAGGTTGTGTGTTGCTTAGACACTTGAGCAACTCAGTCCTGAGCTGTAGCTTCTGACCTAACTGTACTGGTTTCTGTGTATTATCACAGTCGGGGATTTTCTTATGCTGAACTTAGATTCGTAGTATGGGAGTTTTGTGATTTTTGTGGAGGATCTGCTGATGGTCCCTACTAGCTGTCTTTATATTATCTCCTTGTTCATGATTGTGTCGCAGTTGCTTGTTATTGTGTTCGGCTTATCAGTCATTTTGTTCAAGCAGACTGTTCCCATTCCCAGTTGGTTAAGAAGTTAGTTTATTTTGAGGACTTTGTCAGTCACTTGTTTAAGTCTAGTCGAGTCGTGAGACATAGCGAACTACTTAGAGGACTTACCCATACACACAAACTTACTTGCACATATTTATAATATCTTATTAAATGTTAATGTACCAGACGGTACTTAAGAATTATAAATGTGATATGTGCTTTCAGCACAATATTGTACTCGAGAGAAGTGATATTATTTTGATTACTGTGATTAAATTTTTAATTTAATTTAATTTGATAATATACCTCTAGACTAATAAATTTATTAAATTTTAATTTTCTAGTTAGTAGCCCACCAGTTGTAATCCCGAAGCACTATTGAATCATACTGAATTCTAATGGATAACGTAACAAGGATACTGACTATTGTTACGAAAACCCAGTAACATTCTGGATGCTAGAAAGGCAGTCCTTTTGTATTCACTGGAGATCTCTAAGCTTTTAGAATCGCGTTTTTTGTAACACACTACCATCCTTCCATTGTATCCTGCAAATACCATCCTTCCCTTGTATCCTGCACTACCATCCTTCCATTGTATCCTGCACTACCATTCTTCCATTGTATCCTGCACTACCATTCTTCCATTGATCCTGCACTACCATCCTTCATTGTTCCTGCACTACCCATTCTTCCATTGTATCCTGCACTACCATCCTTCCATTGTATCCTGCACTACCATCCTTCCATTGTATCCTGCACTACCATCCTTCCATTGTATCCTGTACTACCATCCTTCCATTGTATCCTGCACTACCATCTTCCATTGTATCCTGCACTACCATCCTTCCATTGTATCCCGCACTTTCCATCCTTCCATTGTTCCTGCACTACCATCTTTCCATTGTATCTTGTACTACCATCCTTCCATTGTATCCTGCACTACCATCCTTCCCTTGTATCCCGCGCTACATCCTTCCATTGTATCCTACACTACCATCCTTCCATTATATCTGCACTACCTCCTTCCGTTGTATCCCGCACTACCATCCTTCCATTGTATCCTGCACTACCATCCTTCCATTGTATCCTGTACTACCATCCTTCCATTGTATCCTGCACTACCATCCTTCCATTGTATCCTGCATACCATCCCTCCATTGTATCCCACGCTACCATCCTTCCATTGTATCCCACACTACCATCCTTCCGTTGTATCCCACGCTACCATCCTTCCATTGTATCCTGCACTTCCATCCTTCCATTGTATCCCTGCACTACCATCCTTCCATTGTATCCCCCAACTTTCTTACAGACAGTAAATTACCTTTCAGACAATATATATTCACTAGAGATGTAATAAACCTTTCCCAAATTTACATTCACCAAACGCTAGTGTGAAATAAGATCACAGTAAGCAAGGGGGTCACAGTAAAGAAGTGGTCACAGTAAGCAAAATGGTCACAGTAAAGAAGTGGTCACAGTAAGCAAGTGGTCACAGTAAAAAGTGGTCACAGTAAGCAAGTGGTCACAGTAAAGAAGCGGGGACGTAAGCAAGTGGTCACAGTAAAAACAAGTGGTCACAGTAACAAGTGGTTCAGTAAACAAGTGGTCACAGTAAACAAGTGGTCACAGTAAACAAGTGGTCACAGTAAACAAGTGGTCAACAGTAAGCAAGTGGTCACAGTAAAAAGTGGTCACAGTAAGCAAGTGGTCACAGTAAAGAAGTGGTCACAGTAAGCAAGTGGTCACAGTAAGCAAGTGGTCACAGTAAGCAAAATGGTCACAGTAACAAGTGGTTACAGTAAACAAGTGGTCACAGTAAACAAGTGGTCACAGTAAACACGTGGTCACAGTAAGCAAGTGGTCACAGTAACAAGTGGTCACAGTAAGCAAGTGGCACAGTAAACAATTTGGGCACAGTAAGCAAGTGGTTACAGTAAGCAAGTGGTTACAGTAAACAAGTGGTTACAGCAAACAAGTTGTCACAGTAAACAAGTGGGGCACAGTAAACAAGTGGTCACAGTAAGCAAGTGATCACAGTAAAAAAAGTGGTTTACAGTAAACAAGTGGTCACAGTAAACAAGTGGTCACAGTAAACAAGTGGTCACAGTAAACAAGTGGTCACAGTAAGCAAGTGGTCACAGTAAGCAAGTGGTTACAGTAACCAAGTGGTCACAGTAAGCAAGTGGTTACAGTAAGCAAGTGGTCACAGCAAGCAAGTGGTTACAGTAAGCAAGTGGTCACAGTAAGCAAGTGGTTACAGTAAGCAAGTGGTCACAGTAAGCAAGTGGTTACAGTAAGCAAGTGGTCACCAGTAAGCAAGTGGTTACAGTAAGCAAGTGGTCACAGTAAGCAAGTGGTTACAGTAAGCAAGTGGTCACAATAAGCAAGTGGTTACAGTAAGCAAGTGGTCACAGTAAGCAAGTGGTTACAGTAAGCAAGTGGTCACAGTAAGCAAGTGGTTACAGTAAGCAAGTGGTCACAGTAAGCAAGTGGTCACAGTAAGCAAGTGGTTACAGTAAGCAAGTGGTCACAGTAAGCAAGTGGTCACAGTAAGCAAGTGGTTACAGTAAGCAAGTGATCACGTTGTGCAAAATAACCACTGTGAAAAAAAAAATAGTGAATTTTCAAGCGTAATGTGGAAATTCACTAATTTTTCACAGGGGTTTATTTTGCATAAACAATAGTGTCTAAAAAAAAGGAATATAAGAATTTTGTTAGATCATAGGAACAATCTGAGAGAACGTTTCGCCTCAACAGCAACTAGCAGCTTCGAAGCTCCGGGGAGAAACAGTCCAGATGTGTCCCCAGAAGCACGTTTATTCTTCTCTCATTCCCCTGAAGCACGTTTATTCTCCCCTCTTTCCCCTGAAACACGTTTATTCTTCTCTCTTTCCTCTGAAGCACGTTTATTCTCCTCTCTTTCCCCTGAAACACGTTTATTCTTTTCTCTTTCCCCTGAAGCACGTTTATTCTCCTCTCTTTCCCCTGAAGCATGTTTATTCTTCTCTCTTTCCCCTGAAGCACGTTTATTCTCCTCTCTTTCCCCTGAAACACGTTTATTCTTCTCTCTTTCCCCTGAAGCACGTTTATTCTCCCCTCTTTCCCCTGAAACACGTTTATTCTTCTCTCTTTCCTCTGAAGCACGTTTATTCTCCTCTCTTTCCCCTGAAACACGTTTATTCTTTTCTCTTTCCCCTGAAGCACGTTTATTCTCCTCTCTTTCCCCTGAAGCATGTTTATTCTTCTCTCTTTCCCCTGAAGCACGTTTATTCTCCTCTCTTTCCCCTGAAACACGTTTATTCTTCTCTCTTTCCCCTGAAGCACGTTTATTCTCCTCTCTTTCCCCTGAAGCACGTTTATTCTCCTCTCTTTCCCCTGAAGCACGTTTATTCTCCTCTCTTTCCCCTGAAACACGTTTATTCTTCTCTCTTTCCCCTGAAGCACGTTTATTCTCCTCTCTTTCCCCTGAAGCACGTTTATTCTCCTCTCTTTCCCCTGAAGCACGTTTATTCTGCTCTCTTCTCTCCAAATTCTCTGTCTCTCCCCAGGCTGTACTAGAGCTGGTACCTCTAAGAGTTTTTTAAATTCCGTAACAGTAAAAAAAAAAATAACACAACATTAGAACACAGCACACTGAAAGTTGAGAACCTCGGTGTTCTGTTTCCCATCGAACTGGATACATTTTATTGGGGTTCAGAACTGAAACATCATCTCGTTACCATTTACTGTTTTGTGGGTTAGTTGTCGATTATTCCACATACGATATAGTGACTTTTTTTATGAATAAATGGTTATAAATTAAACACATGTGCAACACTTGAGTATGAGGAATTAGACACATGTGCAACACTTGGGTATGAGGAATTAGAGTCAGTTGCAACACTTGGGTATGAGGAATTAGACACATGTGAAACACTTGAGTATGAGGAATTAGACACATGTGCAACACTTGGGTATGAGGAATTAGAGTCAGTTGCAACACTTGGGTATGAGGAATTAGACACATGTGCAACACTTGGGTATGAGGAATTAGACACATGTGCAACACTTGAGTATGAGGAATTAGACACATGTGCAACACTTGGGTATGAGGAATTAGAGTCAGTTGCAACACTTGGGTATGAGGAATTAGACACATGTGCAACACTTGGGTATGAGGAATTAGACACATGTGCAACACTTGAGTATGAGGAATTAGACACATGTGCAACACTTGAGTATGAGGAATTAGACACATGTGCAACACTTGGGTATGAGGAATTAGAGTCATGTGCAACACTTGGGTATGAGGAATTAGACACACGTACAACATTCGGGTATCTTTATTTGTAGATAATTCGGCAACCAGTGGCTTTACCAGTACAATACAAGAACATATAGGTAACCAGTCCCACCGCCTTTGAGTTGGTGAAAAACACCGTAGTCATGAAGAAATGTTTACAAATAAAGATACCCAGGTGTTGCACATGCGTCTAATTTCTCATGTTGTCGGTATTGTACACCAAACATGTACAACACTTGTGCATCTTTACTGAGGAAACGTTTAGCCACACAGTGTCTTCATCAGTCCAATGCAAAGAAGAATGGTGAAGCTCAGGAGTTTAAGGTAATATTTCCTTCAGCTTGGAGTCGATGTGATCAGTTAGTTCTTTAAACCATTTATCTGCATGAACAGATGGTACCAGCTGTTCACAGTGTTCTGCTCTTCAGTTGTAGTGTGTGTGTGTGTGTGTGTGTGTGTGTGTGTGTGTGTGTGTGTGTGTGTGTGTGTGTGTGTGTGTGTGTGTGTGTGTGTGTGGGGGCATCGATTCGTTCATTACTCTACAAGACACTAGTCGTACCAGAGCGAGGAGAATCAATGCGGGAAGATGGAGTCGACTACTCCTGTAACATGATCCAAATTGCCCATTTTTTCCATATTATTCTTGCCTAAACAGCCAAGTCAAATTACAGGCTACGCAAATGTATTGATTTTATGAAGTAATCCATCGAATAATATTCTTGGGGTATAAATATTTTTTTTCAATGAGACTTTTAAATTAGATTCCATTTAAGGAACTGTATTAGGTTTTAATTCCCTTTGAAGACGACAAACAAAGCATAGGATCTTGACCCGTAGCCAATGCCATTCGTGTACAGCCATCGCCTCGTGGGCTTAAGAGCTTACTGGTGATTGGATACTGCCTTATCCAATCAGGAACTTCTTGGGGTGTGTTCAGGGTAAAGGGGTGGCTTTAAGAGAACATTCAGGATGTGCCCTGAGTCCCTGGATGCCACAAGGATACTCCCAGTCTCCCGTTGTGTCCCTTGAGATGCTGTAGGATACTCATAGTCTCCCGTTATGTCCCTTGAGCTGCTGTAGGATACTCCTAGTCTCCCGTTGTGTCCCTTGAGCTGCTGTAGGATACTCCTAGCCTCCTGTGGTTTCCCTTGAGCTGCTGTAGGATACTCCTAGTCTCCCGTTGTGTCCCTTGAGCTGCTGTAGGATACTCCTAGTCTCCCGTTGTGTCCCTTGAGCTGCTGTAGGATACTCCTAGTCTCCCATTGTGTCGCTTGAGCTGCTGTAGGATACTCCTAGCCTCCCGTTGTGTCCCTTGAGCTGTTGTAGGATAGTCCTAGTCTCCCGTTGTGTCGCTTGAGCTGTTGTAGGACAGTCCTAGTCTCCCGTTGTGTCCCTTGAGCTGTTGTAGGATACTCCTAGCCTCCCGTTGTGTCCCTTGAGCTGCTGTAGGATACTCCTAGTCTCCCGTTGTGTCGCTTGAGCTGCTGTAGGATACTCCTAGTCTCCCGTTGTGTCCC
>NC_069450.1:18390467-18417967 GCF_026875155.1 Cherax quadricarinatus
GAGTGTGTGTGTGTGTGTGTGTGTGTGTGTGTGTGTGTGTTTATGTGTATGAGTGTGTGTGTGAGTGTACTCACCTAGTTCTCACCTAGCTGAGGTTGCAGGGGTCGAGTCCGAGCTCCTGGCCCCGCCTCTTCACTGGTCGCTACTAGGTCACTCTCCCTGAACCGTGAGCTTTATCATACCTCTGCTTAAAGCTATGTATGGCTCCTGCATCCACTACATCACTTCCCAAACTATTCCATTTCCTGACTCCTCTGTGGCTGAAGAAGTACTTCCTAACATCCCTGTGATTTATCTGTGTCTTCAACTTTCAACTGTGTCCCCTTGTTGCTGTGTCCCATCTCTGGAACATCCTGTCTTTGTCCACCTTGTCAATTCCTCTCAGTATTTTGTATGTCGTTATCATGTCCCCCCTATCTCTCCTGTCGTCCAGTGTCGTCAGGTTGATTTCCCTTAACCTCTCCTTGTAGGACATACCTCTCAGCTCTGGGACTAGTCTTGTTGCAAACCTTTGCTCTTTCTCTAGTTTCTTTACGTGCTTGGCTAGGTGTGGGTTCCAAACTGGTGCCGCATACTCCAATATGGGCCTAACGTACACGGTGTACAGAGTCCTGAACGATTCCTTATTAAGATGTCGGAATGCTCTTCTGAGGTTTGCTAGGCGCCCATATGCTACAGCAGTTATTTGGTTGATGTGCGCTTCAGATGTGCCTGGTGTTATACTCACCCCAAGATCTTTTTCCTTGAGTGAGGTTTGTAGTCTCTGGCCCCCTAGACTGTATTCCGTCTGCAGTCTTCTTTGCCCTTCCCCAATCTTCATGACTTTGCACTTGGTGGAGTTGAACTCCAGGAGCCAGTTGCTGAACCAGGTCTGCAGCCTGTCCAGATCCCTTTCTAGTTCTGCCTGATCTTCGATCAAATGAATTCTTCTCATCAACTTCACGTCATCTGCAAACAGGGACACTTCGGAGTCTATTCCTTCCGTCATGTCGTTCTCAAATACCAGAAACAGCACTGTTCCTAGGACTGAACCCTGTGGGACCCCGCTGGTCACAGGTGCCCACTCTGACACCTGGCCATGTACCATGACTCGCTGCTGTCTTCCTGACAAGTAATCCTGATGCATTGTAGTGCCTTCCCTGTTATCCCTGCTTGGTCCTCCAGTTTTTGCACTAATCTCTTGTGTGGAACTGTGTCAAACGCCTTCTTGCAGTCCAAGAAAATGCAATCCACCCACCCCTCTCTCTCTTGTCTTACTGCTGTCACCATGTCATAGAACTCCTGTAGGTTTGTGACACAGGATTTCCCATCCCTGAAACCATGTTGGCTGCTGTTGATGAGATCATTCCTTTCTAGGTGTTCCACCACTCTTCTCCTGATAATCTTCTCCATGACTTTGCATACTATACTGCCAGTGACACTGGTCTGTGTTTATGCTTCATGTCTGTCTCCTTTTATAAAGTTGGGACTCATTTGCTGTCTTCCATGCCTCAGGCAACTCTCCCTGTTTCGATAGATGTATTGAATATGTGGTTATGTGTACACAAGCGCTTCTGCTCCCTCCTCAGGACCATGAGAGATTTTTCCGGCCCCATTGCTCTTGAGGTATCTAGCTCACTCAAGCCTCTTCACTTCTTCCTCGTTGTGTGTACTGTGTCCAGTCTTGATGGTGTACCCACCTCTCGTTCTGGAGCCCCTTCTGTCTCCTGTAACACTTCTTTGAATGTCTTGTTGAGCTCCTCACATACTTCACGGTCATTTCTTGTTGGTCTCTCCCCTTCCTTAGCCTGATTATCTTTTCCTTGACTGTTGTTTTCCTCCTGATGTGGCTGTATAACAGCTTCAGGTCAGATTTGGCTTTTGCTGCTATGTCGTTTTCATATTATCGTTGTGCCTCCCTTCTTATCTGCGCATATTCATTTCTGGCTCTACGACTGCTCTCCTTATTCTCCTGGGTTCTTTGCCTTCTATATTTCTTCCATTCCCTAGCACACTTGGTTTTTGCCTCCCTGCACCTTTGGGTGAACCATGGGCTCATCCTGGCTTTTTCATTATTCCTGTTACCCTTGGGTACAAACCTCTCCTCAGCTTCCTTGCACATGGTTGTTACATATTTCATCATCTCATTAACTGGCTTCCCTGCCAGTTCTCTGTCCCACTGAACCCCGTTCAGGAAGTTCCTCATTCCAGTGTAGTCCCCTTTCTTGTAGTTTGTCTTCATTCACCCTGGCCTTCCTGCTTCCCCCTCCACTTGTAGCTCTACTGTGTATTTGAAGCTTAAAACCACATGGTCGCTGGCCCCAAGGGGTCTTTCATATGTGATGTCCTCAATATCTGCACTACTCAAGGTGAATACTAGATCCAGTCTTGCTGGTTCATCCTCTCCTCTCTTGTAGTGTCCCTTACGTATTGGTACATGAAGGTTTCCAGTACCACCTCTATCATCTTAGCCCTCCATGTATCTTGGCCCCATGTGACTCCAAGTTCTCCCAATCGATTTCCTTGTGGTTAAAGTCGCCCATGATCAGGAGCTTTGCCCTGCATGCATGAGCTCTTCTGGCCACTGCAGCCAGTGTGTCAACCATCGCTCTATTGCTCTCATCATACTCTTGCCTTGGCCTCCTGCTGTTCTGTGGTGGGTTGTATACCACTGCAATTACCACTTTGGGACCTCCAGGGTGAAGCGTTCCTACTATGTAATCGCTTGCTTCTCTGCTGTCTCCTCTCTCCAGCTCATCAAAATTCCATCGGTTTTTAATCAACAGTGCCACTCCTCCACCCCCCCTGTTCCCTCTGTCTTTCCTCAGGATCTGGTATCCAGTTGGAAAGATGGCATCTATTATCATACCTGTAAGCTTGGTTTATGTGAGAGCTATGATGTCCGGTGATGCCTCTTTGACTCTTTCGTGCCACTCCTCCCACTTATTTGTTATTCCATCAGCATTTGTGTACCATACCTTCAGTTTCCTCTCCAACACTGTGGTTTGGAGACCTGGTAACGTACTGTGGGATTCTATAGTTGGGTGTTGGGTGGAAGCTGTGAGTATGGATTGTAGATTGTAGTGTTGGGATGATGTGATAGGTTGTGGGGTTCTGAGGATGGTTCTGTGTGTGCTTGCCCTTGCTGCTCTGTCCTGCTCTGATTGACCTCTGCTGGTTCCGTCCTTGTCTCCTTTCCTAGCTCCTTTCGCTTTTTTGTCCTCTCCCTCAGTTGCTGTCGTTCTGTTTGTGTTCTGTCTCTGTCTAGGAACACCCTCTTCTACTCCTCCGAGTACTTCAACCGTGGTTTCTCTTGGAGGATCCTGTTCCACACTGTCTTTGTCCTGAGAATCAGCTTGATCAGTCGTTTTCACCCCTTCAAGTACCCCCGTATTCTCTGAAAATTTACAATCTCGTCCATGTCTTCTTCACCTATTTCTGTGATGATGTTCTCAATCTCATTTCTTTCTGCCTGCCGTCTTTCAGTGTGTGTCCTTTCCTCTCTCTCCTGAAGCCCATGGATAAACACTGATTTTGCCCTTTCCTCCTCCCATTGCCTCTCCCTCTGTGACTCTGGTTCCTGTCTGTATGTCGTCATCTTCTCCCTTGTTTTTTTTCAGTGGCTCTTGGTAGCATGGTTGTGCCTCTGCATTTGACCTGTCACCCTCTCCATCTGCACCCAGCTGCTCTCCCCTTTCACTCCTTGGCTCTTCTTGGCAGGCTGATATGACCTTAGCATAATTCAATCTCCTTCCTTCCTGTTCGGCCTCTCAGCTTCATATGCTGTGTCTTTTCTGGTCAATGCCCCTGTAACTCGCTTCAGCCTGTTTATCTCAACTTCTTGGACCCTTATCCTGGCTGACTTCTGTGGAAACCCGCTTGTCACAGGCGCCGACTGACACCTCGTGTGCGTACTCACCTATTTGTACTCACCTATTTGTGGTTGCAGGGGTCGATTCACAGCTCCTGGCCCCGCCTCTTCGCTGATTGCTACTAGGTCCTCTCTCTCCCTGCCCCATGAGCTCTATCATACCTCGCCTTAAAACTATGTATGGTTCCCGCCTCCACTACGTCACTTTCTAGGCTATTCCACGGCCTGACTACTCTATGACTGAAGAAATACTTCCTAACATCCCTTTGATTCATCTGAGTCTTCAACTTCCAATTGTGACCTCTTGTGTCTGTGTCCCTTCTCTGGAACATCCCGTCTTTGTCCACCTTGTCTATTCCGCGCAGTATTTTATATGTCGTTATCATGTCTCCCCTGACCCTCCTGTCCTGTGTGTGTGTGTGTGTGTGTGTGTGTGTGTGTGTGTGTGTGTGTGTATGAGTGTGTACGCTTCATTCACTTGTGTGGGTATGCATGTACGTACAAACATGTGCGTTCCCTCTGTAATTAAGTTTGGAATTCGTTTTGGTCTTTGCATTTCATTTGGAACAGAAATTTAGTTAGTGAATTTTAAAAGCTTTATAAATTATTTTGGATGCTCATATATTTTTTTTGTTTTATGTTAGAAAGATGAGGAAAGGCTAGGAAACGAGTCTCACAGGTAGATAATCACAGGAAGATAAGATCAAAAGTAGATACAGCCACGGGTAGATGCAGTCATAGGTAGATGCACCGCCTCACGGTACTTTAAATATTACCACCACTTCCTCAGGGTATGTTAAATATAACCATGTAATGTAAAAGAGTAATTTCGTGCAAGGAGCAAGAAGGAGCGGACCAGTAAGCACTCTGAGGAGGACACCCGCTGGAACCACGCAGCTAAGAGCCTTGAAATTCTTCGAAACACAACCCAGCTCACTCACAGACACCTAAAACAACATATTCCCACCCTGCCTCAAAAAAAAATAAATATGATTACATTCAGATTAACTGTTTTTGAATGCATTTGACCAGTGGGTTGGATAGCATGAAATAGTATTCGATGTTTTTATAACAAGGGGGGGGGGATTTGGAATAATTCTAAATTTCATCCTATAATTTTAGCTTAGAGATTGACATGGTGTGTATCTAATGCATGTTATGCATTCTTCTACTTAACATAAGTGAAATATAACCTAAATGCCAACTTCTTTTCACTATTGCAGTCTCTTGAAAAAGTGTTGTCTGCAACATTAAAGACCGAGAGCTATCACTCAGTATCTCCCTCTGTTTTATTTTTACGTCTGTTATAGCTTGCTTGAGATTATTGTACGTATGTATATATATATATATATATATATATATATATATATATATATATATATATATATATATATATATATATATATTCTAGGTGTTTCTTCATCCATTATCAGAATTTAAAATATATTGCAATAAAAGGGAGAAGACCTCTTTCATTCGACACCATGCCCAGCCCTTCTAGGGTAGGGTAGGTGCCTGAGCCAGAGCTTGCAGCTCACACGACTGTCATTCCCAGTAACCCCCTTGGGGCGGGTATGGCAGACCAGAGAGGCCTAGCTTCTCCCTACGAGCCCCGTGAGGGCGGGACTGTGGCTAGGCCTGGGGACAGTTGGTCCCAAAGATGAGGAGGTACTTGTGCCTCCTCCCATGGAAGACTTAGGTCTCGGACACTTCCAAAACAGGAGCAAAGGCCGGGCCACCACTTGGAAAAGGCCCGGGCCGGGAGAATACCGGCGAATCTTTAAAAAAAAAAAAAAAAAACCCTCAAGGAAGGTTCCTTGATGTTGGTGAGGGGCTCTTGATTTAGGGAATTGGATCTGTGCTCCAGTTCCCCGAATTAAGCCTGAATGCCTTCCACATCCCCCCCCCAGGCGCTGTATAATCCTCCGGGTTTAGCGCTTCCCCTTGATTATAATAATAATAATATCATTTCTCTTAAATCACTCTTTAAATTCCAGTAACTTTAAATTTTTGAATAAATGCTCTAAGTCACTTGACCTTAGATTACTGGAGTCTTTTTATATATACAGAACTAGAAGCCAGAGCTCTATAACTAGGAAAAATCAATTCAGCTCGTTAACGTTAATAATTTACCATAGTTTATCATTGAAGAAATGAATTGGGAAACCTAATATATATAATAGTTTTCAGCAATAATTATATTAATACACTTTCTAGAAATTTTCAATCAAAATTTTGTTTATTTATATATGTATTAAAGACTCTAATTGTTCATATTATTAAGGAATTTACATAACATTACTCATTGATTACTTTATTTATTAAAACATTTAATTAGGTTCCAAAATCGTAACTTTTGGGTAGTTTTATTTTAAACGTGTTAATTTGAAGTTTAATCTGAGTGAGTATGTTTCTATTGTTACTTTATAATGCATTTTAGATTAGAATTTTAATCAGGCATGAACATTTATTTCGTTTTGTGCTGTTCGTATAGCTTTTTTCTGTTTGACTTTTATACCTAAATTATTAATTTTAGTTCCTAAATTTCTAGTGTAACATTTTTTTAAATTGTTTCACTAAAAGGATATTTTAAGGCTATTGTAAATCATACTTAATGAATTACTTTAGTTGCATTTCTCAACTCGTAGACAGAATTTTAAATGTTTTTCTTGTTATTAAATTGTGATAGTAATACCACTAATATTTTAATATCGATAATGGATGAAGAATCACCCGAAACGTTAACAAATAAATTGAATATGTTAAAAATGTTGTCACAGCCAAATAGGTAAAACTGGTCAGTTAGCAAGAACTAAAATTTTCTCTTATGCATTTAAAGATATATTTTTTTTAATTTATGTTAGTGTAAAAAATAATAATTTTGTACCAAAAGAACCTTAGGAAATTTACCTAACCTTTTAGCAAATTCAATTTAATTTAGCCTAATCCAACTAAATATGTTTTAGATTACAAAAATTTAATTATAAACAAACACAATTAAATATATTTTTTCGTTAGGTTCAGAATGATTTTTGCGAAATTATTGCATACACAAATTTTCGCTGTCCTTATCCGGCAAGAAGAGCGTTGCTATTTAAGCCAAGATCGCAAGTTTTACCTATTCGGCACGACATACATACACACATATATATATATATATATATATATATATATATATATATATATATATATATATATATATATATATATATATATATACCATGTTATAATGCGTCAGTCAAAAGTTGGACACTTTTGTTTTGCTTGCTCTATCATTGTTTATCTTTCTTTTCATCATTCTAGTCTCTGCATAGATTAGTGTTGATCATGCGGGTTACCTTCCTCTCTATCCTAAGGTGTTTCAAAAATGCAGTTTTTCCATATTTCTTTTTTTTTTAATTTTCGTTCTGCATATTAGTTACTGGTCGAACACCGTTCTTTATTGGATGGCGTTACTATAAAGAAACAAATTTATGTTAATTTCAATTAAAATTCTTTTATTGGTAGTTTTACGTAGAAATATGTTGGCAAATAATGTTACTCTGCCAGATAATAAAAACAAACTGTGTTCGTTTAAATTAAATTCATTTGGAACAGTATCCGCTTTTAAACTGAAAATGTCTAGTTAGGTGAGTCAAGCCTGGCAACCACGGTTTATTTTTACAATATTATTTGTTAATGAAAAGTGTGTGTGGGATGAGGGGGGGGGTTAATATTACCAAGTAATACTCGCGTAATTTTGACTGCCGGTGTAGTCTCGGGTTGTAGCACAGCTGCTCCTAAATCTGTGTAATTGGGTGATGTATTGGATATCCGCATCCGCATCGGCATCCGCGGAACATCCACACAATTTCTCACATCTGCATCCTTATCCGCATTTTACTGTAAACAGATATCCGCATATGCATCCGAATCCGCGGAACCCGCACAATTTCTTGCATCTGCATCCGCAAAATAAGTAAGATATCCTCATAAACATCCGCATCCGCGGATATCTAAATTTTCACATCCGATACATCTCTGTGTATACTCTTGCTTCCACCAAGTGATGGTTGAGATCGTTCTCGACCTCGCACACACCTTCAGAATGAAGGTGGTTGTGCTGGGCTCTCCGTTTCCTACCATGTTGTCTGTGTGTGTATCCCATCACGTGAGTGTTTCAGTCAGCCTCGTACAGCTCTACATACTTATTTTTGTTTATGCGGTTGAAAAAAAATGCTTCCAGAATTGAACAGCAGGTACTATAAAGACCTTTCCCCGTGTTTATTCAATCTTAGATACATCTTTTCATCCGCCTTTACAAGAATAAGGGGTGATTGTATGTCGAAATTAACTTTTCCCTGGTTCCTCTATCATTTCTAGATCATGGAGAAAGTGTGGTTTGATTTTGGCCTGTGTTGGTCCCAATTTACTTTTTTTTTTTTTTTTTTTTTTTGGGGGGGTACTGGAAAATAAAATAAATGCTGCTCTTCATGCCATAATTTCTTTGTGTCGCACTCGATTAGCTTCAGCCTTTCCAAGCAACTTGATAGTGCAACTTCTTAGCGACTTCAAGCTTGATGTGCTTGTGTATTTTAGGATATTGGTCTTTTTGCTTTCTTTGAAAGGTTTGAATTAAATATGAGCTGTGTAATATCCCACATTGGCGTTTTAATTGAAGGAATTTGAATATTAGTTTCCTTACGATATCTGAATGTCTTTTGATTCCCTTCAAATCTTCAACTCTAGTATTCAGCTGTACTCTTTCAGCTGTTTGTAGTGAGGCACAGGGGACTGGGGTTGTCGAATACGGAGATACAATGAGTTTGACACCTTGATTCTATGTCATCATTCAGTAGACTAGGCTCGCATGATGATTTTAATGACATTTTCATTAGAAGAGCCAAATATAGGATTTAAAAATATCGGTAAGAAAGAAATGTAAAATTCTTATGGATTCCATCTTACAGTGAATTATTTCTATATGATAAACCTGATGAAGTAACCCAGGAAACTGTTTTAAAAAAATGTTAAATATAACCTCGGTCTCTCATAATAGCAGTAATATTAAGAGAATTAAATAATGAATACCGTGGAAGGCAGTTAGAAGCCTTGGTGGATTGATGACCAACAATAACATTAGTGTAGATAAGCATATTTAAGAATCAATTTGTAATGTAAACAGTCTGACTAATGTTGCTGTAGCCAGGCTGAGGTTTGGTTACAAGTTCTTTTAGGAATTCGACATATACACCGAGAGTGATCAAACTAAGTGAGAAATATTCAGTCAGCCTTATGGTCACGTTCTTGAAGACTGTTCTTTCCTGTCCACTTACTGAAGAATATATAGATACACAGTACAGTATTCTATGTGATAAATCAGTGTCTCATAACAGACCAGTAAGCCAGCGAAAGGCCTCGGTAAGATGACCATAAGCTCCAGCTACGGGTCATTTTATGACTAAGACCCACGTCAGGAAACACTGATCCTGTTTCCTGACGAACCTATTATAATTAAAACAATATGCCAAAATTTTTGAGGAAGCAACCACACTGTCCTTGTATTATAGAAAATATTTGTAAATACCCAGATGTCCTCCTGTTTACCCCCAAAAAAGCCAGTTAATAGGTCTTTTGCGCATGCTCTTGCGCTACCTTCCACAAGATGGCTGTGAGGTGCTACACGAGCTAGCTTGTTAAGCGACAAATTCTGATCCATTCTAAAACACTGAAAATGTCCTCGTTGAATAATAGGATTCAAAGAAAAAAAGACATGTTAATCTCATTTATTGTAAATTGTCAAAGGAAGCCATATTAATCTCACTAAACATATAACAATAAAAGAAAACATACACGGATGATTTGACCCTCAACATAAGCACGGAGAACAAAAGTACACTAATGAAAAGTGGGGAAAAAAAGGGTGGTGCCCCCCAAAAAATAAAATATATGTCCACATAAACAGTGATGGACTAATCTAAGGAGATACGAGAGAAGGAATTATAATCTACAGCTAATGGAAACTAAAATATTGTATTTATTACAAACAAGACACTGAAGACGGGACACTGCAAGTATACCTCTGCTTATGTAAACAAACACTGAAGATGAACGCAACAAAACTTGTAAAGTAAAAGGACACAAGTGCAACTAATGTGACATTTTATTGTGGCAACGTTTCGCTCTCCAGGGGCTTTATCAAGCTTTATCCCAACAGCCAGGTTGCACTAAACGTCTCAAAAGTACTTTCACAAGCTAACACCAGAGTCGCCATCGCTTCTAGCACTTCAATAAAGGATCTAACCAGGACAAAATCCAAGCACCACGAACCAGTCAATGCAGGAGTTTACACTATACCCTGTGGAGGCTGTGACAAGATCTACGTAGGTGAAACAGCAAGGAACCTCGACACCCGCCTCAATGAACACATTTACGCATGTAGGAACGATAACTTGAACAACGCCTGTGTACAACACCGAAATTCCACCAATCATCTCGTGAAATTCAGAGACGCCCAATTAGTGATCAAAGAAACTAATTTCCGCAGACGCAAGTGCCTCGAATCAGCACTGATCGCTGTTTCGAATACAATTAAAACAACGGGAGCTTCACCATCTCCAAATTCAAAGGTAATGGCTTGATAAAGCTCCTGGAGAGCGAAACGTTGCCACAATAAAATGTCACATTAGTTGCACTTGTCCTTTTACTTTACATATTGTCGGTAATTCTACCAACTTTATTGCAACAAAACTTGTTCATGAGTTACATGAGCTATGAGGAGAGGTAATGGAATTTAATCTAACGACACTGGTGGATAGAAGAACCAGGGGAGATATGATAATGACGTACAAAATCCTCAGTGGTATAGCTCTTTTTAGTTAAATACGAAAAGGTAATCGCAGATAAAAAAAAGTAGTAAATGGATAATTATAATCACGTAATCACAATTACAAATAAGTACATAGATAATAAAACCATATGCGTAGATAAGCAAAATTACATATCACTAATAAGTAATTATCAATGTGTAAATCTCTGGATACAGACCCCTCAAGGGAGGTTCCATGATGCTGGTGTGGGCTCTTGATCTAGGGAAATGCATCTGTGCTTTAGTTCCCTGAATTGAGCCTGAACGCCTTCCACCCCCTCCCCCTCATAGGCGCTGCATAATCCCTACTGGTTTAGCGCCCCCCCCCCCCCATGATAATCTGAACACAGAGTTCCCTTTCATCACTATTTTAGGCCTTAAAGCATTCTTAACCGGTGATGAACACGTTACAAGACGCCTTAATGACCTTCGTGTATGTAATAGCCTTTAATCTGCCATTAACCATCGACCACACTAATTATAAATAGGGACGCGCGCACAATGTACACGCGTGCGCGCAGCAATTCCCAAAGGTGTCAGGGAAATGAACGAGCAACACTTCCTGCCATGTTTCCTGTCATTTATTTTACGAGCAGTCTCTGGTCAGGACCCCAGTTCCAGACAGCATACACACTTATCTTTCATTTACTTAGGAGCGGTGAGGCGGTCGTGGTTTAGTGCCTGTTTATCTCTGGTTTTATTAACCCTCCGCAAGGGGGGGGTCCCTTCTTTCCCCCCCTATCCACCTCACACACACAGTCCCCATGAACCTCCACCCATTACCCATCTACCAACACATAACCCCACCTCTCCCCACCTCCCCCCACCCCCCAGTCGCCTACCCCTGGTTCCTCCCTTCTCTGCCACCTTCCTCAGCCGCGGTTTATGGTTTACGACCCTCGGTAAACCGCTCAAGGTAAACAGGAGACGAGGAAGCGCATCGTAACTCCTTCTGAATGGCTGCTGCATCTCACCCCCCCCCCTAAACCCACCCACGCTCTCTCTCTCTCTCTCTCTCTCTCTCTCTCTCTCTCTCTCTCTCTCTCTCTCTCTCTCTCTCTCTCTGATAGGAGGGAGGGTTGCTGAGAGACAGATTAGAGAGGAAGACAATAAATGGTGGTCTTCCTCCTCTTTTCTCTGCTTCATTAAACTAGGGAGGACAACCAAGCCCATTGTGGCCCACCTTTACCCCCTTCCCCCACACGCGAGTCTACAAAAGCGACGGGGCCAGGAGCTAAGATTCAACCCCTGCAACCTCCCCCCCCATATAGGTTAACACACGCGCTCGCGCACACAATCATCTTTACAATCCCCATCCTCCAGAAAAAATATAAAACGGAAATAGCCTACATGTTCAATCTCTTTATGGAGATTTTTCTCCCAGTTTTATCAGAGGGCAGTGAATATGTGGCGTGTGTACTCACCTATTTGTGGTTGCAGGGGTCGAGTCTTACCTCCTGGCCCCGAAGGTGTGTGTGTGTAAGTGTAAGGTCGTATTTGAGTTTGCTAGTGTTAAGCTCTATCTCCAGGTACAGTTTTTCAAGATCAACTAACTTATTACTGATACGTATCCTTCTGAAACCTGATTTTTTTGTGCACGTGTTATTCTCAAGCTCAAAAAATTCTCTAGGGTCATTATTTTGATTAACCCAGGGGACAGATACCTAAAATCAGCGCCGTATGTACCAGCGCCGTATATACCAGCGCCGTATGTACCAGCGCTGTATGACCCTGGTGGTTTTAGCGCTTAGCTTCGATTATGATAATGTGGTTCGTACGCTGGATTGCGTGCGTCCAGCAGTAAGAACCTGGTTGATCAGGCCGTGATCCACCGGGAGACCTGGTCAAGAATTGGACCGCGGCGGCGTTGACCCCCGGAACGACCTCTAGGTATGGGTTGAAATGGCACCTAAGGGACACTTCCTCAAGGGCTCCCTAGGAGGTACTAAATAATGATTGCATCAATGTTTTTTCTTTCTCGGTGCTTTTAACGTTTAAACATCTCATTAATGGACTTTACACTCTTCTATTGTAACTCGTGGTTACACTCTTCTACTGTAACTAGTGTCATGTACAGGTGTTCTCTGGTCAGTGTTTGACCATTCCTGGTTTTCGTTTCCGTATGATAAGCTGGTGAAGCCTCTTCAGATCGGCATCAAACTTTCAAAAATGGTGTCTCCATCTCTATCACTGCATCGCTACGGTGACCACTGACGTCACCACTGCCACCAGGAAGACAGACGGTAGGTGTGCGAGGGTAGGAAAGAGGGACTGAGACTGTCACCAAGCACATCTTAAAACGCCCACAAACGCGCGCGCGCGCGCGCGCACACACACACACACACACACACACACACACACACACACACACACACACACACACAAAAGGTACAGAAGACAGAGAACTCAGGAAAATAAAGAAATCAGCCGAAGAGCCAGAAACGAATATGCACAGATAAGAAGGGAGGCTCAGAGACAATATGAAAATGACATAGCATCAAAAGTAAAGACTGACCCGAAGCTGTTGTACAGCCACATCAGGAGGAAAACAACAGTCAAGAACCAGGTAATCAGACTGAGGAAGGGTGATGGGGAATTCACAAGAAACGACCGAGAGGTTTGTCAGGAGCTCAACACAAGATTTAAAGAGGTATTTACAGTGGGAACCCAGTAGGACTCCAAGAAATCAGAACAGGGGGGCACACCAGCAAGTGCTGGATGAGGTACATATAACCAAGGGGGAGGTGAAGAAGCTGCTATGCGAACTTGACACCTCAAAGGCGGTGGGACCAGACATCTCTCCATGGGTCCTTAAAGAGGGAGCAGAAATATTGTGTGAGCCATTAACAAAGATCTTCAACACATCATTTGAAACTGGGCAACTCCCTGAGGTATGGAAAATGGCAAATGTAGTCCCAATTTTTAAAAAGGGAGACAGACATGAGACACTAAACTACAGACCTGTATCACTAACGTGTATAGTACGCAAGGTCATGGAGAAGATCATCAGGGGGAGAGTGGTGAGGCACCTGGAAAGAAACAAGTGTATAATTGACAACCAGCACGGTTTCAGGGAAGGAAAATCCTGTGTAACAAACCTACTAGAGTTTTATGACAAGGTGACAGAAGTAAGACAAGAGAGAGAGGGGTGGATCGACTGCATATTTTTGGACTGCAAGAAGGCCTTCGACACAGTTCCTCACAAGAGGTTACTGCAAAAGCTAGAGGACCAGGCACACATAACAGGAAAGGCACTGCAATGGATCAGAGAATATCTGACAGGGAGGCAACAACGAGTCATGGTACGCGACGAGGTGTCAGAGTGGGCACCTGTGACAAGCGGGGTTCCACAGGGGTCAGTCCTAGGACCTGTGCTGTTCTTGGTATATGTGAACGACATAACGGAAGGGATAGACTCAGAAGTGTCCTTGTTTGCAGATGATGTGAAGTTAATGAGAAGAATCAAATCGGACGAGGATCAGGCAGGACTATAAAGAGACCTGGACAGGCTACAAGCCTGGTCCAGCAACTGGCTCCTTGAATTTAACCCTGCCAAATGCAAAGTCATAAAGATTGGGGAAGGGCAAAGAAGACCGCATACACAATATAGTTTAGATGGCCAAAGATTGCAAACTTCACTCAAGGAAAAAGATCTGGGGGTGAGTATAACACCGAGCATATCTCCTGAGGCGCACATCAATCAGATAACTGCTGCAGCATACGGGCGCCTGGCAAACCTACGGATAGCGTTCCGATACCTCAGTAAGGATTCGTTTAAGACTCTGTATACCATCTACATCAGGCCCATACTGGAGTATGCAGCACCAGTTTGGAATCCACACCTAGTCAAGCACGTCAAGAAATTAGAGAAAGTGCAAAGGTTTGCAACAAGACTAGTCCCAGAGCTACGGGGATTGTCCTATGAAGAAAGGTTGAGGGAAATCGGCCTGACGACACTGGAGGACAGGAGGGTCAGGGGAGACATGATAACGACATATAAAATACTGCGCGGAATAGACGAGGTGGACAAAGACGGGATGTTCCAGAGATGGGACACAGACACAAGAGGTCAAAATTGGAAGTTGAAGACTCGGATGAATCAAAGGGATGTTAGGAAGTATTTCTTCAGTCATAGAGTAGTCAGGCCATGGAATAGCCTAGAAAGTGATGTAGTGGAGGCAATAACCATACATAGTTTTAAGGCGAGGTATGATAGAGCTCATGGGGCAGGGAGAGAGAGGACCTAGTAGCAATCAGCGAAGAGGCGGGGCCAGGAGCTGTGAATCGATCCCTGCAACCACAAATAGGTGAGTACAAATAGGTGAGTACACACACACACACACACACACACACACACACACACACACACACACACAGACGCAGCGTCCTGGTAAGAGATCCAGAAACATCAAAACACCAACTTTCCAAGAAACCTAGACAACTCATCAGCAAAATTGCGAGAAAGGGGGTAGGTGAAGAGAGGGGGAGGTTCCGGGGCTGCCATGGAGGAGGAGATGGAGGAGTAGGAGGTAGCAAAGGAACAAGAAATGAATGAGTAAAGGGAGGGTCGGGAGAAGAGGGGTGTCGGGACTCCGGTTTTTGACAAAGCTGTGTGTTGAGATTTAAGTTTGATTCAAAATAAGTCTTTTTTTTTTTTTGTATTGTTAGTTAAATTTAGTTTCATAAATGACTTGGTCATATAATCCATCCATTGTCAGTAAAGACACTGACGGACAGTTTTGCCGCGAATGGCCTCTTTATTTCTAATAGACTACTAAAAGTAGTAGTAGTGGTGGTAGTGCAACTATGTTGAGATGGGTTAGACTTGAGGATCTGTCAGCATCACTTTACTGTGGTCTTCAAAATGGACAATATCTTGTTAACCAATAGTTTAGATATAGTGTAACTGTCACACTTATGAGTGTATGTGTTACTGAGGGCAGTTAGGGCAGCGTTTACACACTTTGGTCGTCATCAATCTCACTGAATGCCATAAGATGTAACAAGATATATATATATATATATATATATATATATATATATATATATATATATATATATATATATATGAGAGAGAGAGAGCGAGAAAGAGAGCGAGAGAGAGAGAGGAAGCAAGAGCTCTGGAGATCGTGATCCAAGAGCACAAGAACGCCTGCAGCCTTGACGATCATAAAAACTCGTGTGCTCAACACAGACGATGCTGGACACCTTATGAAGTCTAGTGAGGCCAGGTTAGTTATTAAGGAAGAAGACTCACAACGACGAAAGTGTGTAGAGGCTGCCCTAACTGCTCTCAGTAACATACTCTCACAAGTGTGACAATTACACTATATCCAAACTGTTGATCAACAAGATATTGTTCATTTTGAAGACCATTGAAACATAGCGCTGACAGATCCTTCTCAAACCTAACCCAACTGACCACAGTTGTACTACTATTAGTACTGTTACTACTGCTACTAAATGCTGTTATTACTGCTACTAAATACTATTATCGCTGCTTCTAACTACTGCTGATCATGATGATGCTATTATATTCCTGAATATGCGACCGCATATTTTGCACTTCGTGTGATCATCTGTGCACATGTCAAACTGCCAGAAGTGCCTGTAAGTACAATATCAGCTAGTCTGTTCAATTTTCAAGTGGATCCGTTCATGTTACAGTAAGTTATAGATCTATTCTGGCTTCTATCTGCATTCCTATCATACTCAGATTCATTATTTAAGTATCTCCTATTATTTTCGATGCTTGATGCAATCAGACCAAGGCTGTAGTCACTATGTTCCTTAAAGATACTTGTCGATTTGTTAATCTCTGTACTTTGCTTTTACAATGAGCAAGTTGCTAGTCAGTCTGTGATCATATTGTCAGTCATGATACCTTTTTGCAAGCAGTACAGCGAGAAATTTCAAGCATTTGCAATTGATTTAAGAAAGAGGTGACTCGCAATGAGCTTCTTAGGAGGGAAGTCAAGATATGTGATACCTTTTACCGGACAGCGGCTAGTAGTATCTGGAGAGGATGTTACGGGGGTCAACGCCCCCGCGGCTTCCATGGGCGGGGTGAAATGCTTTTGTCTACAGCGATACAGTTCGTACAGGCTGCAGAATTTAACACAGTTGCATGTCTTCGCACTCCATTTAGATTTGTGTTAATTTACTTCTAGATTATTAGCATGATTTATGGTAACGGTGTCTGGTTCATTTCTTAGCATTGGTTCTGTTATTCGGTTTCGTACCTGCATTGACTATTATCCGCATATTTATGCCCGCACTGGTATTTTTATCCGCATTTATACCTGTCTACGATATTTTTAAACCATGTTGATACCTGACTTGGATCTTTCATTCACAGTTGTACTTGACTTTCTCACTCTAATCATATTTGCAAGTTGTTATATCCACTGAATCTTAAATACACATTTACTCAAAATACTCACTATTACTGGAAGATTTTCTAAGCAACGTGCGACTTTGAAGACCTCTGAGGACCCAGCCTTGGGAGTCCCAGTCTTTGTTGAGTCCTGGAGGCTGGAGGGATGCTTGGGGAGGCTGGGGTTATAATGCTTCTTAAAGATGTGAAACTCTCCTATCCACTCTCGTATCTTTTATTTCTTCTGTATCTCCTTTTCTCTCCTCTCCCTTCTCTCATCTCTTCTTTCTTGTCTGGTATCTTCTGCATCATCTCTTTTCTCTCATTTCTTCTCATCTCTTCTGCATCATTTCCTCTATCTCATCTTTTCTCTTACTCTTTGTTGCTCTTCCTCTAATAACCCCACTCTCTCATACTTCCCTTTCTCATCTCTTCTTTCTAATCTTCTCCTATCTCTAATTTCTACCTCCCATCTCATCTTCCCACTATCATCTCTGTTATCTCCCCCTCTCATCTCCCCCTCTCATTTCTTCTCCCTCTCGTCTTCTTTCTTTCATTTTTTCTTATTCTCCTTCCTCCTTTCATTTACCACCCTTCCTAAGCTCTCTCCCATTTCTTCTGTGTGAAGGCTTACTCAGCCCTGTAAAAACTTCAGTTAGTATTACCAATGCTGGCTCCTCCTCGGGAAAATTAATGAATAGAAAAATAATAATAACAGTCAAATATAAACACTTTATTATTTAGAAATGAAAATATAAAAAAAATAAATATGAATTTTTGTCCTACTTGAAAGAGAAATGAAAAATGAAATATAAAAATATCTGAATTCAGCGCTAATATATACAGCTAGACTGTGGTGTCTGAAGTTGACACCGCGTGTTGTAGAAATTGTATTATTATTATTATAATCAAGGGGGAAGCACTAAACCCGTAGGATTATACAGCGCCTATGGGGGGATGGAAGGCATTCAGGCTTAATTCAGGGAACTGGAGCACAGATCCAATTCCCTAGATCAAGAGCCCCTCACCAGCGTCAAGGAGCCTTCCTTGAGGGGTGTAGAAATTGTAGCCGTTGCTGATGATGGGGGGGGGGTCACAGATGTTGAGTGACAACCCAACGACTAGTTCTTCACAGTCTCTAGCCTTGAATAGTCCGTCAAGATGATAGGAACGCAGGTCTTTCACCACTGCAAAGATGAGAGGTAGTTGCCTGGGGTTGACTACACTTAGGTATGCAGATAAAATGGTGACGTCTCAGAATTTAGGTAAAGTTCGTCTCCTTCAACACTGTTTCTTTAGTTGCCAGTTGACCCGAGCTGACATTCTAAGCTAGAAAGAGACAAAGGTTGTCTTCTGCTTAAGAAAGCACTCTCCATGATAAGTACAATATTTAAAAGAAATGGTGATTATCTAAAAGCATAACATGGAAATCAAGGCTGAAAGGACTAAGTTTATTATTGGTCAAACGTGAAGCTTTCAACCAATATATCCACTAGAATAGGAGCAGAAGCTTTTACTTACAGTTGTGCTGGGAGCTGTGAGTCAAGTGATTACTGTTTGACCCGAGCCCCACACATCACCTTTCGGGGTGGAGAAAATGGGGTGGGGGATAGCGGAAGCTAGACTGACTCCACCTTAACAAGCAGTCGAGCAATCAAACTATCGTCACCATATACTTGCTCGCTACTCCTATCTGTTGAACTTTTCCCTCACATTCTATCTCATCCCTTCTTCCTTCTCTTCCTCCTTTCACTGTTTCTCATAAATATAAAGGTACCAGTAAGAAACTTGAATGCACTATCGCTAATCTTGAAGACTGAATGTACAAGGTACAAGCTTACCTCCTACACAAACCATACCCCCGGCCGAGATTGAACCCGCGGTCATAGTCTCAAAACTCTAGCCCGTCGCGTTAGCCACTAGACCAGCTAGCCACAATAAGATTCATCCAACTAGGTATATTTCTACACCATAGGAAGGTTAGCACAGGCACCTCTGTGACCACAAATGCAAGTTTTACAGACGAATCTCCAGCTAGCGTGGCCGTGACGAACTCTAGCTCAAGTCCCTTCACTGCCGTCAACATGACTCAAGAAATCGTAATGACACGATTGCAAACAAACCATACCCCCGGCCGGGATTGAACCCGCGGTCATAGAGTCAAAACTCCAACCCGTCGCGTTATGAATCTTATTGTGGCTAGCTGGTCTAGTGGCTAACGCGACGGGCTGGAGTTTTGAGACTATGACCGCGGGTTCAATCCCGGCCGGGGGTATGGTTTGCAATCGTGTCATTACGATTTCTTGAGTCAGTTACCTCCTACACACATGCTGTTAGATGTACACACATTCCTGGTTGTACAATCTTGGCTGATTGTATGCACTTGGCTTGTACAATCTTGGCTGATTATACACGATTGGATGGTTGTACAATCTTGGCTTTAGATTCTGTCTTAGATCAAACAGATTACAGCTGAATACGTCACAATAACTGACCTCCAGAGAGGGAACGCCACACTGGCTGTAGCATCAGTCCATTACAAAAACATACTCGCATTGTCCAGTTGTGATCTAGTGCTTCTACGTTTCGCCAAGTAATAGCAACAGCTTGGTTGACCAGGCAAGCACCAAACGAGCTTGGCCCATGGCCAAGGTTATTTAATTTTCATATATTTGGAGTTATTTGACTAGATTTTGTTTCGACCCTTAAATTATAGGATTGACTCTGCCTAATTTAGCTACCTCGACGTCTTTCTACTATAGGTTTTGATCATATATGAGGAATTTGTATAAATGGTTTAAAAACGTTTCGCCAAGAAGGTATTGGACTGAAGAAACCACTGGCTGGCGAAACGTCTCCAGAATAAGGATTCCCCAAAAATGTTGCCTAAGTGTCTCAATTATCATATCTGCTGAAGTTCAGTCTTGAGCGAAACGTCGTAGTGAGGGATTAATTACTAACCTGATGCCTTTCTCGATCCCTTCTGTTTCTCTTCTGTTATCTCCCTTCATTCTTTTTTTTTTTTTTTTTTTTTTGGCATAAGGTTTTACAAGGTTAAGTTAAGGTTCCTAACTTCATTTACAAGCTAAAAGGTGCTACCTGCATCAGTCCATTTGAAAGCCTTTTCGTTGTTATGAGACATAGAAATAAGGAACAGGATGAAGTTGGAGCCATCTGTGAGCCAGCGATTTCATTTGGTTAACTGACTTCATTTCGTTGATGTCATTATGATGTACGAACATGTTCCAGACATGTCATTATTATTGCTTTTCACTATTACTCATCTCCAATCAGTGCTTTATCAGTCTCTTCATCTTCATCAGAAATTACTTTGTCACTTATCAGCACATTCTTTCTCTCTCTTCAAATTATCGTTATTTAATTATCTTCGTTCAGGTTTTTACTGTCCCTTGTATTATCCCTACGTACGTCTTGCTACTCAAGACTCATCCTTCCCTAGCTATCCGTTTTACCCTCTGACCTATCCATCTGTTTTCATACACTATGTTGGAAAGAAGACACACGTTGCTACACACGCTTTTACCGGGGCAACGTTTCGCTCTCTTAGAGCCTTATCAAGTTATGGAGCTGCAGTACGCAGCTCAGATCCTGATTCGGTCTATCCATTAGTTTTGTGTCAATGTGCAGTCTTCCTACACATTAATTCTCGCCATCAACCAAGATTCCTCATTTTCAGTTCTCTACTTGTGCCCCTCTTTTTCTTTCTTCATCACTTTGCCCCTTCTTACCCACTTCAACCATTTCTCCTTAATAATATGAATAATCTTTATTTCTTGAAGTACACGATACAACTTATAACTGACTTGAGTGACTTACTGTACAGAAAGCCCGATTTAGGTTAATTTTGTCTCCTATCGGCTAACACCCAGGTACCTACTTGATACTAGGTGAACAGGGACAGCAGGTCTCTCAAGGAAACACGTCCTAACTCAAGAAATCGTAATGACACGATTGCAAACAAACCATACCCCCGGCCGGGATTGAACCCGCGGTCATAGTCTCAAAACTCCAGCCCGTCGCGTTAGCCACTAGACCAACTAGCCACAATAAGATTCATTCAACTAGGTATATTTCTACACCATAGGAAGGTTAGCCGGGAGTATGGTTTAAACACGTCCTAATGGTTCCACTCGCACCGGGAATCGAACTACGGACCTCGATGTGTGGACTGAGTGCGCTACCAAACTGTTCCGTCTTCTTCCGTCCCCCCCATCCCTACCTTTCCACCTGTTCCTCAGCCACTACCCTTCCCCACCCCCCACATATGCAATAATGTCATCATATCAGGGAACTTGCGCCATCCCAGATCAACTTGAGTGAGGTAATATTACTGAGCCTCCAACTATAGGCTCTAACCCCGCGTGCTTCGCTAATAATGTTAGTACCGTTCTGCCCTCTGAGGTTATAATAATGAAATTAAAAAAATTATATTTCACAATGTTTTCACGTATTTTTTTTGGTCTCATATTTTTTTCACGTATTTTTTTATTTTCTCGTATTTTTTGTTTTCATGTATTTTTTCACGTATTTTTTCACGTATTTTTTCACGTATTTTTTCACGTATTTTTTCACGTATTTTTTCACGTATTTTTTCACGTATTGTTTCACGTATTTTTCTAGGAAATTTAAATTTTCCACTGACACTAAGACTTTTTTTCATTTAAAAGTAAATAGTTATTTTTTTATAGGTTACAAGGATTTTTTTTCATATGTAATTTATATAAAAAAACATTGAAATGTACGGAGTTTTTTTTTTATGCCAGTCTTCCCTCTCTTTATTCTCCTTTTCTTTCCTTCTTTTTTTTCCTCCCCTTCCACCCTACTTCCATCTCTCCATCCTTCTTCCATCTTTCCATTCCTTCCTCTCTCCCATCCTTTCCATTTATTCCCCCCCTTTCTGTCTGTTATCACCCTTCCCCCCCACATTTCCTTCCTTCTACTCCCTCAATCTCCACTACTCCACTCTACTCCTCCCCCGCTTCTCCTCCCTCCTCCTCCCCTTCCTTCTCCCTCCCTCTTTTCTTCCCACTTTTAATTCCCTTCTTCGGAGAGCTAGTGTCCATTAGCGTCTTCTCCCTTAAATTTAAATTGAATTTTTCCATAAGGTGATTAACACTCCTGCTCCCTTTAATTTAGTTGTTTCCATAATTCGGTTAATGGTCCTTTTAAATCCCCTTAGCTACAAAAGACTCGTATATAATTTTTTTGTAGCATTTAATAGAATGAGTCGTGTAATTATCTGAGACCTGTAATAAAATAATTTATCCCATTAAATGCGATTATTCTTAAGATAATTTGCTCTAGTTTGTTTATTTAATGTAATTACTTTGTTGATTTAGTCTATTTTCCTGTGTTAACTTACATTGTTGTAATTAACCAACTGAAGAATATAATTACGCCAGTTTAAGATTATTTAATAAAGCGTTAAGTGTTTATATATATATATATATATATAAAATATATATATATATATATATATATATATATATATATATTGACAATTGAATTTACTTTCTAAGAGCTGTTATCCTGCCTCAGCTCATTCTAAGAGCTGTTATCCTGCCTCAGCTCATTCTAAGAGCTGTTATCCTGCCTCAGCTCATTCTAAGAGCTGTTATCCTGCCTCAGCTCATTCTAAGAGCTGTTATCCTGCCTCAGCTCATTCTAAGAGCTGTTATCCTGCCTCAGCTCATTCTAAGAGCTGTTATCCTGCCTCAGGTCATTCTAAGAGCTGTTATCCTGCCTCAGGTCATTCTAAGAGCTGTTATCCTGCCTCAGGTCATTCTAAGAGCTGTTATCCTGCCTCAGGTCATTCTAAGAGCTGGTTTTTCCTGCCTCAGGTCATTCTAAGAGCTGTTATCCTGCCTCAGGTCATTCTAAGAGCTGTTATCCTGCCTCAGGTCATTCTAAGAGGGTTTATCCTGCCTCAGCTCATTCTAAGAGCTGTTATCCTGCCTCAGCTCATTCTAAGAGCTGTTATCCTGCCTCAGCTCATTCTAAGAGCTGTTATCCTGCCTCAGGTCATTCTAAGAGCTGTTATTTCCCGCCTCAGCTCATTCTAAGAGCTGTTTTTCCTGCCTCGGGGAATTCCCAAGACTGTTTTCCTGCCTCGGGGCATTCTAAGAGCTGTTTTCCCCGCCTCAGGTCATTCTAAAGACTGTTATCCCCTGCCTCAGCTCATTCTAAGAGCTGTTATCCTCCTGGGTCATTCTAAGAGCTGTTTTTCCTGCCTCGGGTCATTCTAAGAGCTGTTATCCTGGGCCCCGGGTCATTCTAAGAGCTGTTATCCTGCCTCGGGGCATTTTTAAGAGCTGTTATCCTGCCTCGGGTCATTCTAAGAGCTGTTTTCCTGCCTCGGGTAATTCTAAGAGCTGTTTTCCTGCCTCGGAACATTCTAAGAGCTGTTTTCCTGCCTCAGGTCATTCTAAGAGCTGCTATCCTGCCTCAGGTCATTCTAAGAGCTGTTATCCTGCCTCGGGTCATTCTAAGAGCTGTTATCCTGCCTCGGGTCATTCTAAGAGCTGTTATCCTGCCTCGGGTAATTCTAAGAGCTGTTTTCCTGCCTCGGGACATTCTAAGAGCTGTTTTCCTGCCTCAGGTCATTCTAAGAGCTGTTATCATGCCTCAGGTCATTCTAATAGCTGCTATCCTACCTCAGGTCATTCTAAGAGCTGTTTTCCTTCCTCAGGTCATTCTAAGAGCTGTTATCCTGCCTCAGGTCATTCTAAGAGCTGTTATCCTGCCTCAGGTCATGTATCTTTGATACACTATTGACCCCTTCCTTTACGGTCTATACACGCGACCAGAAACATCCACCCATTACCAAGGTACCTATTTACTTCTATGTGAGTAGTGAAGACAGGTTTAATTATATTTGTCCTTAGCCTCGACTTGCCCGGGGGATAAACCCGTTTCCTTCGGCTGTGACCCGAAGGTGGTACGGTTGAGCTACAAGTAACTTTTTTTTTATTAACGAGCTTGTGTTTTCCAAATAATTCGTCAGACTGTAGGATTGAGAGATCCTTCAGCTATCTTTATTTCTTACTCGGTCTTTTGCACATCTTGCCAAGGATGTCGTTAACCAGCTTGAATTACAATGGTTCTTTTGTTGATTCTTTTGTTCGTGCTGTTGGTGTTTGCTGAATTTCCTTCGGCAGTTCTCTTTACATTACTGCCCCAATCTACCTTATAAAGTTTTATTGACTAAGCCTTTAACCTCAACTGTACAGCCCTCTGCCTTTACCTTTGATATACATTTGATGATTTCCGAGAGTTTTTCCTACTCCCAAAGCCCGTCTTTGGGCCAGGCTCATCTGGTGCATGCCTGGTCAGCCAGGATCTAAATCTCAACCGACAACTCTTTTCTGCTGCCCGTGTAGTAGCAGAGGCAGAGAAACCCACAAGAACGCAGACTTTCGCTGTCCTTTATACCTGGGTCAGATACCTCTTTCCTTTCGACACCTCGAACGAGAGGTCAATCCCGTCACGCATCTTGATTTCCTTGGTGTAATTTCTGCAGCCTGTGATTTCCACTGCTGATGTTGTCCCTAGTGAGCTGCCAGGTCCTCTTTACAGCTGCCTAGTTGTTCTCTTCCTCTACATAGGCAACTTTAGAATGACAGTAAATCCTTTATCTCCACCCCCCTACTCTCTCCTTGGGAAGTTGACCATCCTCCTCACCCTCCAATGATGGTAGTGGTCTCGTAAGAGCTCTGTGGTTTCCTGCGCTAAGTGTTCGCCAATAGTTCTTAGGGGGATTCCACTGTCTTCAAGAAACATACCTTTAGACGTTACACTTCGGCCGAATCTATCCCTGCTGCCTCTTCGTAGTCTACGACTCCTCATTACGGGATACAAGTCTAATAACACTTCTTCTGTTGCCACCTATTCCTGACGTTTATAGTGCCTGCTAATTCGTTAACAATGTACGTTCTGCCGTCTTTCTTATTCTATTTTCGTTTTATCTGTTTTACAAAGGACTACCAGAGATTGTTGGAAAATCTGAGAGAACTCATAGTAAGTCTTCAAATTTTCCCTTGCATTTCCATCTCAAGACATAAGTCACTGATTTCAGCGTTTTACAGTTTATCGAGCCCTATACTGATACAGTGAGAGTGAACTCTTAATTTATACTGTTGCTCGCTCCAAGCTACATCATACTGCAACAGGTATACTCCCCAACAGTGTACTTAAGTATTTTCTCTAGTTTGTTGGTCAATAGTGAAATTGTGAACTGACTGCTCCGTTCATCGTTTTCTTTGTCTAATTGCTGTTCTGCATAAAATTTTTAGTTTAATTAGCATCATTACATGTAAGGGCAGGAAAGATCCTCTGTTCACTCTGAGCTGTAGAATACCAATTAACGTCGGTAGCAGTACTCGTACAGGATATATGCAACGTAGGTGCGTCTCCAGGTAGACTTGTAGCAAAGATTGATTTACATGGGTGAAAGCGAAGGTTGGTGTTTAAATTAGGAGTCATAAAATTAGAACAGAGGCACCGTAACAGAATTTCTGGTGCCACAAGAAAGCTAGCAAGCCTATGTATCCTCGTTCGGAACAATGTTCGGAAACTAGCTAGTACATATTAGGCAGAAAAAACATGTACAGATCAAACATTTATTAGCGAAAACGTTTCGCCACGAGTGGCGAAACATTTTCTCTAATAATAAATCTGAACTGTACATAAGTGTCTTTTTTCATATCATGTCGGTAATACCATATCATATTTTAGTACATATTACCTGAGCCAGCTCCGTTTTTTTGTCCTGATGGTCTTCAAAAAAAGTCGCTGAGAAGCGGCAGCGAGTCTTGGTCTCGACTTTGTTCCCATCTTCCCGTGGCTCCACCTATCTTCCTTATTCCAACACTCTAAAGCTGTAAGGGAATCCTTTAAGATTTTTCCTTCCTCTTAAGAGCCCTATAAAATGTAGTTTACTCTCATTAAGATTAAGTATTAAGTCGGCGATATCGCGCTAATAAGGCCGCAGCTGCTAGGCTGAACGATGCTGATCTTACCGCTTTTCAACGCCTCGGTGCACTTTTCAAAGCCTCGGTGCACTTTTCAAAGCCTCGGTGCACTTTTCAAAGCCTCGGTGCACTTTTCAACGCCTCGGTGCACTTTTCCTTTACGCTTGTTTCTTCCTTACATGTAAAAACGAAAAAGAAATGTGTACTGGAGGTCCTACCAGGGTGACTCAGGGACAACTCACAGAGGGACGGCTCGCTCCATCGAGTGATACCTTGGCTTCTGCAGTTGGTAAGCTGTTTGCTGACCCCTGGAGGAAAACTATATGTAATCATGCATTTTACCAGCTAAGATCCTTTAGCTGCCATTACATCATTTTCAACTCTAGCCGTGACAATAACTGTATTGAAAAGTGATTGAAGTAAGTGAAGCTCAAGCCATCTGTAAGCCAGAGCTTCCCGTTGATGAGTTGATTTAGGCGAATCGATGTTGTTATAAATACAAAATGAGAGTCAAGCTAGAAGTCAGTGTTCTCTGAAGTACTGATGTATTTCGTGAAGGTACAGTATTAAGAATTTCTTCCTGTAATCCGCAAAGCGTAATTTATATTTAGAGTATAATACAATCTCTGAGGTAACTACTGCTTACTGGAATAGTCTCGTTACTGTGGGTTTAAAAGATTTTAAGAGGTAAAAAATTCAGCACATTTTCACTGTTGTACCTAAACCGGATTTAAATATTTTTTTTCTTTTTGCCCTCCTTCGGGCCTTAAGGATTTTATTTTGAAAATGTGAAGCTTATCCATACCATGTGTGTGTGTATGTGTGTGTGTGTGTGTGTGTGTGTGTGTGTGTGTGTGTGTGTGTGTGTGTGTGTGTGTGTGTACTCACCTAATTGTGGTTGCAGGGGTCGAGACTCGGCTCCAGGCCCCGCCGCTTCACTGAGTGCTACTAGGTCCTCTCTCTCCTTGCTCCATGAGCTCTCTCATACCTCATCTTAGAGATATGTATGGTTCCTGCCTCCACTACCTCACTTGCTAGGCTATTCCACTCCCTGACTATGACTGAAGAAATACTTCCTAACATCCCTTTGACTAATCTGGGTCTTCAACTTCCAGTTATGGCCCCTTGTTTCTGTGTCCCATCTCTGGAACATCCTATCTCTGCCTATCTTGTCTATTCCACGCAGTATTTTGTATGTCGTTATCATGTCTCCCCTCACCCTCCTGTCCTCCAGTGTCGTCAGGCCGATTCCCCTTAGCTCTGGAACTAACTTTGTCGCAAACCTTTGCACTTTCTCTATTTCTTGACGTGCTTAATTAAGTGTGGGTTACAAACAGGTGCTGCATACTTCAATATGGGTCTGACGTACACAGTGTAGTGCCTTGAACGATTTCTTACTAAGGTATCGGAACGCTGTTCTCAGGTTTGCCAGGCGCC